>CM076851.1:141287593-142487593 GCA_039519185.1 Astragalus membranaceus | reverse complement strand
GATGCCCAATTCAAGTTCCCTCCTTGCCTATCTATGCGTTGTGGTCTACTATGTGTAGTTTAGACTTGATTTCTGTTGGCGAATTCAAATATTGTTGCTTAATGATTTGATTCCACTGATTGTGTTATGCTTGAATCCACAAATTCTTTCTCGCATTCATTGTTTTCATTTCTAAACGACCTGGCACAAAAAACGGTTACTAGTGGCAATCCATCACAACCTTTGATTGGTTTGATTGCCATGAAAGCCTCAAATTCAAAAGAATTTTCGTAAGCATAAAGCAAGCTACTAGTGATAATCCATCACAACCTTTGTTGGTTTGATTATCATGAACACATCCAATTTCAAAAAGCACTTTTCTAAGTATCAAAGAATCAAAAACAAGTTATTAGCGGTGGTCCATCATAACCTTTGTTAGTTTGATCATCATGAAAGCTTTCATTTTCAAAAGACGTTTCCAAAAAGATTTTCATTTTTTAAGGCTCGTTAGAACTACGTCGCTTTGATTCCCATTTGGGATACGTAGGAGCGAGTCACATTCTCGTCAAGCGCAATCATAAAAAGTCTAGCATTTGCATAACGAAAAGAAAAGAGTTATTTTCCTAACAAAAAGAATCACTTTCGCAAACCCTTTCCTTTCTAAAACCATTTTCAACCCATCATCGCTAGTGGTTAATCAGAACCTTTGTTCGTCTAGCCATTGGTGGCGATTTCTTTTTCCCAAAAAGAATAATAAGCGATGATCACTCATAACCTTTGTTAGCTTGATCATTCGTGCCAATCAATCTCTTTCGAAAACCACTTTCAAAAAGACAAATAAAAACGAGTCGCTACTAATAGTCAATCAGAACCTTTGTTCGTCTGACTGGCGGTAGTGACCCTCATTTTCAAGAGTACTTGGCGGTGATTACCCATAACCTTGGTTAGTTTAATCATTCACTAAAGGCTCGTCCTATTTCAAAAACTCACAAAAAAAAGATAAAAAACAAAAGCTTTTCAAAAAGACAACCAAGAACTACGTAGCTTTGAATTCTCCATCGCACCGGGAGATACGTAGGAGCGGGCTATGTCCCGTCAAGCACTTTTTTTTCTAAAAAAACCATTCCCCCCCCCCTTTTTCCTAATAAATAAAGATTTTTGTTAAGACTTTTTCAATAAGAAGCAGAGAGGCAAAATTAAGTATTTTCAAGTCAACACACTAAAACCACACATTTAATTAAAGGTTCCCTCTCAGTAGAGAGGACGTGTGGGGTGCTAACACCTTCCCTGCGCGTAACCGACCCCTGAACCCTAATCTCTAGTTTCGCAAGACCAATCGCTTTCCAAAAAAGGTTTTCCTAATATTTTCCTTAATAAATATTGGTGGCGGCTTCATTGTCTTAGGAAAAGTTGTGAACGAGGAAGGTTCTCCCTCGGGGACTTTTTCGGGCGCAACAAACCCCAAATGAGCCTTCATGAACATCTCGCATAATCTTTACTGATTCTTCTCCTGTTACACACCTGAGGAGTACCAAGTCATGGTTTCTCTTGTAAAGGACGTCTCCACTCAAGAAGAAACCTGTTGACAGCCTCCTGAGGGTTCTCTTGTCATTCTCTGTAGCTCCGGGAGGATACTCTCTGTTTGTGATATACTGCTTGATGTCATGGTACCAAGGCTTACTATCTGATCCCTCTTCGACTGTCATACAGTAGTGATAAGCAGGCTGTCCTTTGTGCTGGATTCTGACAGTCGCCAGACTTTTGTCACAGCTGACGTTGAACATAGAAGACAAAGTTGCCAAGGCATCTGCCAACTGATTCTCGTTGCGGGGTATGTGCTGGAAAGTGATTTCCTCAAAGGGCTTGATTAATTCTTGAATGTAGTCACGGTAAGGAATCAAATCAGAATTTCTCGTTTCCCAGTCTCCTTTTACTTGATGGACAACTAGAGCTGAATCTCCGTACACGTCGAGCCTCTTGACTTTCCGATCGAGAGCTGCCTGGATACCCAAGATACACGCTTCATACTCTGCAATATTGTTTGTGACATAGAAGCTTAGTCTGGCGGTGACTGGTATGAAGCGGTTGTCTGGGGAGATCAGCACTGCTCCGATCCCGTGCCCCCACATGTTAGAGGCACCGTCAAACAACACTCTCCACCTTTCGTCATCTTGAGATTTCCCTGCGTCAAATAATGCCATAATGTCCTCATCCGGGAATTCACATTGCATTGATTGGTAATCCTCAACCGGTTGATGTGCCAGGTAGTCTGCCAGTGTGCTACCTTTAATCGCCTTCTGGGTTACGTACACGAGGTCATACTCTGACAGAAGCATTTGCCAACGAGCAATTCTACCTGTGAGCGCAGGTTTTTCAAATATGTACTTGATTGGGTCCATTTTGGACACCAACCAGGTAGTGTGACTCAACATATACTGTCTCAGTCGATGCGCAGCCCAGGCTAGAGCACAACAAGTCTTCTCCAATGATGAATACCTTGCCTCACAGTCTGTGAATTTCTTGCTTAAGTAGTAGATCGCGTATTCTTTCTTTCCTGACTCGTCGTGTTGCCCCAGCACGCAGCCCATAGAATTGTCTAGCACCGTGAGGTATAGGATGAGAGGCCTGCCAGACACAGGTGGCATTAGGACGGGTGGATTTTGAAGATACACCTTGATTTTATCAAATGCTTCTTGACATTTATCATTCCACTTCATCTCTTGGTTTTTGCACAGTAGTTTGAAAATTGGTTCGCAAGTTGCAGTCAACTGGAAGATGAATCGAGAGATGTAATTTAGTCTTCCCAGGAAACCACGAACTTCTTTCTCTATTTTAGGTGCTGGCATCTCCAGGATTGCTCGTACCTTGTCCGGGTCTACCTCAATTCCCTTCTGGCTAACAATGAAACCCAACAACTTCCCTGACCTAACCCCAAAGGTGCACTTAGCGGGGTTCAACCTGAGTTTGTACTTTCTGAGACGCTCGAACAGCTTCTGCAGGTTAACCACGTGCTCTTCACCAGTCTTTGATTTGGCAATCATGTCATCCACATAGACTTCGATCTCCTTATGCATCATGTCATGGAATAGGGTTACCATCGCTCTTTGGTAGGTTGCCCTGGCATTCCTCAACCCGAAAGGCATGACCTTGTAACAGAAAGTCCCCCAAAGGGTTACGAAGGTGGTTTTCTCCATATCCTCTGGAGCCATTTTGATCTGATTATAGCCTGAATATCCATCCATGAAGGAGAACATCGAATGCTGAGCAGTACTGTCTACCAAAACATCAATATGGGGTAGAGAGAAATCATCTTTAGGGCTTGCTCTGTTCAAGTCACGGTAGTCGACACACATTCGGACCTTTCCATCTTTCTTAGGGACTGGAACAATGTTTGCTACCCACTCAGGATATTTTGCCACAGCTAAGAACCCTGCATCGAACTGTTTCTTGACCTCATCCCTGATCTTCAAAGACATTTCAGGCTTCATCCGCCTTAACTTCTGTTTCACCGGGGGACACTCTGATTTCACCGGCAATCTATGTTCAACAATATCTGTGCTCAACCCTGGCATGTCCCGATATGTCCATGCGAATACGTCAGCGTAGTCGAACAGGAGCTGAATCAACTTTTTGCGCTCTTTATCCTCCATTGCGGTACCAACCTTGATCTCTTTTCTGTCTTCCTTAGTACCCAAATTGACCATTTCTGTAGACTCCTCATGGGGTTCGATGACCTTTTCTTCTTGTTCTACCATTCTCATGATTTCTGGAGGAGTATCCCAATCATTCTCAACATCTTCCTCGGCTTGATTAACCGGGTAATCAAAATCACAGTATGAGTTATGGGCATTGTTATTTTCAGAGTTTATTTTTGATCTGCATTAGAATGGAGCGGCGAATAAAAACAAAGAAAAAGCAACACAGATAAAAGATGAAGACAGAAATTTTATTGAAAATTCAAAATAACACTTTATTGATTGATGATTTTTGACGAAAACATGTGTGCCCGAATGAAATATCCCAAGGCCTTGGGCAGAGCCGAGGGATCTGCATTACAACGATAATTACTTTAAATTGAAAAATACGGGGAAATCTATGATCTCCCAGTTTTGCAGCTTCTCTCCAGCCGCACAGCAGCGCACCATACCTACAGCACGGCCACTTGGGCTTGATCCTTCTTCAACCATATTAACCTGGTCAGGGTTCAGCATACTAGCACTCCGGAAGTTGTTCTTAAGATTAGCGATGACCATTCTCCCCTGATTGGGTGCCTTTATTATGAGTTTGGCCAGCCATTTCTCCCTCCTGTCAGATGCCAGCCTCTCCCGATCAGCAAGACTTGGGATGTACCCAACACCGAACCTCTCAATATTGCCCCTCAACTGGACAGGCATTACAATTCCTTGAGCAGCTTTTCCTAAGCCCTTACCAACCTGATATCCATGTCCCAGCATCACCTTTGCAGCCATCATGTCAGCCCTGGACCACTTAGGCTTCCACCGAGGCTCACCTTCGACGAAGACAGCGTTTGAAATCTCCAATCCTTGGAAAGCAGTCTCAAAGGACTCTTCTGCTGCTTCCACATAATATTCGGGTGGTGATCGATTTATCAATGTTTCTTCCTCTCCGGAGATCACTATCAACTTTCCCCTAGCCACAAACTTGAGTTTCTGATGAAGCGAGGATGGCACTGCCCCAGCCGCATGTATCCAAGGACGTCCTAGCAGGCAACTGTAGGATGAATTGATGTCCATCACTTGAAAGACGACATAAAATACTTCAGGGCCTACCTGCAGCGGCACTTCTACTTCTCCAAAAACTTCCTTCACTAACCCATCAAATGCTCTGACCAAGGTGGGGCTCGATTTTAGATATGAGCAGTCTACATCCAGCTTATCCATTGTAGACTTAGGCAGCACATTCAAGGATGAACCATTATCAATAAGCACCCTGGCAAGTATGTGGTCCCCACACTTGACTGAGATGTGAAGAGCTTGATTATGATTCTTTCCTGCCGGAGGCAGCTCAGTGTCTGAGAAGGTCAAGTAATTAGAGGCTACAATGTTGCCAACAATACCATCAAACTGGTTTACTGTAATGTCATGGGAGACGTGAGCTTCATTCAGGATCTTTAGCAGTGCAGCACGATGCGCCTCTGAACTAAGCAGCAGAGAGAGCATTGAGATCTTGGATGGAGTTTGATTCAGCTGGTCTACCACCCGATATTCACTCTGTCTCATTACTCTCAGGAATTCTTGAGCTTCTTTGTCCGACACATCCCTGACTTCTACAGCTTCTTTGTCTTTTCCCTTACGGGCCCTTTCTTCATTTCCCTTGGATTGCTCTCTTCTAAGGTTTTCAGGAGTAT
Source organism: Astragalus membranaceus (assembly GCA_039519185.1). NCBI lineage: Eukaryota > Viridiplantae > Streptophyta > Magnoliopsida > Fabales > Fabaceae > Astragalus > Astragalus membranaceus. Next base: position 142,482,246 of record CM076851.1, on the reverse strand, counting down.
ACAACCTTCCACTCCTTGTGATACAACTACCTCCAGCAATGTTTGTTATATCCAGAGTGCCTTTAGGGACCTCCGCTTGCATTTGCACATTGCAGCTCCATGGAGTCATCCTAGTCTCCCCACTAGGGGTAGCAGCAGGTACTGGAATAACAACAGTCGAGGGTCTCGTCACAGCTAGGCTGGAATTCAGATTGCAGGGAATTTCAATCGGTCTCCTGAAGCCTCCATTGCCTGATTGCAAGGTAAATGCACTTTCTTCTTTCTCCTGGATTCCCACTTGGACCAGGTGTCTGTCTAAGAGATCTTGGAGAATTGGTTTAAAGCCTTCACATGCCCCGATGCAGCGAGGATTATCACAGGCGTCTTTCCTAGCACAACCTTCTTTGATGACACCAAAACGGCGTAATTCAGCATGGATAAAATTCAAAGGCATCTGAATGCAATCAACTTTTCTAACCAAACACTGACCCCCCTGATGGTCAACGGCATTAATAGCAGATCCTCCATGCCCTGGCAATGGATTGGTGGCTACATTGGGTTGTTGAAATGATATGCTTTTCGTATCAAGTAATTCTTGCACCACATATTTGAATGCTTTACAATCCTCCACCACATGACCTACTGCCCCAGAATGAAAGGCGCAGGTGGCATTTGCGTTGTACCCTCTGGGATAGGGAGGCTGATATGGCTTCATTTGACGAGTATTGATTATTTTGTTGGTGATGAGATAATTAAACAAGTCCGTGTAGGACATGGGAATGGGATCAAATACAACAGGCTTCCTTTCATTATAGTTCCGGTACTGATAATTTGATTGAAAAGGCTGTGCCAGTGGTGCCTGAGGAGGAACCGAAATAGCTTGCGGTGGATTGCTGTGCGACGGACCACTGGCTCCGATGACAGCATTAGTTTCACCTTCTTTCTTCTTATGAGACCCAAAAAATGGCTTTTTTTGACCGGCAGGAGGTGTCGGGCCCTGAGCTATTCTTCCGCTCCGCATACCATTCTCTACTCTTTCCCCTGTGACCACCATCTCAGAGAAGTTTGAGGCTACGCTGCCAACCAACCTATCATAATACACCGCAGGAAGGGTTTCCATAAACATGTGGACCATTTCTTTGTCCAGCAGAGGGGGTTTTACTTGAGCCGCAAGGTTCCGCCATCTCTGAGCATACTCTTTGAACGACTCGTTATCCCTCTTAGACATGCATTGTAGCTGAGTTCTATCTGGAGCCAAATCATTGTTATACTGGTATTGACGCATGAAGGCATCCGCCATGTCTTTCCAGCAACGGATATTAGTTGGCTCTAACTGCATGTACCAGTCAAGGGGAGCTCCGGCTAAACTTTCTTGGAAGCAATGCATCATTAAGTTATCATCACGGGCATAGGCAGTCATCTTTCGGCAGTACATTGTCACATGGCTGACTGGGCAAGTTGTCCCTCTGTATTTGTCAAAAGTTGGTGTTTTGAACTTGGGCGGCAGGACTAGATCAGGAACCAAGCACAACTCATGGGCATTCCTGGCTCGGGAACCTGCCCCTTCAACAGCTCTTAATCTTTCTTCCAGCATCTGATACTGACTTCTAGCTTCGGCAGGGTAATTCTGTGGGAAACCGCCGGCACCATAGTGAGGGTTATTCATCGATGCTGCGACCGGGGTCATGTGTCGGTGAGCAATATTCTGAGGGACTGGGCCCTGTACGTGTGGATGAACCATTATTGGTGAATTGAAACCCGCCGGAGTTCCTGGAGCAATAACAGGAATTGGGATCTGAATCTGGGCTTGATGCGTCCCTGTTCCAACTTCATTCACAATTGTATTAGGCTGAGCGTGCCCCGTGGTTCCTGAAGGATCTCTTCCAGGGTTTGCATCAGCAGCAGGAGGCGTATAGCCCAGTGGGAGACCATAGGGAGGCCATTGCACGGCTTGAAGGGTTTGAGAGATTCCAGACCCAGGAAGGGGAGGAGGATTGTTCATCCCAGCAGCAGCAGCTTCAGTTGTGCCAACATCTCTTAAGGCACTTAGCACTCTTATGACCTCCGCCATTTGAGCCTTTAGGACTTCCATCTCAGCTTGAATGACTTGATTCCCCTGATTCTGACCCTGCTGACCCTGACCATTAGGATTCAGACCTCCTGGAATTCCGTCATCCTGATGTGGCTGCGGATTGTCCTGATCAGGGTTGGCTTGATTGTTTTCCATGTTTCTTGCTTGCAGACGCGTCCAATAGCGATGATTAACCAGCTTGCCTGATTTTCTGTTGACGGAACACGCTTATGAACACAAGAACGAATGAATGAATGCAATGCGAATGAATGCGTGTTTGGTTTGTCTTGCTGAGAATCGCAGTGTATTATGTCTTGTCATAGATACGCAGGTAAATCTTTGATTGTTTTTATTATATCACTTTCTTTGGATCCTACTGAAATTGGAATCTGAAAGCGAAACGGGTGTATTTAAACAAAATACTTCAAAATCTGAATCAAGAGTACGACATTCTGATACAATGATTGAAAAAGGAAAGGTACAATAAGACAAAACGGAAAATTACAATAAAGAAAGCTCAAATACAAAGAGCTTTGACGTTTCCACTCCTTTTCCTTTTGTTGTTGGTAGAGGTACTTCCGGCTTTTCCTTTGGCTTCCTCAACTAGGGCTCTGCAGTACTCCACAAATTTGTACACCTCAAGCGGGGTGTTGAGGGGATACATCTCAGTTTCAGCTTTTCTTAATTTCTTGGGCACATCCGCAAGAGCCTGGTTGACCAACTCTGATAGCTTGGAGAACCTATCCCTCCAGTGTTGAACTTCATCCCTCACCTCAATGATGACTGCCTGCTCTTCAATCCTACCGAGCAGCTCAACATAGCGATGTTCCCAATACTGACTTTCATCCCTCACTTGCAGGTATGCATTGCTGATGTGACAAAGGCGCTTCTTCAACTCATCAGAATCCTCTTGCTCTGCTTTTAGGGCCCGCTGATATTCTCTGAGGATGTTCTCGAATGAGTCTCTTTCTTGCACAACACTGTCTAACTTACTCTCCCATTCAGCTTGTAACATGCGGGATTCTCTTTTTGACTTGGCAAGCAAGCTTTTCGCAGTTCTCTCTTCCATTTTTGCTTCATCCCACAATTCTTTCCACTGATTGGCTTCTTCCAGGGCCTTCTTCTCTTTCAAGCTTCGCCTCTTGATTTCCTCCTTGGCTCCTTGCAGATACCTTTGAACTTCTAACTTGCTCTCCTCTTCCCCTTTTAGTTTCTGACTGAACTTCTCAATGGTAGCAGACTTCAGGGCATTTTCTTCTTTCAACCTTTTGTTCTTCAGAGCCATCTTCTCTATCTCAGCTTGCAAAGATTTCTTCTCTTCCTCTGCCTTCATCAGAGCCAACTTAACCTCGCCTAATTCTTCGACAACAGGGACACTGGCGTCTACTACTTCCCTCTCGACTTGCAACTCTTTTTGGTAGGGCAGTTGAACATTTTGGATTCTTTTTCCGAGCCACTGAGCGAAGGTGATACCACTAGTCCTCTGAGCAAGCTCTGCTTTTCCCATGCGAACCACCGTACTCCAGGCTTGCAAGACCTTTCTAAGCAAACTGTCATCTTTTGGTCCTCCTTCAAAGATGTAAAGCGGGAATATCATCTCTTCAGTAGGCGAATTCCTCATCGGATACCCCAATTGCCTCAGAGTCAGGGACGGGTTGTAGTTGATGCATCCCTTAGTGCCCATCAGCGGGACATTTTGAAAACCACCACAGCGGAAGACTACCTTAGGCCTATCTTCCCAGCAAGATGAGAGATACCAACGGATCGAGTGCTCATCTAGACCCCCTAGAAACTGGATCCACTCTTGAATACTCATAGCTTTCACCTCACAAGTTACAGCGTAGCCAATCAACTTTTCCACTCGTGTTGGGTTGGTGAAGGCATGAATGAGAAGCCACACATACAACAGGTGAGAAGAGCAAGAGATTTTCTTCCTTCTCAAGTCACAATGATGAGTGAAAGCAGAATAAGTGTCAGCAAGGATGGCGGGAATTGAATTAATGGGGCTCCTCCTATTCTGAAAAGCTAGGAAAATACCAATGACGGTCACATCCACATACCTCTCAATCTGCGGAAAGAGAACAACCCTAAAAATTGCTAAGGCCAAAACTCGCTTGAAGACAACCCAATTTTTACTTCTAGCATAGGCTCCCATTAAACCTTCAAGGTAGCTCTGCGGGAAACCTATCACATTGTTTCTCTTCTGCTTTTGGAGCTTCAGATCCTCTACACTCACTTGCAATAATGCAACGAACCCCTCATCTGTGTAGTACTGCTCTTGATACCGGTAGGGGACAGCTTCTGTCTGAGTGAAACCCAAAATCTGCTGATATTCCTCCAATGTGGGGGCCATTTGAAAATTTTTGAAAAGAAAGCACCTGATTTCTGGGTCATAGAATCTACTCAATGCCACAATAGCCTCAGTCTGCACCTCTAGTAATAACAATTCCCGGAGGTTCCCATAAGCATTGTCAAACGATCCCCTTTCAATAGGTCCCATCAGGTCAACACATTTTTTCAGACTAGTCACATCTACCTTGTTTACAACAGGGTACCTTGGAGTATACACCGTTTCCCTTCTAGATTCCATGTCGTATCTATGACAAAAATTTCTCATTACTTGGGATTCTCGGCAAGCAAACCATGATGGAATGCAAAGATGCATGCGAAAGCTATTGAAAATGTATGTTTTATGCAAAGGATGTGTGTAAATGATGATGATGTTCTATGTCTATGTAACTCAGAGACCAGTCCTTATTGGCAGTGATTCAAGTTTTTTTTTTGGAAAATGCGGGTCGTACGTTATTTCATATGGACCGGTATGAGAAAGGCTACAGCGGTAACTCTTTCACCCCCCTCTTTTTTTTTTAAAATAAAGTGGTTCATATGTCACTTCGTACAGACCGGCGAAAGAAAGGTTACGACGACAACTCTTTCTCTATTTTCTCTTTTTTCGAAAAATCTCCTTTTCTTTTTGAAAACGTGCCTAGTTTACAATGCAGCACACAATTTGGTATGCCCCTTGTGTCCTACGAAGACGGGGACCTAAGTTCTAGGACATCTCAAATGTTCCTCCCATGTGGGTTCTAGTCACTTCCTCACCAGGTTACCAGAGCTAACTCTCTCTCACAATAGCACCCACAACGATGGAACGCCATCTGGTGTGAGGCATCATGAAAGAGCGTACTCTGGCTGAAACTTTCGTGAGAGTCAGAAGGACAACAGTCCAATTGCCAGTCACTACTCGTTTCCACTCTCCTAAGTTTTGTCAGACCTTGGGTTTTAGGCCCCTCTCGAAGCACAATAAGCATAAGGTGTGAGTGTGTGTAGCGAGGACATACCGCCTAAAACTACCCACATATATCCCCACCTGCGAAGGAAAACCCAGAACAGTCCAGACAATAGCAAGCGATAACATGTTGTCTACACTAGGGTTCAATATCAAATAAGCTAGCCTAGAGTTTCAACAACAATCAAGTGCTTTGTTTACCTCAGGAAAGGGGGCCAAGAAGAGGGGAACATAACAAGATGGGGGGGAAATGCATGAGGGTACTAAGCACATAAGCAAAGACGAGGAAAAATAAACATGGAAGGAGAGAAAACAAATGCACATGCATACAACATGATAAGAAGAGCAAACCGAAAAGGGATAGAAGCAAACAAAGTATCCAAATCACATCGATAGCACTCTAAACCACACATTTAATTAGTTAGGCTTGACCCACTTAAAAAGAAAAGTCCCCAGTGGAGTCGCCAGCTGTTGCGCCCGAAAAAGTCCCTGAGGGAATCTTTCTTCGTTTACAACTTTTTTAAAAAAATCAATGAAGTCGCCACCAATATTTTTTTATAAGGAAAATATTGAAGAAAACCTTTTTGGAAAACGAATGGCCTTTTAGAAACTGGAAAATTTGGGTTCGGGGGTCTGTTACGCGCAGGGAAGGTGTTAGCACCCCACACGTCCTCTCTACTGAGAGGGAACCTTTAATTAAATGTGTGGTATTTAGTGTATTGACTTGAAAATACTTAATTTTGCCTCTCTATTTCTCACTGAAAAAAAAAACTCTTTATGAAAATCTTTATTTATTATGAAAAAAGGGGGAAAAATGGTTTTTTAGAAAAGAAGTGCTTGACGGGACATGGCCCGCTCCTACGTATCTCCTGGTGCGATGGAGAATTCAAAGCTACGTAGTTCTTGTTTGTCCTGAAAAGGGTTTTTGTTTTTTAATCTTTTTGGAGTTTTTCGCAAAGGGGTTGAGCGTTCGCAGTGACCAAACAACAATGGTTTAGAGTGGTCGCACTACTAACTCTTATGAAAATGAATTATCATCAACGACCAAACGGCAACGGCGCGAGTGATGATTAATGATAATCGGTTTTTATTTTGAGCATTGAAAAGGTTTTCGCAATTGAAGGAGAGCGTTTGTGAGGACCAAACAACAACGGTTTAGAGTGGCCACACTACTAGCTCCCACAGGAATGAAATCATCACCCACAATCAAACGGCAACGGCGCGAGTGATCATTAGTGATGATTAGTTTTGATTTCGACGTTTGAAAAGATTTGTTTTTGAAAAGTGTTTTCGTTGATCTTAATTGGAGAGAACGTCGTGATGAAAGGAATTTGCAATTGGATTGATTTTTGTTCGGGGAAACATTTATCCATCATTTAAAAAAGGGTTTGAGAAAAAATAAGTTCGTTTAGGGAAAAGAAAATTTATTATTTGGGAAAAAAGGGTTTGTAAAAAAAAACGTTTATCTAGGGGAAAGAAATAAAATTTGAAAAGAGAAACAGGGGGTGAAATAGTAAAATGGGGGGTGCAAGTAGCAGGGAGGCTGTATTATTAAGATTGGGGTGTAAACAGTAGCCCATCATCCTTAGCGAGCAGGCCCACGTTTTTTAGTTTTCTGATGGGCTGGGCGTTTTGGAAACCATGGGCTTGCGAGGGGGGAGGCGCGTGAAGTAAACAGGGAGGTGCGAATAATGATCTGAAAATAAAAAACGTGAAAAGACGAAAATACCCCTGCAGCTTATACTATAAATACCTAAACATAAAAGGAAACCCTAATCTCATCCCTCTCATCCTCACGGCGCCTCACCCCCAAAAAAATCAAAAAAAACCTAAAAATCTTTCCTTTCTCTCCTCTCAGCATCGTAGCCTCCTCTCCCAAATCAAACAAATCCGATTCTCTCCTCTCCAATGGCGGCCGATCCCCACTCTCCCCTCCTAGCTTCGATCTCTCACTCTCCCTCAACCCTCCTCTCGCTCTCTGCTTCCTCACTGTCGCTAATGGCGAAAATAGGGAGAGGGCCGTGGTGTTGTTGTTTGTGGCGGCGTTGTGGTTTTGACGGTGGTGTGGTGGTGGCTCGCGAGATCGCGACCGTAAGACGGGGGTTGTTGGGTGGCGTGAGGTTTTCTGACAGTGGCGGTGGTGTTCGCCGGAGGAAGGCACGACGACGGCGACTACGGTGGTCACGCCGGGGTTTCGGTGACTGTGAGTTTTTGGTGGTGAGCTATGAAGGTTGGGCTTCTGACGCTGTGATAGCTAAGGGGGTGAGGGGTTTGACGGTGATTCACGGCGGAGGCATAGCGGTGAAGAGGGACAGTGAGGGTCGTAGGATGGTGGTGGTTTCGGTTCGTACGGTGGTGGCCGATGGTAGCTGTTTCTGTGGGTGAGGAATTTTGCGGCGAGGCTACGGCGGCGGCCGCCACAGGCGGCGGCCGGAGGTACAAACCCTCTCCTTACTCTCTCCTTTCCTCTCTGATTTTTTTTTATCTCTATGCTTCTATTTTAATCTCTGATTCTACTTCTTTTTTTCTCTTTTTACTTATCAGCTCTTATTTTACTTCCCCCTGTTGGTTCAGTTTTTTGTTTTCTCCCTTTTTATCACAGCACTCTCCCTATTAAAAAAACTACACTATATGTCCTTTACATGACATAAATATACAACGAACATGAATATATAACAAACAAAGAGGGTGGACGAATGAGTAAGTAAATTTAAGAACTAACCTAGCTCCAACCGTGCTCTGTGATTCCTGTGGGTGAGGAATTTTCCGGCGAGGCTACGGCGGCGGCCGCCACAGGCGGCGGCCGCCACAGGCGGCGGCCGGAGGTACAAACCCTCTCCTTACTCTCTCCTTTCCTCTCTGATTTTTTTTTATCTCTATGCTTCTATTTTAATCTCTGATTCTACTTCTTTTTTTCTCTTTTTACTTATCAGCTCTTATTTTACTTCCCCCTGTTGGTTCTGTTTTTTGTTTTCTCCCTTTTTATCACAGCACTCTCCCTATTAAAAAAACTACACTATATGTCCTTTACATGACATAAATATACAACGAACATGAATATATAACAAACAAAGAGGGTGGACGAATGAGTAAGTAAATTTAAGAACTAACCTAGCTCCAACCGTGCTCTGTGATTCCAAAATCTGGTTTTTTCTCTATTATTTTGTGTGCTTCAGTTACTGTGTGTGTGTCTGACTGTGTGTGTTGCTGTGGGTGTATATTGTTTTTTCTGTATGTGAATATGGTTCTGTTTGCTATTATTTTTTGTGTTGTTTCTCTGTATCTCTCTGTATCTTTTTCTGAATCTCCTTTGTGTTGCTGTTTTCTCTATAACTTTATAGTGGTATCAGTTTTCCTCCTCCCTCCTTGTGCTTGCTGTGTCTCTATTTATAATGGGTTTCTGTGGTGTAGGTGTGGGTGAGATGCAGCTGAGCAAACCTCTTGGGGGACAATATCACAACTGCTTCTGAAAAGCACAGGCAGCAGCAATGGATGGGCTGAAATGTTCTTGCCTAAAGTGTGAAAGGCCAAGGAACAAGGAGAAGGGATCTTGAGCCCCATTCTCAAAATACCATCTTCTGCAGCAGGCTGCGCCCTGTTTCAGTTTTTTGTACTGTTTTTTAATTTTTTTTGTAAAAAGAGTTGACTCTCTTTTTGTACTATTCTGCATCTCTTTCTTTTTCTTTTTTTTTTAAATTTTGTTTGCATATGTAACAAAATAATAAAAAAAAAAACAGCTGATTTTAATTTATTATGACTATATTTATTATTATTTTATTTTTCTTTTATGATAATAAAAGCGGTAAAAACAACGCGCACCGACGCGACGACTCACATGACTCGGAACGAAACGCGCATTCGACTTAAGACTAGGGACACGTACGCGATTTGAATACGCACGCGCGCACGTTTTTAAAACCGATTTCATTCTATTCTCACTTTTCTAAAAACGGTAAAAATAAACGCGCACCGACGCAATTACTCACGACTCGAGACGAAATGCGCGCTCGCGTTATTCATTATTTCATTATTTATTTTTGGATTCTTTTTTCTTTTTTTTTTGAAAACAACGAGCGCCAAACAAAATCGTTGCACGAGAGTGCCAAATACACCCGCATTTAGAACAATATGCGAAGCGATAAAATTTTTGGAATTTTTCAATTAGGCGGACAAAATTGGGGTATTACATCGGCCGACTGCATCGCCAATTTCTTCAAAAACGCGAGCTTCTTTGGTGCCATCGTGTCTGGAAAAGCAAGAAAAAATACGAGTTATATAACTTGCAAAAAACCAAATACACAAAAATCCACTACAGAAAGACGATCTACCTAAAACCCTTTGTACCCGCACCCGCTTCCCGGCCTGGACTAAGTGATCCTTAGGGATACCCCGGTATTTATGCTTTGAAAACGGAACCCTCTGGGAAATGAAAATCAAAACCGCCTTTGTGAGACGATCTTCAGTACTCAATCGATCCTCGCCGATAGAGTAGGAATGTGTAGACCGGTTGAAATGACCATGACTCCAACCGATAGGGAACTTGGTGGATACCAAAGTCCGACCATCAGCTCCGAATTTCCCTACACAGTCGATGGCCTTATCATTAACCGGTTCGACCCAATAGAAGAGTTGCTTCCAACTTCCCGTCAGTGAGTCCGCATAAGCTTTAAAAATCTTCGCGCCTCGCCTCGAGCAAAAACTGACATGCTCACGGCCGGACTTATCCTCCCCACTATTCCGATTAAGCTCGAACAAATGGAAGAAAAGTTGGGTCGACACCGGTCTCTCCAAATGGATACACATCAACTCAAAGGCTCGAAGGAAAGCCATGCATTTGGATGTAGCTGGGAGGGTGCTACATCCAACTCCGCCAGAACGGTCTGTTCAAGAGGGAGGCCAAATGTTCATATCATTGATCGTCACATGGTACATAGTAAATTTAAGATCTCCTGCCCAGGAAGCCACGTGCTCTCCATCCTTCATACCTTCGACCCTCCAAATATTTCTCTCACAACGCCCAGCGATTTTTCGACCTATTGACTCTAGGTTATGGCCTGAACGGTACAACGATTCGATCTCCAGAACCTTGGCAGAAACCCAATCATAAGGTCGAACCTCCCGCACCGACACATTGCGAGCTCCAGGACCAGTACTGGAATAACCATCAACTGAAATATCAGAAGTTATGGAGCTCCGGGACCTCCATAACTTCCACAACATTTGGATCGGGCTCATTAGCATCATCAACTGGAGAAAAACTTTCAACATCGACATTTTCCTCCTCCTACTCGTTGGTAGGAGCGGAGGGCGGATGATCTTGCTCATCTGGAATACCGACCATTGTCTGATTCTCTTGATTTTCAAGAACGTCACCACCGGAGGCCATGATATTCACAAACTCGTTTCGGTATTCGTTTATATCCCTACGGGTTTGTTTGGTCCTCGCCAGATCTAAAACTGCAGAAATGGGGGACGAGATCTCACGATAAAGAATCGCAAAAAGGGGTTCACGAACAAGTCGGAACCCGACTTGACGACCCCCACTCTGAGCGAATAAATAAAAGGAGGGGTTCAAAATGCAAAAACAAATAAATTAAAGACTAACCTCGAAATAAAGCAGATAGGATGATCGGATCTGAAATCAATCTTTTTATGGACCTGCTGTTGAGTTTCTATCAGCTAGTCCGCTTTGTTCGAAGGAAAGCTCGACAATTCAAGACCGGTAATCAGAGCAGAAGGTGTTATGCAACAACAAAACAAAAGGAGGTGACCCCTATTTATAGTGGGCCAAAAAATCATGGATTGGGCCTGGAAGTCGAATCAACGCGTCCAATCAAATTCCAAAGGTCATGCGCTAAAAAACAAAACGTCACCATCATTAGCCGCCATCGTGATACGTGCCGTGTCAGAAACATTTAATGTCTGACATTGAATCTAAAGCGCTGGCCCCTCTGCTCAAAAGAAAGCTCAGTGCATTTCAAGATCGACTAAATGAATCAAGCTCGACAAAACCCATGACCAACTTAAGCCGACCCCTTTTTTGAGTCTCTCAAAAAGAAAGCTCGGTACATCTTATGATCGATAACGCAAGGTGGCATCAGCTTATCAAGCCAAGATCGCCCCTCAGGCGACCAGACTTGGGGGGCCAATGTTATGGTAATAAGTAAAAGATCTTAATGATATTTACACCCCCTGCGAGGCCCAATAAACCAACCAGCCCATATCCAGAAATTATGGCCCAATCGATCAACGGTTTAGATGCCTCTGCAAGATCTAACGACTCAGGATCGTCAGAACGAACATCCCTCAATCTCTATAAATACCACCACATTCAAAACTCATAAAAAGGAGGTAACTTCAAAAACTAAACATTGATTCACTCAAATACTGACTTGAGCGTCAGAGTATTCTTGCAGGTACAACACCGTCATCTCAACTCTCAAGATCGAACATCGCCATCTCAAGATTGAACACCGCTGATCAAAGACGACATCTACCAACTACTTCGGACTACTCATTAAGGTCGGAAGGATGGTACAGAACGCATGTTATAAATATGATTACTATTAAGCGTTGGATATTTATCACATTCGTATTTTAGAGTCTTTATTCTCTATTATTATTGTCTTTCTATATCTCTAAAAACCTATAACTTGGACAAAAGAGAGCGAGGGCGTATGGGGAGAGATGTGGTGGCGCCGTACAATCTGTGGTGAATGGTGATGGAAGGGAGGAGAGGTGTGGATGTGAGCAAAGCAATAGGGCAACTCAAAGCATGGTCGGTCACTCAAAGCAATAGGTGATGAAATACTAATTAGTATTTCCTACTCAATAGAGAAGAAAGTTAGATTCAACAATAGATTTACAATATGATAAATGAGAGATGAGTTTTTTTTTTCTATTTTAATTTTGACAAAAAAGTTTTAAATTTTTTTCTACTTGAAAGCAACCTTTCCTGAAGTGAATGAAGAAAGCAGGTAGCGAACCATGTTTAATGTCTTCTCAACTTTTCTTTTCATTTCTTTTCGATGAAACCTATGCTCTCAAAATCAAACCATTCATTCCCTTGTTAACATCGCCCACCTCCTCCCATGCCCTCTCTCTACTACTAGTATTCTGCTTCAAGGAAGGAGTAATAATCAATTAAAGAGTCGAATTCGATCATCGATCTATCTAATCGATGGGTATGGCTCCTCCGAATCCGATGAATGTGAAGAAGCAAACTGCCAAGATAGTATCTCCTTCGTCTCAGGATATTCTCGTCCGCGAAACTTTGCGTATCAGTGCCAATTTGGCCTCAACCCCGCTTCTTGAAACTCCGCCGCTTGAACTTGAATCCAGCGTCAGATTTATTTGCTCCGAGGAACTCGACGGGCGTCGATGGAAGTACGTCGCCGACACCGATGCCTCCGGCCGATTCAAGAAGAATTCCTTTCGCCCTCTCACCTTGCAAATGCAAACCCCTAAAGCTCCTCTTGATGTTAGCTACAATTTCTTTCTCATTTTCTAATTAATGCACCCTTACTGTTTCTTCTGTCTTCTCAAGTTAATTTCATACTTTGAATGCAGGAATTGATGTCGTTCGTTACATCCTATGTAGTTCCGGAAGGTTTCCCTGACAGCGTCATCCCTTCCTATGTACCGTACATGACTTGGAGGGCTCTAAAGGTGACTCTCTCTTATCATTTCAATTTTGAAGCGCTGCAAGCAATATGCTTCCTTCCTTGTTCAACTTTTACTGCTTCGTTTCACACCCCAGTTACTACTTTTTAAGGCTCAATGAGTACATTTATTTTCTTGTAGCACTTTTTTGGTGGAGCAATGGGCGTTTTCACAACTCAAACCCTTTTGAGTTCCGTTGGCGTCTCTAGAAACCGAGCTACTCCTGGGGCTGTGGCAATCAACTGGATTCTCAAGGTAGCAATCAAATCCACACTCTCTCTCTATAATAAGGAAATCCTTGCTTCCAATTTACAAACTTTGGCCACGGTTAACTTAACTTTGATGATCAAAATTGTTGCTGATTAATACAGCTTTCTTTAATTATAGGCTTACAACTGTGAGCGGTTTAGCAACTGCCATTCTAACTGACTAACATACTTGCTCACCTGTTACTCACATATAATACTGACATGCTAACAACCTTATACTCTATCAACACCTAACATCTTATTCTGGTCACCTGGTTAGTAATTAGTTCCTTTCGACTTCGTTTGTGAGTTAGGATGGGATCGGAGGGCTTTGGAGGTAGGAGAAGAGAGAGAAAGATTGAGAACTTTTTCACCTTATTTGAGAGTGTATTTGTAGAAAGTTGAAAGTGGATGTTTGTGATTAATATATTTTAATTTTGAGAGGATTATATAAAGATGAAAGGGATTTGAAATTTTTTTCCAAGCCTTCCAAAATCTGCCTCCAATACATTTTTTAGTTCCCCTTATTAGCTGGTTTTAGTATTTTGAAGAAAAATTAACTTCTTTACTCAATGTGACTATCCCTTTCTTCTATTTACTTTTTCTCCTTCCTTTACTCAAAAGACCAAACCTTCCCCCTCTCCTCCAAAGCTCACAAACCGACCCTTCTAGGATTTATTGTTTTTGGACTTTGTCAACCTTCATGTCTTCAGAGGCATAAATCATGCATACTTTAGATGAAGATGCACAACCTGCTTTCCTCTAATCCTATTTGGGTTGTAGAGGTTTATTATTGCTAAGTGGAACTTCCTTTTGTCTTCAGGGCGCCTGGTATCCATTTAATACGTTTCTGCATGCTCTTATCTTTTCATAGCTATTTGCGACATTATCTGAGAAAAACAACTAAAAGAAACATTGTTTGGATTTTGTCATACAGATACAGTCTTGGACCTTTGAAAAAATTTCCTAATATTTGGCTGTTACTAGTTAAATGAGTTAAATTTTGGTTGTTCTTTTTGCTCATGGGTTACAATGAAAACTCTTAATATGTTTCTAAAAACTTGAAAGAAGCATCTGTCTGTTTACTCGTCGAAGCTTGAATCTTATTTCATATGAATGTGTTATTGTCTGTTCGCACCTTTGATATTCAAGTGAATATGTACATGAATAAAATATGTAGGATGGTGCTGGTCGTGTAGGAAAGATGCTTTTTGCTCGGCAAGGAAAAAAGTTTGATTATGATCTAAAACAGGTAGTAAAACACTCACTGCTTTCTCTGGTCAATTTGATAATACAAATCAGAGCTATCCCACAAGTTGCTGATGGATGTTTTTGTGTTACAGCTGCGGTTTGCCGGTGATCTTCTGATGGAATTGGGTGCCGGAGTGGAACTGGCAACTGCTGCAGTGCCACATCTATTTCTTCCTTTGGCTTGTGCTGCAAATGTACTAAAGGTTCGATGGCTTTTTTGTTGTTGAGTGATCCCATTACTTGTCAGTTCTGCAGGCTAATTAGTTAATTTCTGCTCTTAGAATGTTGCTGCCGTGACATCAACATCAACGAGGACACCCATTTACAAAGCCTTTGCTAAAGGAGAAAACATAGGGGATGTCACTGCTAAAGGAGAATGTGTTGGCAATATTGCGGACCTGGTATGTTCATGAACTTCAACAATTATTATTAAATGTGATACTGGCAAAATTTTGGTGGCACGTTTTTTCACTTCTTTGCAAAATCGTAGGATCAGGACCCCTTGCTTCAACATTTTTTATTGCTTTTATTTTGAAAAAAATAGTCACTATATTATTTTGAAGTAATTACTTTCATTTAAATATTTGATGGTATAAAATAAATATTGGTTCAGAATCTCGCAGGGGAAGCAGGGTTTCATAAGCCGAAACTGTGTTTTCTTAGGTGGACAAGGGATAGGTCTTTGTCCTTTCAAATTCAATAAATAATTGCAACTTTTTAATTTTTACTTGCCCAGACTCCAGTCATACTACTGAGTCCATTGATTGAAACTGGGCATTAAAGTTAGACCCACCAGGCTACACCCCAATAATAGAAAACTAAAGCCCAACAGCTTACGAACATAGACCGGAAAATGACTAATGTAGCCCTGGGTTGTAGCATCCAACTAAATCTATGAAGTTAGTATGATGTACCGAAGCCAATGGAGCATTAAAAGCAGGGGCGGAACCAGGGGGGGACCTGGTGGGGCCATGGTCTCTCCCAAAATTTTAATGTTTTAGCAATTGTTTGTATTATGTATTCAATTTTTGTATTATGTACCCAATTTTTCTAGCTGGTCCCCCCCAAATTTCTACTGTTTTAGCAACTTGGTCTCCCCCAATTTGTTTTTCTTGCTCCGCCTCTGATTAAAAGCAGCTTCCAGTATCGACATTATAGTACAACATTAAAAAGATCTGATGTTCAAGACTTAGTTTATGCTTTCTATATGCTAATGCTTCCCTTGTCACTAATGTATCTCAATGTGTAGTTTTTTTTTATTACTTTTAGAATCTTATCTATGTCAGTTATCTTAAAACTTTTATTTGTTCCACCCCTTCTAATGAAAACAAATGCTGAACTCTTTTTCAATTTGCAGTTAGGAACTGGTTTGAGCATATTTATTGCCAAAAGAAATCCGTCGCTCATCACCACCTTTTCCCTCCTTTCATGTGGATATATCATGAGCTCTTATAGAGAGGTTTGGTTTTGTATTTCTAATGACGATGCCTATCTAGCTGTGCATCATGTCTGGTGGTTTTATCACTAATGCTTGTTGTATTAATAGGTAAAGTCGGTGGTTTTGCACACACTTAACAGCGCAAGATTCAGTGTGGCGGTTGAGTCCTTCCTCAAGACAGGTACCACAACACTGCTGTAGATTCACTAGCATCTGACATCCCCCGTCATAATAAAAAAAGAGAGAAACAAAGTGATCATGTATTTTTTGACACCTTGAAATAGTCAATCCATGCCACTCTTATTGATCGATCTGTTCTCTCTTGCATAGTCTTTTTTGTATCTAAATGCACTAGTGCCCTCTCTCATATGCTAATCGACCATATGCTTAATTCTTATTCTAGCTAAACTAATCCATTTCAGGTCGAGTGCCCACTTTGCAGGAGGGAAATATGAATGAGAACATTTTCAGTTTTCCTTGGAAAGATAGGCCGGTTGTCCTTGGTACATCAACAACTGAAATATTTTTACTTGTCAACTCCAGCCATTTTGACTGAAAAATTTAAACTGAAATTTTCTTTTGAACCGTTTTTATAGGATCAAGAATCAAGGACGCATTCCAAGACCCTAGTGCATACATTGCCATAGAGCCCCTGTTTGATGTATGTTCCGTTTTGGGAGCATGGGAATTTTTCTCTCTCCCAGAAATTTGCCTCTTGATTTGTTTGTCATTGCTATTGCTATGTGATACGTTCTCATGTTCACTTAAATTGGCTGCAGAAGGAGAAGTATATTGTGACATATAACCCTTCAAAATGTAAGGTCTATGCTGTGCTCAAGGATCAGGCAAAGTCAGATGACATTATAAAAGCAGCATTTCATGTGAGATATATGGCTTTCTTACAACTTCTTTTATTTACAGGAATTTCTTATAACTTATATAACAGCTAGGAAGTTCTTAATTTGAAAAGTACTTAAAATAAAATTAACCTTATTTTTTCAGGCTCATGTGCTATTGAGTTTCCTAAAATCATCGAGTGAAAGTAAGGTCTCATCTTGGAAGCAAAGTGAGGATCTCAACTCAAATGTGATGCTCACAGTTGCTGATCTCGAGGCTTGTATTGCTGATTCTTGCAAGATTGTGACAAATTCTTATGGGCTTTTCAAGAATAAAGCTAACGAAGAGGTAAATGGAACAAGAGTAACTCATTAGTTTATCATATAACGTTTACACTGCATCATTTGTGAGCCTGGCTTTGAATATGTTTTCTTTGAAATGTGATTGTTGGAATAGAGGTCTTGAATCTTAGGATACACAGATGGTATTGTGTTTTATTTGCAACGGCCCCAATTAGGAAAGCATTTAGTTTTAGAAGGATAAAGAAGGATGGACCTAATGGTACAATGGTTAAAGATGTTCTATGGTTTCAGATATTGTAAACAAAGTACATAGGAGAGAATAATTCTGGAAGAAATTTTAGTAAATATCTTTAGATGTTGTAATTAAGAGAGAATAATTTTATAATGAAATTATTGGAAGTAGGATTATTAGGAAAAGATAGTAGGTTGTAAATAATACAGTATTTTTTGTCTGTTTGAAAATTATCTAGGCATTTTGTGAGAGAATTGGGACCTTTTTTTTGATCAAGATTCAAGAGAAAATTGGGACCTTAAAACAGTGCTGTAATGAGGGACATTTTCCCTACTCTTTTTAATAGCATACCGAGTTCCTATTAATTGATATTGGAGCTCCTGGTATGGGAGCCATGGGAACTTATCTGAAGATGGTTCTAGAGTTTGAAGGAGAAGATGCATATTCGTGGTTGATTTGATCAATGCGCAACAGTATTTTGAGACCACTTGAATGATCGATGAGGAGAAGATACAATTAGCTACAAAGTACAAAGGCTCTTTGAGGATGTGCTTTTAGTTGGTGGTTTGGGTGGAAATGGCGCTATCCAAATGTAATAGTGGGAGTTCTTGAAAGCATTGATCCAAAATTTCAACCAGATTGTGATTTGCCGGTTTTGGGGTCCATGAAGGAGAAGAGAATCTTTGGAGCAGAAAATCAAAAAGAAAGATAAAAATCATAATCCAGAACTGTGGTGGTGGAGCAGAAACCCTTAAGCTGGGGAAAGAATCTGATCCGCCAATTGCATGGAAGAAACACGGGGAACAGAATAGTTACTCGAGTATTCGAGTTTCAAAATATCATCCATTAGGCAACAAAAATGAGATGAAGACCGAGAGCTAAATCTCCCCTGCGAGTAGTGCAAAGTTAGTGGAGGGGTAAGGAGCTCGTAACAGCCAGAGCTTGGATTCTTGGTCAGGTCAAGTTCAACTTGCCACCACAGCTGGACCACTTGGTGTCATATGGAGTGATGGAAATATGGAACTCGTGCACCTCTGCCAATTTTCCATTACTAGGGATACTGGAATGAAGCTTTTGTATAGTGGCTAATGGGAAAAACCGAAATCACATCAATCTAGCTCAATTTCTAATCCAATCGGTCAAGCCCATCTCTTCAAAAAAAGCTATAGGTCCCTTACAAAAGATGGGCAAGACAGAGGGTCTCACTCAGCGGTCGCCTAATCTTCTAAATCAGTGGTTTCAAGGTAAATGGTCTACTGTTGGACCTAATACATGGCAGGATTTATACTGATTGATTCATGTAGGTAACCTCACTTAGTGTAAATGGTTTGGTGGTGGCAGTAGCAGTAGCCCTTGTAGTTATCGGGACACTAACTTTTATAGATGCAAATAGAGGGGTTTCAACAACAGATTTTCTAAACAAGAATGACAAGAGATATGGAATGCTTCCGGTGCTCTGGCCTAGACAAAACTGCTGCCAAACTTGGAGATCATATGTGGGACCGGGATCGGGATCGGTCATAGACTTCCTTCATGAGTAAGGATTGCCCAGACAGTTATTGAATTCCGCCTCATTATATTTGAGCAGTTTGAGTTTGAGACAGGGATGCAATCAAGGGGGCATTGAAGAAGGACAAGGGGACCCTGGTAACATGCTTCTAATCATCTAACAATGGGATCGGGGAGGACTTTCTTTTTCAGCACTTGCAAGCTGTTCAGCTTGAGGAGTATTGTTAGTAAGTTAACACAATTAAGAAAGTCTATAAAAGGAGAAATATGGACGGGCCAAAGGATTAATGATGTTAAATGTCATTTGGATATTTCTTTTGTAAATATAGTACTTCGGATGGAATAATCCTAGACAAAATTTTTAGTAGATATCATTAAATATAGTGATTAAGAGAAGGGTTAATAGAGGAGAATTCGGAAAAGACAGTAGAATATAAAGAATAGAAAAGAGGGAAATAAGCCAGGCATTTTTGTGCAAGAATTGTGGCCTTACTACATAGAGGTGTATTAGACCCTAGAAGATTCGCAATGCTCTAACTAGGGGATGTTTTCCTATTTTTTCTGAAGATATACCGGGGTCCTATCTGTTTGTCCATACTAGTCAATGGGATTTTCTTCGGTGAGTATACCTTGAGCATGCAATTTTTTTGGTGGTGTGATTCCCAATCTAGGGTAAATTAACTTATTTCTTTTATTTTCTGGAAGTAGGAGTCGAGGGTATAGAATTTGGTTTAGTTGTTGTAGTTGCAATTAAAGTAGTAAACAGTCATAATAGATTGCATCTTGAGACACTTTTTCCCATTGGGGGGTGGGGTGTGGGGTGTGGTTGAGGATCGCCACTTTGATTTTGGTTTCATATTTTATTTACCAATTATATTGTAAATAATGAACATTTTGATTTGAGTTTGGATAATTTGTTCTGTTACTGTATACTCTATATCTATATAAACATTGCAAATGCCAAGTACATATAAATCTATTTGCTTGCAGGGTTGGAAAATGTCAGAGTCACTTCTAAATCCTGGCCGAGCTAGGCTGTCTCAACTTGATAGTAGATGATAGTATCGTACTCAGCTGGCTGCTGTTGAGTTTTAACTGCCTTAGTTATTGGGAGTGCTCTGGATGAGAAATGAGTTGGCTAATTTCCAATGTGCTAATATGACTTGCAATGCACAAGTCGAATCATGCCATCTGTCATCCTAAAAAATGCCAAGTGAACTTTCCGCTGCTTCCTTTAACAGCATTTAGTTGCAGGAATGAGACCACGTATTACCACACAGGTAACAATGTGCTTGATCACATAGACAGACCTGCGTTACTCTGTTTTTATTTTCTTTTTTTCTTCCTTTATTCTTTTTGCAGTGGTGATGCTATACTGTAAGTTTTTTCAGTTTCAATTTTGCAGCTGATTTTACATTTGAGTTCATAAACTTGTTGTACAGGTATAAACAATAAAAGATCAATGTGTTCTCCATGTTTTGTACTTCTAGTTTTAGTTGTGCAATAGGTTTGATTAAGGCAGGTCTAACGTGCACTTCTGCTAATTTTTATTTTCTCAAAGCGGGAAGCATAAGGAAATAGTCTGTCTGTAGCACAAGAGTTTGTAATGTCAATTTAGAGGACATTGATTTTGCAAACTTGGTTTTGATCGAAGTAAATCGACTAAATTATTTTTTTGGTAAACCCAGGTATTCACTGCACGAACAGTAATGACTAATTATTCGCTCATTGTAAGTGCCTCGAGGGGCAGGACAGCTGGCTCAGAGTTTTAACGCAGTTCTAAGGCGGGGATCGAACTCCCGACCCTTAGTTAAGGGAAGTTCAGCCGCTGAACCCACGCTCTGGGTTAAATCGACCGAATTTGAAAACCTATATGCGAAAAGTGATCTACATGAACAAGGTTTTAATTAATTATTTTTCCTTAAAGGTGAAAAGTGATGAAAAAGTGACCAATTTTGGTGACGCACACCATACATTATTAAACTACTGTTTTTCTAGGAATTAAAATACTGTCTTAATCGCTGTGGATTCTAGATGGAAGTATTTTCTAACCAACACATTTTCTGATAAGAAAACCCAGTCGTAGTGTTTTTTTATATTCTACAAAATTAGTCATCGAAGATGCTAAAGTAAAGAGCAATTCACACTTCCTTCGAAGTGGGGTGATTTTGGGTCCTTTTTTGACCTGAAATCACCCCTCCATATCGTTTCTTTTCTATTTCTTTACCTAAATAAATGGTTAACACATAGATCTGGTCTTATTTTATGTTTTTCTTTGAATTCGTCGTCCGAGTGCGACGTTGGTTTTGTTTTGTCATCTTCGTGTGACGCTGTTTGCTTTCCCGTCTTGTACGATGTTTGATTTCCTGTCGTGTTGCGGTGTTCATTTTGGGCGTCAACGTTGCAGATCTGGAGCATGAGTGCTGTTGCAGATGTCCTGTTTGTGAAAATGCTTCAACAGGATTCTAGCTACTGGAACATTCTGTTATGTGCATTAGGTAAGGTTGGAGTTTGGTTTTCCATCAATCTCATCTTCTACGGCGGGCAAGTGTCTAACATGCTTATGGTTGAATTGGACAAATTCAAGACCTGTTATAGTCGATTCGAGCTTGCATCAGTCAGAATTATGTTCCAAAGCTGGATAGATTCAAAGACTATGGTCTCCTTAACTCATTTGGCCTATAACCATGTCACCACAAGAAAAGTTGGACTTTGCGGCGGGCAAAATCCGCCGCAAAAGCCAAATTTGCGGCGGATATTTGGACTTTGCGGCGGAATTTTTCCGCCGGTAGCCAGCTCGAAGCAAACGCGTTGCGGCGGATTTAGTGGCGCCGCAAAATCCACCGCAAATTTGCGGCGGATAATCCGCCGGAAAAGGGGACAAATTTTTCCCGCAAAACATCCGCCGGAAAGTGCCCAATATCCGCCGCAAAGTACCCGTTATCCGCCGCAAAGCACCCGTTTTATTTTTAAAAAAATGAATATAATTTTTTTAAAAAAACGTTTTATTTAAAATTCCGCCGCAAGCGACACAAATCCGCCGCAATAATTCTTAAATGCTTCATCTTTCTGCCAATACTCATTAAACTCAGCCCAAGTTGAGTCTCCCATATAAGATGGCTTCGTACCCGTATTGCGCGCCCTCTGCATCAATTCAGAATAGCGATGAGAACATCTCTTATGGAACACTCTCTCAACTGTGGCTTGCTCCCCTGGATACCATGTACATTTTTCCTATTTAAGAAATTTACAGTAATGTTGTTAATTATAAGGCAATAATTAATTAATAAATCAAGTCAATAAGATAATACACCAAATTAATTATTTCGTAAAATCGAATAACTTACCAAAAATGATCTTAACATCTTCTTATTTGCATCCTTATCTTTTCTAACTTCCGTCCAGTTCTTCCAGCTCTTGGTAAAATTCTCCTTGATTGTTTTTGTGATGGCGGTAGCTGAAGCCTTCGAAGGAATAAAACTGCATTAAAAAAAGATGAATTTTGTTACACCAAATATAAGTTATATATATATAAAGGGCAACAAAAATAAATTAATAAATAATATATATATATATATATATATATATATATAGACTTACGAATCGCCAACAATCTGCAATATGATACGCCCATCAGGTGTAACCCTAATCACATCAGTCCCATCAATGAATGTGCGTACCCCATCCGCATCAACATGTGTCGGGGATAAGCCCTCAGTACCAACAGGAATCGATGGGCCCCCTGCAGTACTAGTACTAGCACCATCCTCAGACACAGGTGGTGGCAAATATCCGCCAGTAGTAACAACAACACGCGCAGGCTGAACACGGCGCCCTAGGCTAGTAGATGTCTTCCGCCTGCTAGTGCTGGCGGCATCGGGAGGTGGAGGAGGAACATATGCACCGTCATGATCGGATCCCGAGTCATCATGAGATGCCATATATATGTGTATCTAGACATATACATTTAAACAAACAAACATATACTAAACAAGGTTAACATAAACATACAAAACTCATTAAAATAAATAATTTGAATCCCATTCATTTTCAAACAAATAACATCCTTCATTAAAAATAACATCCTTCATTAAAAATAGAATTGTTGAAATTAACATAAATTACATCCTTAATTATATAAATGATTGAAACACAAATAACTAATTTGAATCCCATTCATTCTCAAAATCATCATCATCGGAGGAGTGAATTCTTGATACACCAATGTGGTCTGTTGCATCTTCACCATCAACATCTTCGTCATCAACAACTTCATCGCCGGTGTTTGGCTCATCACATAAACGAACAATGGGTTCAACTTGAATCACTTCATTTACATTAGACATCTCTTCCATTTGATGTGGCACATCTTCCACCGTGTCATCAATATTTGTCTGATCAATGCGACATCTTGGTTTTGTTTTAATTGCGACACACCAACCACGCCTATCAGTCTGCATTGATGGATAAGGGACATAGTAAACTTGTCTCACATTTTGTGCAATGACGAACGGATTTGACTTTGGATTCACCTTTGTTCCTCGAGCAGACAGATCAAACCAATTACAATAAAAAACCACTACCTTTGGACTAAAATCTAGATGGGGGTACTGAAGTTCATATATGTGTTGAACCACACCATATGGGGGTACTGAAGTTCATATATGTGTTGAACCACACCACCTCCTCCAGTGACCCCCTTCATGCACACTTCACTATTGACTGTCTCTCTGCCCTGTGTCCATTCATTGGTGTGAAATTTGTATCCATTGACAAAGTATGTGTGCCATTCTTTAACACATCTTCGAGGACCGTCTGATATGTTCCTCAAGTGTTGGTTGGTAGGATTTGGCGGGAGGGAATACACATATTGACTAAACCACATTGGAAAATGCGCATGAATATGAGCAGAAGATTGGTCTTCACGTACTGCCTCTAATGACAAGAACTCCCTAAAAAGAAATAATTTAATTGTTACTTGTCTACTTTATATTAACTAATTAAGATCGATTGTTAATGTTGAGGAACACATACTCAATAAATGGTTGCACCTCAGTACAGTTTATCAACACATGAACATGTGCTGAACTTAACTCTTCATCTGTTAGCCAGTGAGTTGACTCCTTCCCAGATGGACGACTGGGTAGACAAAAGACAGACAAAGCCAAAGGATGTCGCCATTCAGTATCCACTTCATTTCGACTGCTTCCAGGAGCAAACTGATTCTTGAAATAATGAGAACAAAAATGTGTTGTTTCACGGTGTAGGTAAGAAGAACATATCGATCCTTCAACTCTAGCTTGGTTTTTCACCGATCTTTTTTAATCACCCATGAACCTAGAGAATATGATATTAATATATATATAATAGTCATATATTTTAATTTAAACTTGTTTCTTATATTATAATTAAAAATTAGCTGACCTTTCAAACGGATACATCCATCTGTATTGGACAGGTCCGCCAAGTTTAGCTTCATATGCGAGATGCACCGATAGATGCTCCAAAGAATCAAAGAAACCAGGTGGAAATACTCTCTCCAACTTGCATAAGATAAGTGGGATGTCTTGTTCCATTTTTGAAAGATCATCAGCTTTTAGCGTTGCAGAACACAAATTCTTAAAGTATTGACTTATTTCAATGAGCGGATTCAAAACGTGTGTTGACAACGAACTAAAAGTGATACGAAGTAAGCACTCCATGAATACGTGACAATCATGACTCTTCATCCCATGCAACCTCCCATTATCCACATCCGCACATCTAGATAAATTGGAAGAATAACCGTCTGGCATTTTCAACTCTTTTATCCACTGATAAACTGCTTTCGCTTGTTCGGTAGATAAAGTATAATTGGCTTTGGGTTTCAAAATCCTAGTACCTTGCTCAACCAACAACAAATCCTTTCGTCTACAGAAATGATCTATATCCTTCCTAGCTTTCTCATTGTCTTTCGTTTTGCCTTTCACGTTCATGACAGTGTTAAATATGTTGTCAAAAAAATTCTTCTCTATAAGCATGACATCGAGATTGTGTCTCAATAGATTATCTTTCCAATAGGGAAGTTCCCAAAAAATACTTTTTTTTTGTCCAATTGTGCCATTGTCCATAGCCATCTGGACGAGGAACAACACCGGCTACGACTCCCACAGGAGGGATATCCCTAACACTATTCCAAACTTCCTCTAGTGTCAACTGACGAGGAGGTCCAGCTGTTTCAACATTTCACTTGATGAACGCATATTTCTGCTTTCTAAAAGGGTGATCCATAGGTAAGAACCTACGGTGCGAGTCAAACCATGAAACTTTTCCTCCGTATTTAAGACTAAAAGCCTTTGTGTCAACCATGCAAATCGGACACACCATCTTACCATGTGTCCCCCATCCAGACAACATTCCATAAGCAGGGAAGTCATTAATGGTCCACATCAAAGCCGCCCTCATCACAAAATTTTGTTTGCGTGCCACATTTCAAGCACGGACATCTAATACCGCCTTGTCGCCCAAATTCTTCATGATCAATGTACTTCGCACAAAAAATAAACTCTTCTACTCCTTCTACAAAACGTCGTTTTACACCAGTTCTTCCAGGATACAATCGATCATACATCCAACTACGATCCATTTTCAAGAACTACGTATACTACACTACAATATAAATAAAATAAACTATCAATTACTTCATATTTTGATATATATATTTATATATTACTCATTTTATTTTGATATTTCAATAAACTACCAATTAAAAGCAACAGAATTAATTTTTTAATAATGTTATATACTAATAATTTAAACATTATAAATAATAATTCCAAATTTAATTTTAAATTTCAATTTTTATAAGACAATATATGTTAATAAAATTTATAAGTGAACTTAATAAATAAGTTTTTTCAATATAAATTATTTTGTATTATTATTGCAAACAAAATTTGTAACAAAATTTTACTAAAAATAGTGAAGTAAGTAATATTTTATTAATTACTTTAACAACTAACCGTAGTGAAGAGAAGGCTCTGGCTTGAAGCTTATCCTGAACTCAAGCAGAGAGGAAAAAGGAGGAACTCAAACAATACCTAAACAAAAAACAACACAATTAGTAACAAATTCATATTATTATAAAATAATTTAAAAACGAATATTAAAAAAATATATTAAAAACTAAAACTATTAACTCATATCAAAAACATACCTTGAAGAAATTTCCCAATGAGAGCAGAAGACAATTCGTAGGGAGGAAGCGCTACACTTCAAAAAGAGATTTAGTAGAGAAGGAGAGAATTTGGAGAGAGTAAAAGAGAAAGTTTAAGAAGAGAATGGAGGATTGTTAGAAGTGTGAAGAATGAGAAGTGGGGAATGAATATATATAGGAAAAGGGAGTCAACGGTCAAAAGGTAATTTCCGCCGCAAACGGAGATTTGCGGCGGATTCTGGGTCTTTGCGGCAGATTTTGAAATTTAATATCCGCGGGTTTTTTTTAAACGGAGATTTGCGGCGGATTCTGGGTCTTTGCGGCGGATTTTGAAATTTAATATCCGCGGGTTTTTTTTAACGGAGCTTTGCGGCGGATTCTGGGTCTTTGCGGCGGATCGTTCAAATTAAAATACCGCGCCTTTTTTTTAAAAATCCGCCGCAAATATCCGCCGCAAATACTCAATATCCGAGGCAAACGACACAAATCCGCCGCAAAGTACCATTTTTTTTTTAAATTTTTTTATTTTATTTTTAAAAAATAAATTTTATTTTTTTAAAAAAGTCGTTTTAATTAAAAATATATATTATTTTATTAATTTTTTTAATTATTGATAAAAAAATAAAATCCAATAACTAATTAATTTTTAATTTAAAAAAATAAAAATTGGGAAAAACAGTAAAATATTATCACCAAAAAAATATCCATACAATTAATAAAATATCCATACAAAAAAATAAAATAATCCAAAGCAGTAAAAATTGGGAAAAGCAGTAAAATATATATTTAATGTCTGCTACCCCTAAACAGAGACCTACGCCATTATCTTGATACGACATTCTCTTGAGCATTGTCGGCAGCAGCTCCATTAGAGTGGCGTATGTCTCCATTTCTTTGTAAAGAAATTTCCACACTGTCGTGAACACCCCTTCATCTTTTTCGTTAAAAGTAACCCATTTATCAGCAAAAAGCTCCTCCTCATTATTTCCACCACAAGAGACATATACGTTCATTAAACGCTCGGTATCATCCTTCAACTTAACAGCCCGTCCTTGCAGTTCCTCAAACTTTCTATTTAGAGATTCAACCATATTTTCAAAATAGAAAGTTTCACAAGAAACCATCTTTTGAAAAGATGATTGAATCTCTGAATAGAAAGTTTGAGGAACTGCAAGGACGGGTTGTTAAGTTGGAGGATGATACCGAGCGTTTGATGAGCGTATATGTCTCTTGTGGTGAAAATAATGAGTAGGAGCTTTTTGCTGATAAAGGGGTTACTTTTAACGAAAAAGATGAAGGGGTGTTCATGACAATGTGGAAATTTTTTTACAAAAAAATGGAGACATACGCCACTCTATTGGAGTCGCTGCCGACAATGCTCAAGAGAGTGCCGTATTAAGAGAGTGTCGTATCAAGAGAATGAGAGTATTGGTAGAGGTGTGAAAAAGAAGAATGGGAGAAGGCGTTTATATAGGAGAAACGAAGTCAAACGGTCAAAAGGCATGATCCGACGGAAACGGCAGTTACCGGCGGATTTATGGGGTTTGCGGCGGATTAGAGGATTTGCGGCGGACGGAGGTGAATTTGCGGCGGTTTATGAATTTCAAAATTGGCAAATATCCGCCGGAAATAACCTTACTGGCGGATTGTTAAAATCTCGTAAAAAAAATAAATTTTTGTAATCCCAAATCCGCCGCAAAAGCCAAGGCGAAAATTAATCCGCCGCAAACGTCAATTATTTCGCCGGTATTTTTGCGGCGGCTAAAATCCGCCGGAAATGCCTAGAATCCGCCGGAAGATTTGCGGCGGATCTATATCCGCCGGAAACTCCTGGCCGGAAAAATCAATTATTCTTGTAGTGTGTGTGGTATATGTTGGCTTTGTTGTTAGGATTAGATGTTTGGCTTGATGTAATTTTACTTTGGTCTAAATTTCTATGTAATGTCCCAACTCATCTGCTTATGTTTGTGAATGCTTGTAATGTTATTAGCTAATGAATGAAATGTTTCCACTATAAAAAAAAAATTGAGACACTTCAATTTGACAACTGTTTAGATGGTCAACACATGTGGTAAATAAAATGTTGGATTAAATCAATGAATATATCAGGTGGTACAATTTATTAGTCATCTATCGATTTTTATTTATCATGAATGAGAAGTCGTTAACTGCTTTGACGAGTGTTCAAAGAGAAATGTCATCAACACTATTTGGCAAGCAATGAAATAGAGTTAAAACTATTAAATTAGATTAATAGTTTAATAGAATTAAAACTATTAAATTAGAGCATTGCTTGATAATACGAGAGAAAGTTGTACGAAAAGTAAGAAAAACACTAATTTTATCACCTTTGTAACACCACACTCACATGCGTGAAGATAGACATCCGCACGTTTCTTGTCGTATTGCTAAGTATTTCTCATCAAATTAACAACATAAAGTTAGAATAATATTAATTTTGGTGGATATTGTTTAATTTAGGGGTAATATCATATTTTCATAAATAATCAACACTTCTTTCTTTTCTTTTTCTTTTAAACTAATTAATACACAAATCTACTACTATATTTCTCACATATTTCTTCTTTTTCACATTTTTTTCACCTCTTTCTCGCTTCACAGTTTCTTCTCTCAATCAAACACATGACATAAGTGAGTGTTGTGTCGGTGTATAAATCAATAAAAATATACTAATATTTAACCTTTTATAGAAAATTATTGATTTGTTTAACATTTTTTTAATCCTAAGTTCTGTATAAGAAAATTAAAATGTCATTTCATTGTCAGCAATTGCACAATATTAAATATGGCTCAGAAGATATGTCTCCAAATTTATTAGGCCTCTTTATTGTGTCGTGGGTAGGCGAGTTTCTTTGTTTTTGTTGTTAAATCTCTAGCAGTGTTAAAGGAGTACAAAGGAAATTACAAAAGGTTAATAGTAGTACTCACCACCACCTTCTTAAAAAAAGTATTTTAATTGAATTTGAAAATTGTTTTGCAAAGAGCAAGAAAATCAATAAATTTTATTGTTTTACATAAAGGTATTAGTTTTCTCTGTTATGCTCTTAATTGTTTATTGAGCAAAGACTATTTTAGTGCGTGGAAATTTCTTCTTGGAATAAATTGATTCATGGCAATATTTTTAAAAAAATTTAGTGACTATCATTTTTAAAACACGGACAAATTAGTCCCCTGCCCATCCAATATGTCCGAGAATGGTCGCTTACTTGGTTGAGTGAAAGGGATATTGTACAAGGTTGGAACCCTGCTCCCTGTTCCCTTCTAACAACTAACCCACTAATTACTAAATAATTTGTCTATAAAAATGTTGAAACCCTCATTTTCTACTTTGCACTCACCGGGAAAGAGGGGGGTTCACACACACTGTCGCGCATGGTAACTTTTCTCTTTTGTGTGTGTGACCGACCGTTCAGACATGGTAGTAGCTCGAATATCATTGACTGCGCATTTATGATAATTTTAACTTGTGAGTGAGACTGTACTGTACTGTATTGTATTGTCACGAATAACAAATGAAAGAGGTCGCGTTAGTATTTATTGACATGGTGGATCTACACACAAACTTTAAGTTGAAAGTTACTAAAAATGCGTATTTCACGTATGTGTATTATATATGTTAATCAAAAGACTGTTAATTTTTGAAACAGTATTTAAACAAGTGGTTCAAAACTTTAAATGGTCACTTATTAGCAACTCGTTCAATTTGTAACCCCAGCGATTTTTATAGTATTGAACAAAAACAAACTAAAGACGTAGTAAAATCTACCACCACACCAAGCCTAACCAAAGCTCTGATGCCATTGTTGGATCATGAAGGGTCATTCACATTGGGTTAAGAGCAACACAACACATGTGAGTTGGACACCACATATTAACTCAAAACCTTAAGACATAAGTGATGGGACCCATAAACCCAAGTGCGAGACTCATTTTTAGTTGATATGTAACTAATCACTCACACTTGAATTCGCAACAATCTCCCACCTTACTAAATTAGGATCCACTTCCCGCTCCTCCACCAAGCCACCCAAAACCTAAGATCATGAGTATATGAGTTTCCTCTCTTATATTGTTAAGAGTCACACATTGGATGTGATATGACCTGAAAATGAGTTTATAAGTGGGAGGCATCCCTCACCTTACAAGCCGGTTTTGTGGGGTTAAGTTAGGCCTTAACCACATTTTAAGATGGTATCAAAGTCAATCCAAGATCCGTTGGGCCACCCGCTATCGGGCCACTCAGGTCACGCTCCAGTTGTTTAGTCCTGGGCGTGAGGGGGGTGTTAAGAGTCCCACATTAGATGTGATATGGCCTGAAAATGAGCTTATAAGTGGGAGGCATCCCTCACCTTACAAGCCGGTTTTGTGGGGTTGAGTTAGGCCTTAACCACATTTTAAGATATATATCATTCATGTAACTCATTCCTAATCAATGTGGAACTAAACCACTCACACTTGAATTCTCAACCTAGCTTTATGCAATCTCAAGGCTTCCCGGTGCATTGATTGATTCTGATGCGAAAAAAATGTGAAATATTAAATGGCCGGCCGGCTTCTGTGAATGGCAGGCTGACACAAGTCGTTCCAGGATTTAGAGATGAGGACAAAATCCAACACTGATTTGCATTCACTTATATTATAAAACAAAATATTCAGAAGATCATGTTATTTTTAAGCATTAATTAATGAGTATGAATAATAAAAATTGATAACATGATAGTAGCTATTAAAATCCGTTCCCATCCAACACAAGTCAACATTAATAGTTTTCCATTGAAGATGTTGTTTTGAGTCAGATTTTAGTTATATATATTTTAAAATGAGTGAGAAAGAGGGTTGAAAGTTGGTGAGAGAAGGTGATGCAGGAAAACAAAATGATGAAAATAGTAGAGTAATGCTATTTAGCCAAAGTTTTTTAACTAAAAATAGACAAAAACCAAATTACAAAATCAATTAACCAAGTTTTTTAAGCCACTAACCAACCTACTTTTTCACAGTTTTCTAGGCCATTGACTAAAAACTGTAAAAAAGTAGGTTGGTTAGTGGCTTAAAAAACTTGGTTAATTGATGTTGTAATGTAGTTTTTGTCTGAATTTTTTTGGCTAAATAGCATTACTCAAAATAGTATTATGTCTGGTGAAAGAGAAAGCCGTAAATACTATACTACAAAACAAAAGGTTTGTAGGTAATTGAATTCTATTAATTAATAGTAATTAATTATTACATGATATGTGTAGTAGTAGTAGTAGGATGTCTGTGGAGACATGAGGGGGCCGGAGAAACATCGATCATCACTGAAACTAATGCAAAATGCAACAATTTCCTAAACTAATAATAAAGGGACAAGACAGGTGGTGGATGTTAAGAGATAGATATAGAGTAGCTAGGAAGAAGAAGTGAAGGAAGGTGCAATTAATTAAATTAAATAAAATGGTGGTGCATGGTGATGATGTGATAGTAGTATAATTTAAGTAGTAGTGGGACTGGGAGGGAGAGGGAGAGGGAGAGGGAGTGGGAGATTGTTAATTTTTTTGGCGAGGTTGTGCTTATTGTTATGCATCCAAACCTTGAGGACTCTTCTCTTCACACCAATCTCTTGGCAGAAGTGTTGCACCAGAGAATCCTCTTGCTTCTGAAGCTTCCAACCAACCTTATCAGCAAAGCTGAGCATCTTTTCTTTCTGCTCCGGCGTGAACTTGGTCCTGAACCTTTTCTTCACAACCTGTTGTGTCACTGGTGCTCTACTTGGCACTCCACCACCACCACCACCACCACCACCAGGACCGTGATCTAGTTCTTGCTCATCAGATTCTGAAGGGAGGGAAGGTATGTTGTAGTTGAAGGGCATTATCATGTGGTGATGGGAAGGGACAGTTCTAGAAGGTAGAATGCTGCTGCTATTGTTGTTGTGAGGATGGCTTCCAACTCCTCCTGCCAAGAGGAACTTCCTGGTCCCTTGGTGCAGCCTGTGGAAGTAATTATCGGGATGCTGCTGCTGGTGCTCCCCTTCAACTTCTTTTCGGTGGAAGTTTCTGTGACAGTGGCAGGCGGAGCAGTTGAGTGCCTCTATGGTTCCTTCTTCTCCACTAGGCATGAACTCACCGCATCCATCTGTTGCATTACCTCCCATGGAAGCTGCATGGTTCTTGAGACATTCTCTGTATCTCACCACCACTGCCGCCACTTTCTTGTTGTAATCATCTTCTACTTGCCCGTTCATTACTGCCGCCGCCGCCGCCGAGAGTACTGGGGGAGAATTAGATGATATAATGTTGTTGTTGTTGTTGTTGTTATTGTGTGGAAGTGGATCATGATGAGGATGATGATGGTGATGAATCATGTGACCGTGGTGGCCATTAGTAGCATAATTAGTGTTGCTGTTTATCGGGATTGGAATTTCTCCTTCCACTTGTTGTTGCCTCGAAACTTCCATCCTTTCTTCTCTTAATTTCCACGCTCAAGGTGCTAGCTAGCTGTTTGTTTCCAATCTGGAGACCAAAACAGTGACAAACAAACAAAAACCTTAAAACACAGTCGGTAGTCACTCACTCCGATCCTCTCAAGTCAATGATGATTGATGATTATGTTTATGATATGAATGACAAAAAGGAACAAACAAGTAAGCAAGCTGGTTAAGCCAGCCAAGATTGATCAGGGTGCAGTACTGCAGATTACCATGATAAATAATTAAGGAAGATTATTTTGAATTATATATCTAGACACACTTGAGTAGAGTACTTAATTATTATCTTGAGGTGGACTGAGATGAGAAGTAGGGCAGGGAAGGGTGATGAGAAGACAAGTTTTTAAGCAAACAAGCCACACACTTTCCCACTCTCGGTATTTTCTATCATCTCTACCTATCTATCTTCAAAAGGGGAGAGAGAAAAAAGTGAGTGTATGAAAGAGAGAGAGAAAGAGAAAGAGAAAGTGGGGGGTGGACAGACAAACAGTGGCTAGCTAAGCTAGCTCTAATTAATTGAGGGGGAGCTAGCCTAGGGGAGAGGAGAGGATAATGACTGACTAGTTAAAAGTGAAGGAGGATAGAAATAAATGAATTAACCTAGCTAGCTAGCTACTTGTTGTTTTGAAGAGTGAAGGAAGGAGTCAGGAAATGAAGACTAGGGGTGATTAATTTGAAGACATGGTCAAACACCTTCTTCCATGGTTATGTTATGAGAATATATATATATATATATATATATATATATATATATATATATATATCTAGAAAAAGATTATCTATATATCAGGCTTAAAACATCAGGAGGAGGTGAAGGGAGAAAAAGAAACAAGAGAAGAGAAGAGGAGAGGAGAGTTTATGAATGAAGCACTAAACAAGAGAGCTTATAGAGGGAATGGAAGTGGGAGTGGGACATAAAAAAGGTGAGTGAGTTTTAGAAGAAGAAAGAAAGAAAGAGTGATTACATTACATTACATTAGAGAGAAGAAGAAAAGGTAGCTTTGCTTTGCTTGCACTATCAGCCATCCAGTAAGTTTACGCCATATAGATCAGATGAGTAGAGGGGAGCAGTACTGTGTGTGTGTGTGTCAGATAGATAGATAGTAGTGGTGAGGACAAAAGTAATTGAAACAAACAAGTAGACGTAGTAGAACCCACAGGCACACACTCTCTCACTCTCTCTCTTCAGTCTTCACACACAACATTTACTATTATTTCTCAAATACAAATGACCGCTAACTTACAAATGTTCTTCCAACTAAATAACCTCAAACTCATTGCTAGATAACTAAAATTATGTTTTTCTAAAATAAGTCAATAAATTATACTTCAAGTTAACACAACCCCCCAACAGAGGGTGGTGGTGCTGAGTTAATTAATTATATTAGGTCTTTGGCTGATCTTAATCCTATCATTGAAACCTCGTTAGTGGTATTCTATTCTTCCTTCACGCGCTTCCTAGTTAGCATTACTGTGTGCAGATGAGTGTCATTCAATTAATAATACTAGTAGTATTTACTAACAAATTACTGCTAAATAATACTAGCTTATTCTTCTGTACTAGGGGTATATATTTAAATTCGCTTGTCCTGTTGTGTCAACAAATAGTTCCCTCAACATCAACATGTCAATGATGTTCCTTTGGAATACAAACAGCAATTCAATTGCATTCAGATTCATCACGTGTGTGAGAGAGAGAGAGAGAAGACAAACGGACAGAGACAATAGTAAAGGATGCACCATGTTTTCATCTCTTTTCAACCAGTTTTTGATATATAATGATCATAAAAACCTTTCATAATACACAGACAGAATTTGGAACAGCTGAAATTAACAGCCATTTTAGAGAATCGCAGTTTCAGCATTTCAAACTGAATTAACCTTAATATACTTTGGTTGGCCACTTCTACCCAATTTTATCATTCATGTGGTTCTCCCTTCTCAATATAGTTTTCATCACACTCCATTCTCAGCCACGGGACCAACTCTCTCGTTGGTAACTAAAGTATTTTTGAGTGACATGAACAAAAAATAGGTAAAATTTATTGATCCAAGTCTTTTTATTTATTTATGGAAAATAGTACTATTATTAATTAAATGTAATTAATACTTTAATAATGTTATAGATAAATTTAAAAATAATGAATACTTATATACAATTTTTAATATAATCAATATGCATTTTAAAAAATAAAAATAAATTTTATACTTAATCATGAACTCGTTACTTATTTCGTCATGTACTTTTTACACAGATTAAAAAAGCTAAAAATTTAAAAATAATAATAATATTTATTACTATAAATTTTAATATTCTCAATGTATTGAATTTATACACGTTTCAAAAAATAAGTTTTATAGTTAATTATGGACTCGTTACGTATTTGGCCACTGCCATCAAGTTTTTCATAGATATTAAAAAACTAAAAATGAGTGATAGAACATAACAATTTACTCATCGGTCCCATTATAATTTGAAGTGTCATGTTAGGTTTTCAATATAATATTAGTCTTTATTTAGTTGTTCAACTTTAACCCTCAAATTAATAATGAGTACATCATTCCTAACTAAGTCATCATGTAAAATTTTTAATAAAGATAATTTTAAGCGTGCCATGACTCAATTTAGATAAAATTATTAATAAAGATAATTTCAAGGAATACTAACTACTTGTCATGTTTTTAGTCTTGTTAAAAAAAGTTACGAGTACGTACGTCACGGTTGCTCTGTAAAGTGTAAAGCTGTTGTTGTTTACTTCTTTACATATTCTTCTTCTACTGGGAAGTAGTAAAAGGATTCTCCTTTTCGTTGTATGCTTCCTCACTCACCTCACCCGTTAATAAATCATTCAAATCGCTTTATTCTTTTATTATCCTTCCCTTCCCTTTATTCCACTCTTTACTCTACTCTACTCTACACCACATTTAAGCCTTTATCCATCTTTGCAATTTGTTTTTATCTATGTTGTCTCTTCTTCTTGTAATTCTGCATGGGTACTAATTACTTTTCCTTTTCCTTACTTTTCTTTCTTCTTTTTGTCTTAGACTAATTATTCTCTATTTCTTTTCTCTTCTTGCAATTTGTTTTGAACAATAGAGTGAAATCATTTTTGGAAGCAAAAACAATAAATCCTACCTTTAAGTTAGAATGAGTTCTATAGGCAAAATTAATTTCACTTAAGAACTGCCAATTTTAATTAGGTCCAATTTTTGCTATCCCAAACATGCATATATGAATCCAAACAAGCATGTAAAAAAGAAGTTGGCGCAAATCGCAAATGCTTGATTATCGTGTGGGGTGGGACGACGACCGGGTTGGGGTTGGTGGAAAGGGGAAGACCACGACCAGTCGTAGTGGTGTTGTAGTGAGGGTGGCGGCGACGAGGTTGGGACGGGATGGGAAGGGAAGGGAAAGGGGAGCAGCAATTGGTTCAAACCAAAACCACAATAGAATTATATTGTCAAAATTGCTATTCATGCATCTATCAACCGAAAATGTAATAGTAGCATTCCACACTAGCAGCGCCAACGACTGTCACGTTTCTAGTTTCTCTTCCTCTAGGGTTTTTATTTTTAAAGTGTTAGTGAAACTTAAGTTGAAATTTGAGAAAATTATTTTAATTTGACTATAATTTTTTATTGGATATGTGTATTTGGGCCAATATGTTAACCCATTGGCCCAATAAACTTTGCTCAAGTAACAATTCCTAACATTTGACTAGCAAGTTAGCTCTTTGTAGCCCTTATTCCAAGCAATCTGAAGCCCATGATAGAGGAGGGCTAACAACTCCACATGCAGATAATTAGAGACTCTAACCCTGCCTGCCATAGTAGCCAAGAAACATAATTATAAATCTGCAATTTCAGCTGATGAATTGTCACTGTTTCTTGTGCTAAGCAGGATAGAGATTCCGAGCCACCACATATTATAGACTATCCATCCTCCCATCAATTCATTTAACACTTATTTATTTTTAGGTGTTTTATAAACTTTTTAAAAATTACTTTATGACAAATAAATGATACCTAGTATTTTTCTTATTCAACGAATGACAAACAACACATGATTATGTGTCGGTTTCAGTCGCGGGCAAGTCCTAGTTTAGTTTTCAATTCGACGTACTGTTCCAACTTGAGGAATTCTGTTGCAGCTAGCTTACAAGTAGAGATATACAGAACCTTATATAATAATTGCTGAAAATAGGGAATCCGTTTAATAAGATCTTATGTATCAACAGGAAATACAGAGATGGTCACATAATAATAATTTATAAAAAGTTAATGGCAAAATCATATACTAAAAGACAAAGCAAGTAAATAGAGGGTTTGAAATTGGAAATTGGAAATTGGGAAAGTCGACATAAAAATATAATATGCTTTGGGACAGACATCATTGAAGATTCAAAGTGTTAGGTTAATGTTGATTAGTTATTCTTTTCTTTTAGGAAGCGGACAAATGAGAGGAATATTACATAAAGACTAGCTAGCTACAAGAAGATGTTCCCAATGAAAAAAGTTAAAACTTTTCTCTTCTCACATTAGAAAGCAAATTACTCATTGAATTGAATGACCACACCACATAAACAAGGAAAGGAAGCAAGTCTCCTCCCTAATTATTCTTGGTCAACTAGATTTGATCCCCATTATAATTTGCATAGATTTACTTTTCTATCATATGTTGCTGTTTCATGATCTACAGTAATTAATTATATCGTACTCCACACCTACCTAATTTCCTAGCTAGGTGCCCTGTTTTGGGAAACCATTTACACCTTTATGGTGCCAATCATTTTCCATTAACGATTCAAATTACTTAATACTACTTAAATTGGGTTGATTTTCTCCTTTCACATTTGGATGATTTGCTTTCGACATGCTTGTCATCATGAATACAAACTTATAATAATTCCTTTCCATTTAAAGCTAGAAACAAAATTGTTTTTAAACCATTGATTAGTGTTTACTCATTTTGAGGTATTTTTTTCTTTCTTGCCACTTTATATTTTTGGAGTGGGGGGAGGTCGGTAAAGAGTTACTTGTCCTTTATTTTCCCAAGCACTCAACATTCAACAATGTGTGCCTCTGCTCTGTATCACATGGAAATGTAGCAGGGTTTGTGTGTGTGTGTGTGAGTGTGTACTAGTCCCTCAAATTAATATGTTGGCATGCATCATTCTTGCTAGTTTCCTACTCTTGGACAACTTTTTCTCTTTCCTTTCCGTGTCATAAGAGGAAAGGATCATTTTGCACTCTTTCAAAAGTATATGCACCAGCCTAAGTTCCTTCACCTTCAATTGTTCCACTTTCTTTCTTTCCTTCTAATCTTACACTAAAATGAGAGCATTCCAAATTTCCAGCCTGGACTATCATTTCAGCTCACCCTCTATTGGAAAAACCCAAGTCCCACATTCACAAGAGATATGATCTCAAAAGACTTTATAAGTGGGAGACAACCCTCACCTTACAAGCTGGTTTTGTGGGGATGAGTTAGGCCTTAACCACATTCTAAGACCCTCAACTCATTTAAGGGGTTGACTCTGCACCATGTTGATTACCTTTTTTTATTTCTATTTTATGATCTCTTTCCCTTTTATTTCTCGCAATTAAAGTTTTTTTTTATAGACTTTGAAAATAAATTTGCTAGCAATAAATTTTTCGGTGCGAACTAGGTATCCTCCGCGCACAATTGCAGCGACTAATCCCTCGAACTAGGTATGATCACAATGGGTGGCAAAGATCTCCCTTAAGAGACTCAACGATGTTGCATTCCCAAGAACCTCGGGTTCGAATCCAGCAGCGTTAAATCTCTTGAGGGAGAGTTTTGTCACTCATTGTGATTCTATTCAGTTCGAGTGATTAGTTTCTATTGTTGCGTACAGAGGATACCCGATTTAAAAAAAATAGTGCTGGTGATAGATAAATGTAATAACTTCAATAAATTAATTAGCATAAAATTCAACTGCAATAGATTTTCAGAGCGCAGAGGCAGGTCCTTATCATTATAATGTGGATGTGGAAATAAGTCATTAATTTGGATTCAGAGGTAGGCTTTATGTGGTTTGGGGAGCCCTTTAATTTTCTTTGGCTATGATAGAATCTGAATGACACGTGGTTTCCTTTTGTTTTTTGTTTTAAAAAAAGCAAAGAGTAGCCGTTGGAAACATTCCCAGTGCTTTTAAATTTTGTCTCAAGTGAAAGTGTAATGTAATGTAATGGGGGCATCGACATCCACCTACCTTTCTACATTACATGGGCAGGCAAAGGCATGAGATTCAAAGTAATTCCCTTTGCCAATTGCCAATAAAAGTGAATACTTTTGCTTGTATACATCCCTTCCCCTTCCTTTAATTTCTTGTCCAACCACCTGTTAGCCTAGAATTTCGACAAGGCTTTTAAGTGGTTAGTTAATAGGGTTTGACTTTTCATTAAAGATCATTCATAATGCCTTTGGAAAAGAAAAGTGGCATTTAAGTCATCTCAGCATGTTTTCGACAGAAGAAGTCTTCACCAATTCGACAAGGAAGAGTTTTCGACAGGACAGTATATTCAGGACTTCGTCAAGCAGTTATTGGCAAACAGTTATGTCGAATTTCAAGGCTACGGTTAATACAACGTAGGCAGTATGTGGCATCGAACGTGGCACGAAGTTCATCACTGGTTAATGAGACGTAGCCACGTGTCCATAGCAGTTTACATTTCAGTCATTATTTTCTGTATAAATAGGGGTTTCTACGTAGAAATCAAGGGTGCCAAATTATTATACCAAACACACAGTTCTGAAACTCTAACTTCCAAGTCACAGCGAAAACAGAGTAAACGAATTATTGTACAACGTATGTGAATTTGTGCACCTTTCTCTTTACATTTAATGCAATTTATTGCTTTCAATACAAGTCATTTTATATTTCTGCGTTCCATTTTACTACTTCTTTTTCTTTGATTTGCATTTTCATGGTGAATTGTCTCCCTTTTTAAAATATATTTGTTGACAAACTGTGGTGTTTAAAGGCAATTGCTTTAGAGATTTCTGGTTTAATCTCACAAACATTTCTAATAAAACCAGTGATTGTTTGCTAAAAACACCTGCAAACACCACCACAACATGGTCGGTGGAGAATGTGACGATCCAGTGACGTAAATAAAGGCTTGAACTTGTGTCGGTTCAGTTGGTACTAAAATTTATTTGACCGATATTGTTATGCTGAATATTTTTTGTGGTTACTTGAATTTAAATTTGAGATTTCCACTTTGCATGTTGTGCTTACCATTTCGTTCGAAGACCAAAAAAAAAACTTGGGCAAGTGTATGCTTTCGCATACAGTTTTGTTCAAATTAGAATTCTCTGTATTGAGTGAACAAAGATATCAGTGTGAGTTTTATAAAAGTTATTCTTTACAAGCTACTCCACCTGCTGTCAAATTAACCATCTAAACTCTAAAATTAAATTATCTAGATTTAACGATAAGGTGTATGGAGTGGAGCATGCATGAGAGAGGTGGTAATGGGTTTGAGACACCAACCATTTTGATTCAGTTGGCTCGGGCCGGGGGACCATAAACAACTCAAATCTTGAAGAAAACATGAGTGGCTTTATTATTATTATTATTATTATTATTATTATTATTATTATTATTATTATTATTATTATTATTATCAATACTAGGACACTTGCCCGTGTGATGCACGGGGTGTGTGGTAGGGATTAGTTTGGAGCAAAAGTGTTATAGAAAAATTGGTGTCGAACGTGTAAGCAAATGGAAAAAATGCAAATTCAATTGGTTGTGAAAGACGTTGCGTTGTGTCTCTAGTTGTGCAATATTTAAGGTTTTTATATCAATTATATCTATGTTTATTTCTATGGCGCTGTGTGCGACTTTTAAGAGAAATATGTTTTTTTTTTTTATGAAATTTAAGAGAAATACGACATTGATAAGAGTATTTTGAATGCTTTAGAATAAATGCATATGACATTGATAAGAGTTAGTTATTGGGTATTATATTAAAATTAGTCTTCAAAATGCGAATTAGAAGTTGATGCTTAGGGTAAAAAGGTTTTCTTCTCTTTAAATCTCTTCATACACTGTTTCCACAACTTGCACGGGTAGGCATACCATGTAGTACCTGTTTTGTAGGCTACTGTGGCATTGAAATTAATTAAAAAACCCGTGTTGACAAAATGGGTATCTATACAACAAACTCTAATTAAGTGGTTCTACTTACAGTTGGGTAAGCAACAGTTCAACCATTTTTCATCAATTTTCGTCCAATGTGCATCCATTTGAGCGGCAAAATTCGATCACTAATCATACTTTATTTCAAAGGTACAATGGCATGTCTGTAAATAAAGCAAAGGTCAGATGCAATTTTGTATCCCGTTGAATCAACCCACGCGCTTCCCATTCTCATCCTCTCGAAATCTGCCACATACTAATGCAGATTTTAAACATTCCAATTTCCAAATGGGCACCCAACTGTACTGCTTATAGATCAATTATCAAACCCTTAAAGCCACCTGATCTTGCCATGATTTAGCAAGTACTTGTAACGCTGCCTCAATAATCTGTAGTTAAGGAGTGATAATGATATAAGCTCCCTAGATAATAAGCTGCAAACTATGAAAATTGTTTGATAAAAAAAACTACGAAAATTATAGGTACTTGGTATGAGATATTACCGAACTGTATCTGATAATATCATCTTTTCCTGCTTCACAGCTTGTAAAGGCTCCAAAAGTAACTAATATATTCCCATCGGTTACAGATTTATGGTTACTCACCAAGCTTGGGCCAAAGAGCAATGGTAACTGTTATCATGTAAGGCATTATATAGTTAGTACCTTGAATTATATAAGAAAAAACAACTTTAAAATGAAGGAGGACTCCAATAAACGGGTAATCATCAAATGGCTCATTATAAAATACATAAACTTGTACCTATAAGTGGGGCTTGAGTATGCAACGGTCATCAAATGGCCGAAAATTATTTTTTATTTTTTTGTCCCCCAACTGTCATATTGACCGAGTCAAAGTCTTCAACGGTCATGTTGACTGGGTCAAAGTCAAATCGTAACGGTTTTGGTCAAAACAGCCGTTGGCTATTAAATTCCTTCCAACGACTATCTCTTCTTATACCTATAAAAGGAAGACCCCTCCTCACTTCTTACTTACACCACTTGACGATAAATTATTCCTCAAGTTTTCTCTCTTCTCCCTAAATTTCTTTCTTCTTTAGAAATCTTGAAGCATTTCCAAGCTTAGTTTCTAAATAGTGGTTTTTCATAACCACATTGAGGGTGTATATCTTAGAGCGAATTTTCACGGTGCAGTGAGCTTTCGTAGCAATTTCGACTGGGCTGTTTTATCCTGGGGACGTCGTGGTTGATAGCCTGCTTGCACCTTGGAGCAGTGCCACGAAACGTCTTAAAGAGAGCAACCTAGTCCGCGACTCATCCCAGTAATCTCATTGACTTTTGGTACTTAAGAGTGTCCATTGTGACACACCTCTCTTTCCTGAGAACCTACTCGGATTAACAAACATCAACTGCAAGGAACAACAAGATGGTGTGACGGAGGTGAAGCTGTTCGTAGAAAAGAATTTGAACCACCGCGCGGATTTGAAGCTTCTCATTCTGCGCCGCGTGCGTGCACGCTTCTAGCGTTAGCTTCTGACAGTCAAGTAATCCGCATATCTTCTCCCTCTCTGATTCGGAAACCCATGGATGTGCCTGTAAATTAGCAATTTCATCACTGAATCTGAAGAATCCGTTTGTGAAAACGAGAAATGAAATTAGGTAAAGAAATGGTAGAATCTTTCCGGCTTGAGATGTCCGTCGGAAGCTATTTCGGAGAGATAGTCGTCGATTAGTTTCCCTACGAGCATCAACGCCGGCGATCTCGTAGTGCCGTCACCTCTCGTGTTCAGCTTTGGCCTTTGACATGGTGATTAAAGTGATCGAGAGGACGAGTTACGAAAAGGAAGTGACTCGAAATGAGTCAAGGGTACCGAGTCGGCGAAGAAATAAGGGTTTCGCGAAAACCGGAAGTGAAACAATGAGCGATCACTACAAGAAAATCGACGATTTCTGACGGCAATTTCCGTCGCAAATGCAGCGATTTTCGTCGGAAATTGACGTTTCCGACGAACTTTCCGACGGACAAAAAGTCGTCGCAAAATCGCTCGTCACAAATTTTTTTCCGACGGAGTTTTTCGTCGCAAATTTGTCCTTCGCAAAGTCGTCGGAAACCCGTCGCAAATATCCGTGGCAAAGTCGTCGCAAACGCCGACACATTTTCGTCGGAAATCCGTCGGAAATATTAAAAAAAAATAAATAAAAAATTAAATTATACAAAATTAAATACATTTCATTCAAATTCAATTCTTTTTCTTTTGAACGTCAATTCAAAGACATATACGATCAATGTTTACATCATAAGCCATCATGCAATAAATATAATAAAGCATTTCAACAAC
Source organism: Astragalus membranaceus (assembly GCA_039519185.1). Classification (NCBI taxonomy): domain Eukaryota; kingdom Viridiplantae; phylum Streptophyta; class Magnoliopsida; order Fabales; family Fabaceae; genus Astragalus; species Astragalus membranaceus. Next base: position 142,439,279 of record CM076851.1, on the reverse strand, counting down.
AAGGGAATGAACATACATTCAGCAAAAGGGTTCAGTTGCAAGGGTTCATAAAATTCTAAAAAGACAAATACATTATAAGGGTTTTGCATTCTGTGACTATTGGTCATTAGGTTTCCAAGTTCTCCTTACCCTGCCATTAGAAAAAGAAACAAACTTGCATCAATATTGTAGTCATAAGAAGAATTACGAAGGCTCCAAGAGTAATTCCCAGAATAGCATGGTCAACTGCATGGTCAATCACATATATCAGCTTACTCTGCATAACTTCACCACTAAACCTCCAATTTATACAGTGAATGAAAGAATGATATAGGAAGAACAAAGCTTCATTTCGACATCCTTCGTTCTCCTGTCTGTAAAGACAGATAAGTACTCATCTCGAATTTTTGCTCAACATCATTAACCTCATCTCGAAGACCCTTCATTTTCTCCTCCATGTCAGATTCTTCTGCCTGCATTGTGTGAGCAAAATCACCATAAAAATTATAGTAGCAGAGAAGAGTAAGGAAAAGAGAACCATAAACTAAAATAATTATCCATGATAGGGATTAGGAGAACCTGAGTATTTTTCACATGCTGCTCATGAATATCCTGCACTTGTTGTTCAAGCATTTTGAGCTGTTGCACCATCTTCTGTAAACACATTACGACTAATCATTAACTGATTACATTGCCATCCATAAAATTGATTGACAAACTCTTGCACAAGCTCTTTTCTACTATTTTATAAACACTATCTCTTAAAATCATATATTGGGTTGATCATTCATTGCCATAGTTTAATAGCGTCAGGGTCATCTTAACTAAGTAAAATATAACAAGACAAGCAATCCATAATATGTTCTGAAAGCAAGTATATGTCTGACTATATCCTTAAATCCCATCAAACTTCTAATGCACCTGTTAGACTTAACTATCCATCTATTCGTGTTTGTTATGAACTTATGACTAAGGTAATCTGCAAATTCTGTGATAAGCTAAGAAATGCAAACAAATTCTGCCCAATGGCTCTAAGCCTTGGGATATATTCAATTACAGATGTAACAATCCTACAACAACATCATCAACTCATCATAGTCATATAAGACCGCATAACTGCAACAACATTAATTTTACTCACTCTATGATATATAATATATTGAATTAAAAAAATTAATTTAAGACTGCATAACTGAAACTTATTAACCTAATCATTCACTTGGGCTTACCACATATCACAAGAATCACAAGCAATTGATGTATCAAGACCAGAATCTCCATCAGTACTTGCAAAGCCATTTCAAACTTTGCAGTCATCACCATCCAAACAAGTAACTTCCTACAAAATGACGAAATGCATGAGGATTAGTGTTATATATTAATTTTCAAAAAGACAAACAAGAATATTGACCTGAACAACAACTAAGAATATTGACCAGATCAAAGTCAAGTGCTTCAAGGCTTTTGGTAAGTCAAAAATATCGAGGAATTGATAGCACATTATGATCTTAACATTATTAAAATCACTTATCTGCAACGGGTTACTTTATTTATTTATTAAAGGAATTGAATACAAGCATAACCTGCATGACCAGTTACTTTATTTATTTTAATACTGAATACAAGCAAGTTGTTAATTTTACCGGAGAATGAACATCATGTTCGCCAAGTGCAGCGACTAGTGTTGCAAGCTCAGCTTCCTTGGCTGCAATGGTTTGATGAAAGTGTGCTTTAGTGTTGGCAGCCTCATCAACCTTTCTCCTGTAAACTTCTAAACATTCCCTCTCCAATTCCATCAACATACGATCTTTGTCCTTCTCGCTCTCCCCAATATCGTTCCATATTTGCTGCACACAAGTACTGAATTGGTAATTTCCAAAATTTGTTAAGAAAGAAAACCAGGCAAATACTGAATTGGTAGTTTCCTATATGATTTCAGTATATCAGACTCAGGCAAATACTTGTCTACTGTGGTTAGAAATAGATTGAAGAAAAACAGAGCATGGGGCTTAAGAGGCAAGGGAAATAAAAACAGTTATTTTACCACAGATTTTCTTGCAAGAACTTCAGGTAGAAATCGATTTTCTTTGTTCATGGATCGACGAGCTCGTTGTGTTCGAACAACGGCCTGAGCTCTTATTAGAGCTTGCATACTGTGAAGAGTTTGAGCAGCCCTTTTTCTAACTAGATAGCCTCTAACAAGAGCTTGTATCTTAACCGATCCTTTCAGTGCTCTGAGAGCCTTTCTTGCCTGAAAGTAAACAATATAGAAACTCTGAATTCAAATAACATTAGAAAAGAAAGAAGGAAAATTTGAAGTTAAGTTTAAGCCTTACTCAAGTTAGTGTAAAAAGTCAATTTTTTCTTTTCAAATATCCAAGATGGCTTAAAAAAAGAATACAAAGGCTTTGGTTTTGAAAAAGAAGTCAAGTCAACGAGAAGATGGAAAAAGGGAAAGTGCAGATGGCAGTTGTTTCAAGGAAAACAGAAATAGAGAGACACTGTTTCATTAAGAATCTAAAGCAAACACTTTCCCACCTTTTGAGAGGAGACAAAGGAGTAAGAATGAAGCAAAGTTAACTTATACCAACAACAAATACATTTGTCCCCAGACAAAAGCATCACAAATCATAAAACCAAATCAAATCCTTAACATTTGCAAAAACTAAGAAAACATAAAAAAAAAACACCAAATTTGAACAATTAGAAAAGACAAAAGGCACATACCAAATAGCCTCTGAAGAAAGTTTGGATCTTGACAGCACCCCATTTCTCTCTGAGCGGCGGCAACCGCGGCCTCTGCAGCGGTGGCTGTAGCAGCTGCAACAGCAATTGCATGCTTATTCTGCTGATTTTCTGTATCAGCAATATAGGATCTGAGCCAGTTAGTATCAGAAGATGAAACAGCAGTGGTAGTAGTAGCATTAGGAGTAGTAGTAATCTGATGCTATGAAGCTCTTGCCGTAGGAGGGTTCAGGGAAAAATTTCCCGTTTGGGGCGAACCATAAGCAGCCTAATCTTGCATTTGCAAGAGGCTGATTCGACAACTTCAACCCTGATGTATGTGACACGAATCACTTCAAATTTTTAGTGCAGCTGTTTAAAAGGTGTGTGACAGACACAGCAACTTATATTTCTTTATTGGTAAGAATTCAGATTAAATACAAACCTTGTCATTTCCATCACTAGTTTCTGATTCCTCCAGCTCCATTTCAGCAAAAAATGCCTCCAAGACAAAAGCAATAACCTGAAATAAAAGAATGGCGAAATCATTTCTAACTTGTGCAAAATTTGTTGAGACAGTACAATTCAGAATCAGAACCCGTTTGTTAGGACCTTTTTCTAGAAGAATCAATTTTTAAAAAAATAGCAATCACTTTAAGAGTATTTCATATATTTGTTACAGTTTTCTACACAAAATGAGAATCTAAAGAACATCTAAGACACTACTTGAAGTAGGAAGCAATTTTGAGTAACTTCTCTTAAAAATTATTTTCAATAGATGAGATGATTTAAAAAACGATTTTTATTATGATAAACTAATGAAAAATAACTTTTGCATATCTTAAACATATCTAAAAAATAATCTTTATATTATTTCAAAATCACTTCTTTTTTAAACTATAATAACAAACGGGCCCTAGCATGATAAAGAAAACAAGCTATTTTCATTCCCTCTAAATGATAGAAGTATTAAACATGATTACTTATAACAGCTAACTACTTAATTTAACTTAGAACTTGTAATTACTGTAATTGCAAAGTATTTAGTAATGGTATGCATGCATGCTTGTCTGAGAGACACAGTAACTTCCCAATGTTCTCATTCCCAAAATGCAGTTTATATTCCATATTATGAAATTATGAGGTATTAGATACAGGAAAATTAAATCATACCAAATTCAAAAGCAGCAAAACAGTTAATAAGTAGAAGCTAATGATGTACACATAGGTCCAAGAAGTCCCAGTTAAATCCTTGTGACTCTGAAACAGAAAACCACAATACCTACACGTTAAGCACATATTGAAGTCATAGCATTACAATAACATAAATAGAGTTAAATTTGAACTAATATAACAATCTATTGCGATGACTATTGGACATGAATAAGATTCCTATATACAGGTCGGAGCCAGGGCAAGTTAGCACAGATGTCGCTAGTCGTCTTCTGTGTACTCTAGTATTTCAAATTGAGCTCGTCTGTCAGCTGTGAAAGACCATCTTGGATTCAGAATTGAAGACAATACATTTAAATTACAAAGAAAAATACATAAAGGAAATAAAGAATAAAAGAAGACTAACGAATTGATGAAGATATATATGCATACCAAAATTTCCAGAGTTGACACAAATCTTATCAAAGCATTCAGCTACTCGCAGAGCAACAGTGGGAGCAACATGAATGTCAGCAACCAACGGTATGTTGTAGCTGGACATAAGTAAACAAGGAAGCAGATGAATACATAAACAATATAGGCTTACAACATCGACCATGTCTAATATAGCTCAGTATAATCTATGCTTACTTTTTCGGCACAAGGGAGTTTTTAATCTCAAAACATGCATCAGCTTCTTTCTTCCCTTGAACCGTTATCCGGACAATATCAGCTCATTTATCAGCGATTCTCATCACCTGCCAATAGACAGAACATAAATAAGGATAACTAAATACATAGTGAACATTATATAAAGTAATAAACTCTGGATTAGCTCAGCCAACCACCCCAAGTAAAAATATAAAATATGCAATTTGAAGATATTTGTCTATACCAAAAAAATTACCTCTATATGATCGAAATCTGTGTTTAAACCTCAAGCAGTGTCCTGGGAAATTCATTGGTTTCAACCCAAACTCTTGTTTGTCAATCTAAAACATAGAAAATAGTATAATTTGGTTAGATAGCTTGATTGCTTCCAAAAGAAAAATCTCTGGAAAGTTCTGTAGATGCAATATTTTGATCAAATTAATACTTCCTTGTGCGAAAGCACCAAAGTATTTCATGGATGTATGTGTACGAATAAATCAAACAATTAAGAATGGTTTCATAAGACAGATCAAACACATACCTTTAAACAAGCAATTGCCTTGACAAAGGATGTTTTAGGTGTGTGTTCCACTACACAAATCAACGAGGGGACCACAGATCTTGCCATAAAACCAGCCTTGTTTATTTCCGGTCTGTATCAAAAAGAACCTGCAACACACATTCAATATATTATAAATTGTAAATCATACAAAACAAATAAAAAGAAAAAGGGATCGATTATGAACCATCACTTGTTTACCTAGAAGCTTCAAAGTAGAGGAACACTCACTGAATGCTTCTTCAAAGCTTGATATAGGAACAAATGAGGCTTAGGGTTTGGATTGAAGCTGACAAATTAGGAATAGGGGGTTAGGGTTTCGAATTAATCAAACATTAGGGATTTTGTGTAGAATAGGGGGTTAGGGTTTCGAATTAATCAAACATTACGGGTTTTTACTTAAGATAAAATCAAACTCTAACCTTGAGAGTTTGAGAGCTTGAGAGGCGTGGAGGTGGAGCTCACGGCGGAGGGGAGCTTGAGAGAGAGGAGCGCGACAGAGGGAAAGGCGTGAGGGTGGAGCTCACGGCGGAGGGGAGCTAGAGACAGCGGTGCGCGCAGAGGGAAAGGCGTGAGGGTGTGGTGGTGGTCAAAACTGAGAGAGAGTGAGAGGGTTTTGGAGAAGAGAAAATGGGATGCGTGGAAGAGGAGAAGAAGGGAAGTGCAAACTGTGGAGAGTGAGGGAGAGAACGACAGAGGAGAGTAGTGAGTGAATGAGGAGGGTTCGAGCGAACACTCTGACTATTAATTGGGTTATTTAGTTTGCGACGACATTTTAGCGTTTTCCGACGGACATAGCCATCGCAAATTTGCGACGAAACACGTTTTCGTCGGAAACGTAAGCGGGAAATTAAGCGCCTTTTTTCCTTGAACATTTGCGACGACTTTTTCGTCGGAAAGCCGTCGGAAATTGCGACGAATAAGAGTTCGTCGGAAAAAATGGTAGGAAAAAGCCCTTATTCTTGTAGTGGATGTTGTTGTGTTGTGTTAGTGGCAGGCTAAACCAGAGGAAGACATGCTTGGTGAGGGTGTTTGTGGTAGGCTGAACCAGAGGAAGAGATGTAGAGGAAGAGAAGAAGAAGGGGGTTTGGAGGAGGGAGACGAGAGGGAGAGGAGTGTATGGTATTTGGAATTTAGTGATTTCAAAATTGCACTTGGCTTCGGTTTTAGTTTCTCAGTGTGAATGCAAACGGTTTCTCAGCGTGAATGCAAACTAAAAGGCACTTGAATGGGTTGAGAGTACAAAATAAAAGGCATCGGTTTCTCAGTGGGAATGCAAACGGGTTTGGTAGCCAAAACTGTTGCTTGGTACTGTGCATTTTTAGATATAGAGGTTTTTTGTTGAAAAGGTTTAAATGTGTACACTACATTTGTGTTTAATAAACCTTCTATTTGTACTTTTGTAGCTGGTTTAAATGGCACTAGGATTTATAAGAAGAGATTACAAATGAAGTCATTTATTGAGAAAGAAGTAGAGAGAGAGAGCATGATCATTCGCTAGCTCTTATTTACGTGACCTCCTCTCATTTGTATATCTTCCACACAGGTAGGCAAAGCAAACTATAGTCACAAATGAGGTTTAGTTATTAATTAAAACCTGCTGATGATATGATCAATTCCCCTGTAAATTAATTGTAATCTTATTTATTCTGATCAATTCCCCAAGGGGTACCTAATTTTGTAAAATGGAGAGCACGCAACACGCACACTAACTAACCACCACACGTACCGCTGTTCGTCGATTGGGCTTGGGTTGTGTGGTGTAATTTTTTTTGCCAAAAAATTTATTTTATTTTTGTGCGTTGCTTGCTCCCTAAGGCTCCAACGGTTAAACTAGCTGTTACAGAGCCGTTTTTGGCTGTTGCAAATTTCACTCCAACAACCTTACTTGCGCTCCAAGCTAGAATTTTCACCTATAAATAATACCTCTCCTCACTTAGTTTTTCACACCGAAAATTGAAACACTTCCAAGTTTCTTCTATCCTCTCCCTAAATAATTCTCTTCTCTTCTACTCCATCAGAGTGGTTTACGAACCATATTCAGAGTGGTTTACGAACCATATAGAGGGTGTCTTCCTAAAGCGAATTTTTCACAGTGCAGTGAAAATTCGTAATAGTTTAATTGGGTTGTTTTATCCTTGGGCTGTTTTAGTTGATAGCCTGCTTGCACACTTTGAGCAGTGCCACGAAACGCCTTAAAGAGAACGACCTAGTTCGCGACTCATCTCAGTAATCTCTTCAGTCTTTATTTTCAAAAACGATTTTTGAACTCCGAAACAACAATTTTAAGACGATTTCAAATTAGTCATGACAACCGAAGAAATTACTGGTTCAGCTGCTCCTGACTTCAACAAACCGTTTCGGTTTGAGGGATCTCACTTCAAACGCTGGCTACAAAAAATGCTATTTTTCTTAATCGTGAAAAAGGTTGCCAATGTTTTGACAGATGATATTCTAGTGGCAAAAGAAACAGCTGAAAAGGAAGAAAAGGATAAAACAGCTAAGGAAATACTCATATGGAAGGAGATTCAGTCACATGAGATTCAGCTAAGGAAATACTCATATGTCACTGAGGAAGCTGGTGCTACAAAATATGCTGTGAGCCGCTACCTTAAGTACGAGATGACAGATGACAAATCTATAGAGACTCAGTCACATGAGATTCAGAAAATAGCTCATGAAATTATCTCTGAAAGCATGGCCTTAGATGAGCAAGTTCAGGTAGCTGTTACTATTGACAAACTTCCCCCTACTTGGAAGGATTTCAAAAATTCTCTCAGGCACAAAACCAAAGAATTTTCTCTAGAAAGTCTGATAACCCGACTCCGAATTAAGGAGGAATCTCAGAAACAAGATCAGAAAGTTGAAGTCTTGTTTGTTTCAACCAACAATAAGAAAAAAGGAGAGGTTTTGAAGCCAACTGGCAAACCTTTCAAGAATCAGAATCGTAGTCAGTCGCAACCACCACCCCTTAGAAATGATGATGCTCCTCCTTTCAATTATTTCAATTGTGAAAGACCAGATCATATGGCACGCAAGTGTAGGAACAAGCCAATCCCTGCTCCGCAGGCTAATCTGACTGAAGAGCATTTTACTGCTATGATTTTTGAAATCAACATTGTTGGTGGATTTGAAGGCTGGTGGATGGATACTGGCTCCTCTCGCCACGTATGCAATGACCATGCTATGTTTAAAACATACAAGACTGCTGAAGATCAGAAAGTGTTGTTGGGTGATACTCACACCAGTATTGTTGCAGGTATTGGAGATGTGAAGCTGAAGTTCACTTCTGGAAAGACTCTAATCTTGAAGAACGTGATGCACACTCCAGAAATAAGGAAGAATCTTGTTTCTGGCTTCATTCTGAATAAGGTAGGGTTCACTCAGACTATTGAGGGGGATTTGTATACCTTAACTAAAAATGGTATTTTTGTTGGGAAAGTGTACGCCACTGATGGCATGTTCAAATTGAATGTTGAAATCAATAAAGTTTTTCCTTCTGCTTATATGTTGTGTGATTCTAATATTTGGCATTCTCGTCTCTGTCATGTTAACAAGTGTGTTATTTCTAATATGAGCAATTTAGGATTGATTCCGAAATTATCTTTAAATGATTTACAAAAATGTGAATTTTGCATTCTAGCCAAAATTACAAAGGCGTCGCACAAATCCGTCATTAGAGAATCAGAGACGTTAGATTTAATACACTCTGATATTTGCGAGTTAGATGGAACTTTAAAGAGAAATGGTAAACACTATTTTATCACTTTTATTGACGACTGCTCAGACTACACTTTTGTATATCTTATGAAAAGTAAAAGTGAAGCGCTTGACATGTTCAAAATTTTTGTAAAGGAAATTGAAAATCAATTTGGGGAAAAAATAGAGTGTTTTCGTAGTGATAGAGGAACTAAGTATTATTCCCATTTGTTGAATGACTTTTATAAGTTGAATGGAATCATACATGAAACGACTGCACCATATTCTCCTGAAATGAATGGTAAAGCAGAAAGGAAAAATAGAACCTTTACCGAATTAATTGTTGCTATTATGCTTAATTCTGGCGCTGCAACTCACTGGTGGGGGAAATTTTTATTAACTGTACGTTATGTACTGAACAGAGTTCCTAAGTCTAGGAATAAAATTTCCCCTTATGAAATAATAAAGAAAAGTCAATCAATGTGTCTTATTTTCAAACTTGGGGCTGCCTGGCTTATGTCAGGATCCCAGACCCAAAAAGAGTTAAACTCCCCAGTAGAGCCTATGAATGTGTATTCATTGGGTATGGAGTAGATAGAAATGCATACAGGTTTTATGACCTTAATGCAAAAGTGATCATTGAGTCAAATGATGTTGACTTTTATGAAAGTATATTCCCTTTTAAATCAAGAAATAGTGGGGCACCGGAACTATTCAAGTTTATGTGCCGCGGAGCGTTGAAAACAACGTAGAAAGGGAAATAAAACCTCGAAGAGGTAAGAGAGCACGTGTTACTAAAGACTATGGACCCGATGTAACGCCCAAATAATTTAATTATTTATTTAATTAAATTATTTAGGTATTTTATTAGTATAACCATATTAAAATAATTATAAGGTGTTTTATTTAAATCAAGGAGTGGTGTCTAGTGATTAAGTTGAATAGTAGAAAGGGGCCCGTGATCCAAGAGCCCAAGGGCCCATGCGCATGAAGGAGAGCATTAGCTAGGGTTTTGGGGCATTAGCGCATTTGGAGAAAAGAAAGAAAGAAAATGGCGAAGAGAGGAGAGAAGAGAGGGGCGCGGCTGCACTAGGAGAGAAAGAAAGAGAGGAAAGCGTGAAACAAGAGAAAGAAAGAGGAAGAGAAGTGGCGCCCAAGGGAGAAGGAAAGAGAAGGCTAGGGTTTCGATTCTTCAAGGCAAAGGTAAGGGTGGGTTCTATCCTTATAATAGGGTATATGATGGGGATTATGTGGGAAATAGGACCATGTTGCCTCTTTGATCTTGTTGATGTTGTTTTAGTGATGTTTGAATATATTATGATGATTTCGATTTGATGTTTGGGTGAATGATCATGGTGAAAATTGGTGTTTGGTGTTTGGTGCAATTTTGGTGTTGTCTTAGTTGCTGAAAAAGGCGCCCTGTTGCTGGGCGCCATGTCCTGTGCGTGTCTATAAGTGGTTGCTGTCTTGATGTTGCTGGAATTGGCGCCCTGCTGATGGGCGCCATGCCCAGTCATGGTTCTGTTTTGTTTGTTGCAGGAAGTGGCGCCCTAGGCGCCCAAGGTGTATTCTGGTTGCTGAAAGTGGCGCCCTAGGCGCCCAGTGTTGCTGTCTTGGTTGCTGGAGTTGGCGCCCTAGGCGCCCAGTGTGTTCCTGTGATGTAGAAAGTGGCGCCCTAGGCGCCCAGTGGTGGTTGGTGTGGATTTTGTGTTGCTGTGAAGGGCGCCCTAGGCGCCCAGTGTCTTCTTGTGTTGCTGTGAGAGGCGCCCAAGGCGCCCAATGTTGTTTTGGTGTTGTTGGGGGAAGGCGCCCTAGGCGCCCAGTGATGTTCCCATGTTCTGCTGTTGCTGGTTGCCTGTCTGTGTTGCTAGGCGCCCTGTCCCTGGGCGCCAAGACTGTTGTTGCTGATGTTGTACCAGGCGCCCTGCTCCTGGGCGCCAAGTCTGTTGTTGCCACTGTCGTGCTAGGCGCCCTGCTCCTGGGCGCCAAATCTGTCTCTGTCGCTGTGATGCTAGGCGCCCTGCTCTTGGGCGCCATGTCTGATGTTGCTGCTGGTGTGCTAGGCGCCCTGCTCCTGGGTGCCATGTCAGTTGGTGTTGCTGTTGTGCTAGGCGCCCTACTCAAGTCTGATGTTGTTGCTGTTGTCCAAGGCGCCCTGTTGCTGGGCGCCAGTTTTTGTTTTGTTGTTGCTGTCTAAGGCGCCCTGTTGCTGGGCGCCAGATCCTGTGTTGCTGGTGTTGTCTGTGGCGCCCTGTTGCTGGGCGCCAGTTTCAGTGCGGTTGCTGTTGTCTGTGGCGCCCTGTTGCTGGGCGCCAGATTCTGTGTCGCTGTTGCCTGCTGTTGGCGCCCTGTGGCTGGGCGCCAGACTCTGTGTTGCTGTTGTTGCCTGTGGCGCCCTGTTGCTGGGCGCCAGTTTCTGTGATGTTGTTGCCTGCTGTGGCGCCCTGCTGTTGGGTGCCAGTTTCTGCGATGTTGTTGCCTGCTGTGGCCCCCTGTTGCTGGGCGCCAGTTTCTGTGCTGTTGTTGGCGCCCTGTTGCTGGGCGCCAGTTTCTGTGGTGGTTGTTTCTGTTGTTGGCGCCCTGCTGCTGGGCGCCAGTTCCTGTCATGTTGATGTTGTGTAAATTGGTGTCTTTGGTGTCGGTGGATGTTATTGTTATAGGTGTTGGTGTCATTGGTGATGATATAACAGGTGATGTGCCTATTTTTATGGGCTAAGGTGACAGGTGATGGGTCTATGACCATTTATTAATATTGGTGTTGTTGTGTGTCACATAGATGACCATTGTTGTTGATTGTTTTGATGTGTTGTGCATGGTGTCGCATGCATTCCATCTGCATTATTTTGGTGATGACGGCTTCAGCCTTGGAGCTATAGGTGATGACGGTGATGCTCATACAGGTGATGATGCCCTTAGTGGCTACTTTATTGGTGATGATTGGTACCACATGCATATGCCCGTTGGTGTGGGTTGCATCTCATATACTTACTCATGATGTTAATGATGATTCTTGGTGATTTATTAATTGGTGTTGTAGTGAAGCGGTAGATATGGTTGTCGTAATTCTAGCATATTGCCTATCATATATGCTATTATAATGTTAGATATCTCACCCCTTCTGTTTGAATGTTACCCCTATGTTGGTAACGTGCAGGTGATTGCGAGTGAAGGCAAGTCTTCCTTCGCTAATTGAGTCGGTGTCGTCGCTCTGATACGTAGCACTCGGGGGGATGAACGCTAGTTTTATTAGATGTCTTTAATATTTAATTTCTGGAGTTTTTATGGTGATGTCATAATTATTTAATTGAACCTTGATTTTATTCCGCTGCTTGGTGATGTTATGACGTGCTATGTATCGTACTGCTTTAATGGTGAATTTAATTATTTGGCGTGTGATGTTACTGGTGTAAATGTGGCATCCCTTGTGGGTGTAGCGAAAGACGCTTTTTGAAAACTCTGATTTTTGTCAAAAAAATTTCGGGTAGAAAAGGGGTGTTACACCCGACTATACGGTCTATACATTAGAGGAGGATCCAACTAGCCTTCAAGAAGCTCTGTCTTCATTGGATGTTGATTTGTGGCAAGAAGCCATAAATGATGAGATGGATTCTCTAAAGTCTAACAAGAAACGACACTTAGTTGACTTGCCTCCTAGTTGCAAACCGATAGGTTGTAAATGGATTTTGAAAAAGAAACTAAAACTCGATGGTACTGTTGATAAATACAAGGCCCGCCTTGTAGCAAAAGATTTTAGATAGAGAGAGAATATAGATTTCTTCGACAGATTTTCACCCGTTAATAGAATTACATCCATAAGGGTACTAATATCGTTGGCTGCTATTTATAATTTAGTAGTACACAAAATAGATGTCAAAACTACTTTTTTAAATGGTGAATTGAAAGAAGAAATCTATATGGAGCAACCTGAAGGTTTTGTAATTCATGGGAAAGAAAGCAGTCTGTAAGTTGGATAAGTCTTTGTACGGTCTTAAACAAGCTCCTAAACAGTGGCATGAGAAGTTTGATAATCTAATTATATCGAAGGGGTTCAAAGTGAATGAAAGTGACAAATGTATTTATTACAAAACTGAAAATGGCATTTGCACTATCATACGTATCTATGTAGACGACTTACTCATATTTGGATCAAACATTCATGCTGTAAATAAAGTGAAATCATTGTTGTGCAACAACTTTGATATGAAAGATCTCAGAGAAGCAAGTGTAATCCTTGGTATTAAGATTATTAGGTCCGAGAAAGGAATTTCTTTGGATCAATCTCATTATATTAAGAAGATCTTAAAGAAATATAACTACTTTGATTGTAAACTCGCCTGCTCACCATATGATCCAAGTGTCAAACTCTTTAAGAACACTGGTGACAGTGTTAGACAAATGGAATATGAGAGCATTATTGGCAGCTTAAGGTATGCCACTGATTGTACTAGACCCGACATTGCCTATGTCGTAGGACAGCTGTGCAGGTTTACAAGTCGACCTAGTATCGAGCATCGGCACGCTATTGAGAGAGTCAGGGGATACCTTAAAAGGACCATGAATCTCGAATTACATTATTAGATATTTCCAGATGTACTTGAAGGGTACAGTGATGCTGATTGGAATACTCCATCAGATGATTTCCAAGCAACTAGTGGCTATATATTTAGTATAGCTGGTGGTGTTGTCTCCTGGAAATCTAAGAAACAGACCATTTTGGCTCAGTCCATTATGGAGTCTGAGATGATATCATTGGCAACCGCTAGTGAAGAAGCTAGCTAATTGAGATGCTTACTAGCGGAGATTCCTCAATGGGAAAAACCGATGCCGGCTATGTTGATCAACTGCGATAGCACCGCGGCTATTGCAAAATTAGATCGAGCATCGTTATTACAACGGTAAAAGACAACAAATCCGTCGTAAGCACAACACAGTTAGAGAGTTTCTCTCAAAAGGAGCTGTGAGAGTGGATCACGTATGCACTGATCCGAACTTAGCCAATCCTTTGACGAAAGGATTAGCTAGAGAGAAAGTCCAAAATACATCTCAAAGGATGAGACTACTGCCTTTAGAACCATGAGTCACTCACGATGGTAACCCGACCTAAAAGACTAGAGAATCCAAGAAATAGGTTCAATGGGTAATAACAAGTTGTGAAGTGATACGAGATGAATATGCTTTAAAAGTAAGGAAGCATGATTCCTGAAGCGATGTAAGGTTGGGGTAATAGAAACACTTAATGAGATCTATACTCTATGTGGAGTGGAGTACCTAGCTACAGGAGTACTCTTGATAGACTCACCTTTGTGAGTGTGGAAGTGGGGCCGCTTCTTATGGAATTCTTGGCAGAAATTCCTAGAGCGTTCACCAAACTAGGATAGCGTGCAGGGCCATAAAAGCATGTGTTGTTGAGAACACACCTATGGAAAAGGTTGTGTGTGGTTTTGATGTTAGAGATAGAGTTCAAGACTACGAGTCACTCTTGTTGAATCTAAATCCTAACCGCTATGGAAAGGTTCAAGTCGTATGACACATCTGCTTATGCACAATCTTATGGAGGCGTTTGACGCTACTTGTGAAACTTCTTTTTAAATTCAAGTGGGGGATTGTTGGAACCTTGGTGTGTTGGTGAATTGAAAAAGTCCCACATTGCTAAGAATAAACACTTTAAGAGTGCTTATAAGTGTGGACTTCACACATTGGGTTGGGCCCCAAGTGGTACTCAATTTTGAGCAGTACCGCGAAACGTCTTAAAGAAAGCGACCTAGTCCGCGACTCATCCCAATAATCTCTTCGGTCTTTATTTTCAAAAACAATTTTTGAGCTCGGGAACAACAAAACTACTTAAGAGTATACCTCAACATTTAATCGTTTAGATCACACTACTTTAGTTGACATTTTTGAATAAAAATAATTGAAAGACTAATGTGTCAATCTTTTAAAATTTTAAAGAACTATTTTTCTTAACAAGCAACTTATTATTTTTAAATGAAAATAAATTGAAAGACTTAGAGCATATTTAATGGGGTGAACTAAATTGGTAAACTAAAGTGGTTTTTGTGGGTCCAAACTGCCACATAAGATTTAGGCAATTTTTAGTTTTTTTTTTGGGGAGTAGAAGAGAAAAAATAAAAAAGCTACAGAAAAGAAAATAGGCAAAATAAAAACAAACTAGCCTCTTGCAAACCGAGCCCGAAGGGCGTCAGCTTGCAGCAGAGGGGAAATTTCATTTGGAGGTTCCAAGAAGCCAATCCAGCTATCAGAACTCGATGCTCCTAGCTTCGCCAAAAAGTCCGCAGATGAGTTTGCCTCCCTCAAGGTGTGAACTATCTGAATACGCCAATGCCTTTGCACAAGATCCTTGATATTGCAAATAATTGATGCAAAGTGATGCCACTGATTCACATATGCCTGAACTAACTGAATAGCCAGGGCTGAGTCAGAAACAAATAATGTCCCTGTATCCTTTTTCCCAAGCTGCTCAGGGACCATGATAGATTGCTAGTAACTCCACATGAAGGACAGTGGAAATGCCAATGTTACCGGCAAATCCGTAGATCCAAGACCCATCCGACCTTCGAAGGACACCACCAAAGCCAAAAGTACCTGGGTTGCCCAAACTGCTGCCATCTATATTAAGAACCGTAGCCATACCTCCTTCTGGATGCCAACTCACCCATCTCCTATCTGTTGAATCATTATCAGCGGTAACAAAGACACCATTAAGAAGGGCGGCCAAATTAAGGATGTCGTGCATTAGTTGATGAATTGGTACACGATCGTTCTCCATACATAATAAGTTTCGGGCACGCCAAATCCACCAAAGAGCAGATAGGAATAAGCTCTTCTTTTGAGTATCAGCGCCTCCTCTAAACCAGGCTACTACAGAATGCTCCGAGAAGAAATTGATATTGTCAAACCCAAGGGCAAGCCAAATACGTTTTGAGAACAAGCAATCCCTGAAGCAGTGCATAATACTTTCATTTTCATTAGTGCATCTCGGGCAAGAAGCAGATTGCAACATACCTCTATTATGTAACATTAGCCTCGTAGGAAGGGCATTGTGACAAGCCGTCCACATGAGAAATTTTATCTTCTCAGGAGCAGCTAGGCGCCAAAGCCACTTCCACGAACCTGCAATGATCCCATCACCCGTAGTTGGCCAACGCATAAGCCATTGATAACCTACCTTAGCAGTGTAAATACCATCTAAGTTTCCTTTCCAAGTAAAACCATCAGGAATTTGATCATTCAAACAGACTGGAGTTGCTAAAATAGAATCAGACACAAATTGAGGAAGCTGAGTATACAAACGGTCAAGGATCCATTTTCCATCCTGCACTACATCAGACACAGACAAATGGAGGTCATGAATATCAACATACAGAACCTGTTCGCTAAGCTTCCCAATATTAGTCCAGGGAACAAACCAAAAGGAAGAGGACCCATCGCCTAGTCTATGCTCATATCCATTTCTAAGAGCTGCCTTAGCTTTCATAACAGAATTCCACACTGTGGAGCCAGGAGTTTTAGGGATATCTAAGAAGAATTTGTCTCCAACATATTTGTGTCTCAGAAGATTAACCCACAGTTTATCTGTGTTACAATGAATGTCCCAAACCAACTTACCCAACATAGCCGTGTTAGATTCTCTGGTCCTTCTAATACCCAGCCCACCATCTCTCCGAGGTTTAGTGATCTTGTCCCAACCAACCAAATTAACACCCTTCTCAGAGTTTCCATTCCACAAAAAAATTCTAGAACGTTTATCAATCTGCTCACAGATGTAAGAGGGTGATAACTCATATTTATATGAGTTATTTATGCTTAGTCAAAGTTAAATCATGCAAGTTCTCTGGCAATAGCAGGTTATTTCTAGTAAAGTTTCTGTTAGTTTATTGCTTTTAGTTAGAAAGGGGCTAAATTACAAGTTCTAGGCATTTTGGTGCCAATTGGCGCCTTTGTGAGCGTTTTGATGCTTCTTGTGTTTGTGCAGTAATCCAAACGTGGCAGCGTCTCTCATCACGTCTGAAGAAGGACAGCAGAGCAAGAAAATAATATATATCATTTTGGCGCGCATGTAATGATGACCAGAGATCTGGAAATGAAGAAGATCTTCTCTTTCTTCAGCACTGACGCGGCTGACGCACTGTAGCAGTGCGGTGTCACTTCAGGGCAGAGTCAACTCGCAAGCAAGCTTGGAAGGTGGGGGAATGACATCAGCAACATGTGACCCTCTTTTGACCATGGCTATTCTCTCTCTACAAAAAGGCAAGGGTGCACCATGCGGAAGACACACGACTCCATTCATCATCCACCTTCCCCCATTTTTCAGAGATAGTTTTTCTGAGAGAAGTTCTGGACACAGACTTCTTCATTTTTAATTCTCTCAAGGCCCCAATTTCCATATCCATCCACAGCCATTACTGTAAAGCTCAGACGTTGTAACGTCTTTACAGCGTGCATGAAGGAATGCTTCTTAGGCGTATCTTTTGCGTTTAGTCTCCTTTTCTCTATGTACGGTATTTGGATTTTAACTCCTCTTATTTCTGTAAGGATGCTCAGCATGAGCTAAACATTTGTAGTTGGGTTGTTGTTTTGCATGTAATGAATCTTTAGTCTAATGCTATGAAGTATTGATGTTTATGCGTTTTAAATCTTTGCATGTTAATATTTCCAAGCTTGTTTTGAACTGATCACTTAAAATAAGTAGATTCATAGGTACAGACATGGTCTATGAAAAGAACTCAAAGATTTATGTGAATGAAAAGGTGCACTAAAGACATTTAGGCATTTTTATCTAAGTCTAGACATAGAACAGATAATAGTTCATAGGACATTGCTGTGGGTACTGAAAATACAGGAGTAGGCCTACTTAGAACCTAGACATAGGAATTCTAGTACTTGAAGCTCTGACGTTTTGTGACTGAAAAGCACAGCTCTTTTGCAACAGCGTTCAAACGTTATAACGTCTATACAACATAGCATTTGTACGTATTAACGTGTAAACGTTATAACGTCTGACTAGAGGAGATTTACTTGCATGCAGCAATCCAACTCATACTCTTCCATATTCACACCCACTTCTCATTTACTTGCTTTATTTATGTTCTTAGTCTTAATATCAACTTTTAGTGTCGATTTATTACCTGTTTCACTTGTGTTTTAAAGACTTGAACTCTGAAAGTTAATCAATCCTCGTGGGAACGATCTCTTACTTTTATCCACTTTATTACTTGTACGACGTGTATACTTGCACTGACATTGCGACTATAACACACACGGGCGCGAACAAGTTTTTGGCGCCGTTGCCGGGGATTGTATTTAACTTTTATTGTTCAACAAGAATTAAAACACTAGGTGAAAGAATTCTGCTGTGTTGTTTGTTGTTTTTGTGAGTGAACAGGTAAACGTTACAGCGTATGCTTAGTTCCAGTTCAAGCTCTAGTTCAACAGAACCAGGGAGTGGATCTGAACCTGAATTCTACCCAGAACCTGAAAGAACCTTCAGGCGACTAAGGAGACAACAAAGGCTAAGAAGGCAGCAACAACAACAGCAATTTCAGCCACCAATCATGTCTGAACATGGTACTGGTGGTAGAAGCTCTAGAGGTGGACGTACTCCAAGAGGAGGAAGGCACTCTGATGCTGGAGGACGTGGTCGTGGACCACAAACTCATACAGATACCTATGTTGATGATGAACACTGGCAGAGACAGCAACTCATCAATGCAGGGCCACAAGACATGGTCAATGACAGGGACAGGCCTATGCGTGATTATGCCGTGCTCAATCCTGCACATTTACAAACAGGCATTGCAAGACCACCTATTCATACTGGTCACTTTGAATTCAAGCCAATGATGTTCCAAATGTTGCAGACTGCAGGGCAATTTGGGGGTTTCCCTCAAGAAGATCCTTATGCACATCTAAGGCAATTTTTGGATGTGTGTAGCAACTTTGTCATCCCTGGAGTCTCAGAAGATGCCTTCCAACTGAAGCTATTTCCATATTCTCTTAAGGACAAGGCCAAGAATTGGTTGAACTCCTTAGAGCCAAATTCAATTCATACTTGGGATGAGCTAGCTGAGAAATTTCTTGGAAAATACTTCCCTCCCAACAAAAATGCCAAGTTAAGAAATGACATCACTTCCTTCAAACAAAGAGAAGGGGAATCATTATTTGAGGCTTGGGAAAGATGGAAGGAATTACTAAGAATGTGCCCACACCATGGCATTCCCGTAGTTATTCAAATGGAGACTTTTTATAATGGTCTAGATCAACCTACCAGGCTTATACTTGATGCTTCATCAGGCGGTGTCATATTAAACATGTCTTTCTCTGAGGCATGCAGACTTATTGAAGACATAGCCACTCACAATGCCCATTGGCCTTCTGATAGATTCACTCCTGGAAAGAAGGCTGGTGTCCATGAGATAAGTGAAGTAACTGCCCTTTCTGCTCAGGTTGCTTCTCTGACCAACATGATTAAGAACTTGAGCACTCCAAACGTGGCCACGTCTGAAACACAGACTGCTGCAGCTATTGAGCCAACACCATCTGGGGGAGTAGTGTGTGTATATTGTGAAGAAGGGCATGTCTACGAAGAGTGTCCCCATAACCCCCAGTCTGTAAACTTTGTATCACATAACAAAGGTAACAGTCCCTTCTCCAACTTGTACAATTCAAATTGGAGAAATCGCCCAAATTTTAGTTGGAAGAACAACAATTCTTTGAATGCTAGCAATGCTGCTCCTGCAATACCCCCAGGATTTCCCCCTCAACAACAAAAGCAGTATACGCAGAATAACAACAACAGCAATTTGGAAGCCTTGATGAAAACTTTCATAAGTGATTGTAGGGCAACCTTACAGACCCATGAGTCTTCAATCAAAACTTTGGAGAACCAAATTGGACAGATAGCCTCAGCTCTTACTCAAAGACAGAATGGATCTCTCCCATCCACAACTGAAACACCATCTTCATCAAAGTCAAATGGTAAAGATGTGGTGAATGCACAGGTAAATGCTATCTCATTAAGAAGTGGCACTGAGTATCCAGAACCATCTATGCCTAAGGAATCTGAGGTGCCAGACAAGGAAAAAGAGAAAAACAAAGGTAACAGTCCCTTCTCCAACTTGTACAATTCAAATTGGAGAAATCACCCAAATTTTAGTTGGAAGAACAACAATTCTTTGAATGCTAGCAATGCTGCTCCTGCAATACCCCCAGGATTTCCCCCTCAACAACAAAAGCAGTATACGCAGAATAACAACAACAGCAATTTGGAAGCCTTGATGAAAACTTTCATAAGTGATTGTAGGGCAACCTTACAGACCCATGAGTCTTCAATCAAAACTTTGGAGAACCAAATTGGACAGATAGCCTCAGCTCTTACTCAAAGACAGAATGGATCTCTTCCATCCACAACTGAAACACCATCTTCATCAAAGTCAAATGGTAAAGATGTGGTGAATGCACAGGTAAATGCTATCTCATTAAGAAGTGGCACTGAGTATCCAGAACCATCTATGCCTAAGGAATCTGAGGTGCCAGACAAGGAAAAAGAGAAAAACAAAGGTGGAGAAAAAGAGAAGAATATTCCAGATATTGTGATGTCTAAGCCAGACGTTACAACGTCTAGTTCTGAACCAGGAATCAAGACTGTTCCTAAGCTTGTACCTGAATATCCTCCTCCACCCTACCCTCAAAGACTCAAGAAAGCTCATGAAGACAAGCAATTCAGCAGGTTCATGGAGATGCTAAAACAGCTGCACATAAACCTTCCCTTGGTTGAAGCTCTACAACAGATGCCAAACTATGCCAAGTTCCTAAAGGATATCATCACCAAAAGAAGAAGGCTAGGGGAGTTTGAAACTATTGCTTTAACTGAAGAATGTAGCTTAATCATGCAGAATAAACTCCCTAGAAAACTGAAAGATCCTGGCAGTTTTACTATACCATGCTCCATTGGAGATTTTTACCTTGGCAAAGCTTTATGTGACTTGGGGGCAAGTATTAACTTGATGCCCAAGTCCATTTATGAAAAACTTGGTATAGGAACTGCCAGACCTACTTCTTTAAGTCTTACATTAGCTGATAAAAGTAGAGTTTATCCTGAGGGCATATTAGAAGATGTTTTGATTAAAGTTGACAAATTCGTGTTTCCAGTGGACTTTGTTATTTTGGATTTTGATGCAGATAAGGAAGTTCCTATCATCTTGGGGCGACCATTTCTAGCCACTGGAAGGACACTCATTGATGTGCAGAAAGGAGAATTAATCATGAGGGTCAATGACCAAGAAGTCAAATTCAACGTCCTCAACGCACTCAAGTATCCAGAACCTAACACAGAGGAATGTTCCTTTGTGGTTGCCCTTGACCATGTGGTTCAAAAGCAATTCAATAAAGATAATGACCACTTGGAAAATATTCTGGGCAATGATGAGATTCAAGAATTGTTATCAGAAGAAGCTGATCAGTCAAACGTTACAACGTCAACCACAGACGTTGTCACGTCTGATTCCCATGTACCCAGGGCGTGGACAAAGAAGTATGAATCTTTGGGGCAAGAAGACTCCAATCTCAAGAAGATAGTACCATCCATTGAAAAACCACCCACTCTGGAATTGAAAGTGTTGCCTGATCACCTGAAGTATGCATTTTTAGGGGAAAATGATTCTTTACCAGTGATCATTTCTTCTAACCTCTCACAAGAGCAGGAAAGTGATCTCATTAGCACCTTGAAAAGGCACAAGAAAGCCATTGGTTGGCAAATGGCAGATATCAAAGGTATCAGTCCCACAATCTGTATGCACAGAATTGTCTTGGAAGAGAATGCAAAGAACAGCATTGAAGGACAAAGGCGATTGAACCCAATAATGAAGGAGGTGGTCAAGAAGGAAATCATCAAATGGTTAGATGCAGGAATCATTTATCCAATTAGTGATAGCTCATGGGTGAGCCCAGTTCAATGTGTGCCAAAGAAGGGTGGAGTTACTGTGGTAACCAATGAAAAAAATGAATTAATTCCAACAAGAACAGTGACTGGATGGAGGATATGTATGGACTACAGGAAGCTGAACAAAGCAACCAAGAAGGACCATTTTCCTCTGCCATTTATTGACCAGATGTTGGATAGACTTGCAGGCAAAGAATTCTATTGTTTCCTTGATGGTTACTCAGGATATAACCAGATAGCTATTGTGCCTGAGGACCAAGAGAAGACCACATTCACTTGTCCTTATGGTACCTTTGCCTTCAGAAGGATGCCATTTGGATTGTGTAATGCGCCTGCAACATTTCAGAGGTGTATGATGGCTTTATTCTCAGATTTTATTGAAAAATTCATGGAAGTTTTCATGGATGACTTTTCAGTCTATGGAGACTCATACAAGGCATGCTTGGATAACTTAGAAGGAGTCTTAATAAGGTGTGAAGAAACCAACTTAGTACTCAACTGGGAGAAATGCCACTTCATGGTTCAAGAGGGAATTGTTTTGGGGCATAAAATTTCAAAGAAAGGGTTGGAGGTGGATAAAGCGAAAATTGATGTTATTGACAAATTACCTCCACCTACAACTGTCAAAGGTATTAGAAGTTTCTTAGGGCATGCTGGTTTTTACAGAAGGTTTATCAAGGATTTCTCAAAAATTTCCAAACCTTTGTGTCTGCTGCTGCAACGTGATAACGTCTTCAACTTTGATGAGCATTGTCATGAAGCCTTCCAGAAATTGAAGAATGCCCTTGTAACAGCTCCTGTGATAGTCACTCCTGACTGGTCCAAACCATTTGAATTAATGTGTGATGCGAGTGACTACGCTGTGGGGGCCGTATTGGGTCAAAGGTATGGCAAAATTTTTCACTCTATATACTATGCTAGTAAAACCTTAGATGATGCCCAATTAAATTATACTGTAACTGAGAAAGAGTTACTGGCTGTTGTATTTGCTTTTGACAAATTTAGATCATACTTGGTGGGTGCAAAAGTTATTGTTTTTACTGATCACTCAGCCATCAAGTATTTGATTTCTAAAAAAGATGCAAAGCCACGACTCATTAGATGGGTTCTCCTCCTCCAAGAATTTGACTTGGAAATTCATGATAAAAAGGGGGTGGAGAACCAAGTTGCTGATCATCTTTCTAGGCTTGAGAATGTTGATGCAGGTACAGGTGCAGAAGAAATAAAAGAAAATTTCCCTGATGAAAAACTGCTGACAGTAGCCACAGTAGCTGAAGACGTTACCACGTCTATGACTATTTCTTCAAACGTTATAACGTCTGATACTACTGCTCCCTGGTATGCTGATATAGTTAACTTCCTAGTCAGCAAGATTGTGCCTGTGGATTTCAACCATCAGCAAAGAAAAAAATTCTTCCACACCGTGAAGCACTATTTTTGGGATGAGCCCTATCTAT
Organism: Astragalus membranaceus; assembly: GCA_039519185.1. NCBI lineage: Eukaryota > Viridiplantae > Streptophyta > Magnoliopsida > Fabales > Fabaceae > Astragalus > Astragalus membranaceus. Next base: position 142,416,100 of record CM076851.1, on the reverse strand, counting down.
ATAAGATGTGTCAAGATCAGTTGCTTAGGAGATGCCTGGCTGAAGAGGAACAACTCCAGGTATTACAACAATGTCATGCATCACCTTATGGAGGACATTTTGGAGGAACCAGAACTGCAGCAAAGGTGTTACAGTCAGGATACTATTGGCCAACACTCTTCAAAGATGCTCATGAATTAGTAAAAAGCTGTGATAAATGCCAAAGAGCTGGAAACATCTCCAACAAGCAAGAAATGCCATTAACAAATATTCTTGAAGTGGAACTGTTTGATGTTTGGGGAATGGACTTCATGGGGCCATTTCCTATGTCTCATGGAAATTTATACATTTTGGTAGCTGTGGATTATGTGTCAAAATGGGTGGAAGCCATTGCATTACCCAATAATGAGGCCAAATCAGTCAGCAAATTCCTGAAGCAAAACATCTTCACAAGATTTGGTACTCCAAGAGCTATAATCAGTGATGAAGGCTCTCACTTTTGTAACAAGCTGATTGAGAACCTATTGGCTAAGTACGGAGTGAAGCACAAGATTGCTACAGCTTATCACCCACAGACAAGTGGTCAAGCAGAAATTTCCAACAGAGAAATTAAAAGGATACTTGAGAAGATGGTTGGTCCAAACAGGAAGGATTGGTCCCTGCACCTTGATGATGCATTGTGGGCGTACAGAACAGCATTTAAGACACCACTGGGCATGTCACCATACAAGTTAGTCTTCGGAAAAGCTTGTCACCTGCCCATTGAGCTCCAACACAAAGCTCACTGGGCACTGAAGCAACTGAACCTAGATCATTCAAAGGCTGGAGAAGCAAGGCTCCTTCAACTAAATGAGCTAGATGAATTCAGGCACACTGCCTATGAGAATTCAAAAATGTATAAAGAGAAAACTAAGAAGTGGCACGATCAGAGAATTCAAAGAAGGGAGCTAGTAGAGGGACAATCAGTTTTGTTGTTTAATTCAAGATTAAAGTTGTTCCCTGGGAAGTTAAAATCAAGATGGTCAGGACCTTTCAAGATAGTAAAAGTCTACAGTCATGGTGCTGTGGACCTGTTTGATGAGAAAACAAATTCCATTTTCAAGGTCAATGGCCAAAGAGTGAAGCATTACCATGGAGAACATGTGGTTAGGGACAAGACCACAGTGACTCTCAACAACCTCTGAATTCAAAAAAGGGGATAGTCTGGCTGAAGACTCTTAAAGCAAGCGCTCTTGGGAGGCAACCCAATGGTTTTAACTAACCAGCAATTTTGTGTCTTTAAATTTTTGTGCAGGAATGGGAGCTGAAGTAGTATAAACGTTATAACGTCTCTGCGTGTCTAGGATGTTGTCACGTTCGCTGCCTGGGTAAAGTTTTAAAAAAGAAAAGAAAATGAGTCAAGCAGTTTTCAAATGAAACAATTTTTAATGATTTTTTTTTGAGGCGTGACTGCCAAAGTGACCATGACGTCACTTCCAACGGTTACCCCTTTTTCCCAAACCCACGCCACCACCTGCTTCCCAACTTCCCATAAAACCTCCCCAATAGACACACACCAGTTACAATCATCAAAACCACCTTCATACACTTTCAGAAACCGCAATCTTATCCCTTCTCCCAAACCCCAAATCGCAAATCTCAATCTCAAATCCCACACTCTCCAGAAAACTCATACAATCACCATGACTAAAACAAAGCAAGCTGCAGTAAAATCATCTGGCAAAGGAAAGAACGTCAACCCAAGTTCTTCTTCTGTTCCAAACCCAGAAATCCCCATTCCTTCAAAGAAGAAAGCCTTGCTGCCAGAAAGGGGTTTTAGCTTGGAAAACCCAAATCCTGACTTTATCGCAACAGTGGCAGCATTGGGATGGCAGAAATTTGTAGTTCACAGAAAGGAATACATTGCAACTCTGGTGCATGACTTTTATAAAGGAATCGTTGAAAGAACCGATGGAGAACTTTCAAGCACCTCCATCGTACGAGGTGAGGAAGTCAAATTTGGTGTAAGAGTCATAAATGACTACTTTGGGCTAGGTTACTATGGCAAGGCAGTTGAGGTGAAGCAAAAGACTTACGGAGTGGCAGAGATGACTGAAATCAAAGAAAGGATATGTGTTGAAGGAGCTGTTTGGGAGCGAAGAGGCGACCATGGGAATGAATTCAAAATTTTGAAGAGATACCTTTGTGATGAGGCCAGTGCTTGGTTTCATTTCATCAGGCATTGCTTGATACCCACTTCCCACACTCTCTGGGTTGATAAAGAGAGGCTGATTGCTATTGATGCCATTATGTCAAGAGATAAGATTGAAGTGGGTAAGCTCATCAACAGAGAAATTAACAAATGGCAGAACAGGAAGGATGGATACCTATACTTCCCTTGTTTAATCACCGATCTCTGCATGGAGGCTGGAGTGGAGATTGAAGCATCTGAGCTAAGAGAGGAACCCCAGGGGGCATTCTCTACAAAGTTCAAAGCTAGGCAGAGAGCTGCAGATGCTACCACGTCAGTTGATGCGCAGACGTTACAACGTCTGGTAGACCAGCAAAACAGCCTAGCCAAGTTTGTCAAGGAGCAATTTGAGTGGCAAAAGAAGGTGAATGCACATACAACAAAAGGCAAGATGGTGATTGAAGAACCAGTACTTCCAGATTGGATGCAAGAGGAAGATGAAGACAACATACTCCTATCAGCAATGAACCCCAAGAAAGTGAAGAAGGAAAAAGTCAAGAAAACAAGAAAACCAGCCACAAAAAGAAAGAGCCCAGCAAAGAAGGAGCAGAAGAAAGTAAGTAGTGAGGAAGAAGAGCTTAAATCAGCTGATATGGATAGCATCAGTGAGAGTGATGCAGAGGAATCAAAGAAGGTGAGTAAGGAAATCCTAAGTGATGATGAGGAAGAAACACATTCAGAAGAGAAAGGAAGTTCCAGTGACAAGACTGATATTGAGGCTGACTCTCCACCAGCCCAAACACTCAAAGAACCAGCCCAACCCACACCTCCATCACCAAAAGACAAACAACCCCAAACACTCAAAGATCAACCCATTTCAAAGCCAACTCCCACTCAACCTGAACCAACTAAAGAACCATCACAACCATCCATTCCAGAAGTAACCAGTGCAGATGTGACTACGTCTGAACCAACTGTTGTTGAAACCAACCCAGACCCACAACTCATTCCCCCACCCAAAAGGCAAAGATTCAAGACTGTACCCACCCAGAGTCCATTTGGGAAGAAGAAAAGGCGTGAAGTAGCCGCTGCAAGTGAAAAAGCAAGACATGGTGAAGAAGAAGAGCAACTAGTTGATCCTCCTGCACCCAAAAGGCAAAAGTTGCAGGTAAAAAAGAGATCTGAAGCTGCTAAAGACAAGCCAGCAACAGCCACCAGCGCAGCATTTGTTGCTGCAAGTGGTTCAGAGAATACTCCTGCTGTTGCTGCTGATGAGGAAGCTGCAGACGTTACAACGTCTCATGAGCCAGAGGTTGAAAAAGCCCAGGGGGAACCCAAAGAGCAGCAGCAGATTCATCCTGCAGAGCTGGAAAAGCAGAAAGCATGGGAGGAAGCAAAGAAAAGAGTTGCTGAGAGCAGTGTAAAGAGGCCCCAGGAAACTGAAGTCTCAGTTGATGTTGGTGACGGTGAAGGAGAAAAGAAGAAAAAGGAAAAGAAAAAGAAGGCTGTGCAAGCAAGCATCCCAGCCAGACAAAGTGGAAGGCTCAGGGCCGGTGCTCTGAACAAGTAAGTAGCCCTCTTTTAGCAGTAGAATAGTTTTAGTTTACAATTTCAGTACAAATAAATAGCTGTCTAGACGTTACAACGTCTTGAGAGTTAGTAGTTGTTTTGTTTCTGTTTTGTGTAAATGTTCCTCTCTCATTTTTCAAAATCAGTGAGCAGTGGGGACACTGCTCATCTTTTTGTTCGGGGGGGGGGGGGGGGAGGATCATTTTTATGTTTCCTGTCTGCATGAAATCAAATGCAAAATCAGTTTACTTTCCTACTCTATTAATCATCAAAAATGTTTCTCTTTGGGCTAAATCTAGTAATGACTATGTGTGAATTTGTGTGAGTAGCTGATGCATGCTTAGATGAATAGAATTGATTACTGCTTCCACACAAACTCTGTTTTGAGGAAAACCTAGTTAGCTAGGGACTATGTGATGCAAAAGCTAGTTTTGGTTGACTATGGTGATGGTAAAACTTGATTAAAAACTTAAAGTAGCAGTAGAAACTAAGTTTGGGGGTATATCAGGATGTACTAAGGCTGGGTACAAAGACTGCAGGATGATTAGTGCATGTGTAGTGTGAGTGCAGCGTTGTAACGTCTACCCGTAACGTTATAACGTATGCCGTGTGTGTTTGTGTGTTGTGTTCTGTGTCATCAAGCGTTGTAGCGTCTCTCATATACACGTTATAACGTCTAATCCAAAAAGACCAAAAAAGTGTGTGTTGTTTCAAATAAGTGGAAAAATCCACATGCCCTCTGTGTTTGCTGCAATTTCCCGAAACAAATGCTGAGTACCCCAAATATCTCAATCCAAAAGTGTCAAATCCAAAAGATCAAAAAGGAGAAAATCACAAAAGCTCCAAACCAAAAGTGAAGAAAAAGAGAAAAGTTGCTCAGTAATGAGGGATTGCAGCTGTGTGTGTTTTACGTTGTGTGAGTCAGAAAAGTAGTTTGCACTAATCTAGTCCTAGCACCCAAATTAAGACCCTTTGTCGTGCTTAAAATAACCCTCATGTCTTATGTGAAAATGTTAGCCTACTCTTTGTTTTGAAAGATGTTATACTCTCACCATTTGGAAACCACTCTTTCATAGGCTAGGGTAGTTCTGAACCTAGCTAGGAAAAGAATTGATGCAGAGATCACACACTCACCTTGAGCAGTAATAAATCTAGAATGTAATTGTGCATTGGTGCGTGAGTGTGTAGTGTAAATCTGAAGGAATTAGCCCCTTGAAGAAAATTTTTAATCAAAAATAGATGAGTAGGGTGTAAACTATTGGTGTATTTAGTTTCTTGCATCTTTTTATATGTTGTATTTCAATTGCTTGGGGACAAGCAATGGTTTAAGTTTGGGGGTGTGATAACTCATATTTATATGAGTTATTTATGCTTAGTCAAAGTTAAATCATGCAAGTTCTCTGGCAATAGCAGGTTATTTCTAGTAAAGTTTCTGTTAGTTTATTGCTTTTAGTTAGAAAGGGGCTAAATTACAAGTTCTAGGCATTTTGGTGCCAATTGGCGCCTTTGTGAGCGTTTTGATGCTTCTTGTGTTTGTGCAGTAATCCAAACGTGGCAGCGTCTCTCATCACGTCTGAAGAAGGACAGCAGAGCAAGAAAATAATATATATCATTTTGGCGCGCATGTAATGATGGCCAGAGATCTGGAAATGAAGAAGATCTTCTCTTTCTTCAGCACTGACGTGGCTGACGCACTGTAGCAGTGCGGTGTCACTTCAGGGCAGAGTCAACTCGCAAGCAAGCTTGGAAGGTGGGGGAATGACATCAGCAACATGTGACCCTCTTTTGACCATGGCTATTCTCTCTCTACAAAAAGGCAAGGGTGCACCATGCGGAAGACACACGACTCCATTCATCATCCACCTTCCCCCATTTTTCAGAGATAGTTTTTCTGAGAGAAGTTCTGGACACAGACTTCTTCATTTTTAATTCTCTCAAGGCCCCAATTTCCATATCCATCCACAGCCATTACTGTAAAGCTCAGACGTTGTAACGTCTTTACAGCGTCATTGAAGGAAGGCTTCTTAGGCGTATCTTTTGCGTTTAGTCTCCTTTTCTCTATGTACGGTATTTGGATTTTAACTCCTCTTATTTCTGTAAGGATGCTCAGCATGAGCTAAACATTTGTAGTTGGGTTGTTGTTTTGCATGTAATGAATCTTTAGTCTAATGCTATGAAGTATTGATGTTTATGCGTTTTAAATCTTTGCATGTTAATATTTCCAAGCTTGTTTTGAACTGATCACTTAAAATAAGTAGATTCATAGGTACAGACATGGTCTATGAAAAGAACTCAAAGATTTATGTGAATGAAAAGGTGCACTAAAGACATTTAGGCATTTTTATCTAAGTCTAGACATAGAACAGATAATAGTTCATAGGACATTGCTGTGGGTACTGAAAATACAGGAGTAGGCCTACTTAGAACCTAGACATAGGAATTCTAGTACTTGAAGCTCTGACGTTTTGTGACTGAAAAGCACAGCTCTTTTGCAACAGCGTTCAAACGTTATAACGTCTATACAACATAGCATTTGTACGTATTAACGTGTAAACGTTATAACGTCTGACTAGAGGAGATTTACTTGCATGCAGCAATCCAACTCATACTCTTCCATATTCACACCCACTTCTCATTTACTTGCTTTATTTATGTTCTTAGTCTTAATATCAACTTTTAGTGTCGATTTATTACCTGTTTCACTTGTGTTTTAAAGACTTGAACTCTGAAAGTTAATCAATCCTCGTGGGAACGATCTCTTACTTTTATCCACTTTATTACTTGTACGACGTGTATACTTGCACTGACATTGCGACTATAACACACACGGGCGCGAACAGAGGGCAACCAGGATACCTGCATATAATAATTAGGAATGGAAGTCAAGACCGACTGGACAAGCGCCAATTTCCCAGCTTTGTTAAGCAACTTATTTTTCCAAGAAGCTAGTCTATTTTGAACTTTATCAATCAGAAAATCATAATCTCTCTTGGTTAGTCGCCCATGTATCATAGGGAAACCAAGATATTTGTCAAGAGAAGTTGTTTGCCTTATTCCTGTGGTTGACACGATAGTCTCAATCTTGCTTCTTCTAGTTGTTGCTGAGAAGAAGGCTCTGGACTTAGAGACATTAACTTTTAAACATGACTTATGAGCAAAAGTTGTCAAAATACCTTCAATCAAGGTTGCTTGAGAAGCTGTAGCTTTAGTAAATAACAACACGCCATCCGCAAAGAAAAGATGGGAAAGAGCTGGACCATTTCTAGATATTGTCACAGGCTTCCAATGATTCAAGTTAACTGCATTCAGAATATCATGGAACAAGAACTCCATACAAATAACAAAAAGATATGGGGAAAGAGGATCCCCTTGACGAAGGCCTCTAGCTGGAGAAAAAACAGGCAACCTTTTGCCATTCCAAAGGACGGATAGTCTTGAAGCAGTAACACGGTGCATTATCAGCTCAATAGTGATGGAAGGAAAGCCAAATTGCTGAAGGCAATTCCTAAAGAAAAGCCAATTCACATGATCATAAGCTTTTTCAAGATCAATTTTATACAACACATCTCCTTTCTTTTTCTTAGACTTTCGCATAGAATGAATAACTTCCTGAAGAATGATAACATTATCACTAGTTCCTCTACTTGGTAAGAAACTACTTTGATACGGGCCAATAATTTGATCTAAGAAAGGCCTCAGTCTATTCACCAACACCTTTGTGATAAGCTTATAAATAGTGTTGTACAAACTAATAGGCCTAAAATCCTTAAAAATTTTGGGGCAATCAATTTTAGGAATAAGAGCTATTAGAGTTTCTGCAAGAACTGGATCAAACGTACCTGTAGAAAAAGCTTGAGCCACCAAGGTGCTCACATCATCACCTACAATATGCCAATACTGCTTGAAGAAAATGCATTGGAATCCATCTGGGCCCGGAGCCTTATAGGCATGCATTTGATTTAGCGCCTTGGTAACCTCCTCCTTAGTTACCATTTGGCTCAGACACGTAGTGGCTTCATGAGAGAGCTTAGGAACATTTACATTGTCACAAGCAGGAACATTGTTTGTGTGCTGGGAAGTTGTGCAAAAGAGATTCTTAAAAAATACCTGGGCCTCTTCCTTAATGATATCATCATCAGTGCACCAAATCCCATTAGGAAGCTGAAGACCATGAATTCATGGAAGTATTTAGTGTTTCTATCTCCCAATTTAATCCACTTCTCTCTAGACCTTTGAAACCAGTGAAGTTCCTCCTGGCAAAGGATTCGGTCATAGTCTCGCTGAAGATCCTGCTCAAGGTAAACTAACCTGGCAGAGTCAACTCTCTCTAGGGAAAGTTGAATCCCCTTAATACGCTTCTCAAGAATAAGTTTCTTCTTCCTAATGTTTCCAAACACATCAGAATTGAAAATTAAAGAGTCTTCTTTTACCTGATTAAGAGCAGTAACAGTACAAGGCTTCTTAGCCTCCCAAGCAGTTTGAACAACTTTATGATATTCCGGGTGAGTGATCCAAGAGGCTTCAAATCTGAAAGGTCTTGGTCCACTCATCCGAGAAATACACCCACATCTCAGCAACAAAGGGTTATGGTCTGAATGGAGTTTGCACAACACTTCTACGTAAGCATCAGGAAAAGCAAGGCGCCAATTCATATTAGCCATACCTCTATCAACCCTCTTGGCCACTCTCCTTTGGCCTACACAGTTTCTAACCCAAGTGAAATTGCCACCAATAGTAGTAACATCCAGCAACTGACAAGTATCAATCATTCTAATTAAAGCATCAGCCCTGGCTTGACTAAAATTCCCTCCCCTCTGTTCACTAGGAAGAGTAATCTCATTGAAATCACCAATAATAAACCACGGACCATCAATACTATCTTTAAGCATATTAAAATAGTTCCATAGTTCCAGCCTTGTAGTGTACACCGGACTAGCATACATACCCGTTAGGCACCAACTCTCATTCCCCAAGGTAAGCTTCAGAGTAATTGTGTCACGGTAAACATCTAGCACGGAGGTAACCACACTGCACCCATTCTGCTTCAGAATCCAAAGCCCTCCCGATTGGCCCCGAGCTTCCACCACCTCAACCTTTGTATACCCTGCCTTGTCCCAGAATAACTGAGTCTTCTTGAATGCCCCATGAGTCTCCATAATTATTAGTAACGTGGGAGAATGTCTCCGAGTCAACTCCATCAAATGACGTTTAGCATTTTTATTTAAGGCTCCCCAGATGTTCCAGGAGAGCACTGTTACATCCTTGAAGCCTAGCATCATAAACGAAATAAAAGATGAAGGCCTCAAAGAGTCACAACTACTGGCACATATCATGGCAATGCTCCTCCTCAATGGGAGGAGTTTCCTGCACAAATTCCACGTCTTCTCTTTCATTCGTCGTCTCCACATTAGCTTCACTGGGCTGCGAAATAATTGAATTATCTCCTCCTTCATCAACCGGTTGCAGATAATGGTTGACAAGGTCCTGATCAAAACTACTTGAGGCAATTTTTAGTTGACTCAAGTAGTTTTGGCTCCAATGGGAATTATTTATAAGGAACTATATATGGACCCACTTGTTTATATTATTTTATTTGTATTTGGTTTTTAATTCAATTTAATGTTAATTTAATTATTTAAATTTAATTATTTTAATTAATACTACATCCCACTCTCCCATTAAAATATTTTTGCAATCTACCCGTTTGCCTTGCCATTCAACTCACTCCAGAACCTTCATTTCTTTCTCTCGCTCACTTCATCCCATACTCAGCTACGAAGCCTCATCCTCTCAACCCACTGAACTTCATCTCCTTCACAATCGATCTCTCTAAACTTCGATCTCTTTCTCTCACTCGCTCTTGGTCTCCCAAACCCACTTCTTTCAGCTTCACTCAGGGAGAACTTCGATCTCTCTCTCATTCTCATCTCAATCGATTTTCAGATTTTCAGATCTGTGCCTCGGAGTTTCATATTTGCTCCTCACAACTGCTGGATCTATGTAATTTTTGGTTCAATTTTGGAAATATCTAAAATTTCAATTTGGAATCTGTGTAATTTTTGGTTCAGTTTTCTTCTATAAAATTTCCTCTTCAATCTTTACGATTCGGTTAATTTTCCCCTTCTTTTGACTTATTATTATCCGCAAAAATGAGAGAGAAAGTGATAGTGCTCGGTGATTGTATCAGAAAGAAGCAAAAATGAGAGGGAAAGAATAATAAAGAATGTTTAGTTGCTGTATACTAATATCTTCACGGCAACTAAAAGTTGCCAATAACTGATGTCACCTCAGACAAGTATAACGCAGGGAGTTTATGGTTCACGTATCTTATAGTTTGTTTACGCATTAGTTTAAGGCGTTAAAGTTGCTCTTATATGTCAATGTAACCAATTTGGGTTTAACTGGTAAGCTGTACTACTACTGCGCATTGCGCAATATTACGCATGCCAGATTTCGCATTATCAATCCTTTCCTTCCAATCCAGGCGTGCGATTTTGTAGGTCCCATTATCAATCCTTTCCTTCCAAAATTTTGGAGTATTGTGCAATGGATCCTCCCACCAACCCTTAGCACACCCCCTGCATATCACCCCATACTACTTTTATATCTTGTTTTGATTTAAAATACAACATTTATTTTAATAACAATTAAATAAATTTTTTTTTTATTTTTTTTGGTCGAGACCAGGCACTATAAGAATAATTGGATTTTCCGGCGGATTTTTGGAATTACCGGCAGATTTTATCCGCTGGAACATTACCGGCGGAATTGTGGGTATTTCCGGCGGATTATTGATTGACGAAATATAATTTTAAAAAAAAACAAAATCCCGGTAAGGTAATTTCCGGGTGATCATTAAAAATAGTGGGAATTTTAAATTTTGAAAATCCGCCGGAAATGACAAACCGACCAAAATCCGCCGGAAACGTCATTTCCGGCGGATATTTTTGAAAATACGCGAAATTTAAAATTTAAAATTTAAAATATCCGCCGGTAAGTCATTAAAATCCGCCGGAAATCCCCTAATCTGCAGGAAATATATTCAATCCGTCGGTAGGTGACATTTTCGGCGGATTTTTGATACATTCGACCGTTCCCCTTCTTCCTATATGTATAACTTCTTCAAATTTCTTCTCCACATTTCTTCTTCACACCCAAATTCTCTTCTTGGAATTCCCCTTTTCTTCCCTACGAATTCTCTTCATCTCTCTACTAAATATCTTCCTCTCTTTGGCAAATTTCTTCAATCTATGGTATGTTTGTAAAATGAGTTAATAGTTTTAGTTTATGAATTATTTTATAATATGAGTTAGTTACTAATTGTGGTGTTGTTTGTTTAGGTATTGTTTGAGTTTGGTTTCCTCTTTTTTCCTCTTTGTTTGAGTTGGGGATTCGCATCAAGTCAGAGCATTCTCTTCACCTACGGTTAGTTATCAAAGTCATTAGTTGGTATAAAACGTTATTTGATTTTATTAATTTGAATTTCTTTATTAAGTAAATATCAAATATTATAATATATTATATTAGTTTATAAAAAATAAAGTAATTAATATATCAATATATATCAAAAAGTAATATTTGATAGTTTATTTCATTTACTTTGTTAAAAAATAAAGTCAATGTAATTAATAAATCCGAAATATAATAATATATTAGTTAAAAAATAAAGACAATGTAATTATTAATTTTTATTGTTTGTAATTTTTAGATAAATACGAAATATTATTAATTTCTTTTGATGTTAATTAATATATCAATATATATCAAAAAGTAATATTTGGTAGTTTATTTCATTTACTTTGAATAGTTATGATATTTAATTTATTGATAATAAAAAACTGAATAGTTTGTTTAAAACATAGTAATTTATAGTTATTATTTAGTCAAAATGTTATTTATGTTGTTAGTACATAGATCCCTAAATTATGATAATGACAATATTTATTGTAGTGTAGTACATAGATCCTGAAATTATGGATCGTAGTTGGATGTATGATCGATTATTTTCTGGAAGATCCGGTTTAAATCGACGTTTTGTAGGAGCATAAGAGTTTATTTTTTGTGCTAAGTGTCATGAAGAATTTGTGCGACAAGGCGAAATTAGATGCCCGTGCTTGAAATGTTCATTTCGATTTATAAAAAATGAAGAAGAAGTTAGAGTTGATTTGTACAATAATGAGTTTAGGCCAAATTATTGGATATTGAGTCGTCACGGGGAGGTAGGACTAGGGGTAGCTGCAGTTCTTGCAGTTAATGTTTCGGTTGAAGTAGTAGCTGCCACATCAAGTAGTTATCCAGCGACTACGGCATCTGGAGGCCAAATTATACAACCGTTAGATGTTTATCAGGGAATGATATCTGACGCTGTTGGAGTGAATTTGGATTTTGAAGAACCAGAATATGATGCTGAAGAAGTTCCAAATGAGGAAGCTCAAAGGTTTTACATGTATTTGAGTGAGACAAATAAACCATTATTTGAAGGGTCTAAAGACTCAAAATTATCAATGTGAGTTCGGTTGTTGGGTCTTAAGTCTCAATTTAATGCTGCTGAGTTGTGCATAGAATATATGACCAAAATGATGTTGGATGCAACCCCCATTAGAGGCTTTTGCCGCAGAGTTATTATGATGCTAAAAGACTGGTATCGAAGCTTGGCTTAAAATCTAAAAGAATTGATTTTTTTGTGTCTGGTTGCATGCTCTATTATAACAATGAGTTTGGCATAAATGATGAAGAGTTGTTGGAATGCAAGTTGTGTGGAGAGCCACGCTATCATGTGAGTAGGAAAGGGATGAGCAGAGGCAAACCGGTTCCACAAAAAGCAATGTTCTATCTGTTGCTTATACCAAGGCTACAGAGGATGTTTACTTCAATGGAGACCGCGAGTAAAATGACGTGGCACCATCAAAATAGAAATAATTCTGGTGAATTACGTCACCCATCTGATGGTGAAGCTTGGAAGCATTTTGATCGTGTTCATCCAGATTTTGCTAGTGATCCACGCAATGTTCGGCTTGGTTTATTCTCTGATGGTTTCACACCATATATTCAAGCATCGACAACACTGAATTGATGTTGGCCAGTTATTGTTACCCCATACAACCTTCCTCCAGAAATGTGTATGTCTAAACCATACATGTTTTTAAATTCTATTATTCCAGGGCCAAGTAATCCAACAGCTGGTAGCGACATATATTTGCAACCTTTGATTGATGACCTAAAAAGGTTGTGGAATGGTGTTTTAACTTATGATGCAGCACGCAAACAAAATTTTGTGATGAGGGCGGCTTTGATGTGGACCATTAATGACTTCCCTGCCTATGGAATGTTGTCTGGATGGGGGACACATGGTAAGATGGCGTGTCCGATTTGCATGGTTGACACAAAGGCTTTACCTCTTAAATACGGAGGAAAAACTTCATAGTTTGACTCGCACCGTAGGTTCTTACCTATAGATCACCCATTTAGAAAGCAGAAATATGCGTTCATCAAGGGAAATGTTGAAACAGCTGGACCTCCTCTTAGGTTGACACCAGAGGAAGTTTGGAATAGTGTTAGGGATATCTCTCCCGCGGAAGTCATAGCAGGTGTTGTTTCTCGTCCAGATGGCCATGGACAATGGCACAATTGGACAAAAAAACGTATTTTATGGGAACTTCCATATTGGAAAGATAATCTATTGAGACACAATCTCGATGTAATGCATATAGAGAATAATTTTTCTGACAACATATTTAACACTGTCATGAACGTGAAAGGCAAAACGAAAGACAATGAGAAAGCTAGGAAGGATATAGATCATTACTGTAGACGAAAGGATTTGTTGTTGGTTGAGCAAGGTACTAGGACTTTGAAACCCAAAGCCAATTATACTTTATCTACCGAACAAGCGAAAGCAGTTTATTAGTGGATAAAAGAGTTGAAAATGCCAGACGGTTATTCTTCCAATTTATCTAGATGTGCGGATGTGGATAATGGGAGGTTGCATGGGATGAAGAGCCATTATTGTCATGTATTCATGAAGTGCTTACTTCCTATCGCTTTTAGTTTTTTGCCAACACACGTTTTGAATCCGCTCATTGAAATAAGTCAATACTTTAAGAATTTGTGTTCTGCAACGCTAAAAGTTGATGATCTTTCAAAAATGGAGCAAGACATCCCACTTATCTTATGCAAGTTGGAGAGAGTATTTCCGCCTGGTTTCTTTAATTCTATAGAGCATCTACCGATGCATCTCGCATATGAAGCTAAACTTGGCGGACCTGTCCAATACAGATGGATGTATCCGTTTGAAAGGTCAGTTAATTTTTATAATATAAGAAACAAGTTTAAAATATATGATTATTATGTTAATTAATATCATTTTCTCTAGGTTCATGGGTGATTCAAAAAGATCGGTGAAAAACAAAGCTAGAGTTGAATGATCGATATGTTCTTCTTACTTACACCGTGAAACAACACATTTTTGTTCTTATTATTTCAAGAATGAGTTTGCTCCTGGAAGCAGTCGAAATGAAATGGATATTGAATGGCCTAGACATCATTTAGCTTTGTCTGTCTTTTGTCTACCCGGTCGTCCATCTGGGAAGGAGTCAATTCACTGGCTAACAGATAAAGAGTTAAGTTCAGCACATGTTCATGTGTTGATAAACTGTACTGAGGTGCAACCATTTATTGAGTATGTTCCTCATAATTAACTATCGATCTTAATTAGTTAATATAAAGTAGACAAATGTGTAACAATTAATTATTTCTTTTTAGGGAATTCTTGTCATCAGAGGATGTAAGTGAGCAACAATCTTCGGCTTATATTAATACACATTTTCCAACTTCGTTTAGGCAACGTGTTTATGTCCTCCCACCAACTTCTACCAACCAACACTTGAGGAACATATCAGACGGTCCTCAATGATGTGTTAAAGAATGACACACATACTTTTTCAATGGATACAAATTTCACACCAATGAATGGACACAAGGCAGAGAAACAGTCAATAGTGGAGTTTGCATGAAGGGTGTCACTGGAGGAGGTGAAGATGATTTTTATGGTGTGGTTCAGCACATATATGAACTTTCGTACCCCCATCTAGATTTTAGTCAGAAGGTAGTGGTTTTTTATTGTAATTGGTTTGATCCGTCTGCTCGAGGAACAAAGGTGAATCCAAAGTCAAATACAGTGGACATTAAAATGAATAGTAGATATCGACTGTATGATCCGTTTGCCATTGCACAAAATGTGAGACAAGTCTATTATGTCCCTTATCCATCAACGCGGACTGATAGGCGTGGTTGGTGTGTCGCAATTAAAACAAAACCAAGAGGTCGCATTGAGGCAAGTGATGACACGGTGGAAGATGTGCCATATCAAATGGAAGAGATGTCTAATGTAAATAAAGCGATTCAAGTTGAACCCATTACTCGTTTATGTGATGAGCCAAACACCGGCGATGAAGTTGATGACGAAGAACATGCTGATGAAGATGCAACAGACCACATTGGTGTATCAAGAATTCACTCCTCTGATGATGATGATTTGGAGAATGAATGGGATTCCAATTAATTAGTTATTTTATGTTTCAACAATATATGTTAACCTATTTTCAATCAAGGATGTAATTTATGTTTGTTTAATTAGTATGTTTATATATTTTTGTTTAGTATGTTTATGTTAACCTTGTTTAGTATATGTTTGTTTGTTTAAATGTATATGTCTAGATACGGTCATGACATCGTCTCACTCAGGATCCGATCATGACGACACATATGTTCCTCCACCTGTCGCGGGTGATGGCGCCGGCACTAGCAGGAGGAAGACTTCTACTCGCCTAGGGCGTCGTCATCATCCTGCTCGTGTTGTTGTTTCTGGTGGCATATATTTGCCACCACCTAGGTTTGAGGGTGCTAGTAGTAGTACTGCAGGCCAGTCAGTGATTCCTGGTGGTACTGAGGGCTTAGCCCCGATAGATGTTGATGCAGATGGGGTACGCACATTTACTGTTAACCAGGAGGTGGTGAGGTATACATCTGATGGTCGTATCATATTTGAGACAGCTGGCGATTCGTAAGTATTATATATTATTATTTGTTAATTTATTTTTGTTGCCTTTTATATAACTTATATAATTTATTTTTGTTGCCTTTTATATAACTTATATAGCTTTTATATAACTTATATATTACAGGTTTCTTCCTTTGAAGGCTACAGCTACCGCCATCACAAAAACAATTAAGGAGAATTTCACAGACAGCTGGAAGAATTGGACGGCGGTTAGAAAAAATAAAGAGGCAATTGCGAGGATATTAAAGTCATTCTTGGTAAGTTGTTCTACGAAATAATTAATTTGGTGTATTATCTTATTGACTTGATTAATTAATTTGTCTTATTAACAACATTATTGTAAATTTCTTAAATAGGAAAAATGTACGTGGTTACAAGAGCAGCAAAAAGAAGTTGAGATAATGTTCCATAAGAGATGTTCCCATCGCTATTCTGAATTACTGCGGGATGCGCGCAATAAGAATGCGAAGCCATCTGATATGGGAGACTCAACTTGGGCTTCATTCAGAGAGTATTTAGAGACTCCGGAATTTAGGAATTATCGTGAGAAAGCCAAGAAGAACCGTGCTTCTGAAAAAGGTGGCTGCATACACACAGGGGGGAGTGTTAATACTGCAACTCATCACAGGCGTTTGATAAATTTATTACTGTATTACTTGATTAATTAATTATTTATAATTAACTAGTCATTTTCATGTGTATTAATTAATAACACTATATGTATATATATAGGAGGCGATGCATCAAAGGCCAATCACTTTGCCTGAGTTGCATCGCTACCTTCATATGCAAGAGGACACTAGTGAGTTTGCTACAGATCGGGCGAGGAATATTCAGGTAAAACTACTTTTACAATTATATATTAATGTTTATTATTTATATTTATCTTTATATATATATATTGTTTTTATTATATTATATATTATTAATAATTAGTTATTTATTTCTTTGTTGGGTTATTTTTTCAGGAGAGCTTCCAGGATGGGCTGGCTGAGTACCATGAGTCACAGCAGAGCAGTGGGACAGATATCGATCCTATGGAGGAGGCTAGAGTAGCTCGTAATATTTGGGAGAGAGCAGTTGGTCCCCAAAAAAGTAATCGTATGGTAGGATCTGGTGGTATTGGAGTGGCTGCTTTTAGAACAAGCATTATTTCGAGTCTATCTTCTTCACATTCTGGATCAGAGAGTAATGGTCGCTCTTATGTTCCTAATTCTAGTGAGTTGAATGCTGTTACGCAATTGACCCAGCAACTGAGTGAGGCCCATCGTCAGTTTGCCGAGCGGCAGGACCAAAATGAGCGGGAAGTGCGGGCGCTTCGGGAGAAAGCTAGGATAGCTGAGGAGCGCATGGAGGAGCAGGCTAGGATAAATGAGGAGCGCTTTAAGCTTTTTCAGGATCAGCTGATGTCTCAGCACTCGAAGCCATCAAGATCACATATACCATACTACCTGCCGCAGCAGCATTTCGGCGGTGCCTTTCAGCCGTGGCCTCAACCCCAGTATTCCTAGCAGTATGCACCCCAGTATTCCCAGCAGCAGGTTCAGCATCGTCAACAGCAGCCATACCAGCCATACCAGCACCCCCAGCAGCAGTCACCCCACCAGCCCAACTCAAACATCGATCTTAATATCGATGCGATTAATGCTTTTCTTGCATCAGATGATACCTATTATCATGATGATAAGTGTAACAGCCCAGGTCCACCGCAGCGGCCACCCCGGTCCCACTGTTACCTCACGGTCTTTTCTACCCCCCTTGTAGAATTTTTGCCTTCCGTGGGAATCGAACCTTGCACCTGAGGCATAAGTGCAAGTTAAACCCCCTTCCCACTACCAATTGAGCGCGTGCTCAATTGGTAGTGGGAAGGGGGTTTAACTTGCACTTATGCCTCAGGTGCAAGGTTCGATTCCCACGGAAGGCAAAAATTCTACAAGGGGGGTAGAAAAGACCGTGAGGTAACAGTGGGACCGGGGTGGCCGCTGCGGTGGACCTGGGCTGTTACAATGAGTAAGGCCAGCAGCCACCCTAGTAGCTTTGAATTGTTTTATTTTGTTGTATGGATATTTAAGTTTTCATTTGTATTTGTTATGGATATTTGAGTACTTTGTTCAATTTGAAATTTGAATTAAATTAAATCGTCTTCAGTTCAGACCTATTATTGTTTTTTATTTCGTATATTATTAAGATCGATATTATTAATTTTAATTATTATTTTTTATTTTAAAAAAAAATTTAAATTTTTTTAATTAATTTAATTTTTAATTTTCATTCCTAATTTTTATTTTTTTTAATAAATAAATCAATTAATAATTAAATTAATTATTGATTTTTTATTTTTTATCAATAATTAAAGTTTTTAATAAATTAATTATTAATTTAAAATAAAACAAAAATTAATTTCCGGCGGATTTAAGGGGTTTTCCGGCGGATTTTTTTTTTAAAAAAAAAGGTTTTTCCGGCGGATTTAACGAAATTTCCGGCGGATAATCCGCCGGTAATGTTATGCGATTTTTTGGGAGTTTCCGGCGGCACGAAATCCGCCGGAAACCGTTTGCTGCGAGCTGGCTACCGGCGCGAAAAATCCGCCGGAAAGTCCAATTTTTTAGAGGATTTTTGACTTTTTCCGGCGGATTTTGCCCGCCGAAAAAACCAACTTTTCTTGTAGTGAGGGTATCCACCGCCGAACGCAGTGACTAATCCCCTCGCTGGATTGGAGGCACCTCGAATGGTGGGACAGCCGACCCAGGGATTTTAAGTTGCTCCATACCCAAGACGATGATCGAATCCTTGACATTTGGTTAAGGGAGGACGATCCCAAACCGCTAAACCACACCCGAGTTAGAAATTATTTTTGCTAATCATAGGTAAGACAAGAAAATGGAACTAAAAAAGATATAACTAACTGAATTGTTTACTAGCAAGTGTAAAAAATAATACTAGTGATATGACATTACCAACACCTGTGTTGCACGTAGAAGATCCAAGAACGATCTTATATTTAGCCCAATTAAATCAACTTACTAATCAAAGAAAAGCCTTATAGAATGGATTTTACTTTTTAATCATGTACCCGTTTCTCGTTTGTGTACATGATAACTACTTAAGGAACGCTTTCCTTCTGGAAAAAAGTTTATCGGTTATATCGTTATTTAATACTCCATCCGTCCCATATTATATGTCGTTTTAGGTCATTTCACATATATTAAGAAATACAATTAATTTTGTATGGTAAAAAGAATTGTGTGTTAGTTTACCAAATTAACCTTCATTAATGACATTGAGAAGATAAATTAGTAGAGTTATGAAAGAGATATTATTATATAATGAAGGATATTGTAGGAAAAAAACATTAATGTTTTATTGAAATTCTAAAAAATAATGTATTATAGGACAAATTTTTTGGCTAAAAAGTCATATAATATGAGACGCACGTATTAGTCCAATTGATGACCAAAAGTCCAAAACCATAAGAAGATGACCTAAGATTTTTAACATGAATCAGCGATTTCTCTGCTGGGTGGAAACCATGGCTAAACTATATAGTAGTATGAATTATTGCACGTAGCTTTTGCGTTGCCGCTGATTCAATATATCTATTTTCATGTATGTATATGCAGTAAAACTGCTGCACTTTTGCAAGTAGTACTTGCATTGAATTACATTAATCAAAAGCCCAATTCCCCATGAAGCCCAAAGCAATTAAATTAATTAACCCACCCCCACCCCGCAATTTGATGGAAAGAGAGAAAGCTTTTAGCTTTGTTGATCTGAATATAGCCATAATCCAGAACCATAGTGGGAAAACTCATGCAATCATTTTACTGTAAGGTTCTGAAAATTGTAGCGTGTATTGTAAGGCAACCAGCAGACAAGTGGGTTCGACAACAAAGGTACAGCTGTTAAAATTTCTGACACTTTTGCATGTTTATGGATGCATGCGTGTAGTGTTGTTGCCTTTTAATTTTTCTCATTGCTATTTGGTAGTACAAGTTTGCAGAGATCTCATATTTTATACAGAGATGCATTAAGATCAAAAAGTTGCCTCTAACGCATCCTGTTGTCAGCTTTGCAGAGACCGAGTAGTGTGGGTTTCTGTTTGGTAGCCAAAGCAATCAGAGGCGCAGTCTTTTGTCAGCATATGATAAAATATAAAATATTCAAATAAATGAATGATCAAACAGAAATTTGCACTCCATTAGAATAAGTGCTTTTGGTTATTTTTCCCGTAAACTCTCGTGTGGAGTTCTTTAAGAGAGAAATTAATAAGGTGGCTCACACCCTTGTAGGAATAGTCTTGTTATCAGTTTTTCTCAAATTTTCTTTGACATTTCAGCATGTATTCCTGCTCTTATTATTAATGAAATGAAGTAGTTTTTTTGGGTAAAAAAAAACAGAAATTGGCAAGCCTCTCTTATTATTTCAAATTTAATTCATTTCATGCAAATATTTTAAGCCTTCTAATCAGAATCTGAGACCCCGAACCAATACTATTGACCAGTGACATCAACTATCCTGCGACAACTTCAACTTTGTAAAATGATTGTTCTAACTTGTAATTAGGTCAAGTAATCAAACATCATAATTTATATGGCTCAGAATTATCCCCACGAAGTTTGCTAATGTATGTCGGGGAAAACTACTTACGTCAACGGATTAACCCACGCGCACAAGAATCTTAGAGGGAATATAAATGAACACACCGCAAGAATAAAGGATAGAGGAACACAAATCATTTACATGGTTCGGCACCTCTTGTCTACGTCCACAGAAACACATCAACACAATTCATTCATCATCTTCAAATATGATTACAACAATTTGTAACCCACCCCAATATGTGTATCACCCTACAATACTCTTTTCACTCTAAGAGTTACAGGGAATGATAACACCCATATCTCACAACAAATGATCACCAGCACTCTTCTCTCACTAGGACCTGGCCGGAGATTCTTCAACTCTCTACATTGTCACCCAAGAATGGGGATGCCTCACCTCTTCATTTGACATGTCTCATCTCTTCACAAGTCTATCTATTTATAGGAGAGAACATGACTTCCATGCATGAATATGACTTAATGGACATTTATGTCTCATCTTTTGAAGACTCTGGATACATTCACCCATCTTGTGAAATGTACCTTTTAATTTCCACTCTTTCAAATTACTTGGAAATTTCAATTGACAATTTCCCAACATATCCTCCCTCTATTAAAATTTCCAAACTTCTATAACATCTCTTCTCCTTTTTCTTTAATTATTTTTTCCCATTTTTATTGCGAGACTAAGCTCCTCCATATGTGCATCTTGCATACTCACTTCTTACCAATAAACTTGAGTGTGTTCCTCGCCATAGTTCTGATCTCAATGCTCCTCTACGAGTATTGAGTCGTGACGCTTCACTCGTAATTGCACCGCTGTTAGCAACAACTAACAGGACACACCGCTTGACCTCCACATTGTCAAAAAGACTTTCAATACAATGATCCCACATTGATCTACCACCAAACTCGTTGTCAAAACCGATCACCTGGTCACACCAACGGCTCACGTCAATGGATTAACCCACGCGCCCAAGGATCTTAGAAGAAATATAGATAAACACACCGTAAGAATAAAGGATAGAAGAACACAAATCATTTGCGTGGTTCGGCACCTCTTGCCTACGTCCACGGGAACACATCAACACAATTCATTCATCATCTTCAAATATGATTACAACAATTTGTAACCCACCCCAATATGTGTATCACGCTACAATACTCTTCTCACTCTAATAGTTACAAGGAATGATAATACTCACATCTCACAACAAATGATCACCATCACTCTCCTCTCACTAGGACTTGGCTGGAGATTCTTCAACTCTCTACATTGTCACCCAAGAATGGGGACGCCTCACCTTTTCGTTTGGCATGTCTCATCTCTTCACAAGTCTCTCTTATATTTATAGGAGAGAACATGACTTCCATGCATGAATATGACTTAGTGGACATTTATTATCTCACCTTTCTAAGACTCTAGATACATCCACCCATCTTGTGAAATGTACCTTTTAATTTCCACTTTTTTCAAATTACTTTGAAATTTCAATTGACTATTTCCCAACAATGTATATGTGTTCCCAATGGAACTCTGGGAGATACTCGGTTGAAAGTTGATGGAGAGGATCCTGTCGATCGGAGGTGAAAGTGTCGCCGATGTGTACCTACAAAGCCACTCTGATGCCCAAGTCAGTCTTCCTCTAGTATTGTGGAAGGGTTTTAGGCATACCTGTGTATGAGTTCCGTCCCTCCTCCTATGTCTGAGAGTCGCATAATAGCAACAATGTATATGTGTTGTGTGGTTAGGGTTTTTTTTTATCATCTTATGTAGTTGTTGAATGTGCATGTTGTTCAAGCTTTGGGTTTAAAATGATGTGTTAAGTTTGGATGTTAAATATTATACCCCTCATTTAGACCTCAACCCCCCCCCCCCCACCCCCACCCCCACCCCCATAATAAGTGAGCTTTCCATTTTTCCACGGTGCTCTCCCTATTGGGAAAAAAATCCAAGTCCCACATTGACTAGAGATATAGTCTCAAGAGAGTTTATAAATGGGAGGCAACCCTCACCTTACAAGCTGATTTTGTGGGGTTGAGTTAGGCCTAAACCACATTATAATATGGTATCAAAGCCTATCCTAGATCCTTCGGGTCACCCACCATTATAATCCATGCACCTAGCCCAATAGTGCTGGGCGTGAGGGGGTGTATTGGGAAAAAACCCAAGTCCCACATTGACTAGAGATATGGTCTCAAGAGAGTTTATAAGTGGGAGGCAATCCTCACCTTACAAGTCGGTTTTGTGGGGTTGAGTTAGGCCTAAACCACATTCTAAGACTCCCAAATAAATACATACCTCCTCATTCTTCTAGATTGTTTTTTCTATTCCAAAAAAATCAAAAACCAACTTTCTAGAATGTGGATTTTTATAACGTTCCGGAAAAACCAAAAAACTGATTTTTTTTTCGGAACCTTTGAAAAAATTAGCATTCTGAAAAAATCAATTTTTGGTTTTTTCAGAACCTTACAAAAATCAGCATTCAAGACTAATCAAAAACCAATTTTTCTGAAATCAACTTTAATTCGGAAAAAATCAGTTTTTTTTATTTTTCCAGTTTTGAATTTTTTTCAAAATGCTATTATTTTTAATTCAAAACGTAATTTTCAGGAGAGTTATAATTCCAAAAGTGAGAATGAATATATATATTTTGGAAATGTGGTAAAAAAACTTACTCTGCTTGGTGGTGAAAATTAGAGAGGGTTATAGGGGATATAGGAATTAAGTGGAGGTACCAATTTTTTTTTGGTCAAGGAGGTACCGGTTTTAACAGCCCTTAACTTTCCTCCGATCAAAATAGGCCATCACTTTTCCCACACCCCTCCCTACTCACCCCACACCCCTTTAACTCCAAATATTCCAAAACTACCATTAATGAGAGGACGTGTTTACGTGCGATTCGGTTGAGGCCAACCGAATATATTCGGCTAGGCCCAACGGAACGTGTATTTTTTTGAGACTCTCCCTTTTTTTTTTTTACCTATTTTACATCAACCGTTCGGTTGGGCCTAACCGAAAGTTTTCGGTTGACCCTAACCGAATCAGTGAAAACTTTTGGTCATTTCGCAGGGTTTGGGGGTGTGGGGTGAGTAGGGAGGGATGTGGGAAAAGCACGGGCCTCAAAAATAACCCCTTAACTTTCCTAAAAAATAAGCCCACGGTACCTAGCCCCCTCAACTAATTGCTTCATCCTCACTTTCACTATTAACTATTGTAAACACCCCAGTTTTACCCCGTCCCTGATTTCTACATTTATTGTTTACATCCCCCTTTTTATATGTTACGCACACCTTTTTCTCATGTGCGTGTATTTTTTTTTGTCAAGATTGTTTGATTTCATTCAAATGGGCAAGGCCCAAACAAAAACATCCACAGATTGGCCTACAACCCAATACCATGTTTGTGTATTTGTGAGTTGGGTTTTTTTTACCCCGATCATCTCCCTATCTACCCCCACATAAAAGTGAAACCCGAAAATACCCTTGCCCAATTTTTAATTCGCTCGGATTTACCTCCATCTTAGGAAATCCGCTTTGTTATTTTTAAAGTCGGATTTACCTCAGATGGGGGTGCCCACTAGGTAAATCCGATTTCAAAAATAACAAAGCGGATTTACCTTAGCTGAAGGTAAATCCGCTTTGTTATTTTGGAAATCGGATTTACCTAGTGGGTACATAAATCCGATTTCCCTAAAAAAAGAGAAAATCGGATTTATTCCACCTAAGGTAAATCCGATTTTGTTATTAAAAAAAATTGTTTTTATTTAATTTTTTAAAAAAGGTTATAAAATGCTACTAAAAATCCGTTAAATAGCCAAAACTAATCCAAAAATTATGAAAACACCACTAAAATTCTAATAAAACCAAAATAAGGTTATGCAAATTTTTTCAGATTTTTTGGAGATTATGAAAAATTAAAAAAATTAATAAAAAATAGTAAACGATGGAATTTGGGATTTTGAGGTCCCCTGTCCTGATTTGTTATTTTTAAAAGCAGATCTACCCCATCTTACATAAATCCGATTTAAATTTTTTAAAATTTTTAGTGGAAATCGGATTTACCTAAATCCGATTTAAATTTTTTAAAATTTTTAGTGGAAATCGGATTTACCTAAATCCGATTTCCAAAAAAAAAATTGAAATCAGGATACGTTCGGGATTTTTAAATTTTGTGAAGGGTAATTACGTCTTTTCACAGGGTCGATGAGGGTAGATAGGGAGATGATGGTTGAGTTTGGGATTGGGCTCAGACCCATTTACTTGTTATATGTTAAAATTAGCTGCTACCTACTTTTAATATGTCAAGTTGACGCATTATCAATATAATCAAATAAACCATGCCAAAAATATTGAATTACTTATTTTTAAAAATTTGACATGTTATTAATTTTAAAGACAAGTATGTCATTTCCAATCATTTTCTCTCACTTTTTTCTTTCTATCTCGCAGTTTTATCTTCACGGGTTCTACTCTCACATCATGTTTTAATTTTATTATTTCACTTTTAAAACTCATTTCTCTCTCTCTCTCTCTCTCTCTCTCTCTCTCTCTCTCTCTCTCTCTCTCTCTCTCTCTCTCTCTCTCTCTCTCTCTCTCTCTCTCTCTCTCTCTCTCTCTCTCTCTCTCTCTCTCTCTCTCTCTCTCTCTCTCTCTCTCTCTCTCTCTCTCTCTCTCTCTCTCTCTCTCTCTCTCTCTCTCTCTCTCTCTCTCTCTCTCTCTCTCTCTCTCTCTCTCTCTCTCTCTCTCTCTCTCTCTCTCTCTCTCTCTCTCTCTCTCTCTCTGAGAGTTTACAAATGAAAGCTCCTTGGCTTAGCGTTTTCCTTGGCTTCTCTTGATATTCACAATATGTGCAAAAAGTTGATTTCGAATGTTCATGAATAATAGCTTCAAACTCTGGTTGTGAGAATGCTTATTCGGGTCGATATCTTCATCAGAGACATGAGCGCGTTTATATATGTTGAACTAAGAATAGTGTTGTTGAAACCTGAGTCTTGTATTGAAAACAGTCGTTGTGACCTAGCCAAAGTTTTTTCAAAAACGATAAAAACCATTAATGATGGATACTATGTTTTTTTTTAGATAAGCAAAAAATGCATTGAAGAGAGCACAAGGGGTGCCCAACCCTTTCAATGGAGATATAGGAAAGGGGGAGGGCCTCCATAAAACCTCCCTGAGCCAAAACCCAATGGAAAAAAGACTCACTTTATCCGTTCAGAGTAGGTGGCAGCTCTAACATAGTACAAAACCAATTTAAAATACCTTAAATAAGTTATTTATTTTGATTTTTGCATTATCACATTAATTCTTCATTTCTCATTCCTTATTCCTTTTGTTTCCTCAGCTCATTATTTCCGTCTTCAAGTGGTATTTACTGTATCGTTGAGTTACTAAAGACACCAATGAGGTACGCAAAATGCACTCTGAGACCGAAAGCACTCTTTTACAATAGGAGTTTTCCGCCAGATGCACAATATGGGGAAGAGATGCATGTTGATATAGCCATCTTCATCTTAGACTCTTTCAAAGGCCATATTCATGCTTCACTTTTCTTTGCATATGGACCAGATGATGAATCTTGATCACAAATAGATGCCGGCGTTATCACATATAGTCCTTCTACTTCTACTCTTAGATATTATTCTAATGAATCTTCAAACTTAGACAGAGCATTAGGGCTAAATTGTTATCTTAAAAATAATTGTGGGTCGTTGTTTCTGAATCTACCCAGTTCCAACAAAGCTGTCAGCACCAATAGGCAGAGACAAAGTAGTCGTTTGATTGTTTTTTTTATTATCAATGACTACTTCTCTAAAATTTTTGTATACAGAATCTCAATTCCAATGAAGGTTCTTAATGCATAGGCGCGTGTTTCTTTGAATTGTTCAATTATTTTATTCTCATAAAATATTATTATCTGAATTGTTTATTTTGTGAAAATATTTTGAGTTAAAAAAATAGGTTCAAGTAGATGTTCTAATTCTAAGAGAATTGAACTTTAGAATTTTTTTTGTCAATAGCTTTTTTTTTTTGTCAATGTTGCATGATTTCATAACATAAATTAGGCAATGCCTAAACCATACAACAAGAAAAAGTAAGAGGTGAACAGAGAGTTACCAGCTGCACCACCCAATAACAAACGAAAGCCAAAACACCCAGGCCCAGACAAACAAAAACAACAAAAGGAAACAAACCAACAAGTCCACTAAGAACACGGGAAACAAAACAAATTAACCACGGCGAAGCATTATCCTAAACAACAACAAAGCCTTCTCCCTCCTTCGAACTGGGATGAGAAAAGCTATAACCCTACTCCCTTCATCAAACTGAAGCAACAACGAATGAAAGTCAACCATTTGCAGAGAAACATAAGCAAATTTCTTCTACCCATCTGGATCTTCAACTATCAGCACTTTGAAGATGGATATTATTCATTCTGGAGATCCAAAACCACAGCTCCCCGAAGACAATTTGGAGGATTAGCAAGCCAATTTCCAACAAGCCACCCTTGATCTGCCAGATACGCTATACAATGAGCAACACCATTCCCTTCCCTTGCCGTCCAGGTAAATTTGCAGATCTGAAATTGATCTTTCAAGTACAAAATGTCCATTAAAATATTCCTGATCTCATGTCTGATTTGATTTCCTTTACATGATTCAATAAGGCACAAATTGTCTGATTCAACTATAACTGATGGAAGGAACAAATTATGCGCCAGAACCAGAGCTTCACGAAGCCCTAATGCTTCAGCCATAAGAGGAGACGAAGCAAAGATTGGTTTAGCTGTAGCTGAGATACAGGTACCTCTATCATCTCTAATAATAACTCCAATAGTACCTTTTCCATTTCTCTGGCTGTAGGCAGCATCTGAATTAATTTTGTAGAAGTTAGGGTCAGGAAGTTTCCACTTGTGGATTATCTTAGGAATAGGTTGATTGACTGAGATGTTCTCCCTCTTAGTATAGAGAAGAAACTCACTAACATGGCTTTGAGTTTGAATTACCACAGACAGTGGATTGGGGATTTTGCTATTAAAAACAAAGTCATTCCTAGCTTTCCATATGAACCATAAAGCATAGAACAATTTAGAAGACAAGTCAGGAAGCACACCTGACTTACAATCAACACCCAACAACAAGTCTAAGATCCACCTTTGAATAGAAAAAAGCCCCACTCTAGAAGGAGGATTACAGATTTGAAGCCCAAACCAACAAGGCTCAGTCCATGGACAGAGAAGAAAAGTATGCTCAGATGTTTCAGCTTCCAAACTACAAATAGGGCAATATGGGGAATCACTAATTCTCTTTATATGAAGAGCTTCTTTCAGAGGAAGAGAATTAGTACAAATTCTCCACATAAAATGCTTAACTTTCTGAATCACATTGGCATTCCAAATAAGCTTCCATAGCATAGGATCATCCAAGGTAGAAGAAGAAGCTGAATTTAGATTAACAGGGTCAAGATCAACCAATCTTCTATAACCAGACTTTATAGAATAGATACCACTAGCTGTATAGGGCCAGAACAGATTATCCTTAGCATATAACCAGGAGATAGGAGTTTGATAAGCCTCAATAGCACTTTTGGACACAAGATTATCTTTCAGAATATTAGAGTCCCACTGATGTGACTCATTAATCAACTCACTCACCTTTGTTAAAGCTACATTCGGTTTCATTAATAGCCTTATTCCCTGATGCCAACCAAGTGTCATTAGAAACATGAATATCCAACCCAGCTCCAACAGTCCATCTTCCAGACTCCTTTAAAGCTCTTCTTCCAATCAATAGGCTCTTCCACACCCAAGAGGTGCTTCTACCTTCACTAGCAGACCAAAAGTCACAATTAGGGAAATAGATACTCTTCAAGTTAGATGCCCAGAAAGATTGAGGGTCCTGAATTATTCTCCAAGCTTGTTTAGAGAGATAAGCTTTATTCATTTTGTTGAAGTCTTTAAAGCCCAACCCCCCTAATGACTTAGGAGAGCATACAAACTTCACACTCTTCCAGTGAATGCCACGGTTTCTACCAGATTTTGCCCACCAGAATCTAGCTACAGCAGCAGTTAGATCATCACAAAAGGTTTTGGGAAGATTAAGGATAGACATAACATAGCTAGGAATTGATTGGATAACAACTTTTATCATCACTTCTTTACCAGCTTGGTTTAGCAGAGATCCTTTCCAACCTTCCGTTCTAGCCAAAACTTTATCTTTAACCCATTTGAGACTCTTGACTTTAGATCTACCCCAATCAGCAGGAATTTCTAGATAGCAACCTGGATTATCCCACACAGGAATTGAGGTTATTTGAGTGAGTCTAGCTCTGAGGGAAAAATCATTTTTTGAACCACAAATAATTCCAGACTTAGAAGTATTGATTTTCTGCCCTGAAGCTATAGTAAACTGATTAAGAATAGCTATAATGTTGTAGATATCCTCAGGAGAATCTTTAGAAAAGATAATAGCATCATCCGCAAAAAAGAGAAGGGTGAGAGGAGGGGCAGAGCCTGCCAGCTGAATACCACCAAACCTTCCAATTTGATGAGCATTTGTAATAAGTCTTGATAAAACATCAAAAACAAGGATAAATAGATAAGGGGAAAGTGGATCCCCTTGTCTAAGACCCCTCTTAGGAACTAAGGCCTTAGAAGAAAACCCATTAACCTGATAGGAGTAAGAAACTGAGGAAACAAGAACCATGATTTTAGAAATCCAGTCCTTATCAAAACCAAAAGCCACCAAGACATTTTCAAGAAAAACCCAACTAACCCTATCATAGGCTTTGCTCATATCTAACTTAATAGCAATACCATTGCCCCCTTGACCCTGATTCTTTTTAAGAAAATGAAATGCCTCATGAGCCACAACAAGATTATCCTGGATAAGTCTCCCACCTACAAAAGCACTTTGTTGAGGAGTGATAAGCTCATTCATCAATGGTTTTAATCTACCCACCACTATCTTAGAAATAATCTTGTATATGAAGTTACAACAACTAATAGGTCTAAGCTGACAGATGGATTCAGGATTAGGAACTTTAGGAATAAGAGCAACTAGGGTACGGTTAACATTATCCCCCAAAGATCCATTAGAGAAAAAAGAAGTGACAGCAGCCACCAAGTCACCTTTAATAGTTTCCCAATTGTTTTGGAAAAACAAACCATTAAGGCCATCCGGCCCTGGGGCTTTATTAGAACCAAGATCAAAGATTGCCTTCCTAATATCTTCCTCCGAAACAACACTTAACAGGCTAAAATTCATACCCTCAGTTACAATATTAGGAATAACATTCAAACAGCAAGTCATATCAGTATTAGTTTCAGGATAATAAATAGATGCAAAGTAATTTCTAATACCATTAGTCACTTCTTGCTGCCCTTCTAGCCAAGAACCATCCAAATCTTTAATCCTCATAAGTTTGTTCCTATCCCTTCTTTGCACAGTTGATGCATGGAAGAATTTTGAATTTTTATCACCATAGTTTAGCCACCTCACCCTAGATCTCTGCCCCCAATACTGCTCCTCCTGCTTCCACAAGAGATCCACATCTTTTCTAAGAGAATTTACCAGACTCCAACCAACTAGACCAGTAGGCTGATTTAGACAATGTTGAATTTGACACTTTAGCTTGTGGATCTCTTTAGAGGCATTTTTGAAAGTGGCAATCTGCCATTTAGTCAAAGACAGCTTACAAGATCTAACTTTATCCATCAAGCAACCCCATGAATCCTCTTTATTACTTCTCCACCCTTCCTCCACCACCTTCCGGATATCTTCTTGGTCCTCCCACATAACTTCATATTTGAAGGACTTGCCACTAATGATAGGAGGTTTAGGTTTTAGAACAATAGGAGCATGATCCGAGTTTACAATAGGAAGAGCAAGAGCCATAGCATGAGGGAATAATTGCCGCCAGGACCAATTTGCAAGAGCTCGGTCAATCTTCTCTCTAGTTACAAACCCATCTCTTGGATTACTAATCCAAGTATATTTACAACCCTGGAGCTCCAAATCCATGAGCTCAGCATCATTAAGAAAATTCCTAAACCATTCCAATCTGTTTTGATCAATTGGTCTTAACCCATCTTTATCCAATTGGTGAATCATTTCATTGAAGTCACCAATACAACACCAAGGGCCATTATGAAATGGTTTCAAATCAAGTAACTTAGGCCATAAAGATCTTCTGTCAACTGAGATTGGATTACCATAGATAAAAGATATTTCAAATAGAGTACCTGATCTCCTTTCCTTAGCCCCAACATGGATGAAATTCAGGCAAAAAGATAAAACCTGAAGCTCATAGTAATCATTCCATAATAGAGCCAAACCACCAGAACTACCAATAGCTTCAACACAAAATCAGTTTTGAAATTTCAGCCTCCTCTTAACATTATTCACACGTTCCTTATGGGCTCTGGTCTCTGATAGGAAAAGAATGGCCGGTTTTTTATCTTTGACAAGGGCAAATAGCTCCCTGTTTGTCGTGGACGCCGCCAAACCACGACAATTCCAACTTATGCAAGTCATTTGGGCATTGGGGGCATGGTTAGACCCGCCTCCTCTGTCATTTCAGTCGCATCAGTTACAATAACACCATCAATTAGAGCAATAATCCTAGCTTTTTTCATTCCAGACCCAGTAGGACCCGTGGGGCAACCATTGGTAATACACAGAGGATTAAGACTTCTACTCCTTTTAAGATGCAAACCATCAGCCAGTTTGTTACTTAAAGCTTCCTCAACACAAGGGGGAATACAGTTTTTTGTCACACAAGGCTCCACACCTTCAAAGGGGTAATCAACAAAATAAGGAGGATTAGATTTCAATTCAGAATGCATGAAACCTTTAGAGCTAAATTTCCTTATTTCTCTAACCCCTGATGATAAATTTACCATCTCTGCAGTACCAGAATCACTCATAGTAGAGATTGGATTAGAGAAGGCCTCCCTCACAACATTTCGACTAGCACTAGCACCAGTAGAATAATGAATATTAGAATCCATATTCATTTGTCTAGGATAAACAGATTCCCCAGAGCTATCAACAAACTGCTCTTCCACATTAATACCAGCCACTACAATTTCATCCATATTTCTGAGATTAGACTCACGGTCAGTTTGAGTTTCAGTAGGAGGAGCTCTACTAGAGGAGGCTCTATTCTGAGGGTTATCATTATAAGAGGATCTATGAAACTGTCTAGGATTAACCACTGCCAGAAATGGCCCATATTTTGGAAACTCTTTGTTAAAAGCAGCCATTACTATAGGAGAATTACAATGGTTTTGATCATGACCGAACATACCACAATTAAAACACAACCCTTGTAGACGTTCATATTTAAACTGAATCCAAACCCTATTAGATTCAAATCTCTGAAGCCAACAACCAGCCCATAATGGTTTCATTATATTAACCATAACCCTAGCTCTAAGGAAATGGTTAAAACCAGTTCCTAACACAATAGGATCCTCCACATACAAGACCTTACCCATATTATTTAGCAAGGTTGAAGCATTAACAGGATTTAACTCCTCACTAGCAAGGCCATGAATCTGCACCCAAAAAGCCACTTCATCAAAGTTAATATCAGCAAAAGGAATACCTTCATCCCATCTATGAAGGCTCAAAACTTGATTCATAACAAACCAGGGAGCTTTATTCAAAACCGCCTCAGTATCATACACTTCTGGAAAAGTAAATAAAAACTTGTTATCTCCCATATCAGTGATAAACAAGCCTTTATAGTTCACCCAAGTATTAAACATAATACTTCTAACAGCTTTCTTGTTGAGTATCTTATTTGAAATAATTTTCCCCACTAAAGCTCTTAAAGCGTACTCAATATTACTTTTTGTTGCAGGAACAAGAGGGACAGCAATAGCCTCTCGCTCATCCTCAGGAATTTCCATCTGAGAAGGGAAAGAACCACAAAACTAGCAAGAACCAGAAGCAGACACCACAAAGACAGCAAAGCAGATGAGAAAAGGAGAGAAATACAAACCACAACAAAGAAGAAACTAAAGAGTAAAAGAGAAGAAATAGAGACTCAGCAACGAAGCTAAAGCAAAAAGACACAGGGAAACAAACAAGGGATACGAAGACTTCTACAGAAGAACATAGAACAAAATAGCTAGAACAGATTGGAAATAATAAGAACTATGTAATAAATATCTTGTAAAGACCTAAACCTTACAGTTAATACCCAAGAGGTATATAAAATAAAGGCTCAGCCCATAAATTAAACAGTAGAACTACTGAATAACCAAATGTTGTAACAGACATTACCCAAAGGACCATAATCAATGGCACACCAGATAATAATTAATACCAAACCCTAGCAGAGAAGTTTCGGGACCAGTGGACCTTTGCACATTCCCCCTTTGATTTGTCAATAGCTTTAGAATTTAATTAGAAACAATTTGGGCTATTTTTGGTGATAGACATCCCTTTTTTAATGAGTTTACTCATTGCACCTTCGGATTTAACTTGCACACCCCTCTACTCCTAATCGAAAACCTACTACGCTCATTCCTTATTCCCCTCGATTCCTTTCTTCTTCTTTCTCAGCCGACCCACTCTTCAAAAATTGGCCTTCTATTTTAGTCGTTTCAATTCTTGTTTATTTGATCACAAAAAATTACCAAACTTCACATTCTTACACAAAATCACCTACTAAATCCATTTAAGGCGTTATTTGTGTCATTTGAGACAGAAATTATACCGTATTTCATATTGTATATTAGTGATTTCGGCCACCACGATTGTCGTTTGGAAAAACAAACTTCGCTTTTGGATTCCTCACGTTGAGGACTTCAAGAAAAAGTACTGCTTTTCTTATTTTGTTGAAGTCGACAACCGACCTGTTTTACCCTTGACTTCGTAGCAATGTTCTTAACACGATAAAAACAAATTTGGAGTCTTTTAGAAAATAATTTTGTGGTAAGTCTTAAAGTCCTACTTTTTGGTCGTTTTGTGGTAAGTCTTAAAGTCCTACCTTTGTATATATTTGTGGATCATCGTATCTACTGTTTGGAGGATACCGGTTACTGCTTTTGCTTCACACTCTTGTTCGTGATCGCTTGGGTTTAAGGTAAGAAGATGGGTTATAACTAGGGAACATGGTAGTTTAGGATGCAATTGACATAATTGAGATGTCCCATGATTCCTATGTCTTACGCCGACAATATATTTGTGTGTACACCATTGTAT
The DNA here is from genome assembly GCA_039519185.1 of Astragalus membranaceus. Lineage (NCBI taxonomy): Eukaryota > Viridiplantae > Streptophyta > Magnoliopsida > Fabales > Fabaceae > Astragalus > Astragalus membranaceus. The sequence goes on along the minus strand of CM076851.1, from coordinate 142,382,506 downwards.
GAGCAATGAGTTTTATATATTTCATCCTATAATTTGGTTATGTCATTGTAGGAGCAAAGACTCTACTATGATGTGATGATGTTGATTATATCTGTCAATGCTATGTGTTGTTTTTGAGCATCTTATGTCTATATGTTGTTGTTATTGTGATCGTGGTTGTTGATGATGATAAGAGACCAATTTGATGAGAGTGAGTCTGGTTGTTAAGGCCTAAGGTCTAACCTCCTTAGAGGAAATGTGATTGTTAGTATTGTTGAATATTGCAGAGTGGGGGAATAAATTTGGGAAGCGAAACCCTGGTGTTGATGAATATTGCAGAGTTGGAGGATAGATTTGCAATTAAGTGATGGATGGAAGGAGTATGACGGGAGATGTAGAAAGGTGGTGCAGGGTATGGAAATGCGGCGGTGGGGTAGATATAGATAGGATACAAAAATTATATAACGCGAAGGCGTGTCCGTTTTGGAGTTTGGTGTTGCAAATAATTGTGATTTGTGAAGGAAAGGAAAGGAAAGGAAAGGAAAGGATGGAAAGGCGGCGTGAGAAGGAGAAAGAGAAAGAGCGTGTTGTTGGGTTAGGGTTTGAGAACCACATCCTCGACCTCCCAATTCACATGCTCAGCGAGATCATGTTCAAGCTACCTGCGATCTCAATTCTTCGTTGCGGTTCCGTTTGCACAAAATTCAGAACCATCATCACCGATTCCTCTTTCCAACAATCCTATTTATCACGAGCCCCTGTATCATGTGTCGTCCTCTCCAATCACCAACGCCTCTCTTGCATCGATTGTGGCTCACAATCCGAAATCCTTCCTCCAAATCAAGGTTCATCTTGTATGGCCATGCAAGCTCCTCCTCCTCCTCCTCCCAAGCGTCGCACACCGAATACTCTAATTGACAGGCATAATCGATATCTTCAATTGCAATTACAAGCGTTAAAGAGAAAAAGCAGGTTCGTTACATTTCTTACTAATCGACGAATGAATTTGGTCAACTCTAGCCATGGACTTTTGTGTTTACGTACTTGTACTAATCGCACTCGTTATCTCTCCCTATCCTCCCTCCCTCTTTACTTCGTTTGTAATCCGTTGTTGGGTGAAATTCTTAGTGTTCCCCCTGCTCCAAATGCTGTCGACGATGATCGCCTCTTATTTTCCGCTTTCGGGTTTAATCCAAAGACTAAGCATTACAAAATTCTTCAGCTGGTGTGGAAATCAGATCACATGGTAGCTGAATTGTATCGATTAGGGGATAAGACGTGGAGTGTGATTGAGAGTCCTTCTTCTGCAAAGCCTGTGGCTAACAGTAACAGCTCATTTGATCCGTCACTTAACGGTGTCCTTCATTGGGTCACCGATAAAATATCTTGTTCTGAATTGATATGCTCATTTGATCTGCACATGAATAAGTTCAAATGGGTGGCGCCGCCGTCACACTTCGATTCCGAGTATGTGAATAAAATGTCAGGGATCAGTGTTGGGGTTTTAAAGGGGTGTCTGTGTTTGTGCTATGTTATTGAGAGTGCAAGATTCGAGACGTGGTCGATGGACAAGTACGATGTGAAGGAATCTTGGAGGAAGGTGTTTAGTATTGATATAGAATCTATAATTGGATTGAGGCCGCAAGATAAGCATAGACCAATGGGGTTTAACAGTTCTGGAGATATGTGGCTCAGAGCTGAAGATTCTAATTTCCATTCCAATTCCCAATGTTTACTCTCATTTACTGCACAAACTGGTGTTTTCAAGTATATTGATGTTGGGGTTAGTGCTTCAAACATTCAGGCCACTCCTCAAGTTTTGAGCTATGTTTCGCTTAGGGACATGCTTCATCTCCCTGCTACTCGTCTCCAACTCCACAAATTAACAAATGACAAAAACTATGGCTTTGGACTCTTTGCTATGTGAAACTTTTTATACACTTTTTACATTCATCACATTTGTATTCTTATTATTAGATTTTGAATTAGAATAGAACAATAATAATACAAGTAATAATCCTCTGATGATACTTGTTATTCTTCTTAGTGTTTAGAACTAGACCAAGTGATTTTAGATAAATAAGATGTAAAATCTCATATGCCGTTTTCTTCTGATACTTTTTTTGGATAGAAAATGTTTATTGATATGAAATACAGTTGCTTGTTTTTACATTCATGTTTGTGAAGAGGCTCTGTCTCCATGTTTTACTTTTCCTTTCGTCTCATACTTCAAGTAAATTTAATTCATCTCACTTCAAATCAATTTTAATTAGATCCATGGATCATAGGATTGTTCATTTCTCTATCATGGGATTTGGGTATAAAAAGGTGTCCGCAAAACTCATCCTTAACCGTCTTACAAACACCCCTTCAGGCATGAACAGGTCTTTTGTCAAACACTTGCTCCTGATGCTGAACTTTGTTGGAGAATTTATGCAGGGCCTTCTTTCTAAGCATACCTATTAACTAGAGCACATTTCTTCGGGGTACCTGTTTCTCCTATGCCTCTCCAATTAATAGCATACTCGAAAATATGATCATGCACTTCAAAAGTCGGATTCAAGGAGTCAAATTTTATTTTGGAAAAAATATAAGATGTTTAGTTGTTAAAAATCACAATCGCAATTGTTTTTGCTCTCAAAAAGAACCTTTGACAATAAACGATAGTTTAACTTTTACATAAATTAGAAAATTCCAAGTTAAGTTATAGTATAAACTAGTAGGATACCCGTGCATATGCACGGTGCTGTCGTGTTATTTTTATGAATGAACTTAAACAATATTTAAATAGTTTGAACATTACCCCGTGAAAATAGAGACAAATTTAAAGTAGATAAAAAATGAGTTTCAAATAAAAAATAGATAATTATTAAAATTTTAAAATGTAAAAGTATCATTTAAAAACAATACATGCATTTATCATGTGTTTTTTAATATATCAGTGAAGTGTTCTTTTATAAATCAGTCTTGTTATCCCGTGTTTTTTTATATATTAGTGCAGCTATCCCGTGTTTATATATATATATATATATATATATATATATATATATATATATATATATATCATTGCAGTTATACCCGTATTTTTTATATATCAGTGCAGTTATCTCATGTTTTTTATGTATCAGTGCAGTTATCTCATAGTTTCAATTGATTATTTGAGTTGATTAGTAGATTATAGTAGAACGTAAAAAATAGATAGTAGATTATTAATAAGAAATATTTAACCCGTGTTTTTTTATATATCAGTAACAATTATTTGTCCTTCTTTTGGTATTAGTGACAAATATTTGTCGCATGTGTTTTAAATATTTATCAGTTTAAATAGTCATTAAGTCTTCTTGTTTTATTAGATAGTAGGTTCATAGTAATTTTCAAAAATTATAATTATCAATGGCAAATATTAATCCCGAATTTTTTTATATATCAATGCAGTTATCCATTATTTTTTATATATCAGTGCAGTTATCTGGTAGTTTTATTTGATTATTTTAGTTGATTAGTAGATTATAGTAGATAGTAAATTTGTTAGATAGTAGATTATCAATAAGAAATAATTGTTTTAAATATTAATTAGTCTTCTTGTTTTCTAGATAGTAGGTTTGTAGTAGTAGTCTTCAAAAAATTTAATTATCAATGACAAATATTAATATCGTGTTTTTTCATATATCAGTGCAGTTATCCCGTGTTTTATATATATCAGTGCAGTTATCTCGTAGTTTCAATTGATTATTTTAGTTTATTAGTAGATTATAGTAGATAGTAAAAGAGAGATAGTAGATTATCAATAAAAAATATTTGTCTTAAATATTAATCAGTAGTTGAAATAGTCATTAAATATTATTGTTTTTTATATAGTAGGTTTTTAGTTGTCTTCAAAAATTTTAATTATCAATGACAAATATAAATCCTGTGTTTTTTTTATATATATCAGTGCAGTTTTCCCGTGTTTTTTTATATCTCATTGCAGTTATCCCGTAGTTTCAATTGATTATTTGAGTTGATTAGTAAATTATAGTAGATAGTAAAAGATAGATAGTAGATTATCAGTAACAAATATTTGTCCTTTTTTAGGTATTAATGACAAATATTGTCACGTGTGTTTTAAATATTAATTAGTTTAAATAGTCATTAAGCCTTCTTATTTTTTTAGATAGTAGATTTATAGTAGTTTTGAAAAATTATAATTATCAATGGTAAATATTAATCTCGTGTCTTTTTATATATCACTGCAGTTACCCCGTGTTTTTTATATATCAGTGCAGTTATCTCGTAGTTTCAATTGATTATTTTAGTTGATTAGTAGATTATAGTAGATAGTAAAAGTTTGATATTAGATTATCACTAAGAAATATTTGTTTTAAATATTAATTACTAATTTAAATAGTCATTAAGTCTTCTTGTTTTTTAGATAGTAGGTTTCTAGTAGTAGTCTTCAAAAAATTTAATTATCAATGACAAATATTAATCTCGTGTTTTTTTTTTCATATATCAGTGTAGTTGTCCCGTGTTTTTTTTATATATCAATGCAGTTATTTCGTAATTTCACTTGATTATTTTAGTTGATTAATATATTGTAGTAGATAGTAAATGACAGATAGTAGATTATCAATAAGAAATATTTGTTTTAAATATTAATCAGTAGTTTAAATAGTCTTTAAATATTATTGTTTTTTAGATAGTAGGTTTATAGTAGTCTTCAAAAATATTAATTATCAATCACAAATATTAATCCTGTGTTTTTTTGTATATCAGTGCAGTTATCCCGTGATTTTTATATATCATTGCAGTTATCTCGTAGTTTCAATTGATTACTTTAGTTGATTATAATAGATATTAAAAGATAGGTAGTAGATTATCAATAAGAGGTGATAGTAGATTATCAATAAGAGTGTAAACAAATTGCAGAAAGAAAAATTAAAATTTTAAGGTGATAGTTTTTTTTTTTGTTTTTTAGTGTGACTCATTTAAGTTTTTATAGGTAATTTGAATAGAGTAGTGTTTGTATAAATTTAGAAATTTAGTTAAAAAGATTAAAGTGAAGTGATAAAAGAAAGAGAATAATTATTTATGGAAAAATTAAAAGTAAAGTAAAAAGAAAAAAAGGAAGAAAGAGAGTGTAAAAGTGAAAAGGAGAAAAAGGTGTGTAAGAAGAAAGAGACAAAAAGGAAGAAAGAGAGTGTAAGAGAAAAGTGAAAGGTAAGAAAGAGTGTGTAAGAAGAAAGGGAAAAAAAGAAAAAAAGAGAGTGTATTGACATTTTCACCTTTAAATTAGATATGTGTCTTGTTAATAAGAAATCCAAATTTGTAATTTCATAGGAGGTTTGTTTGTTTAAATAGATAGATATTAAAAGATAGGTAGTAAATTATCAATAAGAGATGATAGTAGATTATTAAGAGTGTAAACAAATTTCTGAAAGAAAAATTAAAATTTTAAAGTGATAGTTTTTTTTTTTTAGTGTGACTCATTTAAGTTTTTATAGGTAATTTGAATAGAGTAGTGTTTGTATAAATTTAAAAATTTAGTTAAAAAAATTAAAGTAAAGTGATAAAAGAAAGAGAATAATTATTTATGGAAAAATTAAAAGTAAAGTAAAAAGAAAAAAAAGGAAGAAAGAGGGTGTAAAAGTGAAAAGGAGAAAAAAGAGTGTAAGAAGAAAGAGACAAAAAGGAAGAAAGAGAGTGTAAGAGAAAAGTGAAAAGTAAGAAAGAGAGTGTAAGAAGAAAGGGAAAAAAAGAAAAAAAAAGAGTGTAATGACATTTTCACCCTTAAATTAGATATATGTCTTGTTAATAAGAGATCTAAATTGGTAATTTCATAGGAGGTTTGTTTGTATAAATAGATATTAGATAGGTAATTTGAATAGAGTAGTGTTTGTATAAATTTAGAAATTTAGTTAAAAAAATTAAAGTGAAGTGATAAAAGAAAGAGAATAATTATTTATGGAAAAATTAAAAGTAAAATAAAAAGAAAAAAAAGGAAGAAAGAGAGTGTAAAAGTGAAAAGGAGAAAAAAGAGTGTAAGAAGAAAGAGACAAAAAGGAAGAAAGAGAGTGTAAGAGAAAAGTGAAAAGTAAGAAAGAGAGTGTAAGAAGAAAGGGAAAAAAAGAAAAAAAAAAGAGTGTAATGACATTTTCACCCTTAAATTAGATATGTGTCTTGTTAATAAGAGATCTAAATTGGTAATTTCATAGGAAGTTTGTTTATATAAATAGATATTAGATAGATAAATAGATATTAGATAGGTAATTTGAATAGAGTAGTGTTTGTATAAATTTAGAAATTTAGTTAAAAAAATTAAAGTGAAGTGATAAAAGAAAGAGAATAATTATTTATGGAAAAATTAAAACTAAAAAAAAAAGAAAAAAAAGGAAGAAAGAGAGTGTAAAAGTGAAAAGGAGAAAAAAGAGTGTAAGAAGAAAGAGACAAAAAGGAAGAAAGAGAGTGTAAGAGAAAAGTGAAAAGTAAGAAAGAGTGTGTAAGAAGAAAGGGAAAAAAAGAAAAAAAAAGTGTAATGACATTTTCACTCTTAAATTAGATATGTGTCTTGTTAATAAGAGATCTAAATTGATAATTTCATAGGAGGTTTGTTTGTATAAATAGATATTAGATTTCATTTTAGAATACTAAAAATATAAAATAGTGAATACTCATTTGGGTTTCAGACAAAATTCGGCACCCACTTTGTTAGCCTTGGTCGACTGACATCTGTTTAGTTGCTGATGTGTTTCGTTATTTAGTGACGTATCCATTTATTATCCTACACCCTGTAATTATAATGCCATGTAAGCTGGAGGGAATTTAAAAAGGAACTAAATTGATCTTTGATTTCGAAAATAAGTAGATGACCTAATTGAAAAACCTGAAATGATTGTTGCTTACTCAAAAAAAAATGCAGCAAACTCCAAGATGAATATACTCTGAAATCGCCATTGCTGGAGAGCAAAAGGTAACTACTTTTCTTCATTAAACTTTAAACCTACGTGAACAATGTAAGCAAGCACTTTTGTCCCGTGTATATCAAGTTTTCTGAGTCACTTTTCCCATCCATTTTTTATTTCCGCATAGTGTGTTCCACTTTGAAATTTATTGTGTTGTCAAAATCCACCTTTTTTTCCGAGTCATAGCCCATATTGATTAAATCATTTATGCTAACCGGTAAAACAAATCTTTTCAATTTGTATTTTTGTTGTAGAATTCATTAACATTTTTTAATTTGTTTTTTTGGGTTTTTTATAAGTCTGGAATTAAACTTAAAGTAATCGATCCCGTTAGTTCGGTTGTCTTCATCTTAAAAGACTCTGCTTTTCAATTTTATGAAAATCATCTGACTGATGTAAATGATTCAGCCAACAAATATGTAATAGAATGTTTTATATTAGTTAGATTTATCCACGGCCATTCTGTTTATATGTTTATAATGGGTATATTGTAGGTATCTGGAGCATTTCGTCTGGTTGATGTATTCAAAAGGTCATATCTTTTTAAGATAATCTGCCCCAGCACCCAATCAATTGATGATGATAATACATATATGTTGTAACTAGCATATGTATGGATAATGATATAATCGATCAATTTCAATACAAAATGAATATAGAGGTGGTGACTTTGTTTACTAGTTTACGTAAAACACTAATTATTCTTCAAATCGTCAATTATATTTTTGGCTAAATTATAGTTTTGGTCCCCCTATTTTGACAAATCTGGACATTTGGTCCCCCTATTTTAAAATCCAGACATTTAGTCCCCATGTTTTGAAAAATTCGGAGTTTTAGTCCAAAGAGTGGTTTTTCAAATTTTTTTGCTTAGTTGGAATTCTGCCAAACAAAAAATGCTGACATGTGACTGCCACGTCATTATTTATTTAATAAAAAATTGAAATTAAAATTTAATTACAAAATTAACATATTCTTTCTTCCCTCAACATCTTCTTCCAGATCTTCTTTCAGATCTTCCAAAATTAACAAAATTAACATTATTTCCTCAACTTCTTCTTCCAGATCTTCTTTCTTCCATCTACATCTTCTTCTCTCTTCCCTCTACATCTTCTTCTTCCACTCAACTCGTCCTCCTTCTCATCTCCTCCCTAGAATCTACTAAATCTTTATTACCCTAATCCCCCATCGTTCCAAATCGTTATTTCAAAACATTCATAGAGAAAAAGAATTATTTCAAAACATAAACAATCAGATTTACAGAAACATATATATATATTTGATGCTTAAAATTTTGGAAAAAAAAAGGCATTTCAGGGTGAGGCGTGAGCAACCCTTTTTTTCACCACAAACCTGTATTCGTCAAACATGTTCTTCAAACCCATAAGCAACACAAACCCGTATCCTTCAAACCCATAAGCAACACAAACCCTAATTCCCCAAATCGAAAACAATGGATAAGCAACACAAACCCTAATTCCCCAATCCCAGATTCGTATTCACACCATCAATCCCAAACAGAAACGCAACAAATCCCACATCAATCCAGCAACCCAGAAACTCAAAAATCAGCGAGGGTGTTGAAGTAGTTAAAATTGTCATTATCCCCAAATCCCAGAGAAGAGGCGTGATTGAGAGCAGGGAAGAAGAACAACTCATGAAATTAGGGTTCAAGTTTTTAACCTTAGATTGGGCGGTTGAGAGAGGCGTGGTTTAGAGCAGGGAAGAAAGAAGAAGAACAAATCATGAAAAATCTGATCAATTCTGATGAAGATGAGAGGAAGAAGAAGGAGAAGGGAAGAGAGTGAGAGATGGAGATGGGTTCGAAGAGAAGGAGTTGCGTTCTTTTGTTCATTTTGATTTTAATTTAATTTTGTAAATTATTTTTGTTTTAATATTTTATCAATTAAATAATGATGTGGCGCTTATGTGTCTCATTAATTGACGTGGCAGCCACGTGTCGTGCCTATGTCAGGTGCCACGTAAATTAATGTGAGCCACATCATCTTTTTTTGTTTGACATGCCTCCACATCAGATACAAAAAATGAAAAATCCCCATTTGGATTAAATGTGTGAGTTTGTTAAAAAAAGAGGGACTAAATGTTTGAGTTTTAAAATAGGGGACCAAATGTCTGAATTTTTGAAAATAGGGGGACCAAAACTATAATTTAACCTATATTTTTTTAACTTATATGAGTCAATTTGAATGCTCTAGCAATATCCCACCGTTGGAAGTCATTAATTGTAATGGATTGTTCAAAGTATATAGTGACAAAAAGATCAAGTATTGTTGGTTGTCAATCTTTATTCCTTTTATAATAGCGTGATGCAGTGGCGGACCCAGGACCCCGGGATCAGGGGTGTCAAATTTTTTAAGGCCGGTGTCAAATGGGTGCAAAACTTGGTCTACTAGTACAATTTCAAATTTTCAGGGGTGTCAAAATTAAAATTTCAGAAGATTTAGGCTATTTATATAGGGTGTTTAGTGCAAAAAAAAAATTCCAGGGGGTTCAACTGAACCCCCTGGATACATGCCAGGTCCGCCACTGGCGTGATGACACATATAAAATGATAACCAAAATCAATATTTTATTAAAAAAACAATAAGAAGTAAGGAATGGAGAAAAAGAAGTAATAGATAGATCTAAAATTTGGAATTAAAATATCCGAAATAGAAGGGAGTAATTGCAGTTAAAACATTTTTGTTTGAATAGACTTAGTAAATTTTTAAATGCCCCCATAAAAAATTAGGTGTAGCCCCCATTCATTTTTAAAAAAATTGTCTTCATGGGGCAACACTTACATCAAAAGTACAAACCAATTAATCTCAAATATTTACTTTTTTGCCAAAACATTTTTTGAAAATAGGTTTTTTCCAAAACACTTAAAAACACATCAACATAAACCAAAATAAAAATTTATTTTCAAATGTTTATTTTGAAAATAGCTTTTTGCCACATTTGTGTAAATTGGACACCTTTTATCAAGGTTAAGGCGGTTCGACCGGTTGAACTGATCCTCTTTTTTGGTTCAAGTGAACTTGAGAACCGTTTTGCATGAAAAGCGGGCTAAAACCTGGATCCAGACAAAAAATCGGAAATTGACAATTCGACGGGAATCCAATTTTTTTAGGACAGAACTTAAACATAGTTCCTTACATAATGTGTTTACCGTTGACTATTAAAAATATGACACATAGATAATTGGAACATCCTCACAATGATCGGCCACACTAATACCCATATTTTGTTATAAAATTTGTTTATATTAGCTGGATTTTCTCTAATCCAGGGTTAGAATATTAATATATGACTATCCAAAAACTACACTTTTAAATATTTTTTTATTCATTTTTAAATAACTATTTATATATCAATTGTCGATCAATTATTATATATAGCTTTATTATGGAAATTATTGGTTCCAATTCTTCAAGAACACCCAACTCAAATGTGGTGACAACTTTCTTCTGTATTATTGTTTCATCTCCTCATAAGATTTTCATGCACATAGGTGAGCGAGAATTTTATGCTATGTATTATTGTCTAATCTCCTCATAAGATTTTCATGACATATATAAACGAGAATTTTATACTATGTATTATTGTTTCATCTCATCATAAGATTTTCATGACATACATAAACGATAATTTTATGATATGTGTTAGGTTTCATTATTCATTAAGTATTCATGATAATATGTTATTTAAACTTTCGGTTGGTTGTTTTGTAAAAAAAAAGCTTCTAGTTGTTACACACGTTTTTTTCTTTATTTCACCTAATTTTATTATATAATTGGCTTAATAACTACTAGGTATTAATAACTCAGCTAAACATTTTTCTAATATATTATTTCAAGTTCCATTTTTTTTGTATAAAAATTTAAAATAATTATTTTAATTAATTTAATAAACTATTAATTCAATTTGATATTTTTTATATTGTATATTTCATATACTTAATATATATTTAGAAATAAAATATATGTCAAATATGGTGACCACTTACATTTGTATTATTGTCTCACATCTACTTATAAGATTTCCATCGATATATATAAGCAAGAATTTTATGTTTTTTCTTTGTTCTTTGACGATGAGAATTTTATGATAGAGTGTTAGTATTTCACTTTTTGTTATTTTCTTAAAACTAACTAATATAATTAAACATGTTTAGTTTTATACTCTATGGGCAACTACATACATTGATTGAATATATATTAATAATTCAGCTAATCATTTTTATATTAAATTATTTTCATTATATATTCAGAATAAAATATACTTGCACGGGTTCCTATACTAGTTAAATATCTATCAAAAAATTCATTAACTTAATTAATTAAATTAATGATGGTAACCACCGCCTAAAGATTGAAAGCAACCACCGGATTCCGCTAGACGAATTAATGATGGTAACCACCGCCTAAAGATTTAAAGCCGCCACCCGGAAGTCGGAGTAAATAACTCTCTTCACCGGCTCTCTTTTCTAGTTCCTCACTTTTTTTTGATTTCCCCCTCATTCATTTCCATAAACTACAGTATCTCCATTTCCATGAATCAAACTGATCCATTATCAGATTTATCGATTTTGTTTCCTTTACTATTATACTTCTTTTGTGATTGAATGCAGCAACAAGTAGAGCACAGAGTTAAAAGAAATGACGGAATCTAAATTTCTCAAGTCTCCATATATATATATATATATATATATATATATATATATATATATATATAAATATATATAGGGATAGGATTCGTAGACACCAGTAAGTGAAATGACTTACACCAAATCTAAGCCAATATGAAATCATGTGATCCACTCTATTTTTATCTACAAAATCATGTGATCCAAAATATGAAATTAATATATCTATACTATATACAATGAAGGCTTCTCTCAAAGCCTATTTACAAGTGTCAACCAAAGATAATGACATGTAATCGTTCAAGAAAATCCACGCAGGCAAAAAAACATGACGTGTGTAGACATTATGATGACTAAGCGCTCACCTTGCTCTAAGAAACTGATTATTTTTCGGCCATTAAATTAGGAATCATAATGTCACTTTAAAAGCCAGCACACACTGTAACCGTAAATTATTCATTGCATATTTGAAATGAGTTTACGCCTTCATTTCAATTTTCGAATTACAATTCATTACAATTTCAAGGAATTGACGCATATCCTTATTTCCATAGCATTTTGTATATTCAAATATCACTGCCTTAATCAAACCATATACCTACTACTCATGATACACAAAAACAAAAAGGAAAAATTTATATGGGATGCCAGCTTAATTTCCTGTCATATACATTAATACGACATCAACTCGATTTACAAGAAATCTGGGAATGCCAGCTTCATTTGTGAAAACATGTATACACACTTGGATGACTCAGCGCTTAACTTGAAATTCTAATAACCTGCATAATTATCGGCCCTTACATTCGGCAACATAATCTCCCTTTAATATCCAACACACCTTGTAACAGCCAATGCATTTCATTGCATATTTCAAAGATGACCTTATTTCATGCCTTCATATCCTCATACACCATACGACCTACATTAAATTAATGACACAAATGAAGTTGAATTGGAAATAATTCAAATTTGAAATCTCAATTCATTACAAATTCATTTCATTGACTCATCTCCTGCCATATACTTTATTACGCAATGAATACGTATTACAATGAACCTGGGAATGCCAGCTCATTACTAAATCAATGGGAATAACAATTATGAAAAAAATAACAACTGGATTAGTACCCAATTATTCCTCTAAACAATAATTAGCACCCAAATAAAATTGTACTATAAATATGGATGCAACTATTCTCAGTCTCCACACCTATCAATTACATAATACACACTGTCAAGTTTAGACTTTACACACAGTCACCCAATGGAATCACATCAAAAACCACTCACCCCCCTCCACAAAAAATTCGACTTCCTATCTGTTGTTGGTCCTAATCATGGGAATGGTTCTATTTTAGTTAGGGTTTTGAGAAAATGGCGTGTCCCTGGTGATAAATGGTCAAAGCTCCCAATGTCTGTTGAGTTAGTCTTGGTTGATTCTGAAGTGCGTGTGTCATTTCCAAATACACATGTCTTCATGTTGTTTGTTCTCTTTTTACAAATAACATCGATGCCTATCCCATAATGTACTAACTTTGCTATTTGTTATTGTTGTAGGGAACTAAACTACAAGCACACATTAAAAGGCAGTTTATCTACAAGCATGATAAAAACATCAATGAGGGATTCGTATACTATGTTTCAAAGTTTGAAGTTGTTCAAAATCTGGGTGAATATCGTGCCGCAAGGCACGAGTTCAAGCTGAATTTTGAATTCGAAACAAAGATTCTGCAAGCATCAAATGAATCGGTGCCAATACCCACCTACACCTTTACCCGACCTGCAGACTGTTTCCAGGCAGTATTTCCAGAGGAATACTTAATAGGTTTCATGATTTAGAGTTTTGATGGGGATTTAAACTTTTTATACTCTATTTTATTTGCTAAAATTTACATCATACCACTGTTATAAATCTATTTCCCTATGCAGATATTGCTGGTGTATTAACTGGTATCACCGCCACAAAAGAATACTATAGAAATAATAAGAAGTCCACTCTGATCACCATTGAGTTGGATAATAGAGGCATAAAATAAGTATAAGATAAGTACCTTTATAGCAACTACGTTTAAGAATAAGCTCACATGTCACCTCATATCCAGATTGTATAATTGTACGATTGCTAATGACACAACATCATTAAATATGCATCAGAATAGACAATGAATGATGCATCATAATTAGGTGAAAAAGCATGTATTAAGAAGTGACAAACTAACGGAACAACGGATAAACAAACCCAAAAATAAACTTGAATCAATAAAGAATGTTGAAATATATTGAATAAAGAACAAGTAAATATCAAAAAACATTTATTTTCAATTCAAAATACAACTGAAAGACAAAAACAAATGAACCTTTGATGAGGAAAAAGGCAAAATTCAGCATCAAATTATAGATTAACACATTATAAGAAATATTTCAAATAAGTCATGATATAATGAGTATTACAACCAATAATGAAGTTTGTAAAAGTATTTCATCTGATAAAAGAACAATTACCAGGAATTATGTTAAACTCTAATATAAGTGAGTAAACAGCAAGCAAGAGAACAATTTGGCAAAAATAATAAAAATTAATCAGCACAATTGATTGGAACAATTCGTATGAGACAGATAATAAGAAATCAACCCACACTATGAATTCAACCCTAACAATATCACTTCAACCATTACAATCGAATTCAGCCCACATCAATACACATCAAAATACGTTGAATACTAATGACAGATTGCAAACATTTGAAACTAAAGATACATAATCAGATTTAAGATTTTAGATCGCTTACCAGTTTGATGTTGGTGTGTTTGAGATCTGTCCATTTTCCTCTCTCGATCGTTATTGAACAGATCGATTGCGAAATTTACCACGTAATCTTCTAAGCGTACAATTGCGAATCGAATCAGGTCGCTTATCAGAATCGGTTTGGCTGAAATCACTACTCCTCTCTGAATCGCAACTTTTGGGTGGGTTTCGAACGCAAAGAACGGGTGAGGCTCACCCGTTGTCCACTGATTAATGAAAGTAGTTCTGGGTTTCTTTCAAAAACAAATGCATCTAATTGGAAGGTTCAATTTTGGGGCTTATTATGTGTAGTTTAGTAAAGGTTGAACTCTTGATTGACCCAAAAATAAAGGGGATGCAGATTGGTAACTTAACACGTGTGTCACACTTCCTATAAAATTTATCTTAGTTAATTTTTTAATCACAAAAAAATTAATTTAACTTGGTTCAAACCAATTATTAGGCTTATTAAAGATCAATTTTTAGTTAATTAAATTAAATATATTTTTTATTAAACGGAGTCTATTTAGAACTTGAAAAATTATCATCGACTTTTAGTCTCTTAATTTTTTCCATTAGCAGTTCTAACCCCTATAAAATATCTACTTCATTAATACTCTTCCCAATTTTTCAATTATGATTTGTATACATGACAAAAACATTACCGACATCTACCGCACACAAAATTGTAATTTTTTATCAATGCACCCATTGAATATAAGTTTTAAAACTAACAAAACTCGAAGAACAAAATGAAGTATATTTCAGCATAGACATCGACTTTGGAGCTTTATGCCCAATTGTCTATGGAAAGCTTCACTACCGAATAAAAGAGATCATTCACGTGTACACATGCTCTTCATTACCCGTATTTCTACCATTAATTTACATCGTCTCAACAAATCCATCATATTTTCGAAAAGGGTTGATCTAGAGTTACACCAAGTGATAAAAATAGTATAATATTTATCCCCCAATTGATGATCTAATTAGGGATTTTCATGAACACTTTTTAGTTATACACTAGTATATATATATATATATATATATATGAATAGCAGATATAAAGAAGAAACAATGTGTACATTGAATAATGAATAACTACAAAACATGACCTGTCAAAGCCAATCACTTAGATTTTCGGTTACTTGCCACTGATTGCCTTCATTTTTGAATCAGTGTCTTTAGACGATCCTCATCCATTAATATGGTGAGTTAAGTGTGACGAAACCAAAACATATTTCTTATCTCTTATAAAAAAACGAATGAGGGATTCACATTCCAAATAAAAAGAAAGCTGTACACATTTTGTTACCAAGTCTAACAGATTTTTAGATTTTACATTCACTTTTAATTTTTACCAATGAGAATACTATTTTGATCTTATCAACAGGATTTTCTATATGGTGTCTTGTTATGATGAAATTTAATTGAAAATCATTTTGTATGACATTATATTGTATTTTTCTTGGCTTGTTTGTTGCAGCTTCTGAAGATAAGCATAGTGTTCACTGAATAGCAAAATTTGCAATGACATAGCATAGTCGTTAAGTATAATAGCCAAAGATTAAAATAATGCACTTAGGCATAAGTAAAAAGAAAAGACAGAACCATAATGAAAACCAAACTACTCATTCTCAATCTTGAGCACAACTTTAGGCAGCTTATGTGATGTTTGCTTGACACAACTGCTAGATCCCACCTTTAATGGACTAGCAACATCACACACCGTTTGAAAACTTGCCCAATAGATCCTGCAAAGTTGATACTCGAAATGCATAAATTAGCGTTTTTCTTCCCAAAAAATAAATAAATTAGTATTCAAAGAAACTCATTAAATAACCACACTAAATGTGGCATGGAATTTTTACTTGCACAACATGCCTCAGTCGAAACAACATCACCAACACCACCCTTGGTCACCCCATCCTGATTGATTTATTCAATTCCAAACATACCATTTAGTCCAAAAAATATGTTTTTTACAAAAAAAAATTGTAACAAATGGACTCTTATTATGTACACTGTGCTAAGGGTAAAATTAGGCATAATTCACAGAGGTTGAATACATGTATACCTTGTGCTAAGAGTAACAAATGGACTCTTGAAATTTGCACACCTGTATCCAATTATTGTTGTTATGGTAATAAGTTTTACTGATATTTGCACCCCCTATTTAGGGCCCATTAACGATTTGACCCATTAACAGCCCAACCAAATCAACGGCTCAGATGCCTCCTCAAGATCGGTTGGCTCAGAATCATCAAACACAAACACATTCAAACTCTATAAATACCCCACTCAATGCTCATTAATGGTAAGTAATTTTCTCCAACCACCACATATTTACTCAAATACTGACTTGAGCTTCGGAGCGTTATTGCAGGTACAACACCACCGCGTCAAGATCGAACAAGACCACCATCTCAAGATCGAACAAGGCCGTCACTTGAAGATCGAACATTATCTAGGATAAAACATCTACTAACTACTTCGACCTTATCATAAAGCTCGTAAGTGCGGTACGGAACAATTGTATAAAACTCTCTCACAAAATTAAAATTAGGCATAGTTCACAGAGGTTGAATCAAACTAATTAGAAGCAAATAAAGAAAGGCATCGTAGAATCATCACGTGGTAACACATCTTCTGTTGAATGCATCAAGACTTTGCAGTAAATTGTTATCTATTGAGTCATGCACAATAAGAATCAAAGACATTACTAATTAACCTGTATAGAGAAAAGGTCTAAGAACAAAAATCTTTTGTAGTAGTACAACGTGTAATAAAAACAAACTTGACAAATAAGTTATTGAAAAAAGAAAAATCTAAGGTCGGTATCGATGCTAATAAAAAACGAAAAGTTTAAGAAACTTTCTTGAAGAAAAAAAGGAAAAATTTAAAAATACCATGTTGTTACCTATCATAAACTCTCTTGGACGCTGCAACATTTTAACCGACAACAATTGATTAAGCAAGATAACATTGAAGAAGAAAAGCATAAGAGATACCGAGAATCAAAATCCAAAAAATAAAAAATCAGCTCTCAAATTCATACTTTACTCTAAGCTAAACACCAAATTAAGATCATCCACACTCATTTTTGCTCCATCTTGTAGTCATTCTCTATTGTCGCACCAGGACCCGTTGACTCTATCACACATTGGAACTGAGAAAGAAATAATGAAAAAAAAATAGTAAAAGAAAAACAAAGAAAAATGAGAGAGAAAGTGTTGCTACGAAAAAACTCACCTTTGAAGATAGAGAAGGAGACGAGGCCAATAGAAGAAATGAATTGTCTAAAGAACAAATGCTTTGAAAAACGAAATATTGGGTGAGAAGAAGAATATTATGATGGAAAGAGATTAAATTAAAAATTGAAATTTAAAATTTGAAAGTTAATCAAAATACTTAAGTAATAATTGTGGAATGAAAATTAATTTTAATTGCCATATGTTTCGATTTAATAAAATTAATCAAATTTATGAGTTTTTTTTGTGTGAACTGGGTATCCTCTGCGCACAACTGCAGAGACTAATCACTCGAGTCGGGTAGGATCACAATAGGCGGTAAAGCTCTCCCTTAAGGAATTTACATATCATTTGAGTATCTGAAAAAATTTAATCAATAATTTGAGATATATCATTCTAAAAATTGAAATTGAATATACTAATTAATGGAAACTAAACAATCACTACAAATTAAGAAAGAAAAGACTGTGGAATAGAGGTGGATCGATTTGACTTTAATTGTATTCTTAAATATTAGGCTAAATAGCACTTTTGGTCCTTTATCTTTACTCTAGGTTTCATTTTGGTCATTTATCTTTTTTTAGTCCATTTAGGTCCCCCGTCTTTCATTTAGGTTTCATTTTGGTCACTGCCGTTAGTTTTTGTTAACAAACACCACACTGGCAATTAACTGCTGACGTGACGTCTTAAGTGTGGCTGCTGACTTGGAATTCTTTAAATGGTGTAGCATATGAATGACCAAAATGAAACTTGAAAAAAAAAATGAGAGACCAAATTGACAAAATTAACAAATCTGAAAAAACACCACAATCTTTATCTTCTCCGGCGAGCCACCACCACCACCACCACCACAAACAGTGAGATCGCCCTCAAAAAGCTGCTTGGTTATGCCATAAGCACGCCATCTAGAAAAGACTGTACGCTGCAGTTTACAACAAAAGAAAACACTGTTCTCATCGCCTCTTTATATCATGTCCAAGGCTCCAAGCAGGGTGGCAGAGTTAGGTCATAAGTTCGGTATAGCCCTAGTTGTCCTCTCTTAACATGACAGGCGGTATTATGTTTTTGTTTTTGTATTTGTAGAAACTCTAGTCATTTAAGCGAGCTAACAACATCCGTGAAACCATGCTTTGATGAGAATCATGTTCATGGAATCCAATTCTCAACTTACAATTCAATCAAAAGCAAGTCACTATTGCACTAAGGAAATCCTGAATCCCGAGATGCTGGTTGTCCAGCAACTTAGGAATGGGAAATAATTTGTGTATCTTATAGTGTTCACTTAGCAAGAGTGATTTTGCAGTTGAACAAGCTACCCATCAAAGAAGTGATGACAATCCGAGCATTACTAAGAATTTTTACAGGTTTTATTATTTTTCCCAAAAGAAATGAAAGGATTCCCTTAAATTGAGGTGGTTCATTACAATTCTTTCTTTTTTTCTTTTCTACCTTCTACTATCGATTACAGTGAAGTTAAACAATTAATCTTGTACTTGCTGACTAGAAGGTTTTCTTTCATTATACCTGGACATCCCCAATTCTACGCTGCGTATATGAAACTAAACAAGCATAGGTAAATGAATCCTCCGAACAGGAAAGAATTGTAATCAAATCAAAATAGTAGAATGCATTTATTTAAAGTAAGTCAAAGCAGTGAGGCGCAAAATGTAGCCATACATACATTATAATAAATTCAAGAGTCTGTAAGATTATTTAACCAACCCACACTTAAACAAAGTAAAGCGATGATGAATCCAACTGCCTTCAGTGCTCCCCTGCTTCCACCTACAACAGCAATAGTGCAGAGACGGGTTTGAGTTCAATACATAGATATTTAATCTCACAGTGCACAAAAGAGAAGCAATTTTTTTATTGCTGTATTTAATATTATACGCAATTAAATCCACGGCTGAAATGAATATGAGATTTGTAAAAGAAATGATGCGATGCAATAGAATTGAAAACCCTAAGAAATGGAATGTACATGGTGAGAAGAGGAGGGGGCATTGATCCTGTCGTAGACTTGCTCAGCGACGAGGTATACGCCGAAGGCGACGAGGGCGATGCCAAGGCCGGGGGTGGCGTGACGGAACTGATTGGAGAGCATAGGATGCTTCCTCCACGCGTCCCTCCTCCTGAAGAACTCTGCCGTGTGCCTTCCTGCTCCCGATCCCATTTTCCTCTTTCCTCCTTCTCCCCCAGTTCTGAGTCTATGTATATATTTGATGGGCTCGGCCCAATATATAATTCTCTCGCTCAAGCCCAAGATCAGGACCAAGCCCAATTGGTTGTTTTATTAATTATTTCATTTCATAGTCAACTCTACTCGCGGTCGTACCAAGTAGTAGTAATCGTGGTGTAATAATGGGAGTTTTTCTTCTCGAGTTTGGGTGTCCATTGGGATTGACCTCCTCCTCCTCCTCGTTCCCAACGATTCAAAAATTGCATCCCACCTCCTCCTTTATCCCACCTCATCATATACTTACAGCAGGTCATATTTTGAAGAAAAATGCTCGTGTTTTTGCAAAATCAAAATCAAGGGTCACTCTCTGCTCTGCTCTCCCCACCGGTGTAAGTTCTTCCAATTCAACACACCCTTCTTCCTTCCAATCACCAATTACCAGTTATGCTAAACTTGAAGTAATTACGCAGGAGAAGGAGTCTCAATCTGGTGCTGTGGTCCGAGACAGAAGCGTCTCCGTTGTCCTGCTCGCCGGCGGGAAGGGCAAGAGGATGGGGGTCTCCTCTCTTTCAATTTCCATATCTCTTTTATTCTTTTTTCTTCTAATTAAATTAACATTTATTTCATTTTCTCACCCATTGCATTATCTATCTATATAGGCTACCATGCCAAAGCAGTATCTTCCTCTTTTCGATCAACCCATTGCGCTGTATAGGTAATCTATAGTAGCATTCTATATTCAATTTATTTACCTTGTATCTTTACTCACTTTGCATCACATCTTGATTCATTTCTTTCCAATATAATAATTAGATGACAACTATGTCAATCAATCCTTTGCAGTTTCCACACTTTTTCTGCTATGCTTGAAGTGAAAGAAATCATTGTTGTTTGCGATCCTTCATACAAGGATATTTTCCAAGGTTTCTTTCTTCTTTCCTTAGCTTTGGTTTCTTCTGTAAAGCATCAGTTTCATATTCTTTTTTTCCTCAGATGCAAAAGGAAATTACCAAGCAGAACTCAAGTTTGCTTTGCCTGGAAAAGAAAGGCAGGATTCTGTTTTCAATGGACTTCAGGAATGTGCAGTTTTATTTTTGGGTTTAATCTTTATGGTGAAATTTTTTCATGCATTGTCATTTCTTTAGCTCAATGTTATATTAGTTGAGGCCTGTGTTTCTTATCTTTGCTCTTCCTTCTCATATAATGATGATTAGCTGGTGTGACAAAAATCCTAATCGATTGATATGTCAAAATAAAATTAGCAGATTGGCCTTCTAGTTACCCACATTTACAATACGTATCAAGTTCTTGTACCCTAATTATATTGGACAGTTCAAACTCTTGAAATACATGCTACTTAGTAATTAACTGTTGTCAATGTGAAAACATCTGGTTTGGGTATTTAATTCTAGAGTGCTATTTTTTTGACAACCAAATTTTACAACTAGTATCTTACACATTATAAAATACAGTCAGGTTTTGTGTGTGTGAAACTCAGAGGAAAGAGAAATAACTAATAAAAAAACAAAACCATATGCAAATGAGATACAAATACGGTGTAGGTGTAAGTTTTGGGTGGTTTTGCAAGCATTATTTAGTAGCTCGTATTAATTTGAATGTTTATATCCCTTTAACACCCATGGCACCTAATATTCATTAAACGCTATATTTGTTTTGCAGGCTGTTGATTCAAGCTCTGAGCTTGTTTGCGTTCATGATTCTGCAAGACCTTTGGTGTTACAAGAAGATGTGAAAAAGGTCAGCGATGAATAGTTTCTCGTGTACAAGTTACTGAGTTCATGATTCTAATTTTTCTGAAAGTCGTGCATAGGTCAAGAAAATCAACACTGTTGTATTAGCTTTGTGAATTGTGAGAGTGTTATGGAAGAATTCCTGTCTGCAAGCAGCAATATAGTCAAGGAAATATCAACCTTTTGTTTTTGTTAACGTTATAGTCAATGGCTTTTATTAGAACAAGAGCTAAAGAAAATTATGTGGTTTATTATTTGCACAATCACTCAAGAGTCTACAAATCACGTTGAATCTCCCTTGATCTCTGGAATTAAATGAACCGACCATTGCCAATGGCAGAATGGCTAAGTTCTGATAGAGGGGCTCATATTATTTGTCTGTACAATTTTAATGGACTCAAATGCACGTTGTTTTATTTTGGATAGGTCCTTAAAGATGGATTGTTGAACGGAGCTGCTGTTCTTGGTGTTCCTGCGAAGGCCACAATTAAAGAGGTATTCACTAATTGTTTGTGCATAAATCGTTGATGAAATTTTTTTATCCATAAAAAGTGACCTTAATGTCCCCCACCCACATATAATTCTATAGAAAAATGAAACTTCATATGCAATTAACAACTACAGGCAAGAACCAACATCAATGTATTTTCCAACTATGATGACAAAGATATGAGTAAATAATGATATGAGTAAATGAATTTAGTTTGTCATCCTTTGGAACAAAGTGTATTCATCTGGTAGTTTTTCTCTCTCTCACGGTTATATTCTTCTGGTTTTTTTCCTCCTTGTGTTAGATATTAGTGCTTTTATCTGCTGCTTTCCGGGGTTAATTTCTAAATTACTCCTTGATATGCCTTCGGCATGTTTCCTGGTTCATAGAAAGTAATATAGTTAAAAGACAATAGGGAATCATATCAAGATACGCTTAAGTCACGATAGAAAATAGCTAATAAAACTCCTAAATACTGAAGACACTCTAAACTATAAAGCATAAATATGCATACAAGAATTTCTTCTAGTCGAGAGTGAAATTTTTGTTTTGTGCTTGGGTGCATATACTTAAAAGTAATGAAGTTTGTATACTAATATTTCTGCAGGCAAACAGTGAATCATTTGTTGTTAGAACACTGGACAGAAAAACGCTATGGGAGATGCAGACCCCGCAGGTCATACTGCAAAAGATAACAATATATGTCTCATGCTGTTAAAAAAACAAAAGATATCTCAAATTTTGGAAGCTCCATTACTTCGATGCTTATCCATTTTTGCAGGTTATCAAGCCTGAGTTGCTAAGGAAAGGCTTTGAGCTTGTAAATAGGTAGTTTGTTGTTCTTATACTTAATTTAAATGCGAATACTTGAACACATTAAAAAAATATCTTATTCTTCAGTTATTTATAGACTTAAGAATGAAAATATGCAGTTACACTCTATGAACCAAGAGTTATAGGACACAATGGACTGCCAGATGAGTCACCCACAATTAAATTGGAATATGTGTAGAGAATTCTGTTTCATTATTTGCAACAATGTTGAGAAAATACACTGCCTTTCAGAATTTAACTGGTATTTTATGTGCGATCTTCCTTACAGAAAAGGTCTTGAAGTTACTGATGATGTGTCCATTGTAGAGCACCTTAAACATCCTGTTTATATCACTGAAGGATCTTATACCAATATCAAGGTAGTCAAACTTCCCCCTATATGTTCTCTCTTGGATACTGGATGATGGTTAGGTGTTGGTCATCCATTTTATTATATAAATATGCAAAACCTTGCAATGCATACTTTTTTTTATACTTGTAAGTTGTCTCATTTGCTACCATTTAATGTGCTATGCGGTACACCCCAAAAAAAGTGCTGTGCCACCGTATGACTGGTACCCACTCGGCCTGACTAAGCCCATCCCAGAAAAAGCATTTGGCCTTTAGAGAATAGAAGCAGCCGACCTGACTCCCTTGTTTTGATATTCAACCCCCTTCCCCAATTTTTTACAAGAATACCCCTATCTCTATGAAGCCCACACACCTCCCCACCCCCTTATTTTCGCATTTTTTCCGAAACTAAGTTTATGGACATTATGTTGCCAAGTTGAGCATTCGGAAGCTCAATTTACGAACATTGTATTGGCATTTTTAACATCTGAAATCTGAGTTTCCATTAGATTTCGGTAACTGAGTTTCTTGATGTAAATATATATAAAAAATTGTTTGAAAATTAAGCTTGCTAGTAGCAGAAAAGAAAGGCATGATCATCCTACCAAAGAAGGTGGGTAGGAAAACGTGTGGTGGTCATCAGAGAAGGGATCTTCGACCAAGAAGTGGTGGTGTACAATGTGGTTGTTAGAGGATCGTCGTAAGGAGAGGGGAGATGATAGGGACATTTGGATGGAGGAAGAGAAGAAAGGGGTGTGTGTACTGGATATAGGTTGGTGTATTTTGGGTATTAAAGTATATTTTAGAGGGGGGAGATGTGAACGTCAAAAACTGGGGTGGGGGTAACAGCTTCGTAAGAGAGTTGATGCCGGAAATTTTTGGCCTTTTGAGCTTCAGCATGGTTGGAGTTGGACCAATGTAAATAGAATTCTGGCTGTTTAATTGAATTTTTTTAGAAACAGTTTATTATCTTGACCAAAAAAAAAAGAAACAGTTTATTATGATTTTGAATTTGTTTTTTCTTGTTATAAATATATCTTCTTAACATATTGGGTATTATAAATCATGCATACTAAAAGTTACTACTTTCTATTTAAAATTTTCTGCAGTGTAAAAAAATTATTGGATTTAATTTTGGTTAGATACATTTACAAACCAAAAAAGAAAATTGTTTACATTCTGACTACCGCTATCACCAACATTGAAGCATGAATTGACGCCAGTTACAGAATATATGAACCCATTGCCAAATGTTTTGCAGGTTACTACGCCTGATGACTTGCTACTGGCAGAGAGAATATTGAATATTAATGCTGGGGAAACTTCTAAGTAAAGTTGGCCATTTCAGCTATGTAGGGAATTCATTCTTACTCCATTTATCATAAAAAAGAGGGGAAATCATTCTTAAACATTTCTTTCAATATTTTAATTTTTGTGCTGGGAGGTGGCATTTGCATTTCGCCGCACAAAACCGTTTACAAGTTTGTGTAACTTATTGAGATTTGTGTAAAAACACATGACGCTTGCTAAAAACAAGGGAAATGTTTCGGCGTGGTAGGAAAACCTACTTTCATTACCAGCGCCCCGTGCTTTTAAAATGTTTGAAAGAACCTTTGCCTTACACATGATAGTATTAATCACGTGTCTTCATTACGATTTAGTTACCTGTGATTGATAAATGAGGAATGTTGAAATCAAAGGAAACTCACACCGTTGAAATCAAATGAAATCTCCAATTCAAAATCATGATAAATGGATTGGTCGAGGTGCATTTTAGCGGGAAGTTTCAGCAAATTATATTGCCAAGTTAAGAAATATCATACCGTTAGCTGTAAAGCTCAAAAGTAAGGAGAAGATAGAAGAAAATGGGTGGACACTTTTCAAATTTGAAGCTATATAGCAGGTGTGTCCTAGTCAAGGTACCTTTATAATATGCACGCCCGTTCACTCTCTCTCACCGGCAGACCACCTTTTCCCGAGACCCACTATGTTCGCTTAGCCTTTTACCACATTAATCTAAACTCTTCTTATCCCTCTTCTTTTTATCTTATACTATATTTTGATTATAATCATCGTTTGTACTAGATCACATGGGACTACTATTGGGCCTCAGCGGCTAGCCTGCAGATTTGAAAGTGTACTATATATACTTATCTATAGAAGACTTAAATTGGAAGGATAAAGTAGCAATAAAGCAATTACGATTTTGGAAAAGGAAACTAAAAAGATTTCACTGTTCGTTCCTCTTTATTAGTTCCTTGAACAAAGGATGGAGCGCAGAAGTTGAAGCTAGAAACCACAACCTTCACATTTCACACTCGCATCCTTGAAGAATCGCCTCAATCGAATAAAGAAAAAAAGTAGGAAAAAATTTGATTGAAAATATTTTAAAAAATAAATAAAAAGGGGAAAGAGAATATCCAATGCAGGATAAAAGCTCCTTATCTTTTATACTCCTTTTTCTTCGGCTTACCACACTCACCAAACAATGTAAAACCCCCAACTTTACGCCCTCCAACTGGGGTGCCTTTTACCTGCTTCCATCACAATTTAACACGTTCGATCAGACAACAAATCGTTTTTGTCATTGTTATTTGAGATAGGTAGACAAAATTTTCAAAAAGATTAGTACAGAATGAAGTAACTTTCATTACCCTTCTAGTCTTGGAGTTATTCCAACATAAAAACCCACAGCCTCCAGCTCCCGAGCCGGATTCATAACCCCTGCATAAGAAAGAATAACAATGGAAGTAAGCCACTAATAAAAATGAATTTCGACACAAGCAATCATTTGTGTTAGCCTTTTTCACACTCCCCTTGAACTCGCATGCAATATTTTACTAGTACCTATCACCCAAATAGTTCCTACTTTATTAGAGTGATATGTTATGTTATAAAACATAGACAGCAATTGTGAATACCATGTTGCACAAACTTGTAACTTAGAGCTTGAGTTGTAGGTTTTGTTTTGATTTTTTTTACAACACAAATAAATCATTATGAATAACAAAGAATTTTCAGGATAATATTCTCCAGAATATATAATTTACAAATGCATCCTGGTAGGCCAGCTGCTTTCAAGGAGCCTCTAACAGCAAAATTTAAAATATATAAACAATCATCTAAATGATGAATTCAGTCCATGGGTGCAATCATCTCCACAGTGTGGTCAGTTGTCAATAGTCAGTCACCATTATGGGGTCCATTCTAGATGTACACCATGTAAAGTGACAAAGTGCAAAGGCTCCAAAAAGATTTGCTAACGGGTCATGGATGATGAAACGACTACAATCAATCAGGTACTAGATTAACAGTTAATATACCACAACCATGCATGTCAACCATTATAACTTTCAATTAGGTACTTAGACCACCATAAAATTAACTAAAAACAACCCAAAGTCCAAAAGACGCCCCCACTCTTGCCAAATATTAGTAATTTTACCCAATGTTTACCATTCAAAAGCCATATTTTATAATAAAACCCATTTAATTTGTTGAATCATTTTTCTTTTTTAAGATAAAAATATCCCACTATCCTAGAAATTAATTCATGCATGACGCATCCAAGAAGCATCTGCTAACCATGATAGCTACTTTGTCCACCAATCATGCAAGGAATTCAGCAAACAATTTGCTATAGTATCTAATCACATTTACAAGAGAGACAAATTGCATAATTGACGGAAGACTTACAGATTATCTTTTCCAGATATTGTTGCTAAACTGCTGTCATGCAATAAACTTGGGGACATGGGATAACGATCTCCCCTTTTCCCAATCTGATCTTTTTGGAGGACCCTTCCATTTCTAATGCTCAAAACTTTGAGATCACTATTTGGGTCATCTTCCCTATGCAGGCGAGAGGAAAATCTTGTTGAATCCAGTGACTCCGTTGGGTCTACACAATAAACACCATCCTGAGGCAGGACTTGATTCTTCTCAGGTCTCAAACGACTCAACGATCCAGGGGAACCTTTTTCTACAGCCTGTAACCAGGCAGTTTCCAACCTCTGCTCACGAATGATGGATTCAATTCTCTGCACTGGATTATCTGATTTCCTCTCCCTCACACCATTTCCTTCAGCCAGAATATCTGATGAACCCATGGCAGATTGAAGGTTCCCATTTAGTAAAGGAGGCAAACTTGAATAAGACTCGGCTCCTTTCATATGACCTCGTCTTTGTTCCTCCTCAATTGCCCCAGCTGATGCTGCTTGCTTTTTACCTGGCAGATTAACCTGACTATCACCCTCACCATCTGGCAAGTGGATAATTCTGACCTCCACATTGCGTCTAAGAACCATTTCCATCGAGTTTGTAATGCTTCTTTGAAACCTCTCAACCCTAAGTTTAATATCTCCATCCCCAAATGCAACATATGCTACAAGAACACCTACAAGAAAAACTACAGATTAGGTGGAAGGAATAATACATGACAAAACAAAATTTGATATTTAGTAATGAGGTGCAGAAGAGCATTAAATGGAGGGAAAGAACACAGGAAGATTTGATGTCGTAAAGCAACAAAAGATAAAATTATTGGAGGGAAAAATGATGCATAACAGATTAAGATAATCTGTTAAGGAACTTTACAAACTGCACCCTATGGTGGGGGGGGGGGGGGGGGGCTTGTCCTTTATTACACATGATGGTACAAAATATTAATCTTATTATTCTGAATCTTTATTTTTTTCTTTTTCTCCATTTTACCGAAATCCTACAATTTCAAGAAGCACACCGAAATGATGCGACTCATTTTCCTCACAACATAAATGTAATTCAAATTGACTTGCTTTGACCAAGTTATGCATCTCAAGTGCCAATTAGCTTCTTTTAATCTGAGAATCAAGTAAAATCTTGTTGTGCTTGGTGCATACACAAGCAAGCAATTAGCAGACACTCAATGGCTAGTTCTCATTCTCATCCATAACAATGATGGATTGATGAATTGTTGACTGCTCTAGACTTTGAAAACCATAGCTCTAAGAAGCATTGGGTATCTGGCTTTTCAAACTTAAACAGCTTAATACAACTATTGGAAGGAAAAAAAACAACTGCTTCTAAAGACTCATTAATGAGCAACAACATCAGTATTGAGGAAAAGAAAATATTATCAGCTTACTTTACCTTGAACTTCACATATGGACACAAGCTTTCCATGATCATGTAGCAGCTGCCTTAATGTCTTAGAGTGGCACCCCTCGATGCAACATGCCCAGATGTCATATAGTTTCCCTGAATCTATGCATCTAAACATTGTATTCGCGACCAGAAGATCATCGGATGAGACAACTGTGGAACCCTCATTTATGACCGGGCTATTTGACGGCCTTGATTTCAAGCTGAGACCGTCAATCTTGGAGGACATATCCTTTTGATTGCTGGAACTGCTATTTAATCCTTTTTGCTGGGAAACAGGGGATGTTGACTTTTGAGGCATATAATGGAGGTCTGACCTGTGCTTGAAAGAGGTAACGTCTCCCAAAGCACTTGATGGATCCTCTTCAGTTGTCTTGCAGCTCTGCCTCCTGCTGCTGCCTGACTGCGTAAGATCTGGAGAAGTTATGGAGCCAAGCTGTAACAGAGTTGCTGTGAACCATGTTGAGCGTTCACTGGATGTCCTTAACTGTTTCTCCGCTTCTGAGAGAAGCTTCAAAGCATTCTTTAATCTCTCCAACTCCGATTCATTCACTGAGCAAGAAATCCAAGTGCACTTCAATAATCATTGGATTGTAGGATTTTCACTATTGTAACCCATGACAAATCAAAAGGGAAATATAGCATCCCAAACAGGTAGGAAAGAACCCGAAAATGTCAAAAGTAGATCTAGCTTTCTCTAAACATTAAGTTTTTGATTATTTGCATCGAAGCCTAAGGTAAAACCAAGCAGACTCAAATGACATTGTTGAAAATCATTTTACCATTGAAAAACATCTTAAAATATATAAAAAACAAGCTGTGCATTGTAGCTCAAATAATGCCCGGTTTTCAGTACTTTACCTAGACAATAATATGGCAGTAGTATAAACAACTTGTAGTAATGAAAAACGGTAAGTTGCATCAAGGTAAACTGTTGATAAGTTCCACATGGCCAAACACACTGATCCATAAGCTCATGAATCGTGACATATCAGTAATAGTATGTAGCAAGACAATGCTATTGGTTCATCTTTGCCCATATTTTCCTTGATTTAGATGAGCAAATCTATTTTTCAGTCACTCTTAACTTTTAAATGGGAAATGGTGTTGCGGCATTGCACTAAATAACACTCAAGTTACTGCCTATGTTTCAAAGATTTTTCACCATAACAAAGATAGAAAATATTATTAAATCAAAACAGAAATTGCACTTACAACTCCGTCCACCAAAGAATGAACCATCGGGTTTGTCATCAATGACTGTATATGATCCAGCAATGATATCCATAATAAGACCAGCTAGCTGAGACATCAAAACCATTGGATCAACTCCAGAGTCCATCAATTCTCTGGCTCTTTTCACCGTCTCTGCAGTCTCTGATGACATTGCTAATTCCAAAAGCTCCAACAATTTTTCATCCGAAACAACCCCCACCTGATGCAGGCAATAAGAATGAAACAGTATTATTTTTAATGATATCCATGCAACTGGAGGAAGGAAAATAACTTTTGTAAAAGTCAAAAGCATTGTGAGAACTGTTACATTTCAAAGAAAAATAGTCACAAGAAACTCACAAGTTCATTGACAAGAGAAGTAGTAATTCTTTTTCCCAGCAAACTAAGCTGTTCTAACATTGTCTCTGCATCTCGAAGCGAACCATCTGCATTCATTGCAATGAGGTCCAGTGCATCTGTTTCAACGTCAAGGTTCTCCTGAACAGATATTCTCCTTAGCCTGGTGACAATATCCCCATCTTTAATTTTATTGAAAAGGTACTTCTGGCATCGGGACTGAATTGTTCGTGGCACATTGTCAAGATCAGATGTTATAAATATGAATACAACTCGCTGAGGCGGTTGTTCCAAAAACTTGAGCAATCCAAGCCATGTCTTGGAGGGTAGCAGATGACACTCATCAATAACTAAAACCGTATATCTCGAGGAAGCCGTTGAAGACCCAACCGACGACAATCTTTTGAGCAGATATCTAGCTTTATCAATCCCTTTCTTATTAGTTCCATCAACTTCCACAAGATCACTGCTCTTGCCAGAAATGAAATCGGCACATTCCCCGCAATATCCACAAGGCTTACTCTCATCAGAAGCCACACAATTCAATGCAGCAGCAAATATCCTGGCGGTTGATGTTTTACCAGTCCCACGAGGACCTTGAAAAAGATAGACAGGAGCAATTCTGCCTCTGGAAACAGCATTGATAAGTGACTGAACCACAATATTCTGCCCAATCAGTTCACCAAAGAACAAAGGCTTATACTTAGATGTGAAACTGGTAGCACTCGCGGGCGATCCTTGATCGTTGAGAGGCACAATCTCCAATCCCTCTTGACTCCTACAACTGGATGACCACCTTCTTCCATCCAATCTGCTCAAACCCTCAAGATCAAGCTCCCCAAAATTTGTAGAAAGTGCATCGTCATCATCATCACTCATACCACCAGTACCCAAAGAAGACCCTCCTCTTCCTCTAAGAGGGAACCTCCGGTTACGGGAAACAGAAGAGGATCTACGGCGGCGTCTTGAATAGATAGACTGACTACCACAGAATATGCTGCTTCCTTTTCTCCTCAAAGTATCGGAGAGCGAAGGAGAACAACAACTCCCACACATCCTCCCTCTATGCTTCTGCGTCCTCTTTGACCAATAACAAGGAATTCCACATCCTTGGCGAGCAGGCAAATCCAAACGATCATCAATGTCATCATTATTATCATTGAGGGAGGTTGTGGTGGCATCCCAGGATCCAACGGTGCTGGGATAACGAGGAGCGTACCTGTTGAAAGAACTGGTAGACAATGCAGGCGTACTGTAAGAATAAGAAGAGTCGTCTTTGGGGCTTCTTCTTCTTCTTCTCAACAACTTGGAGTTTAGTTTCATAAGCAGAGGAGATGCTCCCGAAACAGGTCTTACATCCTCAGAGTTACAGTAATGTTGTGTATCATCAGAGTGCTCAGCCGAATCATCATCATGATCATCACCCCTGGTAAAGAAAGGCACGGAAGAATGGCGGTGTAACAATGGCTTAGAGTTGGAAGGGAGTTTTCTAGTCTTGGTTGAGAAATCAAAATGCGGCGGGTTCCTCCTACTTTTCTTACTCTTTTTCTTTGCTGCCGCCGGTGAAGGACGGGGGAAAATGGAAGGGCGGGTCCCAGCGTCACTCTTGCTGTAGCTTCCCTCGAAACTTCCAAGGAGAGAGGAAGATCCATCCTCGTCTTCTTCTTCTTCTTCTTGGTGCGGCTGATTCAAGTCCACCGATTTGTAAGTTTTCCAGTTGTACAAAAAGACCTTCTTCTCCTTGTCGTTGTCAATGGCATTGGGGCGAGGGGGAAGTGAATTAGCGTTCCATGCAGATCTTGAGGAGGAGGAGGAGGAGAACTTGGTGTTGTTATTCTTCCAGGAAGATGTGGTGCCGGGATCCCTCAACACGCGAGCGGCCTTCCGTATTTGTGTGAGCTCCTTTCTAAGGTGAACCTTGCTTCGATCCGTCATCTTCTTCTCTCTATCACTGCTTCATTCAATCAATCAATGAAAACAACGGATCTCACTCTCACGCTCCTGTCTGAACAAAAACAAATCAACTCAGTGTCTATTTTAGTTGACTCTCTCTCTCTCTTCTTCTTCTGCTGCCTTTGTTTTCTTTTTATATTCAATTTTTTTCTTAACTCAATAATAATAATAATAATAATAATTGGCTAGGGTTTTACTTTTTTAATTTGGCGCTTCATGTTGAAGCGAATTCAAAGTGTGTGAGTGTCTGTTTGTTAGTGTGAGTGTCTGTTTGTTAGTGTGAGTTTTCCTTTGTTTGCTTCTTTTCTATGATCTTCGAAACTACCAACGACGTTCATCAACCTTTTTCGGATGGCAGTTTTTTTTTTACACCCCCTCGTTCGATCCCATACCCCCATTTTATCATAAATCCCCAAAATACCTCTATTTGTTCGTTAAAAAAAATATTTTTTAAAAATTACGCGAAATAATTAAATGTAACGAAACTCGCTAAACTAATAAACAATAATAATACAGTATCAATACAGTAAAAATACAAAAAATAATACAACTAATTATCCAAAAGCTGTAAAGCAGCCAACAGACTATCATAGACATCCTCGACATGCCTAGCTGCTCTCTCCATCCTGGACTCTAAGGGAAGTGGACCAACATCCTCTGGAGGCGAAGGCGGAGCTGGGGGTGAAGGCGGAGCCAGAGTCAGGCGGAGAATGGACACCTGCAAGTACCATGGTAGGTACTCGTCATCACAAGCACCCTGGAAGGGTGTCCGTCGACCGCTATCCCTGAAAGCCTGCGTTGGGGACTGATAGAACATCAGCTGCTGTCTAACAAGTGTAGCAGATAGCACCGTGCCGCCTGATCAAGATGGCCGCGCTTCATGTTGTGTGTATGCGACCATCAAGAAAGAAAATCGGAATGTCAGTCCCCTATTGAATTGACACTCTGCCCAGCAGGTTGTGTGGTCTATGCCCAGCAGGTCAACTCCAGCCCGAATAGCATCGGCAGCGTCAAAATGTGGCCGATGCGCCAACGGTGTGCCGGTGAGCGGCAAGTGGAGCAACGCGGACACGCCATCCAACGTCACTGTCATCTCCCCCCAGGGCATGTGAAATGAGCTGGTATCACAATGCCACCTCTCCACAAAAGCTGATATGAGCTCGTGGTTGATGTTGCCGAGAGGTGTGATGTCCAGCTCAAACAGATGGGCCTGCTGCAACCATCCTGCTATATGTGGGTGGTGCTACTGAGGTCTCATCTTCAGTATCTTCCCCCATTGGAAGCAACTTTAATCTTACCCCGGTCCTGTAAAAAAATAAAAGTAATTAATAAATTATTAAAAGTAATTAATTGTTAAAAATAAGCAAATTATTAAAAGTATTACCTGTCCCGTCTGTAGTAGTCTGTGGACGCAGTGGACATGCAACCGGTGTAATAAAACCTGCTCAGCAGCCTCATCATCATGCTGAGCAACCTCAGCCTCAGTCTGGTCATCTCATGCATGGCGTCTGGCTCGTGATAATAATGCTCCTGCTCCTGCTCTCGCTCTCGGACACACCTCTGACGCTCAGCGCGTGTCCGGCCTGTCTAGTCCTAAATCTAAACCTGCTCCTACTGCCAGAAGGACTCTGCTCATCTCCTCGCCCTGCTCCTGAATGCTCGCCTCGCTCTATGTTTCCTGTTCTGGTTGCCACTGAAAAAGCAAAAAAAAATTAATTAAAACGAAATTTCAAAAAAAAACATTCCGGAAATACCATTTTTTGAGGTATTTCCGAAAGGTTAATTTCCAGGGAATTCCGAAAATACCTCAAAAAGAGGTATTTCCGGAATTCTCTCGAAATTAACCTTCCAGAGATACCTCAAAAAATGGTATTTCCGAAAAGCTTTCCAGATATACGTCTATTTCCAAGAATTTTAGGGGAAAAAAACTTACTTTTTCCAGAAATATGATGGAATGAGGAATGAGTTCGTTTTTTAACATTGTTTTAAGAGTATTTTGGTCCGTTTGGTCGATTTAGAGGGTATAAAGTACAATAGGGGTACCAAAAAAAACTGCCTTTTCGGATTAATACCCCCCCGGGGGGGCCGCGCCCCTACCGCTGTCACTCTCGCACTCCCGATTCTTGCAATTCTTCTTCTCTTTCTTTTTAATCTTGTTTATTGCCTTTTTACCCTTTCATTCATTGGTGTCTTTTTTCTCTCATGTTTTTTGACTTTTTGTCCATCTGACTGATTTACGCTATCAATTCAATTATCCCTCCATCATCTCCATTTTACTACTATCTAACTACCATCAATCCATAAAGAATAATGCTTTTGTGACCAAAAAGGGAAGGAAACGAGATATTAGTCGTGTCTCCGGTTATTTTCCTTTTATTTCTATCTTAATATTTGATAAAAGGAGAAATAAAGTTATGGGTTTTTTCTTTTGTATCCCCTCCTTCTCCCATATACCCCCATTTTACCAAAAATCTCTAAAATACTCTTTATTTTTAAAAAAAATGGGTTTTTTTAAAATTTCTGGAAATAGGTCTAAATTTGGAAGGCAAAGTTTTAAGATTTTCGGAAATACCTCTTTTGAGGTATTTCCGGAAATCTTAAAATTTTGCATTCTGAATTTAGATCTATTTTCGGAAAGTGTTATGGATTGGGCCTCAATGGCCAATCCACCAAAAAGGCCCAACACCAAAGGCTCCAATTCATCCAACGGTGGAGATTGCAGACCTAGATCCAACAGCCCTCCTCCACTCCAGATACCTATAAATAAGCATTGAATGCTCACATTAATGGTATTCATCTCTCACATACTCTCACTTGTAATTGACTCACTCACTGACTTGAGCGTCGGAGTGTCATTGCAGGTACCACCCCACCTCGGACCGGAGCACCAACTCGGACAACCAAGGACACACGTACCAACTATCTCGGACCGGTCTATCTATCCAAGATCGGATACGTAGCAGGAGATACGGTACCGAACATTGGCGACCACAGTGGGAGAGCCTCATACTCTAGTCTTTCCCCCAACCTCCTTGATCAGAAATGGCTCCGGAATTACGACGGAGAAACGTCTCCAGCGTCGTGGTCAGACCCGACCAGCAACAGGAAACCCCGGAGGGGGTAGCGATTACTCTCCCTCGAAGCTCGGCCCATGGCCGGAATTCATCCAGGGCGATGGTCCCTATAAGCTCTGCTAGAAACCAGTTTCAACCTCCAGCCCCGTCTGTCCCGGTACCGATCGATGCTGTCCAACAGCTCATCCAACTGCTAACA
Source organism: Astragalus membranaceus (assembly GCA_039519185.1). NCBI lineage: Eukaryota > Viridiplantae > Streptophyta > Magnoliopsida > Fabales > Fabaceae > Astragalus > Astragalus membranaceus. The sequence continues at coordinate 142,347,375 of CM076851.1, read as the reverse complement.
AGGCAGGCCGAGGCTGATCAAAGGAGTCAGCGTTACTCCCAGCTGGAGGCCGAGATGGCCGAAGTCCGGGCCAGAGATATCCCGGATCGTACCTCCCATCAAACTTACTCTCCTAGCAGAAGGACCCCCAGCAAAAGACGTCACCGTCCCCTGCTTGGAGGAGACACCACCATCGTTCACCACCACGCAGAAGAGGGAGGCAAGAACCTGGAACTCCCTCAACCGAGACTTATGACGAGACTTATTATCCCGGGGACTCAACCCACCAAAGCTCATCATTAGCATCTTCGTCCCCAAGGCGGCGTTCTATAAGCCGGGGAAGTCCCCCGAGGAATGAACGTCGGCGCCCTCGATCTCTCGGATCCCCTGCCCGACACCCTATCAGAAGGCCTCCTCCGAGGGAAAGGTCCGCGACGCGGAAGGGACCCTTCACAGCGGAAATCGACTATTTTCCGGTACCCAAGCACTTAGAGAAGCCCCCGGAGGGTTTAAAGATGCATGACGGGACGGGCGATCCCGACCGACATCTGGATTACTTCGACACGATGATGCAATACCGGAATGTTCCAGAGGAGATCAAATGCCGAATCTTCCCTCTCACCCTTGAGAAATTGGCTCTGGACTGGTTCAGAGCCCTCAAGCCAAACTCGATATCGTCCTGGGACCAGCTTGCGAAGCTGTTCTCGGCCCAGTTCGCCCACTCCAAAATGAAGCCTAAGTCTCGGAAAGTCTTACAAGCCATCCGGCAAGGAGAGAACGAGTCCCTCCGAGACTACATTGAAAGATTCAACAAGGAGGCGGCCCAGGTCCGGAACTTAGACGATTCATTTCGACTATTCTTCATGGAAGCCGGTTTGCGGGAAGGAAGTCTGTTTCAGATCGATGTCGGAATCAACCAAACTGAGTCGCTTGCCGAGTTCCTCCAGCGATCTCAAAAATACATTGACCATGAAGAAGGCGCTGTTGCAAGAAAGACAGATGCCGACCCCGAAACGAGCAAGCCTCGGTATGAAAAAGAGGCTCCGGTGCGTCAGGCAGCCGAGGCCCGTTATGAAAGGGAGGCCCGGAACGACAGTAGGCTCCGACCCCGGAACCGACACCAGCAATATTCCGACCTGAATGAAACAAGGGCCAGGATTCTGGCGGAATGTATGAACGCTGAGTTCAAAGAAGTCAAGTTCCCTGATCCGCTCCCACACAGGCCGGGACAGAGGTCCAACAAGTACTGCCGGTATCACCGGAGCAAAGGGCACGATACCAATCGATGCAATGCTTTGAAGGATGACATCGAGGACCTGATTAAGAAAGGGAAGTTGAGCCAGTATGTGGCTAAAGCACCCCGGCACGAGGCCGAGATTAAGGAAGAAGAAGCCGATCCGAAACGGAAGGGTAAAGCCCCACAAAAACGAGAAGAGAGCTTAGAGGACGAGCGCGATTATCGAAAATCAAAGGGCCAACCTGTGATGATGATGATATCTGGGGGCTACCCCGACGAGGCATCGGGCAAAACGATGAAAAGAAAATGGAAGGAAGTCATGTGTGCCGCTTCCACCTCTGCAATCAGCTCAGGCCCGGAGCGCCCACCCTTGGCCTTCAGCGACCGAGACTTATTGGATGGCAAGCCAAATAAGCACATACCCCTCATAATCAGGGCGGTCATGGCAAACCATGAGATAAGAAGGATTCTGGTCGACCAAGGGAGCTCCGCTGATATCATCTTCATCGACCTGGTGAGAAAACTGCAGATCTCAGAGGAAGACTTCACCCCTTACCGGGGATCGGATCTTTCGGGCTTCAACGGGTCTCGGACCAAACCTCTCGGCTACTTGGAAATGATGGTGACCTATGGAGAGGAGCCACTAGAAAGGACGGTCAAGACCAAGTTCTTGGTATTGTCATGCCCCTCGGTCTACAATTGTATCATCGGGAGGCCCACCCTTGGAAGGCTCGGAGCCGTAACTTCAACGGTTCACCTCAAGATGAAGTTCTACTCATTGAGTGACGAAGTTATCACCCTTGACGCTGACTTAGAGTCCGCCCAAAGATGCTTCTATCTTCATGTCAAGGCGGACAGGCAGGCCTCAGAAGAGGGGGTTCCCCCCATAGAGGCAAGGACTCAGAAGAACCCAAAGAAGAGAAGAACCGATCCAACTGCCGAGGTCAACGTCACGGACCTCGACGCGAGATATGACCCGGACAGCTCCGAGGAAGAAAGCGACGACGAGTTAGCACGAGAGCTAAAGAAGAAAATTAGGCGACCCCAACCTGATGGACAGTTCATGCAAATCCAGCTGGGAGAAAACCCGGCTCAAACTGTCCAGATCGGATCCGATCTTTCCGACGAAGTAAAAACAAAGCTCATCCTCTGCCTCAAATCCCACGCCGATCTATTCGCGTGGTCAGCAAAGTGTTACCAAGTGGCTTCAGTCTCAAGAGGGGGGGTGAATTGAGATTTAAAACTTTTCAGATCTTTCGAAAACGTTTTTCCCCTTTTCAATGACTTAGATCAATTTCGCGCAGGTTAAGTGGAAGCGAAGGAATTAGAATATAAAGCAGTAAAGCGGTATAACAGTAAAGCAGGAAAGCAGTAAAGCACGCAGAGATTTATCCTGGTTCGGTCACCTCCTAGTGACCTACGTCCAGTCCTCACACCCTTGTGAGATTTTCCACTAACCAAAACAACAAGGCTTACAGGTGCCTTGGAAAACCTTTACAGACTTAGGCACTCTCCTCCTAGGATACCCCACCTATGGAGAGTCCTCAAATCTAACAATACAATAACAAGAGATACCCCACCCCTGTTACAATCAACTGCCCTAGAAAGATACCCCACTTCCTAGTACATGCAGCTACCCTAGAGAGATACCCCACTCCCTAGAACAAAACACAACAATTAGATAATAAACAATTGTTAAGACAGAAATACCTCTAATGTAGGCAGATATTACAACTTGAAGAATGCAACCCCAACTAACTCTTAGCAACAGATCAGCTCAGACAGACCAACGGTGCGTGACGAGCAAAAGTAAAAGCGTGAAGAGTTTTCTCAAAAGTTTTCTGTTTCATGCAAGTGGGTTGTGTTGTGTGTTGTAAAATGAATCGTGAAGCACTGCCTATTTATAGGCTATGAGGAAATTATTTTTACGTTGAAAACAGTGTAGGAATCGATTCTTTGTTAAAATGTATTTGATCTAGGAATCGATTTATTTAGGTGAGGAATCGATTTATCTTTGTTTGGAAAATATGGGAAATCGATTCTTGAGTACCATGGAAAGCTAGGAATCGATTCTATACTTAGTGAAAATATGTATGAATCGATTTTCAGCTTGCCTGAGACAAGTGGGAATCGATTCTCAGTTATGTGCAAAAGATTGGGAATCGATTCTTCCCTTAAAAATTGTTTGGCTCAGAAATCGATTTATGTACTGAAAGTACATGCCCTGACAATCGATTCTACCTTTTCTAATTTGCCTGAAAATCGATTTTGATATTTGTTTATGCATGAGGAAATCGATTTTGTTATTTTAAAAGGTGATGAGAATGTTTACGTAAGTATGCATGCAACTTTAAAAAACTTTGTGAGTGTGTGAGACTTTGATATACGAGCTGACCTTTGAAAGAGCTTACACTTTTTCCTAAGACACACCCAAACCCTAAGGATTACCTTTATATTTAAGGACTACCCTTAAACTTGAATCTTCAATTCTTGGGCTTGATTGTCTTGGATTGTGACTTTTGAATATATGATACTTTTTATCAGCTTTGCTTTGACACCTCATTCCTTTGGCCATCAACTTGGCTTTGTCTTTTTCATCATCAAAACTAATCCTGCAATATTAGATAACCTGCAACACAGGTATCCACATTCTCCCCCTTTTTGATGATGACAAAACATTTACTCATCTCAAGGTGGGAGGTTAGTTCAAACAGATAATATATATATGATGCTCCCCCTATCATGATGCTCCCCCTGACTTATTGACTAGATGCATAATATGCAAGTTCAAACAGATAATATATATATGATGCTCCCCCTATCATGATGCTCCCCCTGACTTATTGACTAGATGCATAATATGCAAGTTCTATATGCTCTTATGCAACCCTATATTTCTCTCCCCCTTTTTGTCATGATCAAAGAGGGTCAATATATGATAAAGTTTGCGAATCGAATGTCACAGCTATTTGACAAGGTAAAAGAACCATTGCAGTTTTATAAGGGATCATCAAAACCAACAGAAAATCATATTTGAAACCATGAAGAGAGTATTTCATCAAGACAGGTAAAAGATAATCATGAGTCTCAAAAATGTGTGAAACAGTTGTTTTAGGCTTTATGTATTTCATGCTGCTTAGTTTGAAAGTTGGTGATGGCGGCCAGAATATGGGAGAAAAATTATTTTAGTTGAACAACGATTGTGAGTATGTATTCTGAATTTTAATGCCAGGGCCAGCAATTGATTGTGACAGGAGAAAATGGATTTCGGGAAAAGGTAGCATTTCAGCTGCTTTATAAAACGCTTTTTGAGCACGCAGAAATTCATAAGTCACAAATTCTTTTAAATTCATATTTTATAAAATCACTTGAAAAACATTTTATTGAAAAACTCATTTGAGTAAATGAAGAACCAGGTTTTCTTTTGCAATGGATTTCTGAAAATGTCAACTAGTTGTTTGTGACGACTCAACTAACTCAATCACACTATCGCCTTTTTAACCATAACCTCTAAGAAGGTGATATATAATTTCTATATGCTTAGTCCTAGAGGGATGACCAGAATACTTTCATGCCTTATAAATATTTGTTCTTTAAAGATACATGAAATGAGATTCAGGAATTGCTCTATTTTAGTAGTCACATATTTGACTTGATAAACTATTCTTAAGCACATTTTCAAAATAGAGGTGAATAAAATTTTAACCAATCTGACCTTTACCGGTGATTCTTCCTCTATTTTTTACAAGTCGCATGACGGCTTTTTCCGGGGGTGAGTATTAAGAACTTTATTGCGTCTCCGGTCATGCGCCGAGTCTTTGCTGTCAAGGTATCAATCTGCCCCCATACCTTGAAGCATACCTGCAATGATCTAAAACAAGGTTCTAGGTACCCAAATCTCTTTGGGTCCTTGTGGGTTAGTGTTTGGTATGGTTCTTTTGGGAACCCATACCTTTTTCACATTTTGATTACCTCTTGCTCTGCAAACGGAAGCAGTATGTCCAGGTTTACCACAATAATAACATTTAATATAAGGTCTAGTGGAAAACTTTTGTTTATAATGCATATGCCTTTTAATGGGATTGTTTCTGGGAAATCTATGATGCACATTTTGTAAACTAGACACTTTCCCAACAGTCCATTCTAATTCATGAATTTTCTTTTCAAAATCAGCACATTTATCACAGGTATAATTTTCTTTAAAACATACAAGGCTCTCATTTTCTTTTCTAAGCTCTAATTTTTCATTAGTTAAAGCAATAATTTCATTTTCAAGATGAGTGATAACTTTCTTAGATTTGCTTAGAGCTTTAGCTAATTTTGAAGATTTATCATGCAATTCAGTGAAAGCTTCATATAATTCATCATAAGCATCTTGTAAAGATTCAGAGTTAGAATATACCTCAGTTTCGTTTTCACTGTCGTGGTCGGCCATGAGAGCAACTTGATCTTTTTCATTTTCTGAATTATCTGATGAGTTCATGTCATTGTCTTCCCAAGCTATGTAGGCTTTTCTACCATTGTTTCCTTTGGACCCCTTTTTCTTGAACTTTGACAATTTTCTTTCTAAGTTTGGGCACTCCATCGTCAGGTGTCCGGATTTACCACATTCGTAGCAAGTTGGTGGACTTGACAAGTTTTCCTTGCCTGAGGCTCCTTTGGATGAAGAATTCTTTTGGGGATACCTTTTTCTTTTCATGAGCTTTTTGAATTTTCTAACCATTTGATCCATATTCTCACCGTCTTCATCATCCTTATTTTCTGAATCATCACTATCATCGCATGGATTTGAACTGGAAGCCTTGAGTGCTAAACTTTTCTTTTTCTTGCCGTTTTCTTCATGCTCTGCTAGGCGAGTGAGTTCTAACTCGTGCTCTAGTAGTTTTCCAAACAGGGTGGCAAGAGTCATCGTTGCTAAATTTCTTGATTCAGTTATTGCAGTAACCTTTGGTTGCCATTCTCTGTTTAGGCATCTCAGCACTTTGTTGATCAAGTCTTCGAGAGGAAATGATTTTCCTAATGAACCCAGTTTGTTCACTATGTGAGTGAACCTTTTCTGCATCTCTGATATTGTTTCACCTGTATTCATTCTAAACAATTCGTACTCTCTGGTAAGAGTATTTGTTCTTGCCCTTTTCACTTCACTTGTACCCTCATGAGTAACTTAAAGATTATCCCACATTTCTTGGGCAGTTTTACAGTTTGAAACTCGAAAAAATTCATCAGCACTCAAAGCAGAAGTAATAATATTTTTAGCACGAAAATTAAGTTGCACTTTTCTTATCTCATCATCAGACCATTCATTTCTACTTTTTATTGTAAGAATACCATCTACTATGTGTGTGGGGACGAAAGGTCCTTTTTCCACAGCATCCCAAACATCTAAGTCTACCCCTTCAATAAAAATTCTCATTCTTTCTTTCCAATATGCATAGTCTTCTCCGTTGAATCCCGGAGGACGGAAAAGAGATGCACCCTCTTGCGTAGACCAACCTGAAGCCATTTATCTTGAAGCTGCTAGGCCCTTTATACAAGAGTCTAGCTCTGATACCACTTGTTACCAAGTGGCTTCAGTCTCAAGAGGGGGGGTGAATTGAGATTTAAAACTTTTCAGATCTTTCGAAAACGTTTTTCCCCCTTTCAATGACTTAGATCAATTTCGCGCAGGTTAAGTGGAAGCGAAGGAATTAGAATATAAAGCAGTAAAGCGGTATAACAGTAAAGCAGGAAAGCAGTAAAGCACGCAGTGATTTATCCTGGTTCGGTCACCTCCTAGTGACCTACGTCCAGTCCTCACACCCTTGTGATATTTTCCACTAACCAAAACAACAAGGCTTACAGGTGCCTTGGAAAACCTTTACAGACTTAGGCACTCTCCTCCTAGGATACCCCACCTATGGAGAGTCCTCAAATCTAACAATACAATAACAAGAGATACCCCACCCCTGTTACAATCAACTGCCCTAGAAAGATACCCCACTTCCTAGTACATGCAGCTACCCTAGAGAGATACCCCACTCCCTAGAACAAAACACAACAATTAGATAATAAACAATTGTAAAGACAGAAATACCTCTAATGTAGGCAGATATTACAACTTGAAGAATGCAACCCCAACTAACTCTTAGCAACAGATCAGCTCAGACAGACCAACGGTGCGTGACGAGCAAAAGTAAAAGCGTGAAGAGTTTCTCAAAAGTTTTCTGTTTCATGCAAGTGGGTTGTGTTGTGTGTTGTAAAATGAATCGTGAAGCACTGCCTATTTATAGGCTATGAGGAAATTATTTTTACGTTGAAAACAGTGTAGGAATCGATTCTTTGTTAAAATGTATTTGATCTAGGAATCGATTTATTTAGGTGAGGAATCGATTTATCTTTGTTTGGAAAATATGGGAAATCGATTCTTGAGTACCATGGAAAGCTAGGAATCGATTCTATACTTAGTGAAAATATGTATGAATCGATTTTCAGCTTGCCTGAGACAAGTGGGAATCGATTCTCAGTTATGTGCAAAAGATTGGGAATCGATTCTTCCCTTAAAAATTGTTTGGCTCAGAAATCGATTTATGTACTGAAAGTACATGCCCTGACAATCGATTCTACCTTTTCTAATTTGCCTGAAAATCGATTTTGATATTTGTTTATGCATGAGGAAATCGATTTTGTTATTTTAAAAGGTGATGAGAATGTTTACGTAAGTATGCATGCAACTTTAAAAAACTTTGTGAGTGTGTGAGACTTTGATATACGAGCTGACCTTTGAAAGAGCTTACACTTTTTCCTAAGACACACCCAAACCCTAAGGACTACCTTTATATTTAAGGACTACCCTTAAACTTGAATCTTCAATTCTTGGGCTTGGTTGTCTTGGATTGTGACTTTTGAATATATGATACTTTTTATCAGCTTTGCTTTGACACCTCATTCCTTTGGCCATCAACTTGGCTTTGTCTTTTTCATCATCAAAACTAATCCTGCAATATTAGATAACCTGCAACACAGGTATCCACACAAAGGACATGCCCAGGATTCCCCCTGAGGTCGCCTGTCATCAGCTAGCGGTGAACCCCGGGGCAAAATGGGTCGCCCAACGCAAAAGAGCTCAAAACCAGGAAAAGTCAGCTGCTACGGCTAAGGTCGTTGAAGATTTAATTAAGGCTGATTTTGTAAAAGAGGTCAAGTATACAACTTGGCTCTCAAACCCTGTACTTGTTAAGAAAAGCAATGGAAAGTGGCGAATGTGCGTTGACTATACCGATCTTAATAAGGCCTGTTCTAAGAACGCCTTCCCTGTTCCTAGTATTGATCGGCTCGTCGATAATGCTTCAGGTTTTCGGTTACTATCGTTCATGGATGCTTATTCCGGATACAATCAAATTCCGATGTTCCCCCCCGACCAAGAGAAGACGACCTTTATGACTGACCGCGGTAATTTCTGCTACCGGGTCATGCCAATCGGTTTAAAAAATGCGGGCGCCACTTATCAAAGGATGATGAACAAGGTATTCCGAGATCAGATCGGTCGTAACGTGGAAGTCTACCTCGACGATATGATTGCAAAAAGCGAAAGGGAAGACCTCCATATATCCGACCTGGAAGAGATTTTTGCTGAAATCCGAAAAAATAATATGCGGCTAAACCCGGAAAAATGCACTTTCGGAGTCCGGGTTGGAAAATTCCTGGGTTTCTATCTCACGGAAAGGGGCATTGAAGCCAACCCGGATAAATGCCGAGCGGTAACAGAAATACGGACCCCGTCCACTAAGAAAGAACTCCAGAAACTCAACGGCATGATAGCTGCGTTATCTCGCTTCATTTCCAACGCCGCCTTCAAATCGCTCCCATTGTTCAAACTGCTTAAGAAAGAAGCAACTTTCGAATGGACCCCAGAGCGGGACGAGGCACTCTCCCGGCTCAAAAAGGTCCTGTCCGAACCGCCCATACTATGTCGGCCGAGCCCAGGGGAAGATTTATTTTTGTATCTAGCCATCTCGGATGAGGCCATCGGAGCCGTGCTTGTCAGAGAGACCGGACCTGGCCAAAGCCCGGTATACTTCGTGAGTAAAGCGTTGCATGGACCGGAAGTAAGATATCAGACAATAGAGAAGATCGCCTTTGCTCTGCTCATCTCGGCACGCCGCCTCCGACCTTATTTCGTCGCCCATCAAATCGTGGTGCGGACTAATTATCCAATTCGGCAGATCTTGCACCGACCCGACTTAGCAGGACGAATGATCAAATGGGCAGTAGAACTCTCCGAGTTCGGAATCAAATACGAAACAAGACCGGCCATGAAAGCCCAGATACTTGCCGACTTTATCACAGAGATGGCACCCGCCGATCCGGATGACGGGGTGTGGACACTTCACGTAGACGGGTCCTCAAATCCAAAAGGAAGTGGTGCAGGGTTGATGCTCGAAAGCCCGACGGGCGTCGTAATCGAAGTATCACTCACATTCGGTTTCCCTACCTCAAACAACCAGGCGGAATATGAGGCGTGCATAGCTGGACTCCGGCTTGCGATCGACCTCAAGGTCTCCCGGCTTTCCCTAAATACCGATTCATTATTGGCGGTATCCCAAATCGGGAAACAGTACGAAGCTAAAGACCCGATCTTGCAAAGGTACCTAACCCAAGTGCAGGAGCTGCTCTCCCTTTTTACATTCACGGAAGTGAAGCACGTTCCAAGATCGGAGAATATCAGGGCTGACATACTCTCCATACTTGCCAGCACCAAAATTCCGGGGAACCACCGGTCGATAATCCAGGAAACGCTGAGCAAGCCGAGCGTAATCTTGAACCCGGAAGAAAATTTTTCTGTTAATGTAGTGGAAGAAAGCCAGGGTTGGATCGCGCCCTTAATAGACTATATCAGAACGGGGAACGAGCCCCCGGACCCGAGCAAAGCCAAGATCCTCCGGAGGAAGGCCTCCTCTTTTTCCATAATCGATGGAAGCCTCTACAGAAGAAGCTTGTCTGCACCGCTGTTGAAGTGCATCGAAGGAGGAGAGGCGGACTACGTCCTGGCCGAGATCCACGAGGGAATCTGCGGGCAGCACCTTGGAGGTCGATTCCTGGCTCGAAAGACATTAAGGGCGGGATATTTCTGGCCAACCATGGAGACCGATGCAAGAAATTATGTAAAGAGGTGCAGTAAGTGCCAGATCCACGCCAAGGTCCACATAGCGCCCCCTACGGAGCTCACCAGCTTAAGCTCGCTGTGGCCGTTTGCTTGGTGGGGAATAGATCTCTTGGGACCATTCCCAACTGCCCCCGGCCAGATCAAATACCTCATAGTAGCGGTGGATTACTCCACCAAATGGATTGAAGCTGAGCCTTTGGCCATCATCAGCGCTAAGAATTGCATCAAATTCTTCAAGAAAAATATAATGACTAGATTCGGGATCCCCGAGGTTGTAGTCACGGACAACGGAACACAGTTCGCCGACAAAGGCTTCAGAAAACTCATGTCTGACCTTAAGATCAAACACCGGTTTACCTCGGTAGAGCACCCTCAGACACACGGTCAGGCCGAGGCTGCCAACAAGGTCCTTCTCAATGGACTGAGGAAACGACTCGATGAAGCAAAGGGAAACTGGGTTGAAGAGCTACCTTACGTGCTGTGGGCCTACAGAACTACCCCACAAAGCTCAACGGGCGAAACCCCTTTTCGACTTTCGTACGGGACGGAGGCCGTAATTCCGGTGGAGATCGGAGAGCTGAGCTGGAGGACACTCCACCCGAAACCTCCGAGCGACAATAGCCAGGCGTTGAAGGAAAACCTCGACCTCGTCGATGAGGTCCGAGGCCAGGCTTTCCTTAAAGAAGCAATAATAAAGCAGAGGGTAGCAATACGATATAACTCGAAAGTGATCCCCAGAGACCTTGAGGTCGGTGATTTAGTTTTACGAAGAGCCGATGTCGGTTTGAAGAACGCCGCACAGGGCAAGCTCGCCCCCAACTGGGAAGGACCTTACCGAGTTTTATCTAAAACCGGCAGAGGTGCCTACGAATTGGAGACCTTGTCCGGCAAGGCGATCCCAAGAACTTGGAACGCCACTAAACTGAGAAAATACTACAGCTGACTTTCATCTCATCTAATGAACGGTGTATACCGATGATATTAATTATGTTTGCGGTGTATACCGATGTTGTAACTCATCTTATCTAATGAACGGTGTATACCGATGTTATCCATTATGGTTGCGGTGTCTACCGATTTTATCACCTAGTTTATCTTCTTTTAGCTGACCGAGATTGTCGCTACCCTAAAGGGACGAGTTCGATCTGGGCCGAATCCCGGTAAACTGCCCCGAAGGCGATCATTGTTACGTAAAAACAACTTGTTGGCTGAGGTTGCCACAACCCTAAGGGACGAGTTCGATCTGGGCCGAGTCCCGGTAAACTGTCCCTAAGGCGACACTTACCACTTGAGCGAATCAAACGCAAGTGCAGGAATGTAAAACAACAGTATAAAGACTAAACCGAGGTAAATGAAACCGGAGGCACATTAAAATACATTTCCATTACAAATTACCCCGGATACGGCCGGGTCCTCTAGTGCAAAAAGATGGTGATATATTACAAATTCCGGTTCCGCCCGGAACCCGGGGCTTTACTTCCCCACCGGTTCCACCCGGAACCCAAAAAGCAGCGAATTCAGAGCTTCCCCATCAGCAGCAATCACGACAAGGAAGGGGGAGGGTAAATGACATCGAACGCTTCAGAGTCACGATAGGGCCTGACAATACGCCCGTCTTCTACGGTATGGTCCAAGCGAATAAATCCCCGGTCCAGAGGAAGGGATGGATGGATGACAGTGACTTGAGCAAGGGCTTTTTCGAAGCTCTCCCCGGCCACGTCCACAGCCATTTGAGCCACCTCCACCATCTCGTCCTCCAAGGCTTCAGCTTTGGCACGTACCTCTTGAAGCTCTCTTTCCAATTCAGCAATCCGAGGCAAGGAATCAACGCTAGACCCGACCTGGGCCTGCCTCGCCTTCACAAGATCGGCCTCAAGTTCATGAATCCGAGCCCTCAGGGAAGAAACCACCTCGGCAGACCGCCTATCTTGACTCTCGAGATCCTGGATTCGAACCTCATGTTCCATGCACAAGTTAAGGGCAGAGTCCCTCTCCCTTTCAAGTTTTTCCGCAGCCGCTTTAAGCTCGGTCTGATCCCTCTCCAGAGCCTCATATTTCTTTTGCAACTCCTCCCGGGCTCTTCTTTCGTTGTCCCTCTCCACCAGGGCTCCTGTAATAGCAGAAACAAGGAAGTCAACAACATAGATAATCAAGAAGAAAAATCAAAGAGTGCACCTCGGAACTTGGGGTCACCTTTTGCCTGACTCTCAGCCTCGACCTTCTGAAGCTTGGTCACGTCGGCCAGATGCCGGAATAACCTGAAAGACGCCTCAACCGGGTCGACCCGGGAATCCTCCAAATGCTTCTGCAGGAAGTCGGCGTCAATAGAAATGCCGGAAGACCTAGAAGTCCGGTGCTTCCCATGACGCCCCTTTTTTGAAGCCCGAGCAGCCGGGGCATGCGAAGTAGAAGCAGGATCTGCTTGCGATAGGGGGCGCTCCCTTTTTCGATGCAAGAGATCCACAGCCCGATCCTCTACTCCAGCCGAGCTGGCCTCCGGGATTGTGCTAATCGGAACGGCGGCAACCGGTTTCTCCTTTTGAACCCCAGCCTTCCTTTCTGCAAGAGCCGCCAGGCGGGAGAACTTATCAGGCCCCATGCTATCTGCAAAATAAGAAAAATAAACAATGTTAGAAGAAACGGCAGTCAAAAAATTATTATGGGCGGGGTTATCTACCAAGAAACCTACCAAGAACGGCGACTACTTGAGATTTCGACCCGGCCCCAACCAATCGGGCTACGTCAATCCCAAATTTCTTGGGATCACGGTAGACAATCAGGTCGGCAAAGTTCGTCAAGATCGCCAATGAGTCCTGATCAACCTGGGATAGCCGCCCTAAGCCGACGGTGTAGGAATGAGGCCTCCGGTTGAAGTGAGAAAGAGACCGCCCCAGTTGAAACTTTGTGGACTCCAATGATTTCCCGTCCGCAGAATATTGGCCGACGTGCCTCACTGCCTCCTCATTCACGGGCTCCACAAAGAAATACTTATTTTTCCAGTTCTTAAGAGAGTCGGAATAAGGCATGAAAATCTTTACCCCTCTCTTAGCCCGGAAGCTCACATGTTCCCACCGATCTTTGGTTCCATCCTCATGCCTCCGGTTAACCTCAAAAAGGTGGAAGAAGAGGTCACAGGAGACCGGCCTCTCCAGATGAATGCACATCAACTCAAAAGCCCGGAGGAACGCCCATGAGTTGGGATGTAGTTGGGAAGGAGCGAGGTTCAAGATCTCCAAAGCCTCTTGTTGAAAGGCGGTGAACGGGGGGCTAACGTGCATATCAAGGATCGTCACCCCGTACATAACAAATTTCAGAGCTTTCGGCCAGACGGCCACATGCTGGTCTTCAGCCATTCCCTCCACATTCCAGATCTGATCCTTCCGGGAAAGGCGATTGACGAAGAAACTCATATCGTCCCCGGTCCTATAAAGGGACGGAATCCCCCTCAACGCCTCCGACACCCAGGAATACTCCCGGGGAACAGTAAGAGGCAGGGACACGGGAACATTGACCGGCCCTACTCCGGCTCGGGGATATTGGTCGGAATCACCTCCTTCAGATGCGGGCTCCCCGCAATGCCCAAGACCGTCTTCATTGTTACGGCTCTCAGCCACCTCCGCCTCACTCTCCTCCGAACTCCAACTAGTGCTACCCTGTTCTTCACGTTCGGGCTCGGCATCAGAATCACCCGAATCAAGGACCACCACCTCTGTGTTATCTTCATCTACCGGCTCGTTGCTGGGAACCCCGGGAGACCGGTCTTCAGCGTGAGTAGGAGCGGAGCCCAAGTCGTCTTGAACCTCGGGAATAGCCGACCCGGGGGGACTAGCACGAATTTCCATCGACTCTCCAATTCCGGAAGCCATTGTTTGTGCGAAATTAGGGCGATCTATGTCAGCAACCCGACGGGTTTGTTTCGTCCTCACCAGATCGGTCCTGCAGAAATGGGGGCTTGACGAGTCAGGTTGATACGTAAACAGTGGGTCCACAACCAAGTCGGAACCCGACCTGACGACCCCCACTCTGTATCTACAAATACGGGTCCGGAGAGAACCCGGTCGTGATCTAAAGCCGAAAGCAATAAAGAAAAGAGGAAAACTAACCTTATGAAAACCGAAGCTCGTCGAACACTGGAGGCAGGTCGCGAACAGCAAAGGCGTCACCGAGATACAGCACAACTCTGAAGAAAGAAATAAGCTCCGGAACGACTTTAAGATCGGAAGCAGAGCAATTCGCAGAAAAGCAATCCAAGTAAGGGGGATCCCCCCTCCTATTTATAGAACATTAAGAAGGCCACAGATGGGCCTGGGCCTAGGCTACGTTTCCCAAGACTAGCCCCTAGACAGGCGCGTCGTTCCAAGCGCCATCATTACCCCAATCATCCTCGAACGACGCGTCCCATCATTGACGTTGCCAGCTGGCACAGAAATCAAGGCACAACTATGACCGGATCGCTTCGTTTCCTTCGGCTCGCCCCGGTCCCTTGATCCCGCCGTGACCGGAATCTCTCAAAGCGGACAGCCTCGAGTCACTCGGCACGACCTGAGTCCCTCAGATCAGCCCGGTAGGCCGTGAAGTATCTCGCCCGAGCTCGGGCCCGACGAAATCTCTAAACGACAAGTCTAGCTCGCCTTAAGGCGACCCGACTTGGGGGGCTACTGTTATGGATTGGGCCTCAATGGCCAATCCACCAAAAATGCCCAACACCAAAGGGTCCAATTCATCCAACGGTGGAGATTGCAGACCTAGATCCAACAGCCCTCCTCCACTCCAGATACCTATAAATAAGCATTGAATGCTCACATTAATGGTATTCATCTCTCACATACTCTCACTTGTAATTGACTCACTCACTGACTTGAGCGTCGGAGTGTCATTGCAGGTACCACCCCACCTCGGACCGGAGCACCAACTCGGACAACCAAGGACACACGTACCAACTATCTCGGACCGGTCTATCTATCCAAGATCGGATACGTAGCAGGAGATACGGTACCCAACAGAAAGTATTTTAATTTTTTTTAAAATTTAAATTATTACTATAAATAACGATATATAACGAAACTCGCTAAACTACGATCACGATAAACGATAACAGTACATTACGAGAGAACAAATACGTCAAAATATACAAAATACGAGAACAAATACAAAATATACAATACGATCACGATATACAAAATACAAAATACAAAATATACAACTAAGGGTCAAATGTCAAAAGCCCCAACTGTAGCCTGGAGACGCAGTGCACATGCAACCGGTCCAACAAAACTTGCTGAGCAGGCTGAGCGTCCTGCTGAGCATCCTCATCCACCTCATACTGCTGAAAGTGGTCCTGCTGAGCAGGCTCATGATATTGCAGCTCCTGCTGCACCGGATCAGCCCTGCCTATGTTCTCTCGCTCTCGAACACGCCTCTAACGCTCAGAAGTGTGACCAGCCTGCCTCACCAACCGAAACCTCGTCCTCATGCTAGGAGCAGGAGGAGACTGATCTGCATCTCCTGGTGCTGCCCCGGAAGACTCGTCTCGCTCTATCATTCCTGTTCTGGTTGACACTGAAAAGCAAAAAAAAATTAAAACGAAATTAAAAAAAAAATAAAAAAATTTCGGAAATAGGGGTAAATGCGAAAAGATTTTTTCTGGGATTTCCGGAAATACCCCGTTGTGAGGTGTTTCCGGAAATCCCAGAAAAAACCTCTTCCGCATTTACCTATTTTGGGGTATTTCCGAAAAGTTTTAAAAAAGCCTTCCGGAAATGCCCCATTTACGTTTTTTAACTATTTTTAGGGGTATTTTGGTCCGTTTGGGTTATTATGAGGGTATAGGGGAGAAGGAGGCGGGTACAAAAGAAAAAACCCTAAAGTTATTGTAATTAATCACTGCTCAATATTCATTGCCCTAGCTTACCAATCAAATCAAAATACACATCTAGCTTGGTGTCACAATTTCGATGCATGTCGATTCATATCTATACATATATCTATATTTTTCTGTACTTTATACAATGATGAAAATTTCTCTCCACCCTGTCCTATGTGTAAATCTAAAAAATTGACACGCATAACACTTGATGGTGGAATTGGCAAGTGTACCAAATCGTCGCAAGTAATAATAAAACGGTAAGACTGAGTGTCGAACTCAAGGATCGAATGCAAACACCAATAAACGTTAACAACAACTAAACGAATACAAATGAACCGAAGTTTGAGTGATATTGTAAAGTAACGAGAACCTTTATAGTAAAGACAACAAAATGTTTTTGTATTTTTAATAAAGAGCGAAGAACACAAAGTTTACGAGATGATAAAAGAAGTTAGGGATGAACTTCCATTGGTTTCACACTATTGCAAACTGATTTAATAGAAAAAATAACTCCCACTTCACTTTGTTATCAAACCCACAACATTAATTAATCCCTAATTCCTTAGGCAACTAATCTTTTGTTCACAACTAAAAACCCTAATTCCTTAGGTGATTATAGATGACAACAAGCATTAGAATCAAGGGTTTGCAAGATACAACAACTCAAAGATTATTCCTAAGCTAAGAGTTGAAGATATTCAATCTCAAGCATTCAAGCATAAAATTTCCATTCCATAAATGAACCATATATCATTCCATGATTGATCAAATCATGAAAAGCATTAAGAACAGATATTAAACACACAAAGTAGGAGAGAATATGACAGTAAGAACAAACAAAATCAGTTACAATAGCGATTCATCAATATTCATTCATCCCTAACAAAAAGAGATTTAGCTAGACATAGTAGAAGAAAGGGAAAGACAGAAATTACAACTTAATGGAGAAGATGAACTCATTTGAAGCTCCAAATCTTGTTCCCAAGCCTTGAATCTTCAATAGAGATAAAATGGAGAGAGTGTTGTTCAGTTCTAGGGTTTCTAAGAGTGTGAAGAGTCCCCCCTTTCAGATTTTCTAAGGCCTTTATAAAGCCCACCAATTAGGGTAACTTTCCTTTGTAAAAATACCATAAAAACCCTCTTTAAAAAGTGGTTTATACAATTAAGAATAAAGAGCTTCGCTGTGGGTCCCGCTGAACTCTGCTGTACAACTCTGCTGATAGAGAAACAGACAGTTTTAAAGGGCAACTTCCATTGGTAGAAGTTCAGTGCAAAACGTAACTGCTGTTGTTTCAAGCTTAACTTCCACCAGTGGAAGTTTAGTGCAAAATTAGATTGTTTGGTGCTGCCAGAATTTTGTTGCAATGGAATCTCCCTTAAATCACTCCAAACTTCACCTCTAGTCTGCACAACTTGCTCTTCAACTTGATGTAGTTCCTATGCACATAAAAACAAAGAAAAACCGGCATAACCACTACACAAAAACTAGATTTACGAATTCACAAAATCTGCTCAAACTTTACTGGGTTTCATTAAAACTTTCATTCAAAACACAGTTTTTAACATTCGAAACAAGCATGTGATATGGATTTATCAACACTTAATTACATTATCCTAGACTTGCTTCGTTTTTTTTATAGGCAAATGTTAGTCGGGGTGGGAGAATGTTAGTTTCCGGTGTTTGGATCCTAGACTTGCATCGTTGGCCGCCTTTAAAAAATATATATAAAAAACGAAATTATCATAATTATTGAATTTGATAACATATCAATCTAATTAAATGTGCTCCCAGGGACAAACTCAGTGTTTGCCTGTGCGAAAATTTGATCCTAAGCACGAGCGGATATTAATCTTTCGTTGAAAGCGTTGGTTGGGACACTCCGTGGACCGTGGGTAGCCAGTGATGGTCCGAACCAAAAAATATCAATCTAATTAAATACTGCTTCCTTGCTTATTTCTAATTACTTCCTTTTTCACATTCTGTACCAAGCGTACCACACTGTCGTGAATCGATTTACTTATTTTTTTCTCATCCGCACCGTACTTTAGAAGCATTTAATCCACGTTTTCAATTCAATCCTCAAAATTGATTTCAAATATTCTCAGTCATTTTGAAACTCCAATTAAATGGAGTGGAGTGGCTGGCCCCTTGTCTAGGCAGCCTACGTTGGGTCTTTTGCCATTAGACGAGTGAGTTAAGTATCATTATTGGCAAGTTCAGATCCTGCCTGGTTTGGGTCAGTCATGTTGAGCACGATTCTCTAGACTACTCTCTATGGGGCAACTCGCAGAGCTAAGTACATCAAAAGTGGGCTCTCTACATGCATCTCTGGGCTATTGGACCCTCAACCACCATGTCTTAAGAGGGCGAAGTGGTTTGTAAGAGGGTCTTGGGCGACTTACACATGTGAGTTCACAAGTTCATACGACTATTGGGCCTTCTCGGGCGAGTTCTACACATACGTACACCTATGGGCTACTAGGGCCTTTAGGGCGACTCACATAGCCAAGTACAGGATTACCAAACACTTGTCACATGACTTATTATTTCAAATACCAAAATGGATATCGGATTTTTTTGTCGGGGCCAAATTGTTTTTCACTCAAATTTATTTCTCACTTTTTTTTGTGACGGGAGCAATCCCAATTGAAGCAAGTGTAAATAAAATAGGTATAATTTTCTTTATGGTCGTGTTTTGGATAAACAACCTGCATCAACATTAACCACCAATATTAATTATCTACACATATGTACACGGACGTTGTTAGACTGCATATTTTTTTGTTTAGTGAGAATCTCCATTTTGGATGTGTGAATTTTCAAATGGTAGAAAGAGATAGAGAAAACAGAGAGAAGAAAAATAGAAACGGCACAACAACAAAAAAAGTATAATATAAGAGGACCAAAAAAGAAAAAAACACGAGATATTTAGAAGATTCAGAACCCTCTTTAGTTTTTTAGTGTTCATTTAGCCGCTTGGTATTTTTATGGTAAACTAAGGTATCTCCTGCACGCGCAATTGTAGAGACTAATTTCTCGAGGTACTGAGATCTATTTAAAGGGTTGACCTCCTCCACCAGGTAAGCCGCTTGGTATAATAGTACTGTTGTAGCCGCTTGGTATAATAGTACTATTGAAAACTGGCTTTTAATTTGCTTTTACAGCAGAGGAGCAGTTATTGGATGCATGGCGATTTGGAAAGAGCATACACTATTACGCTCCGTTCCTCAATGTTAGTTAGTTGAAGCTAAGGTACCTGATGGTGATATATGAAATTCTCGTGATCTTTTTTCGGTCTCTTTCAGTCAGTTCTTTAATAAGCTACTTCTTTTCTTCTTATATTTATCAACCAATTTCAATGTTTGCTCCTTGCGCCGACACACCTTCCCCGTATTAATCTACAGGCTAAATTAGGCACCAACAGTTACTTAACCTCAAAATAATTAGGCATAACAATGACGATGACAAGTTGACAACAATGTCTATGGTATTTAGAATAAGGAATAATAGTCTTTATAATCTTTTTTTTAATATTAATATTCTATTCTATTCTATTTGGATATAAACTAACTTCCAATCACCACGAGAAATATGATATATCTAATAGGTTGAACATGCTGATGATCCGTTCTAGTCACGTTATTCACGTAATAATCAAATCTGAATATTACTATGATTTTACAATAAAAACTAAAAATAATTGACTACCCGTGATGGGGATTAGGGGTGGACAGAAAATTATTGTCCGACTGAATCCGTAGTAACCGGTAACATTTTTTGAGCTGCGGTTGCACCTAGTACAATCCGATAGCAACGGTAACCGTAACCGAGAGTATCAGCGGATTTAAATGGTCGGAGTCGGTTGCACCTTGTATAATCCGATAGCAACTGTAACCGACCGAGAGTTATTTAGATGATATAGCTTTTTAGCTGAATGTGTGCAGTAAAAGTTACAAAAGTTGAAAAGACACTACTATGCTTGCAGTGCAGCAGGTACTCAGTGCACATAGGCTGTAATTACGCTCCATTTCAATGCCCCATGTGTTCTGCTGGCCTAGCCTTAGCCTATATTTAATTAATTTAATACTTTCATATCTCTTTTTTATCATATTTTATGTTTTAAGTTTTAACTTGTTCTTCTTCTTCGACTCTTCTTCTTCAACCATTCTTTCAGCCGTGAGAAAAAATCAATGACAAGCTGGCTTCATTTCTTCTATTCTTCACTTGATAACCGTTGAAATCCACCTGCTCATCCGTCTACCCGCCGTACCCGCACCCGAACTAACCGACTGGAAAAACGGACAAAATTGGGCCTCCTATTTCCAACCGTGGGTTGTGACGGGTTGGGGTTTTTTGGACCGAATCCGGCCGTAACCGACCGGTGTCCAGCCCTAATGGGGATGGTTCGATGGGTTTAATTTCACTCTTGGAACATGCCTGATCACATAATACTGGTTGGTTACCGTTGACATATATACACACGTGTCATTAATTTGATACATCCAAGCCTGACCACAAAAAAAGCAATACAATTGGCATTTCATTTCATTTTCTACTTTCTATAGAGAAAAAAAAGGAAAAACAAGAGGCCTAAATGGGGTTACACTCATAACATCAAAATGAAGGAGAAAGTTTACTGATGTGATATAAGCCAAGCGTTGAATGTAAAACATTTCCAATCACGACTGCCGAACAATATTCAAATTGTGTTCGCTCGTGGTATTTTAATACAATATTCAAGAACCTTTGTCCATTGTAGCTGAATCTAAGCATTCCAACAGTCGGAACTCTCATCTCATACTTCAGTTCCCTCGAAGATTTAATTCAAGAGCCTGCTAAAAAGAACCTCACTTGAATAAAATGTTCAAATTATCAGTACTCTGCATTTTTTCTATCTAAACTTGACATCCTTCCACAAATACTTAAATGGAGTGCACCCTGGTCAATGGTCCCAGACGAAGCCAAGATGGCTTGAGCAGCATCCATTCTGGTCGCCATATAGAGAAAATGCACAAATAAAAGAAACATTCATTAAAATTAAAACAGGAAACTGCAGAATATATTTATATAGTATCTTAGTTGCCAATGACTACTTAAAAACACAATTCCGAATTAAGAGTAGACAGTAGAAATGATCGGTCACAAAACTTAACATTCAGTCTGCATAGTCACTAAAGTGCATTGACTAGAACAGGCAACAATGGTTTCACTTGTAAAAATGCTATCAAAAGCAAACATTCTAAACCTCGTCTGTTGTTTAATCGGTCATTGGTACAAAGGTTCGGAGCTTTCAAACTCTTGGCCTCTTGTTGCTGCAGCTGGGGCACTTGTATTGCTTGATGTGCTCAGCCTTAGCAGGAGTAATTTTAACACATTTACCATGGAACCATTTCTCGCACATATCACAACAGATCCAGAATTCATCAGTGCCATAATTATCACCGCAAGCCCCACAGGTTGCACCTTGTTCATCATCCTCCTCTTCTTCTTCCTCTCCACTGTCATCCTCTTCTTTGGGTGGTGGTGGAGCAGACATCTTCACGCCCTTAGCCTGAGGCTCAGACTGGTGGGACTGATTGAAGGGAAGCAACCAAAAGAGGAAAACCCAGGTGACTTTCAACACAAGAGCGGCGATAGAAACATAAACTAAGAACATGAAATGGAAAACTGCATACCTTTCCACTTGATTTGTATTTGCTACCATTGTTGTGAGCAGTGGGCTGGTCCTTTGATTGTTTAGCACTTCCTGTCACAAGCTCAAAGATGGTTGGCAAATCATTTATCATCTGAAAAAGCCTTTTCCTGTGAATATCCATTTGAACCAGGATTAGAAGAAACTCCTAATGCTTACCAAAAAAAAGAAACTCCTAAATATAATATCACATACAGATTTTGAACCCAACACTCTCCAGATTTCTAGCAATATACATTTTCTTCTTGGGCTCCTTAAGGAATATGGCATGTTGATTATTGTTTTCTTCACCTCCCCTACCCCAATTTTTTTGCAAAAGACGTGTCATTTATCCCCTAATCCCTTAGTTTAGATTTGATCCGACTAATTTTGTACTAATTTTAGATATTCAACTGAGTCGTTACCAACTGTATAGCAAAAAAGGGATCCAATGGGAGACTCAAGTGTATCCCATAAGTAAACAAATAAATAGCCTTCACTCAATCAATCTATCAATTTGAGTCCTCCTGCCACAAATTCTTCATTAGAGAAGGGGAGCCTTCACACAACAATTGGAGTTGCTGCTGTGACTAAATGATCACAGGTTCAGGTCATGGAATCAGTAACATAACAAATGAAAGACAAGGCTGCCTACAATAGACCTGCAATGGGTCCAAGCCTTCCCTGGACCCTGCCATGATAGGAGCTTTGTAGCACTAGGTTGCCCTATTTTTACTGCCACAATAGAATGCTTTAATTACTTGCAAAATTCTATTGAAGTTGCACAAGTTACTGAAATGCAGTGGATAACATTCGGTGGGAGACTCAAGTGTATTGCAAAAAGGGATCCAAAGGGAGACTCAAGTGTATCCCAGAAGTAAACAAATAAATGGCCTTCACTCAATCAATCTATCAATTTGAGTCCTCCTGCCACAAATTCTGCATTAGAGAAGATGAGCCTTCACACAACAATTGGAGTTGCTGCTGTGACTAAATGATCACGGGTTCAGGTCATGGAATCAGTCTATAGCAAATGCAAGATAAGGCTGCCTACAATAGACCCGCAATGGGTCCAAACCTTCCCTGGACCCTGCCATGACAGGAGCTTTGTAGCAGTGGGTTGCCCTATTTTTACTGCCACAATAGAATGCTTTAATTACTTGCAAGACTTCTATTGAAGTTGCACAAGTTACTGAAATGCAGTGATAACATTCAATTCAATAAACCATATTGCCATACTAGATATGTGTCGGTTATACCACTAATTAAACATCTAAAATCAGATGTACCATGGGCCATCATGGCATTAGGTTATACTATATCAACATTAGTACGCCAAAGGTTTACTTTGTCCTTTGACTTCCTAACATTATTAACTCGTCTTAATTGTGATGTAGTCATCCATATTCCTGTTCTAAAATATTAAGAATCACCAGTAGAAGTTAGTGTCATTGCCAGTGTTGGTGCACAAAAAGTCAGTGGAGATACTAGCCCCAATATCCCCAACTTCACCCATTCAACTGTCCTCAATAATTATTCCACAGAAGATCATTAAGAAAATGGGGAATTTAATATCATTAAATATTGACTTATTTTACTCGACAAAATCTATAACATTGTAAAATGGGAATGGATGTGGTATTTATATTTTGGCATATTACCTTTTTTGCACTTAACTCCATATTTCACTAATTGCATAATAAATTGCCATCAATGACCACATAAAAAGAAGGAAAAAAGAAGGGACCCAATAACCACAATCTCACAAACGTGTAGGTTTGACTGGTTAATATATATGTATGTCATTCTTGAATAATGTGTAACAAAATATCTAATATGAAGAAACAAATTAAATTACAAAATAGGATATCGTAAATATAGACAGGAGTGCAATAGAAAAGTGGACAGACAGACACGATACTTTCTCTAGTCAGTCAGTAAAGATATATAATATTTATTAAATTGAAATGTGAAATTCAACCCATCTTTTATTCCTACATCACCGTTACCACATACTAACTAATTAATAGCATACTACATGGAGATTGGGAATCATCACATTCGCATTCAAGAAAGTTAAAAACAAAAGGTTAGTTTAGATATTGACCAAGTGCATATAACCAAAGTCCAAAGTTTTCAAACTTTCTGATGAACAAGTTTAAACCTCATTGAGTTCCAAGTTCCATGACTCCGAACCAAGAAAGGACAAGTGATGAAAATTTCAAACTGAAAGTGAAACAAAAAAATTACAGAGCTTTACAAATTTCAAAAACAGCCGAAGTACTTTTCCACCAGGTGGGTCGGTTACATGAATCATACAACATTAAAATATCTTGTCATGAATTTAGTCCAGTGATAGACTATATAACTCTAAATCTGCCTTAATTGTTGATCTAAGGTTTTTCTTAATCTCCCTCTACCGCTAACTACTAAACTATTCTCCAAATGGTCTACTCCGCCCCCCTCCTTATTTATGCTTCACTGGGTTTTCTCCATACACCCCCATACCACTTAAGGCAGGACTCTACCATCTATTCTACAAGAACTACCATGCCTCTCTCTCTCTAATGATTTTTCTTTCCTAATTTTGTTTTGTCTTCTGTAACCACTTATCCATTGTAGTATTAACATTGAGCTTACTTTCTTGTTAGCTCTTTACGTCCCTATAATCAATCCTATATAGCAATAGTTGTATGGTAAAATTATTCTTCAAACTTGAGTGATACTTTTCTATTGCAAATTGCACTCGAATCATTCTTCCGTTACATCCACCCTATTTGGATCTGGAGGTAAACTTCTTCCTCTATCTCCCCGTCATTTTGTACAATGGATACATGGTAATTTGAACATGAGAATAATGGCATTAGGACAACAAATTTCGTCTCTGTCTGTTAAGGATTACAAATTTTCTGAGTGACTTTTACTGTAAAAAATTACCAAAACCACCAAGAAGGTGAATAATAGAACCGGCAAGTAAAGAAGAAACAGAAATGGGAATGATTGTATTGATACAGGAATCTGAGAGTAAAACCTCTCTAACTGGAATCAAACAGCAAAGAAATGATTATGATGGAGAGTAGTTCTCCAAGTAGAATGGAAAAAGATAAATGATTCTCTCTAGAAGAGAATGTCCCCTACCAAGATGAGACAACTCTCACTACTTAGTCCCAAATTCCTCCTCACACCAATTACCCCCTCTCTTATGGCTACCCTCTTCCTATATACCCATTCCCCTTCTCTCTCTCTTTCCAGTTGACTCCGAATCTCCTCATCCCCGTGCATTACTAATAGATGCTGACCAGAGCTGTCAATTTGGCCCATGTGGCCCAGCCCACATGGGCTGGGGCCAAAAGGCCCACTCATGTAATGGCCCATAGGGAAAAAAGCCCACAAAACTATGTGTGCTAGGAACCTTCTATTTTTTAAAAGAATTCTGGAAACCATTTGGCCCATCCTTTGGAAAATCACTGCATCAAAATCCTTCAATGCATACTCATTTCCTCTCGTTTTGCAGGGAACAGAAAATGGCTACTCCTCCGTCGTCCTCTCTGTTGGACTGAGCAAGTCATTCAATCTTGGTCTCTACAAAACAGAACATCATCAAGACACAGACTACCCGACCCAGAATCAGCTGACCCGGGTTCATTTCATGATTGGATTATGTCAGTGAAATTACACCGATTGGAGTCAAACAAAACACAGTGGAAGAAATCTGGATCTGAACCCAAGATTATGGATGGGAGGGTAGAAGAGGTATAGGTGGATGCCAACGCTGATGATTTATAAAAAAGGTTTAAGCAGCAACTTAGATTGGAGAGTCTTGAGCTTGATTCAATTCTGCGTTACAGGGATATACTTCAATGAAACTGAGAGTAACATATGCAAGAAAAAAAAAGACCGGACTGATATGGTAAGTAACGAGCTAACCTGAAAATCCCTGGCACCCACTATAAAATTTAAATTGCGGGCTGGGGATATTTCAAACCCACTCAATGGGGGCTGGAAATTTAGGGGGCTTAGTAGGAGGCCAAGAGGGCTGGGATGTGGGGCTGGGCTGTTTTGACAGCTCTAACTATTGGGCCTATCATCAATAGTAGGCTATCAGACAACAAGAAAATTTGAAATATGTATGCTATTTAGGGTAAAAAATTAATAAGACCATGACAATATAAGATACACGCAGACATACAATTGCAATGAATGGGGGGATATATTTATATTCAAAAACGGCAAGTCAGCATTTAGCAGTGAGTACAAGACATGTAAGAACATGTAATTTACACAAACATAAACTTCGAGACTAGAGAAAGAATACACATCACATGATGATGTCCCAAATAGAGCTTTTCTGTACTGTGAAGCAGTAAAACATTATCCATAACTATCTTAACAAGGGGTGACAAAGATTATAGAAAGAACATTATTACTACTCGGGCTATTCATGAGTACACTGCAACTCATTAAGAACATTACATAACTTGCAATATTCCATGCCTGTCTAGTGTCTAGAGACTTACTAGATTATTGATAAACAAAAAAGAATCTGAAATATCTAATCAGCAGTTCGGCTCATACAGAAAACATGAATTAATAAACACTGCAAATTTAAAATAGACTAAACCAATGATAAGAGTTCATGCAAATACTGTGCAGTGATTGAAATGAATGATTCTAAAGTCTAAATAACCTAGATGTATCAAAGAAGTTTAAAACTAGTAGGGCCAACCAAAGTCAACCACTCACCAGAAAAAGAAAAGGCAGGGATGGAAATAAGTTCAGCAAAAAAGTTCTAGTTTCTCTATATAACAACAATTTTCTAAGTGGTCTTCACAGTTCTTGCAAGTGTGTAGTATAGCAAAGGAATTCTTACCTTTCATTCTTGCCAAATCCAAAGCGGGCACCAAAATAAAAAGAAACAGCAAGAAGCCATGAGTCACTGTGAACTGCAACCAGTGATAACCAGTCCTTCTCTTGCATGCCATCCCTAGCAAAGTTTATACCTAATGCTGGCTCAGGAAGTTCAGGAGGCACTTCCTCAACAGGCAAATTCACTTCCCATGTTTCATTTGGAAATCCATATAGACACAAATTCTCCTTCTCTACAACGACAACAATATAATGTTAACGAATAAAAATACTTCAAAATAAACACTTAGTCTGGGTTCTTCCTTTTTGGGAGATTATGGACGCAAATTATGTAAGCTACTACTATAACCATTCAAATATTTCTAATTTGAAAAAAAAATTACAGTGACATAGTTAGTTTACTTATAAAGGATAAATTCGCAAACATGTATTAAAACTAATTAATTGTCCCCATTCTCTTCCTTTCTGCTCCGTTTATTTAACGGATAATCCTCCATACTAACTTCCAAACATAACAAAGCTAAAGAGAAAAGTCACAAGCCATCAAGTTCAATCAGACAGAGTGGGAGAATCATCCTTGTAGATGTAACAGGTTTAAGAGTGATGACTAAAACAAATAAACGACCAAAAAATGCTATCTCAGTTGCAAAAAGTGACAAACTCTCAATTTTCCTAGAGTTTACGAGTCTACAATTTTACATTGACTTGGCCTTAAAACGTAAATAATCGATCAAATCAATACTGCTGGCTACTTGGGTTGAACTATCTATGTAATGCAATCTATATTGGATTTATGTTTGATTTGGTCTTTAATGTAGTATCATCCCATCTAGATTATTGTACTAGCACATTTTTTTTGTGGTTTGTTTCTTTGCTTTAATATGGAGTTACAATGTTGAATTATCGTTGTGTTAAACTGTTTTTATATTTTGTATATTTTAAATTTACCAGTCAAGTCTACAAGTCGAGCTTATGGAAGCTATTAGAGTTTGACAATCTCGGGTCCAAGTGTCCAAGAAGCAGCATGCATGTCAGTGAGAGAGTTCTGAATGATGAGAATGCAAACATCGAAAACCAGAAAACAACAAATGACTCCCACAAGCATAGGAGACAATGAAGACAGAGCGAGTTAAGAGCAGAGCAACAGGAAACGGATATCATTTGATAAAATCACGAAATTAAAGAATGGAAAAAGAAAAGAAGAGAAGACAGAGCCCAGTTCTACTATTTATCAATTGAATTATTAAAAGCACGAGCAAAAGAAACAAAACCTCAGAACAGAAAAATACGCAAACCACTTACCGGGATCGCACTGCTGGTAAAACCTTTCAACGTCTGCAAGAACAAAAAAAAAAACCCAGTAAAAGAATAACGGTTCAGTGAATGTAAAAACAAGAAAAGCGAAAGATAGAGAGAAGGGAAGCAAAGGGTAGCGTACCAGTAGTGAGGGCCTTGATCAATCCAGCGCGTCTGCCCTTAAAGTCGCTGAAAACCTCTTCAACTGTTCTTGGTATCGGGTGCGGTATCGGTTCCATCTTCTCCTCTCTCTTTCCTCTCCTCTCCTCTACAATTTCAATTTCAATTATACGACGACACAAATAAAAACTAGACGGAGATTTTCGGTTACTTGCTTCTTTTTATATTTCTGGGGGGGGGGGGGGGGGGCTAGGGTTTTACACTTTTTTTAATCCCTAACCCTATATTCAAAGTTGAACGGAATTAGGGAAAAAGAAGCTTGTGTTTATCCATTCGGATTGTAATTGAATAAGTTGGCGATGCATACAAGGGAAAAGGAGTGTCGATTGTTGAAATAGGGAGGAAACCAGCATTGACATTACGAGAAGTGAACATATATAGGGATTTAAAACATGGGGTTGACGAGTAAACCGCAACTGGGGGTCTGCAGAGATAATTGTAAATTAATATACAAGGGCTTTGCTCAAGTGTGTAGATAAAGTTTTTAAATGATATAAAAAAAATTAAGGTTTAATTGTAGTTATTTTAAAGGAAATCATTGTAAACTATTTTATGCAGTTATTTTATTAAGTTTAATAGGGTTGGTTCGAGCACTAACAGGTTCAGATCCGAGTCCTAAATGTTCAAAAACTCTACTGATATGGGAGAACTACACATACCGACAAAGTCGATGACACCTCACCAGTTAGGCTCCCAACGTATGTCGACAATAGAACAAAAAAGGTAACACGACAAAGCCGATAGATACTGCACACCAATAATACGATAACAAAAAAAAATTCACTAATGGTTCTATTTTTCTAATTTTTTTTTAAAGACAAAATAATATATTATAGGGAGTACAATGGGTACTCCAACCAACACCAATACATGAGGTCTCATTAAAACTTCATGGGGCCAAAACCCAATGAGAAAAAGACCCAATGAGAATAAGCTACAAGAATAAAAACAACAGTCTACTGATACATAAAGCCGGCAAGAAATCTACCAAAAGCGACGAAGTTATGTCCTTGTAATACACGTTATCGAAGCCACGTGCCACTCATAATAAAGACACATTGGTCCCTTAGATCGCACCAGGAACCATCTCCATGAGAGATTTTATCCTCTGCACCACCAAAGCGACTTCAGGGGATTTAGCACCAAAAATACATCCATTCCGCATCTCCTAAATAAACCAAAGAACACTATGCCAAATCAAGCTCATCCCCCGTTTTGCCCTTTCCCCACGGCCAAAGGAGCAGAAAACCGCAAAAAGGCAGAATAAATCTGGTGGAAGAGGTAGCTGCCATCCCAACCAACTAAAGACCTCTTACCAAACTCTATGGGCGAAATGGCACCGTAGAAAGAGATGAAGTGTCGATTTCTCCGGATCCCCACACAACACACACCCAGCCAGATTTGGATCTAAGATAACTCGTCTCCACACCAGGTTCACCCGGGTAGCTAACCGATCTAGAAGCAGCTGCCAAGAAAAGCAATAACTTTGGGGGGAGCCAAGCTCTGCCACAGTTGACCCAAACACACCACCTGAGAATCGGAAAAACCCTACTAAAGGTAACTCCTCCCTAAGTCGCGCATAGGCAGAACAGACTGTGTACAAACCAGAAACATCACCAGGACACACCCAATAATCCTCCTCCATGTTAATAAATACTGGTAGCAAGAGTTGTAGGAGACCCCGCTCAAGTTCCTCCTCCCACACAAACAACCTGCGACGCCACAAAAAATCCCACAACCAAACTTCATTTAATCATCTCCCAAAATCTCCAACACAGGCCTCCTGACGATTCGAGACAAGGAAAAGCCTCGGGAAAAGCCCGACTAAGAGGAAGAGCTCCACCCAAGTGTCATGCCAAAAAGAGGTCGAGAACCCATTACCCACTCGTCTAACGGTATTATTGTTGAACCAATCATCCCATGAACCTGACTCCATACCCATCCGACAGATATCTTTCCACCATGACAATGCAAAACTCGGTATAGTTAGGGAAGACAACACTGGGGTCGAAGCCACAGCCTGCCCATACCTAGCAACAAGAACATCCTGCCAGATCGATGAATTCCCCACTAAGAGCCTCCAGCGCCACTTACCCAAAAGAATCAGATTAAAGGACCTTAGATCCTTGACCCCAAGACCACCCTCATCGTTTGGCTTACACACCTCTGACCACCTGACCCAAGGAATTTTCTTCCGATCCGAACAACCACCCCATAGAAACTCCCTCTGCAAGCGAACCAACTTCTTCCACACCCCCACCCACATCTTAAAATAAGATAGGAAGAAAATAGGTAAACTATTGAGGACTGAATTGAGTAGCGTAATTCGTCCCCCAAAGGAGATAAACCTATTCTTCCAATAACCAATCCGACGAAGCAAGAGACCGACCAAGGGTTCCCAAGTAGCCACCCTACGGGGATTTTCCCCAACTAGAAGACCCAAATACTTGAACGGCACCGCCCCAATCTTGCAGTGAAGGAAACCTTCAGCCATCGAGAGGAAGGAAGAATTCACATTAATACCCAGAATGTTGCTCTTCGAGAAGTTGACCTTCAACCCTGATGCCAAACTCAAAACATCTCAACACAAACTTCATAGTCCACAGATTCTGTACCAAAGGAGACCCAATCAGAATAGTATCATCAGCATATTGCATATGTGAAACCACTAAACTCGACTCCCTCACAACAAAGCCCCTAAACAACCTGATAACTCTATTTTATATAGAGTTATTCATGCACTTAAACTTAGATAATTTCTTAATTTCAAGTATAATATGTGTTAAATATAGTAGTATGAATAAAATAACAACATTTATGGTTTTAAGATGAATGACATTCACAACTTAGCATTTTGTATATATATTGGTATGTTGGATGTGTTTGTTCAGTGCATCTGCACTTGATGCTTCTGCACCAGGAAAAACACAGTGCATCTACACTAGAAGCATTTCCACAGTGCTTCTGCACCTTTCTGCACCAAGACGGATAACCCCACATTGGAAGCACCTCAATTCATACCAATGCATAAACACCTCTATGACATCATGCTTAGTCACAAGTCACATGGAGGCACATACCCACTTGCAAAAGGAGGCGCCTACAATAGAAGACCATCATGAAAGGTCATTCATAACAAACACATGGCCTTCCCCGATTGGACCTCTCTTTGAGGTGGTGTAACACCCCGGTATATTTAACATGTAAAAATACCCAAGTGAGCCAAAGTATAAACATCAGAGATAATAATATCTGCTTAGACACTGAATACCACTATAAAATTTTTGCTGAAATAAAACATAACCGTCTTATACACAAATAAGACCATACGGTACTCAGACCATAAAATGTCAGCAACTGTGGTAATCAGAGTCATACAAGAAAGCGGAAAGGAGGATAAACAAAACACTAATGCCATAGTGTTGTGGTACATAGACAACAGAAGGAAAAATAAACTTAAACATAAAGCTAAGTCATCATCCATCTCCCGGGGCCACCTACTCGTGCCTCTGAGGTTTCTTCTGTCCCTGTTTATCTGTAAAACAACAACATTTAAACAGTGAGATACATTCTCAGTGAGTTCTACCGAGACTCCTATCTACCCTCTCGGTTCAATTATGAGTCTTATTTAACTTTACACGACATCGACTGCGCGAACGCTAACTCCCGATGAACCGTATTGTTTTACACATAGCATTCCACCGACTGCCCCGAGACTAATCCCGGCGGACCTGCTATAACTCAGTGCGTCACCGACTGCCCCGAGGCTAATCCCGGCGAATCACACTACAAAAATCATAGTAACGTACCACCGACTGCCCCGAGGCTAATCCCGGCGAACGTTACTTAATACTTTTCGACACACCACCGACTGCCCCGAGGCTAATCCCGGCGAACCCCTTGCCAATAATTGTTTCACTATCGGCTTCAGAGCCTAGGGTAGGGGATCATGGCTGCCCCTCCTAGTATGTCAACATGGGTCGTCACCCAAACTCGATACAATATATATATATATATATATATATATATATATATATTTATCTTCAATAATATGAACTCATAGTTCATTTGCATTATAGTTTACCACGTAGGACTCATAATCCACTCGGTTATCAATAAAACGTATCCGCACACGTATACTATTATTCAGTTTTTCGAAACGATTTCAATATCAAAAGTGTTTTATAAAACCCTTTGTGACGCACCCAAAATCGTGGCATCATAAGTCTAATATCATTATATGAGGGTCAGGAAAGGACTAGGAAAGGATTAGGATCGTAACGGAATCATTTTGGGTACTTTGAAAATTTTGGACAGAACTGGGCGCACGGGTCGTGCCCCTGGACGCACGGGTCGTGCGCCCTATTAGACATTTTTAAACACTGGAGCAGAACTAGGCGCACGGGTCGTGCGCCCTGGACGCACGGGTCGTGCGCATTTGACAGCATTGCCAAAATGCCCTGTTTTATGAAATTTTGCTTTCCGATTGATCCGAAACTCGCTCCGATCGATTCCTAACTCAAAAACAGACAATACCAGACAATATACCAATTCAATCAACATCAAACAATCAAGCAATTCAATCAAAAACTCAACGATTACGAATTTCGTTAAAACGCAATATATTTCAAAATAACGTTTTCGACTCAAAATCTTTCGAAAACAAGTCACACAATTCATTTCAAAACGGAATAAACCTAAACGTGAGTAAAACTCACCCTTGACGCGAGAGTCGTTGTAGAGCCGAAATCACCAAATCGAACCCAATCAACACCGAACCGCTCCTAACTTCGTTCCGAGCTTCCAATCGCGTTCAATCCGCTCCTAGATTCGTTCCTAAGCATGATTAAATCATCAATTTCATCACACGATTCACGATTTCGCCAAATCACCTTCAAAACCTCCCCAAATTCGTAGGTCATAAAATAGGGGAAAAACCGGATGAAATCTTACCTAGCTCTTGGGTTATGATGAGGAGAGTGAGATGATGAAGATGGTGAATTTTGGAGGGGTGGGCTTCACTCCTCTTCTTCCTTTCTCTTCTTCTTTCCTCTTCTTCTTTCTCTTTTCCTTTTCTTCTTTTCTTTCTCTTTTCTCTTCTTTTCTTCCTCTGTTTCTCCTCTCACTCTCGTGGACCCTTCTTTCTTTTCTTTAAACACACACACACACACACACACACACACACACACACACACACACACACACACACACACACACACACACACACACACATATTTAATTAATAGATAAGTGGTAGCGTGGTCCAATTACCGTATTGATCTTAATTCCTTAATTCGATTTTGAAACTTCCTTGACCCGTATTATCCGGTTAACGATCTAATGTCATCCAATAAATAATTTTAGTACTCAATAAATTTACCAGTCGAGTACTAAATTATTCCTATTGGGTTAACATCCAAATAATTCGCCTAATTATTTTGAGGATGTTACATTCTCTCCCACTTAAAAGAATTTTGTCCTCAAAATTAAACACAACGTACCTCAAGAAAACAAATACGGATACTGAGTCCGCATATCGTCCTCCAACTCCCAAGTAGCTTCTTCGACGGAAAAACCATCCCAAACTACCTTGACAATGGGAATTGACTTCGTCCGTAGCGTCCTCTCGCCACGTTCCATGATGTAATTTGGATGAGGTTGGAAAGACAAGTCCGGTCGAAGGTCAATCGTTTCAAAATCTAATGGTTGACTTGGATCGGGAATGTACTTCCGCAACTGAGACACATGGAACACGTCATGCAGACTTGACAATGGCGGAGGCAAAGCAATATGGTATGCAAGAGGCCCGACTCGCTCGATAATTTGGAATGGCCCAATATACCGAGGACTGAGTTTCTTCACCCGTAATGCCCTACCTGTGCCTATTGTCGGTGACAATTTCAAAAACACATGATCACCTGACTCAAACTCTAACGGCCTTCTCCTTTTGTCAGCATAACTCTTTTGTCTACTTTGAGCAGCTTTCATTCTTTCTCTGACCTGGCGGATCTTTTCTGTGGTGTCCTGAATCATCTCAGGTCCTAACAATCGGTTCTCGCCGACTTCCCACCAACACAATGGAGTTCTACATTTCCTACCATACAACGCTTCAAAAGGTGCCATTCCGATACTGGAATGGTAACTGTTGTTGTAAGAGAATTCCACCAATGGGAGATGATCCTCCCATTTCTTCCCATTATCAAGTACCGAAGCCCTAAGCATATCCTCTAATGTCTGGATAGTTCTCTCGGTCTGACCATCCGTCTGCGGGTGATAAGCGGTACTAAGAAGCACTTTAGTCCCCAATGCTTCATTCAGAGCTTTCCAAAACCGAGAAGTGAATTTCGAATCTCGATCCGACACTATACTGGTAGGAACCCCATGCAACCTTACTATATTCTTTAAATACACCTCAGCTAACTTGGATACTTTACTGCTCGAACGAACTGGAATGAAATGAGCTGATTTGGTTAACCGATCCACAACTACCCAAATGGAGTCGTTACCGGCTTGGGACCTTGGCAACGCCATTACAAAATCCATGGAAATGTCTTCCCATTTCCACACTGGCACATCTAGTGGCCGTAGCAGACCACCCGGCTTCTGATGTTCTATCTTAACCTTTTGGCAAGTTAAGCATTGAGATACGAATTCAGCAATCCCTAACTTCATTCCTTGCCACCAATACATCTGCTTTAAATCTCTATACATCTTGGTGGACCCAGGATGTACAGAAAATAAACTTCGGTGTGCTTCTTCTAGCACTTGCTTTTTAATATCTTCATTATCGGGCACACAGATCCTACCGTTGAAACAAATAACTCCATCACTATCTTCAGTAAAATCTGGCAACAATTTCTGCGATTGTAGCTGTATATCAATCTCCTGTGCTAAGCGAATAGAATCCCTTAATGAACTGGAGATCCTCATATGGCTCAACACTAACCGGTTCTTCCTTGTTCTTGCATTCATATTCAAGTCCCTAAAGGACTCCAACAACTTCATTTCATGCATCATAAACTTTGCTATGTGAATGGATTTCCTACTTAGTGCATCAGCTACAACATTAGCCTTTCCCGGATGATACTTCAATTCGAAGTCATAATCCTTCAGAAATTCCACCCACCTTCTCTGCCTGTTATTCAACTCCTTCTGATCAAACAAATATTTCAAACTTTTGTGATCACTAAAGACTTCGAAACGAGACCCATACAGGTAATGTCTCCAAATCTTCAGTGCGTACACAATAGCTGCCAACTCCAAATCATGAGTCGGATAATTTTCTTCATGAGTCTTCAACTGCCTGGAGGCATAAGCTACAACTTGTTGGTTCTGCATAAGGACACATCCCAAACCCTTCCCAGAAGCATCGCTGAAAATTTGAAAATCCAAGGACGGATCTGGAAGAATTAGGATTGGAGCAGAAGTCAACCTAACCTTCAATTCTTGAAAACACTCCTCACAATCGGCATCCCATATAAACGGTTGGGCCTTACGAGTCAACCGGGTAAGTGGAAGAACCAGTTGTGAGAAACCTTGAATAAACCTCCTATAGTAACCAGCTAGACCCAATAAACTTCTTATTTCTGTAACAGATGTTGGTCTTTCCCAGTTCAATACAGCTTCCACCTTACTGGGATCCACGGCAACTCCCGATTGGGAAATCACGTGTCCCAAAAACTTTACTCCCGGCATCCAGAAGTCACACTTCGATGGCTTGGCATACAATTTCTTTTCTCGGAGTACGTTCAGAACAATGCGGAGATGTTGAACATGGTCCTCAATGGTCTTAGAGTACACCAAGATATCATCAATAAAAACTACTACAAACTGATCGAGATAAGTATGGAATACTCGGTTCATGTAATCCATGAATACCGCTGGAGCATTAGTCAAACCGAAGGGCATTACTACGAACTCGTAATGTCCATACCTCGTACAGAAAGCTGGCTTCGGAATATCTAAGGCTCGTACCTTTATTTGATGATTGCCCGACCTCAAATCAATTTTTGAAAATACCACGGCACCCCGAAGTTGGTCGAGCAAATCGTCTATCCTTGGCAATGGCTATTTATTCTTGATCGTCACTTTGTTGAGTTGTCGATAATCTATGCACAACCTCATGCTACCATCCTTCTTTTTGACTAGCAACACCGGAGCACCCCGTGGAGAAGCGCTCGGTCGAATGAACCTCTTTGAGATCAACTCTTCAAGTTGAGACTTCAATTCCTTTAATTCTAAGGGAGACATTCTATAAGGAGCAATAGATATTGATCCTGTACCAGGAATCAATTCTATTGAGAATTCTACCTCTCGCTCAGGAGGTAAGGATGAAACCTCTTCTGGAAAGACATCTAGAAATTCATTTACCACTTGCACAGATTACAAATCTAAACCCGTTTCAGTAGATGCAGACAACGTAATAAGAATAGCCTCCGCACCTTGGAATAATGACTGGCTTGCTTCGGTGTAAGAGATCATCACTTCAGAATCTGCCTGTGTCAAGCCTACGGATTCGGAGGCAAAGCTAATGGTTCGGTCGGCACAGTTGATCGTTACATGATTTTCCGCCATCCAATTCATACCCAGAACAATGTCCATGCTTCTCATAGGCAAGCAAATAAATTTCACAACAAATTGTCTGTCCCCTATGACAAGTAGGCAATTTTCACACAATGATTGGGTCTGGACACGACCCTTGGCAGCAGTTAAAATAGTTATCGGTTCGGATAATTCAGATAATGCTAAACCCAACCGGTCCACACACGCTTGTGATATAAAACAATGAGTTGCACCGGAATCATATAAAATATTGACTGAGTTATTAAAAAGAGATCCCGTACCCCTCAGTAGATTATCAGTAGGCGTGATGGTTCGAGCATCCAATGTGTTGATTCGTCCTTGCCTTGGCGCATTCGGTGCTCCTTGGAAATTTTTCTTTGCCGGGCACTGATTTGCATAGTGGCCCTCTTCGTTACAATGATAGCACCGATTAGGTTTCTGCCAACATTCACCAGAATGATGCTTTCCACAGTTTCTACACTTGTGGGGGCTTGTTGGATCATGGGATTGTACCTGCTTCCCTTTATAATTACTCCCCTTGAATGGCCTGGATGGAGTAGAAGATTCAGCAACCTTTTTCTTACCCTTCCAGTAGTCTTTCTTTTCAGCATACATTTTCCTCAGGTCCTCCTCAGCAACATATGCTTGTTGCACTAAGGCGGGATAATTAACCAAAGTGTAAGAACTGAGTCCTTGGCTCACATCAGCTCGGAGACCTTCTTTGAACATTTGCATCTTCCACATATCATTTGGGGCATACCTCCCCAACTCATAGAACTGAGACAGTCTTTCAAATTTCGCAGCATATTCACCAACCGACATATCACCTTGCTTAAGATTTACAAACTCCGCTTGCTTGCTCAGCTTCTTCACCGAAGGGAAATATTGCTTCAGAAACAATTCCTTGAAGTTGTCCCAAGTGAGGGGAGTTCCTTGGAGTTCCATCATTTGTCTTGCATTACACCACCAGGTGTGGGCATCTTCATCGAGCACATTTGCCGCACATATTACTTTCTCTTCTTCCCCGCATTGCAAGGTTTGAAAAATTTTCTCCATTGAATCAATCCAATAATAGGCAGTCATTGGATCCGGTCCACCCTTGTAAGTCGGGGGCTTCATCTTTTGAAATTGGAAGTATGTCCGATTAGGATCTTCTTGATGAGGTTGGAAATTGGGCTGTTGCAGACCCATTTGGTCATGCTGCATTTGCAGCATATCCTGCATCATCTTTTGCTGATTCTCAATGACATTCTGCATCCACTCAAAGTTTGGATCAACAGGAGGAGGAACGCCTCTGCCTCTTCTGGCCATGATTCTGCGAAATATGCACAAAGTATTAAGTTGATCAAGCTCAATGTCTAATAGCATACTAAGAAAATCACGACTGGAGAAAGCAAAGACCCTAAAGGCTAAGTCCGACTAGGTCGAACCGCTCTGATACCAACTGTAACACCCCGGTATATTTAACATGTAAAAATACCCAAGTGAGCCAAAGTATAAACATCAGAGATAATAATACCTACTTAGACACTGAATACCACTATAAAATTTTTGCTGAAATAAAACATAACCGTCTTATACACAAATAAGACCATACGGTACTCAGACCATAAAATGTCAGCAACTGTGGTAATCAGAGTCATACAAGAAAGCGGAAAGGAGGATAAGCAAAACACTAATGCCATAGTGTTGTGGTACATAGACAACAGAAGGAAAAATAAACTTAAACATAAAGCTAAGTCATCATCCATCTCCCGGGGCCACCTACTCGTGCCTCTGAGGTTTCTTCTGTCCCTGTTTATCTGTAAAACAACAACATTTAAACAGTGAGATACAATCTCAGTGAGTTCTACCGAGACCCCTATCTACCCTCTCGGTTCAATTATGAGTCTTATTTAACTTTACACGACATCGACTGCGCGAACGCTAACTCCCGATGAACCGTATTGTTTTACACATAGCATTCCACCGACTGCCCCGAGACTAATCCCGGCGGACCTGCTATAACTCAGTGCGTCACCGACTGCCCCGAGGCTAATCCCGGCGAATCACACTACAAAAATCATAGTAACGTACCACCGACTGCCCCGAGGCTAATCCCGGCGAACGTTACTTAATACTTTTCGACACACCACCGACTGCCCCGAGGCTAATCCCGGCGAACCCCTTGCCAATAATTGTTTCACTATCGGCTTCAGAGCCTAGGGTAGGGGATCATGACTGCCCCTCCTAGTATGTCAACATGGGTCGTCACCCAAACTCGATACAATATATATATATATATATATATATATTTATATATTTATCTTCAATAATATGAACTCATAGTTCATTTGCATTATAGTTTACCACGTAGGACTCATAATCCACTCGGTTATCAATAAAACGTATCCGCACACGTATACTATTATTCGGTTTTTCGAAACGATTTCAATATCAAAAGTGTTTTATAAAACCCTTTGTGACGCACCTAAAATCGTGGCATCATAAGTCTAATATTATTATATGAGGGTCAGGAAAGGATTAGGATCGTAACGGAATCATTTTGGGTACTTTGAAAATTTTGGACAGAACTGGGCGCACGGGTCGTGCCCCTGGACGCACGGGTCGTGCGCCCTATTAGACATTTTTAAACACTGGAGCAGAACTAGGCGCACGGGTCGTGCGCCCTGGACGCACGGGTCGTGCGCCCTGGACGCACGGGTCGTGCGCCCTGGACGCACGGGTCGTGCGCATTTGACAGCATTGCCAAAATGCCCTGTTTTATGAAATTTTGCTTTCCGATTGATCCGAAACTCGCTCCGATCGATTCCTAACTCAAAAACAGACAATACCAGACAATATACCAATTCAATCAACATCAAACAATCAAGCAATTCAATCAAAAACTCAACGATTACGAATTTCGTTAAAACGCAATATATTTCAAAATAACGTTTTCGACTCAAAATCTTTCGAAAACAAGTCACACAATTCATTTCAAAACGGAATAAACCTAAACGTGAGTAAAACTCACCCTTGACGCGAGAGTCGTTGTAGAGCCGAAATCACCAAATCGAACCCAATCAACACCGAACCGCTCCTAACTTCGTTCCGAGCTTCCAATCGCGTTCAATCCGCTCCTAGCTTCGTTCCTAAGCATGATTAAATCATCAATTTCATCACACGATTCACGATTTCGCCAAATCACCTTCAAAACCTCCCCAAATTCGTAGGTCATAAAATAGGGGAAAAACCGGATGAAATCTTACCTAGCTCTTGGGTTATGATGAGGAGAGTGAGATGATGAAGATGGTGAATTTTGGAGGGGTGGGCTTCACTCCTCTTCTTCCTTTCTCTTCTTCTTTCCTCTTCTTCTTTCTCTTTTCCTTTTCTTCTTTTCTTTCTCTTTTCTCTTCTTTTCTCTTCTTTTCTTCCTCTGTTTCTCCTCTCACTCTCGTGGACCCTTCTTTCTTTTCTTTAAACACACACACACACACACACACACACACACACACACACACACACACACACACACACACACACACACACACACACACACACACACACACATATTTAATTAATAAATAAGTGGTAGCGTGGTCCAATTACTGTATTGATCTTAATTCCTTAATTCGATTTTGAAACTTCCTTGACCCGTATTATCCGGTTAACGATCTAATGTCATCCAATAAATAATTTTAGTACTCAATAAATTTACCAGTCGAGTACTAAATTATTCCTATTGGGTTAACATCCAAATAATTCGCCTAATTATTTTGAGGATGTTACAGGTGGAGTGTTGGACTCAATTCCCAGCAAACATGTTATGAAAAGTAACCATGGTTAACCCCTCTAGGTTAACTTTATCTCCAAGAAAACCCTCACTTGAAGGAAAGCTCCAAGGCTATATAAAGGCTTCACTTCACTTGATCTTAACATCATCTATATACCATCTTTACTACTTTTCTTGTATTTTCATTTTTTAGTAGTAGTTAGGAGTAAGAAGGTAAGGAAGGAATTGACGACTCCCTCCTTCACTTCTTCATCAAGTTAGTTAAGTAGAAGGAATCAGTGCATCTGCACCACTTGGAATCTCATGCAAAGGAACTTCAATTTGTGTAACTTCTACCTTATTGTTTTCTTTTGTATTATGCATATTAATATGTTCTTTGCAGATTCTCTCTATTATATAATGTCTAATATGAGCTAAATTTCTTTAGTTGAGATGTTCTAACTTTATAATGAGCTTTTGAGTAAGTTATTGTGTTTTCAAAGTGGTGTATGCATTTTTGGTTCTTGTGTTATACTACATCCATCTTGTTTTAAGGTTAATCACTTAAAATGAGTAGAGTTATATTCACAAACATGGTTTATAACTAGAAATCAAGAACTAATAAGGGTGGGTGTTTTAATGAAGGCTTTATTAACTTGTTTAATAAAGAAAACTTTGTTAAAACCATGTTAAGTCCTAGACATAGGATAACATAGTCCTTAGGGTAATGCAGTGGGTACTTAAAAGGCAGGAGTGTACTTATTTAGCAACTTAGACAAGAATTGTAAGAAGGCAAGAAAGGAATTGACAACTTCTCTCTTTACTTCAAGACAAGGTTTTAAGAGCTTGTAACGAAACTCTGAAGAACGTAGCTGAAAGGCACATACTAGTGCAACTACACTCAAGTGCATCTGCACCACAGAAAACACAATACTCTTGAAAGTGATTTATTTAGTGAAGACATCTCAACTATCATTCTCAACTGATTTCCTTCATATTTTCTTACATATCTACATTCTGTTTTCCTAAACATTAAACACCCAAAATTGTGAGTAGTGTAGCTGCACTAGTTTATGCTTTCTAAACATAAAAAAGTTTAACAAATCCATGTGGGTTCGACCTTTCTCATCACTATATTACTTGTTTGTGACTGTGTATACTTGCACATAATTTCCACACACCACAACCCCACCTCAGTTGACTGCCTAATAAGCCCACTAAGGCCCTCAGCCACCAATAGGAACAATTTCGTAATTTTTGTAATTTCGTATTTTTGCCTGCTAGACCCAGTCTTCTAAAAATCTTAAATGTTGATCGATTTTGAAATTAAATTAGTGACTTTGTGATGTGTTAAAGGAGTTGTTTACTTGGCACTAACAACTTGGAGAAACAAACTCAATTAGCGTCCGATGATAGTTATTACCAATTATGAAATATAATATAATTTTAAAAATAATAAAAGGAATGAAGAAATTTAGGCAAAAATAAACCCTAAATCCTAAATTGAGAGACAGATTGTGAGAGTTCAAAGGGGAGCCTAATCTTAAACTCTAAATTGCAAACCATGGGAGAATTTTTTATGGCGGTATGTTTTCTAACTTTTTATGGTCATTTATGTGATACATATGAACGAGAAGGTTTGAGGGTGGCAACAATTCAATTCTTCACTCG
Organism: Astragalus membranaceus; assembly: GCA_039519185.1. NCBI lineage: Eukaryota > Viridiplantae > Streptophyta > Magnoliopsida > Fabales > Fabaceae > Astragalus > Astragalus membranaceus. The sequence goes on along the minus strand of CM076851.1, from coordinate 142,305,150 downwards.
AGTTTATGTTATTTTATAGTGTTTATGTTTGTTCGTGCTTTATTAAATGCACACACATTATATTTCTAGTGGCTTTCTCTTAACACTATAATAGGCTCCTAAAGGGGTTAGGAGAAAGTTATCTTTGAATCCAACAACAAGCTAACTGTGGAAAGAATGTTAAAAGGACTTAAATATGCCACTTATGGGGGAGACACTTTCACTAAATATATGGAACTGTTGATTCAACACTATAATTACAGAAGTAGTGTTTGTTAAGAGGCAAGGTAAGACGGCCCTTGTCCCATTAAAGTAAAACTCAGCTTAACTATTAATAGTTAAACTTTGAAAATAGCGAAAAATATCATGGATTGCATTACTTAGCATTATCACACATAGCGAAAAATGGGCTTAAATATGTTTTTAGTCCCTGCAAATATAAGGTTGTAGCGACCGAAAAATCCGAAGGAGGATTTTTTTTTTACATTTTGTGAAATAATGATGCTATATGATGAATGAAAAAATGATGTCACGCGTGTTAAAAAGAAAAGTAAAAGGAATTTTTTTTGGTGATTCAACTTTGAGAAAGCATTAACTATGTGTATGTAGCCCGGACACGGGATATGATACGGGATACGACACGACACGGATACGTGGATACGAGAAAATTTTGAAAACCAAGATACGATACGGCGGGGATACTTCAATAAAAAATTAAATTAAAAATAAAAATATATAAAATATAACTAAAGATATTTCACTTTACTATATTTGTATTTGAAATAATATTATTTGAGTGGCTTATTTTATTTTATAAAATATTAGTGTTTAAAGTATAATTGATCTTTAAAAGTTATTTTGAGCTATTGAGGTGTTAAAATAATAGTTTGAGTGAAAAATGGCTTTAAAATGGATTAAAATGAGCTATTGAGGTGTCAAAACGTATCCGCTGAGTATCCTGCGTTTACACCGTATCCCGCGCCCGTATCCTGCTAATGGTGCCGTATCCCCAACGTGTCCCTCACGTATCCTGTAAGTATCCGATCTTTTTTAATTTAAAAATAAATATAAATTCCAGGATACTCCCCGGATACGTATCCGGACGTATCCGACACGTATCGGTATCGGATACGTGTCAGATACGGGTACTTGGTCATTTTTGGAGTATCGGGGCTTCTGTCACCTCATATGTATGTAAAAGGGGAAAATAAATAAATAAATAAATGGTTTTGATGATTTGAGTTTTTGGAGAAAAAAGAAAAATATCTGTAATGATGCAACGGGTAGGTGAAATGCCCTTGTGTCCTAAACAGGTTATGTCTGATATATAAGTCATGGTCTAGGGTCACTTACGTGATCAATCTCTCAGGTGGCTCTATTCACTTCCTCACAAAAATTTCCAGAGCTAAAATCCCCTTCATGATATGATCCACAACGATAGCGAGCTACCTGGTGTGGGATACCATGAAAGAGCGTACTCTGGCTGAGACTTTCATGAGAGTCAGACAGATAAAATTCAGAATGACTGTCACTAATAATCTCTACTCGTCCTAAGTTATTTTTCAGACCCGGGTATAAGGCTCCACTCAGAAGTGTGTGAATAAACATGTGTAAGTGACGTGTGTGATACAGGCATAATACCTAGACTACACAAGCTGCAAAAGAAATACAGATAATAGTACAAAGGTCTTCTACCCTAAGGTTCAATAAAGCAATAAATAAATAAATAAATAAATAAATAAATAAAATAGACACGCAAATAGAACGCTAAAGGTAAACAAAATATTAAATTAACAATAATCTACACATTTAATTAAATTAGGCTTGACCCTCTTAAATTGGTCCCCAGTGAAGTCGCCAGCTGTAGCGACCGAAAAATCCGAAGGAGAGGATTCTTCGTCATTTTGCAATGAAGCCGCCATCAATATTTATTAAATAGGAAAACATTGAAAAAACCAATATTTCTTGGTTCGGGGGTCGATTATGCGTGGGGAAGGTATTAGGACCCCACAGCATCTTTTCAAAAGAAAGGTTACCATTTAATTTAATGTGTAGAGAGTAAGTTAATTAAAAGAAAAATACTTTAATTTACCCTTTTTATTATTTGCAAAATTGAGAGAGGAGGACTTAATAAAAAATTTAGTTTTTCGTGCTTGACAGGAGTGGGCCCATGTTCCTACGTATCTCCGGGTGCGATGGAGAAATCAAAGCTACGTAGTTCTTAGGTAGAAAATGTTTGTGTGTTTGGTGTTTTTTTTTTTGAAATTGGGAGAGGTATTCGTGACGACCAAACAAGTAAAACTCAGAGTGGTCGTCACTCATAGCTCGTTTGAAAACTAAAGCTGTTATTAACGGTCAAACAAGCTAAGCTCATAGTGACCATCAGCAACAAACCATTTTTATGTTTAGGAAAACATTTATTCGTTATTTGAAAAAACATAGGTTTGTGAGAGAAAACGTTTATTTATGGAAAAGAGAATTTTTTTTAAAAAAAAGAGAAACAGGGGGGTGCAGTAGTAAAATGGGGAGTGCGCTTAGAAAACAGGGGTTGTATGAGTAAAAGGGAGGAGTGCATTTACCAACGGCCCATCCCAGTATTAGGCTGGCTAACCCACGAAATGTGGGCCTTCCTAGGGGGCGTGATGATCAGAATGAGGGGGTGTAGGTTGTAATCTTAATAATAAAGAAATAAATAATAAAAACTGGACTATATAAGCGAATGAAGAGGAAAATGGAACCCTAATTCACTATCCTCACTCTCTCAGCGCCGCACCTTCCATCCCTTACCCTAATTTCAGTTTTTCATCACGCCATAACCTATCTCTCTCTTCTTCAACCGTGGCCCCACTGTTCCCTTCCTCTCATCCGTTCTCAACCTCTCCACCCCAACCTAAGCCTTCGCCCTTCCCCCTAGCAGCGCCATTCCTCACCCTCTCTTCTCCTCTAATCCCAATCTTCGTTTCCCTTTCGCTCAACGCCGCTTCTCTCTCTCTCTCTACCTCAAGCGTAACCTCGCCCTTCTTTCCCTTTCACCGATCCTCAGCCTCTCTTCTCCTCCACTTTGTTTTCCCTTTACCGAGCCGTAATCTCCCTCTCTTCTCCTCTCGCAAACCCTGATTTCGCGCCCTAACACCTCACTGCCGTTGATGACCAGAATAGGGAGAGGGGGTGGTGAACGGAGGAGAAAGGAAGGGAACCGTGCTGATGGTTGCGAAGGGGAGGTGTTCGGTCGTGGTGGTTCGGTGTCGTTGGTGGAGGACGGTTCGGTCGTGGCTGTGCGCTGTTGGTGGTTAGGGATGGATGACAGTGGTGTGGCCGTTTGGGGTGGTTAGGTGGCGTGAAGGATTTAGCAGTGATGGTGGTGGTCGTTTGGTGGAGGCTGGCCGTGGGGGGAGGCGACAGCGAGGCTACGGTGGCCGGAGGTAAAACCTCTCCCTTCTCTCTTTCCTTTTTGTTCTACTGTTTCTGTTTGCTTCTAGATTTTTAATTTTAGTTTTTCTAAGAAAACAGATTATCAAAACAACAGCGGAAACCTTAATCTCCTAATATGCTTCCATTTTTAAACAAAACTAGTTTTGATTTCTGCTAATTAAAAACCCTAATTTCTAATTTCGTTTTATTTTGGGCACTGATTTTGAATCCTATACACGTGTTCGCATTTCGTATAAAAAGAATAAAAGGAATATCCACCTATACTCCAGCTTTTGATATACCCCTTATGTTTGCTCTACTGTTGAACCCCTGCTGCTTCTGGATTTTTGTTGCTTTATGAGTTGTTGTGCTTTCTCAGTGACTGCCTTGCTGTGCTTGTGTGATTTTTTTTTGTATTTTGGTGTCAAATTCGTTGATTGTCTCTGCCTGATTGTGCTACTATTTTGGGTTTTTATAGGTGGATGTGGTGCTGAGGACAGTCAGCAATTTAGGGCAAAAAAATGGCATCAAAAGGACAGCATCTTTGAGGGGAATAAAAAGGACAAGAGCTGGCACCGAGGACAGTCAAGGGAAGGACAAATCGTTACACGAGAGTGCCAGAGACACGCGCGTCTAAAGCGATACGTGACGCAACGAGAATACGAGCTTTTTTGGATTTTAATTGATCGGACAAAATTAGGGTATGACAGCTGCCCCTCTTTATTTATATTTTACTAGGAAATATGAAGGGCTTCCAAATTTCTCGAGTAAAATAAAAATAAAGATAAAATGACACTAATTTTGTGAAAACCCCTTTTTTGAGAAAATCGTGAAAAACTGGGTTTACATAGAACAAAAATAAATAGGGATCACCGGGGATTTGAAGGAGCACTGAGGCTCTAATGGTCTGATTCGCAGTCGATGCTTGGCGCATTGATCGGAGTTAAACTGAAGGTCCGACAAGGTCTGAAAGGCATGCCTAAGCTTGATGGAGTAATGGGTCTGATGAAGCGCAAACTAGCAATGGTACTAGTAAAACGGTCTGCTTGGGGGTGGCCTTTTTCGGGCGGCCATGCAGGTGCATTGTTATTGCTCCATCTAAAGTTGGGATGATTTTTCCACCCAGGATTGTAAGTGTTAGAATAGGGGTTGTTATTTCTATTATAACCTACAAAATTTACAGAAATAGGGTTGCTAGGACATTCCTCATACAAGTGACCTCCCTCACAATATACACAACTGGTGGTACCTGGAGGTGCTTGTTCTACTGCTGCTGCAGTGCTGTCTGTTGATGCAGGTGCATTAGATGCAGTTGCATTAACTGAAGTGAAGTTTTTTTATCAAGTTGGCTAAAGTGGCTACTTGAGCAGATAAGGTTGTTACATCACTAACCTCATGTACCCCTGATGGTTTCTGTTGGGCACTCACCCTCTCAGTAGGCCAGGTAGAGCTATTAGCTGCTATTTTATCAATTAACTCACATGCTTCATTGTATGACAGATTTAATAACACTCCACCAGAAGATGCATCAAGCATTATTCTGGTTTGAGGTTCTAAACCATTATAAAAAGTTTCCATTTGAATAATAACAGGTAAACCATGATGAGGACATTTTCTTAAAAGTTCTTTCCACCTTTCCCATGCTTCAAATAATGCTTCAAACTCTTTTTGTCTAAAAGATGTAATATCAGTTCTCATCCGGGCATTTTTGATAGGTGGGAAATATTTTCCTAAAAATTTTTCAGCCATTTCATTCCATGAATGGATAGAGTTAGGCTCTAAAGAGTTTAGCCAAGCCTTAGCTCTATCTTTCAAAGAATAAGGAAACAACCTTAATCTGAAAGCATCTTCACTAACACCAGGTAAGATAAAGTTACTACATACTTCTATAAACTGTTTTAAATGCAAGTGAGGATCCTCTAGAGGAGTTCCTCCAAATTGACCAATAGTTTGAAGCATTTGAAACATCATAGGTTTAAATTCAAAATGCACAGCATCAATATGAGGTCTAGATATGCTAGTTTGCATGTTTTGATGATCAAACTGAGCATAGTCCCTCATAGGTCTATCTCTATCATTAATCATACCTATGGGATCCATGTGAATGAATCGTTCTTTGATCTTCTTCTGTATCTTGATGAGAGCCAGGACCTCCTCTTACTGAGTGTGGTCTTGAGCTTTGTCCTTCACTGTGAGACATCTTGCAGGCTTGTTCCTTTTGCTTTTGGAGTCTTAACAATCTCCTAAACCTTCTTTCTATCTTTGGATCTAAGCTGTATTCTGGTGTCTTGTTTCTGGTCCTGTACATATGCTAAAGCACCATGTGCTCCTGCATGACAGAAACTTGCAAATACCAGAATAATATACACTAAATTACAGTATATCAGATTTTTAAAAGAATTTAACTACAATCCCCGGCAACGGCGCCAAAAACTTGGTGTGTGGAAAACATGTGCAAGTATACACAGTCCATAACAAGTAATATAGTGTTTAGAACAGGTCGAACCCACAGGGATTGATGAACTCTTTCAAAAGTCAATATTATGTAATTTAGAGAAAAGTAACCAATTTAACAAGATAGTTGATGATGGTGAGTATCACAAGTAAGTTAGAATAAAGCAAAGTATAAGTAGTTGTAATGCAATAGAGAAAAGCTAGTTGGAATGTCTTCCCCAAGTAATTTACTTATAAATTTAATGCAGTTATGATGCAGTTGCACTGAATGCTGTTGCATTAGTTGTGTGCCTTTCAGTCACTTTCTTCAGAGTTTCATTACAAGCTTCCTATGTCTAGGCTTGCTAAATAAGTTCACTCTTGTCTTTTAAAGTACCCACAGTATCACCCTATGGACTATACTATCCTATGTCTAGGACTTAGTATGGTTTTCACAAAGTCTCCTTTATGTAAAACACTCACCCATATTAGTTCTTGAGTTCTTAATTGTAAACCATGTCTGCTTTTACAAATCTACTTATTCTAAGTGATCAACCTCAAAATAAGTGTTGAAAGTATTATCAAGCAAGAACTAAAGCGCACACATCATATACTTGTATTAAACTTACTTAAAAGCTCATTAAATGGTTAGAACATTCCAACTAAGAGAGGTTTAGCTCAACATAGACATTGCAAGGCAAATATAAACAGAATAGAACATGTTTATATAATTGAAATCACAAAAGAGAAACAACAAGATAGAGTTTACTCAAGTTGTAGCTCTTAGCATGAATTCTCCTAGCAATGTAATTGCATTAGCTCCTTAGCACTTTGGTAAAACAATGAAATCGAGGTAAGGAGGATTTGTCACTTCCTTCCTTCCCTTCTTACAAAATAGAACTTATCTATGTGGAGTGAAATTTTAATCTAACTTATGGATTGTGGTCTATTTTCAAGTGAAGGAGTGAGGTCCTTTTATAGTCTTCAAGAGAGGTGCTTCTTTCCTTCATGTTGAAGTAACGTTGGTGGCTGTATTCATGGTTACTTTACAGCAGTTGATTCCCATGTGAAGTCTTCAATCAAGTGTATAGGGAGGTCAAATGAGATAAGAACATGTGTCCCTATGTTGATGACTCTTCAAAGCTATGTGGGATTTGTAGGCAACGAAATATGAGGTGTTCTTGCTTTAGGAGACCAAGCATGAGGTCATCAAGTGCAAGTGGGTGGCAAGTGGATGTGCAAGTGGATGGCTCCAACCTTCAGGCAATGCAGTTGTAGTGCAGTAGCATTGTGCTGAGCCAGCGCAGTTGTAAGTGCAGAATCAATGCAGAAGCATTTGATGCAGGAGCATCTAGACTGCACTGAACAAACTTATCAAACATACCACAATATATCCAAAATGGCCTATTATCAACTATAACCATGTCAAACACTCAAGTTATCACATATTACATAAAATACTATATAAACTCTTTATCTTTGCTTGAAAGAGAGCAATTTACTAAGTTTAAACATATGAATAACTCTATATAAAATAGAGTTATCAAGCACCTCCCCGTTTAGGAAGAAACTCATTGATAACCTCCTAAGTGTTCTCTTATCATTCTCGGTGGCACCAGGAGGGTACTCTCTGCTTGTCATATAGTACTTGATATCGTAATACCAAGGTTTACTATCAGGCTCTTCTTCGATTTCCACACAATGATGTGCCGGTAGGTCTCGATGCTGGATTCGGATGAATGTCAGACTTTTGTTGTTATTGATATTGAACATTGATGACAAGGTCGCAAAAGCGTCAGCCAACTGGTTTTCTTCGTGAGGGAGGTGGTGGAAAGTGATCTCCTCGAACCGTTCAATCATCTTTTGGATGTGATCGCGATAAGGAATCAATTTGGAATCCTTGGTTTCCCAGTCACCTTTTATCTAATGGATGACTAAAGTCGAGTCCCCATATACATCGAGTCTTTTGACTTTCCATTCAAGGGCCACTTTGATGCCTAGGACACATGCTTCGTATTCTGCAATGTTATTGGTGCAATAGAAGCTCAGTCTAGCAGTAAACGGTATGAAGCGGTTATCCGGAGAAATCAATACAGCTCCGACCCCGTGCCCATACAAATTGGAAGCGCCATCAAATGACATCCTCAACCTTTCGTTGTCTGGAGATTTCCCTTCTTCGAATAAAGGCATTATATCTTCATTTGGGAAATCGTATTGCATTGATTGGTAATCCTCAATGGGCTGATGCGCCAAGTATTTAGCTAAGGCACTACCATTGATTGCTTTCTGAGTGACATACAAGAGGTCATATTCGGATAGTAGCATTTGCCAGCGGGTGATTCTTCCTGTGAGTGCAGGTTTTTCAAAAATGTACTTGATCGGATCCATTTTAGATACCAACCAAGTCGTGTGGCTCAACATATACTGCCTCAGACGACGTGCAGCCCAGGCCAAAGCGCAACATGTTTTTTCCAACAATGAATATATTGTCTCGAGCTCGGTGAACTTCTTGCTTAGGTAGTAGATGGCACGTTCTTTCCTTCCGGACTCATCATGTTGCCCCAGTACGCAACCCATTGAGTTGTCTAGCACTGTTAAGTATAGAATGAGGGGTCTGCCCTGCACCGGTGGCATCAGAATTGGTGTATTTTGGAGGTACCTCTTGATCTTTTCAAAGGCTTCCTGAAAATTATCATTCCATTTTGTTTCTTGGTTCTTGCACAGCAATTTAAAGATAGGCTCACAGGTCGATGTTAATTGGGATATGAATTTGGAGATGTAGTTCAACCTTCCCAGGAACCCACGAACTTCTCTTTCGGTTTTAGGCGTTGGCATTTCTAATATTGCTTGTACTTTGGCTGGATCCACTTCTATTCCCCTCTGACTGACTATGAACCCCAACAACTTTCCTGATCTTACCCCGAAAATGCATTTGGCGGGGTTTAATCTGAGTTTGAACTTCCTTAGGCGTTCATAGAGTTTTTGCAGATTAACAACATGTTCTTCTTCAGTTTTGGACTTTGCGATCATGTCATCCACATAGACTTCAATTTCCTTATGCATCATGTAATGGAATAAAGCCACCATTGCCCTTTGGTACGTGGCACCAGCATTCTTTAGGCCGGATGACATTACTTTGTAGCAGAATGTGCCCCAAAGAGTGATGAACCCACTGAGTTGAGATTGGTTCCAAGACTAAGTGAAAACTTCCTCCTAGCCTTTGAAAATATTGGTTTATCTTTGGTCACACCAAAATATTTTTTCAAAAGAAAGGTTAGACTCACAAAATCCTCAAGTATTGGGGAGTTTTAAACACAATCAAGGACTTGACTGAATTTTTCAAAACTTTTTGAGTTAATGTGTAACGCCCCAAAATTAATTAAATATTTATTGATTTATTTATTTAATTAATTATATTAGTTTTATGTGATAGATATAATAATAGAAATGTAAGTTAATTATTTTAGTGTGTTGGTGCATATTAGGATTGGAAATAACTAAGTGGAGGGAACTAGCCCAATAGGGTATGCGAATAGGGCTAAGGAAAATAGGCCATGATGGGTGATGAGTCTACTTAAGGGAATTAGGTTAGGGTTTCTCTCATAATTAGAAACAAAACACAATTAGAAAGTGAGAAGAGAAGAGGAGAGGGCGACGGCTAGAGAGAAAAGAAGAGAAGAAGGCGTGAATCCACAAGTGAGAGAGAGGCGTAGCACAAGGAGAGAGAAAGAAAGCTAGATTTCGTGGTACTTCCTAAGGCTAGGGTTTCGATTCTAAAAGCTAAGGTAAGGGTGAGGTTCATGCTTTATAAGGGTTGGTATGAAGGGTTGTATGTGGGTTAGGGTTTGGTAGTCATCATATGTGTATCATGTTTATTATGTGTTTGATAAAATGCTTTGAATGCTATATTGGTTGATTTTGTCATGTAATTGATGTTCTCATGCCCTAATACTATGTTTGATGATTGCATGTGGGGGTTAGGGTATGATGATTTATCACATGTATGATTATATGTTTGTGTTGCCTGGTTGAACCAATTGTTGATTATTGAACCTATTTGTTGATGTTTGAGATCACTTGTTGATGTTTGAATATGTTGTGGAGGTTGGAAATCAATTTGGGGTTTTTAATTCGCAAAGAAAACTGGGTATAGGTTCGGTTATACAGTAACTGGGAACAATCTAGTGGTCCAAAAATTATGTGGTTTACCTTTTCAGAAACTAGACTTAATGCTTGTTGATTTGGAACTGGTTTGGTTGCATTTGGAGTTGTATAGCTCGAGTTATAGGTGTCACAAGTTAGGTTAAAATTCTGGAAACAATCTGGATATAGGTTCGGTATTTCGTGTATAACGTTTTCGTTTGAACTCCTTTTTGAATGATTCTTGATTCATTGAAAACTACACTCAATTTTTTTCGGGTTAGGCTCAAGTCCCATGTCATTTGACTGAGTTTTGATAATTTTAGAGGTGTCACAAGCTAGGTCATGGTGGCTGTCCTGTTTTCTGAACCTTGTTACTTATTTACTGAAACTGTACGAATTGGACCATTATTTTGCAAAATAAAAATTATAGTCAGGAACTAGACATTCTTAGCTTTCCATAGAGGGGTCCTTTGCTAAGTTTCGATACCGTTTGATAGGTTAATTAATTCACCGAAGTAGAGGTATGTTTGCTGAAAAATTACTATTGCTGTTGCTGAAAGAAATCATTGTTGCTGGTTCTGAAAACTGTTTCCGAAAATTGTTGCTGGTTCTAAAAACTGTTCCCGAAAATTGCTGTTACTGTTTTCAAAAATTACTGTTATTGCTCCTATATTTGGGCATTATTCCTATTTTTGCGAGTCGTTCCTATTTTTGCGAGTTGTTCCTATTTTTGTGGGTTGCCCTTTTGCGCCTTAGCGCCTAGTATTGTTCCCTAGTGTTGTTGCCTTGTTGGTGGCCTTAGTGCCCTGTTGTCTTGTTGATTCGTTGTTGTTGCCTTGTTGGTGGCCTTAGCGCCCCGTTGTCTTGTTGATTCGTTGTTGTTGTCTTGTTGGTGGCCTTAGCGCCCTGTTGTCTTGTTGATTTGTTGTTGTAGGCCGGTGGCCAATGTTGGATTGCCTCTTTAAGGCATGGATTTGTTGTTGTAGGCCGGTGGCCAATGTTGGATTGCCTCTTTAGGCATGGATTTTATGTTGTAGGCCGGTGGCCATTGTTGATTTTGTGTTGTGGGCCTATGGCCAGTGTTGAGTCTTGTGTCATTGTGTGCTAAGATATGTTGCTTGTTGTTGATTGTCCGTGTTGCATCATTGTGTCGCATGCATATCATTTGCATATGGGGTAGTTGGCCCCGAAGCTAGTCTCCACCACGTTGGATTGCCTCTTTTGGCATGGATTTTTGTTGGAAGCCTCATTTGGCTGGAACCGGTACCACATGCATTATAGGGTAGTTGGCCCTCTGTTGAGCATCCCGCATTCATACCGCATGTTTGAAGTCACCGACTGTGGTGAACTGTTGTTGTTGTATATTGACTATTGTTGTTGTATGTTGACTGTTGTTGTTATATATTAACTGTTGGGTCGATATTTGACTGTTGAGATGATATTTGCATGTTGTGCTGATGTTGACCGTTGTGCTGATGTTAACCGTTGTGCTGATATTGATTGTTATGTCCATGCTGTTGTTGACCTGTTGTCTGTTATGATTATCTGACTTTCTGACCTAGATATACGGTCTTTCATACGATTCTTTATACTGTGTGATATCTCACCCCCTTCTGTTTGAATGTTACCCCTATGTTGGTAACGTGCAGGTATCCACGAGTGAAGGCTGTTGTACTTCACTAGTTCGGTCGTGTCGCCGCTCCGATACGTAGCACTCGGGGGATGAACACTATTTATATTGTTTATGTTATTTTGTGGATTTTGACGTTATAAATCTTACATGGTCACTACGTTTGTTTTAGTTGAACCCTTATGATTTTCGCTGCGTGAATGAGTAGGAGTTGATTTGTTTTTAAGACTAAAAATGTTGTTTGCCGGTTCATCCGAGTGATGAGTGTTATGTATCCGTTTAAGGTTTTTTTTTAAGTCGAAAAGTGTGACATCCGTTTCATTGTTGAAAACTCTGATTTTACGCTAATAAATTACCGGGTAGAAATGGGTGTTACATAATGCACTATTTTTCTTGTGTTGGTGGTTTCTTTTATGCAGATGCATCACTTCTTTGAAGTGCTTTTTGCATTGATGTTTTTCTGCATTTATTTTCTGCAGTGCAGTTGCATTGCTTCTGCACTGTGTTATTTTTTTGTACCCTATATTGCCTTCCTCACTGTCCTCTAGATGCATTTATTCCTGCATGGCACAAGTGCAGCTTTTCACTGACCTCCAGATGCATTTATGCACTTTGGCACAGGTACAGTTTTGAACTATCCTCCAGATGCATTCATTCATGCATGGCACAGGTCTTTGACCTCCAGATGCAATCATGCACTTAGGCACAGGTATAGCTCAATCTGATTCAGGTCAATATGGCTTTTGATCTTTGATCTTTTCACCACTCTTTTTGTATTCTTTTGCATTGTTTGCTCTCACTTTTCAAATTCAGCCTTTGTTTTCATAAAAATACCCCCAAACTTAATTCTTTAAGCTATTCCAACTTTTTAATCAAAATTTGTTTTGACCTTAGCTCACCAAAATTTTCCCTTGCATCAGATTGCTTTTTAAATAGCAAGGTTCTTTTCACAAACTCAATTTTGAGGTTTTTTTTAAAGAAAAAATAATTCTGGTTATTTTTGTGAGAAATAGGGCTTCTTTTTCTTTTCTTGCTTTTCAAAAATCCATCCATAGGTGCACCATATTTTTGTAAAATATTGTCAAACTGATCATCTACTAAAATGTTCTTAACAATTTATAGTATTCCTCATACTTGTCCCTATTTTCCAATGAAAAATGTATCTTTGGAAAATTAGTTTCATGTATTTGGATACTACTTTGTTAAGTACATCTAATACATTCATACAAAAATATTTACTAAAAACCATACATTTGCTAAAACATAACATACGTAACATACTTAACATACATAATATGATAAGTTCTCCCCCAAACTTAAGGATTAGCAGTGCCCTCACTGCTAGATGTTCACAAAAGACATATAATATTTGTTCAAAATATGGGGAGAGGGAAAAAAAACACAACCAGGGAAGAGTTAGTAGTAAGATAACATCCAAAATATAGTATTTAAACTGCAGAAAGCATGTAACAGATACTCATTTCTTTGCTCCACTCCTTGTCCTTGCACTCTGCCTGGTAGGAGGAGTGTTCTTCACCTTCTATTTCTTTCCTTTTGGCTTTGGGATTGGAGTTTCTTCTACTGGTGCAGATGCAATGTAGTAGCATTGCAATGCAACTGCATCAGTTTCCTGTTTTTCCTACAAAACACTTAAAACATCAAATTGAACAAAATTAAGTAAAAAATGATGGGTTGCCTCCCATTAAGCGCTTGTTTTAAGAGTCTTTTCAGCCTGACTACCTCTTTCTTTTAGAGATTTTTCAAATGAGTGGTGACTTTGTCCCTCACCACATGTTCACCATAGTACATTTTGATTCTTTGACCATTTACCTTGAAGATGATGTTTGAGGTTTCATCTAACAAGTCAACTGCTCCATGAGGATAAATTTTAACCAATTTGAATGGTCCTGACCACCTTGATCTAAGCTTTCCAGGAAAAAGCTTCAATCTAGAATTGTATAGCAGAACTAGTCCTCCCTCTTTTAAGTCTCTCTTTTGAATTCTCTTGTCATGCCATGCCTTTGTTTTGGTTTTGTAGATTTCAGCATTCTCATAAGAGAATTGCCTAATCTCTTCTAACTCATTAAGCTCTAGCATTCTTTGTGTACCTGCTTTGTCTAAGTTAAAATTGAGCTTCTTGATAGCCCAATAAGACTTATTTTCTAACTCCACAGGTAGATGGCATGCCTTTCCATAGACTATTCTATAAGGAGACATTCCTAAGGGTGTTTTGAATGCTGTTCTATAAGCCCATAAAACTTCATCGAAATGTAAAGACCAATCTTTCCTATTTGGACTTACCATTTTTTCTAGCACTCTTTTGATTTCTCTATTTGAGATTTCTGCTTGCCCACTTGTTTGAGGGTGGTAGGCTGTAGCAATTTTATGCTTAACTCCATACTTAGCTAGAAGGTTTTCAATGATCTCATTACAGAAGTGTGAACCTTCATCATTAATTATAGCTCTAGGAGTTCCAAATCTAGTAAATATATTTCTTTGAAGAAATTTACTTACGGATTTTGCATCATTATTTGGTAATGCTACTGCCTCTACCCATTTGGACACATAATCAACAGCTACTAAAATATATAAATTGCCAAAAGAAGGGGGAAAAGGTCCCATAAAGTCCATTCCCCATACATCAAACAATTCAATTTCTAAAATATTGGTTCTTGGCATTTCATGTTTATCAAAGATATTTTCTGCCCTTTGACATTTATCACATTTCTTGACCATAAAATATGCATCTTTAAATAGAGTAGGCCAAAAATAACCAGACTGTAATACCTTAGCTGCTATTCTTGTGCTTCCAAAATGACCACCATATGGTGCAGCATGGCAATGCAGAAGCACTGCTTGTTGTTCCTCCTCAGGAACACATTTCCTCATTAATTTATCAGGACACATTTTGTAAATGAATGGATCATCCCAATAGTATTGTTTTACTATGTGGAAGAATCTTCTCCTTTGTTGATATGTCATATTCACTAGTGTCACTCTACTTGCAAGGAAATTTACAATATCAACATACCATGGTGCAGATGCATTTGATGCTCCTGCATTGCTTGTAGCACATGCAGTTGCACTATGTGCATTGACTGTGATTACCAATAGTTTCTCATCTGGAAAACTCTCCTTGATTTCTCCCTCTAGTGATTCACCTTCAAGCCTTGACAAATGGTCTGCTACTTGGTTTTCTACTCCTTTCTTGTCTCTAATTTAAAGATCAAATTCTTGCAGGAGTAGAATCCATCTTATCAGCCTTGGCTTTGCATCTTTCTTTGAAATCAAATACTTAATGGCAGAGTGATCAGTATAAACAATTACTTTAGTGCCAACTAAGTATGATCTAAATTTTTCAAATGCAAATACTACAGCTAATAATTCCTTTTCTGTGACTGTGTAATTTACTTGAGCTTCAATTAATGTCTTGCTAGCATAATAAATAGAATGAAAAACCTTGTCATACCTTTGCCCTAGGACTGCTCCTACTGCAAAGTCACTAGCATCACACATTAATTCAAAAGGTCTGCTCCAGTCAGGTGTTACTATCACCGGTGCTGTTACTAAAGCTTTTTTAAGCTTTTCAAAAGTATCCAGACAAGATTCATCAAAGTTAAATGGTACATCATGTTGTAAAATCATACATAATGGCTTTGAAATTTTTGAAAAGTCTTTGATAAACCTTCTATAAAAACCAGCATGGCTTAAAAAGCTCCTGATACCTTTAACTGTTGTTGGTGGGGGTAATTTCTCAATCACCTCAATTTTTGCTTTGTCTACCTCTAGACCTTTCTTTGAGATTGTGTCCTAACACAATGCCCTCTTGCACCATGAAATGGCACTTTTCCCAGTTTAACACTAGATTTGTATTCTCACATTTTTTGAGAATTTGTTCCAAGTTTGATAAACAATCTTGGAATGTTTCTCCAAAGACAGAGAAATCATCCATAAACACTTCCATTGATTGCTCAATGAAATCTGAGAATATTGACATCATGCATCTTTGGAAAGTTGCAGGTGCATTACATAATCCAAATGGCATCCTTCTAAAGGCAAAGGTTCCATAAGGGCATGTAAAAGTGGTTTTATTTTGATCTTTAGGCTCAATGGTTATCTGATTGTATCCTGAATATCCATCTAGAAAACAATAAAACTCTTTCCCTGCTAATCTATCTAGCATTTGGTCTATGAATGGTAAAGGAAAGTGATCCTTTTTGGTAGCCTTATTGAGTTTTCTGTAATCCATGCATATCCTCCAACCTGTTACAGTTCTAGTAGGTATCAACTCATTCTTTTCATTGGTTATTACTGTCACACCCCCTTTCTTTGGTACACATTGGACAGAGCTTACCCATGCACTGTCTGATATTGGGTATACGATGCCAGCATCTAGCCATTTAATGATTTCCTTTTTCATAACCTCCTTCATGATAGGATTTAGTCTTCTTTGGCTTTCTATACTGTTCTTAGAATTTTTTTCTAAGATGATTCTATGCATACACACAGAAGGACTAATTCCCTTGATATCTGCCATTTGCCAACCTATTGCCTTGGTATGTTTCTTTAGAGTATTAATGAGATTACTTTCTTGTTCTGATGTTAAATCAGAAGCAATAATAACTGGTAAGGTCTCATTTTTTCCTAGAAAGACATACTTAAGATGTTTAGGTAATTCCTTCAATTCTAGCTTGGGAGGTTTTTTTATGGAGGGTAAATTTTCTTTGAGGGTTGGATCCTCAAGATTGAGAGGTTGATAAGTTCTGGCCCAGACTTCCTTACAAGAGTTTCCTATTGGCAGGTTTTCCTTTTCTAGTAATTCCTCATCTAACAATGCAGGTGCATCAAGTGCATCTGCATTATCCAAATGATCATACTGTTTGTAAAACTGTTTCTCTACCAATTTATCTAGAGAAAAAATGGATGAGCATTCTTCTGTATCCTCTGTGGGATACTTCATAGCACTCATCACATTGAATTTTATCTCTTGATCATTCACTCTCATTGTAAGTTCACCTCTCTGCACATCTATTAAGGTTTTGCCAGTTGCTAGAAATGGTCTTCCTAGGATAATAGGTACATCCTTATCTGCTTCAAAGTCAAGAATGACAAAATCTGCAGGGAACACAAATTTGTCTACCTTAACTAAGATGTCTTCTATTATACCTTCAGGATAGGCTATTGACCTATCTGCTAATTGAAGTGTCACAGTGGTTGGTCTTACAATTCCAATTCCCAACTGGTTAAAAATAGATTTAGGCATTAAGTTAATACTTGCCCCTAAATCACATAAAACTTTACCAGTATAAGAGGTTCCAATGGAAAATGGAATTGTAAAACTTCCTGGATCCTTCAATTTCCTAGGAATTTTACTTTGCATGATCTGACTACATTCTTTAGTCATGGCAATTGTCTCAAATTCCCCTAATCTTTTTCTTTTGGTAAGCATATCTTTCATGAATTTTGCATAGTTTGGCATTTGTTGAAGTGCTTCTACTAAGGGAACATTTATGTGCAACTCTTTTAGTACCTCTAACAATTTGCTAAATTGTTTTTCCTCATGTGCTTTTTTCAATCTTTGTGGGTAAGGAGGAGGAGGGTACTCAGGTACTATCTTAGGTGTAGGGATTTGAATTTCTTCCTCTAATGCAGGAGCATTGGATGCTTCCACATTTCTTTCTTTGCTATTTTTCTGTTTTTCCTTTTCTTTTTCTCCCTTATCTACACTTTCCCTCTCATTTGATTCAATCAAATCCTTGCCACTTCTTAAGGAAATAGTTTTAACCTGCTTTTTTCCTTGTTTTGGGGAAGGAGTAGCTTCTGTATTGGAAGGTAAGGCACCTGGTGGTCTTTGATACAAAGCTGTGGCTAACTGTCCTACTTGGGTCTCTAGATTCTTAATGGAAGCATCTTGAGTTTGTCTAGCTGTTCTTGCTTCTCCTATGAATTCTTTGAGCATATTTTCTAGAGAATTTTCATTGGTGGCTTGTTTTTGAGGTGGGAATTCTGGTGGTGTAGATGGTGCAGTATTAGATGCAGGTGCATTGTTATTGCTCCATCTAAAGTTGGGATGATTTTTCCACCCAAGACTGTAAGTGTTAGAATAGGGGTTGTTATTTCTATTATAACCTACATAATTTACAGAAATAGGGTTGCTAGGACATTCCTCATACAAGTGACCTCCCCCACAATATACACAACTGGTGGTACCTGGAGGTGCTTGTTCTACTACTGCTGCAGTGCTGTCTGTTGATGCAACTGCATTAGATGCAGTTGCATTAACTGAAGTGAAGTTTTTTATCAAGTTTGCTAAAGTGGCTACTTGAGCAGATAAGGCTGTTACATCACTAACCTCATGTACCCCTGATGGTTTCTTTTGGGCACTCACCCTCTCAGTAGGCCAGGTAGAGCTATTAGCTGCTATTTTATCAATTAACTCACATGCTTCATTGTATGACAGATTTAATAACACTCCACCAGAAGATGCATCAAGCATTATTCTGGTTTGAGGTTCTAAACCATTATAAAAAGTTTCCATTTGAATAATAACAGGTAAACCATGATGATGACATTTTCTTAAAAGTTCTTTCCACCTCTCCCATGCTTCAAATAATGATTCAAACTCTTTTTGTCTAAAAGATATAATATCAGTTCTCATCCTGGCATTTTTGATAGGTGGGAAATATTTTCTTAAAAATTTTTTAGCCATTTCATTCCATGAATGGATAGAGTTAGGCTCTAAAGAGTTTAGCCAAGCCTTAGCTCTATCTTTCAAAGAATAAGGAAACAACTTTAATCTGAAAGCATCTTCACTAACACCAGGTAAGATAAAGTTACTACATACTTCTATAAACTGTTTTAAATGCAAGTGAGGATCCTCTAGAGGAGTTCCTCCAAATTGACCAATAGTTTGAAGCATTTGAAACATCATAGGTTTAAATTCAAAATGCACAGCATCAATAGGAGGTCTAGATATGCTAGTTTGCATGTTTTGATGATCAAACTGAGCATAGTCCCTCATAGGTCTATCTCTATCATTAATCAAGTTAATACTTGCCCCCAAGTCACATAAAGCTTTGCCAAGGTAAAAATCTCCAATGGAGCATGGTATAGTAAAACTGCCAGGATCCTTCAGTTTTCTAGGGAGTTTATTCTGCATGATTAAGCTACATTCTTCAGTTAAAGCAATAGTTTCAAACTCCCCTAGCCTTCTTCTTTTGGTGATGATATCCTTTAGGAACTTGGCATAGTTTGGCATCTGCTGCAGAGCTTCAACCAAGGGAAGGTTTATGTGTAGCTGTTTGAGCATCTCCATGAACTTGCTGAATTGCTTGTCTTCATGAGCTTTCTTTAGTCTTTGAGGGTAGGGTGGAGGAGGATATTCAGGTATAAGCTTAGGTACAATCTTGATTCCTGGTTCAAAACTAGACGTTGTAACGTCTGGTTTAGATAGCACAATATCTGGAATATTCTTCTCTTTTTCTCCACTTCTGTTTTTCTCCTTTTCCTTCCCTGGCACCTCGAGTTCCTCAGGCATAGATGGTTCAGGATGCTCAGTGCCACTTCTTAATGATATAGCATTTACCTGTGCATTCACCACATCTTTACCGTTTGACTTAGATGAAGATGGTGTTTCAGTTGTAGATGGAAGAGATCCATTCTGCCTTTGAGTAAGAGCTGAGGCTATCTGCCCAATTTGGTTCTCCAAAGTTTTGATTGAAGACTCATGGGTTTGCAAGGTTGCCTTACAATCGCTTATGAAAGTTTTCATCAAGGCTTCCAAATTGCTGTTGTTGTTATTCTGCATATACTGCCTTTGTTGTTGAGGGGGAAATCCTGGGGGTATTGCAGGAGCAGTATCACTAGCATTCAAAGCATTGTTGTTTTTCCAACCAAAGTTTGGGTGATTTCTCCAATTTGAATTGTAGGAGTTGGAGAAAGGACTGTTTCCTTTGTTATGGGATACAAAGTTTACAGACTGAGGGTTATGGGGACACTCTTCGTAGATATGCCCTCCTTCACAATAGACACATACTACTCCCCCAGATGGTGTTGGTTCAACAGTTGCAGCAGTCTGTCTTTCAGACGTTACCACGTTTGGAGTACTCATGTTTTTAATCATGTTGGTCAGGGAAGCAACCTGAGCAGAAAGGGCAGTTACTTCACTTATCTCATGGACACCAGCCTTTTTTCCGGGAGTGAATCTTTCAGAAGGCCAATGGGCATTATGAGTGGCTATGTCTTCAATAAGCCTGCATGCCTCAGAGAAAGACATGTTCAATATGACACCGCCTGATGAAGCATCAAGTATAAGCCTGGTAGGCTGATCTAGACCATTGTAGAAAGTCTCCATTTGAATAACCACGGGTATGCCATGGTGTGGGCACATTCTTAGTAATTCCTTCCATCTTTCCCAAGCTTCAAACAATGATTCCCCTTCCCTTTGTTTGAAGGAAGTGATGTCATTTCTCAACTTGGCATTTTTGTTGGGAGGGAAGTATTTTCCAAGAAATTTTTCAGCTAGCTCATCCCAAGTGTGAACTGAATTTGGCTCCAAGGAGTTCAACCAATTTTTGGCCTTATCCTTGAGAGAATATGGAAATAACTTCAATCGGAAGGCATCTTCTGAGACTCCAGGGATGATAAAGTTGCTACACACATCCAAAAATTGCCTTAGATGTGCATAAGGATCTTCTTGAGGGAAACCCCCAAATTGCCCTGCAGTCTGCAGCATTTGGAACATCATTGGCTTGAATTCAAAGTGACCAGTATGAATGGGTGGTCTTGCAATGCCTGTTTGTAAATGGGCAGGATTGAGCACGGCATAATCACGCATAGGCCTGTCTCTGTCATTGACCATGTCTTGTGGCCCTGCATTGATGAGTTGCTGTCTCTGCCAGTGTTCATCATCAACATATGTCTCTGTATGAGTCTGTGGTCCACGACCACGTTCTCTGCCTCCAGCATCAGAGTGCCTTCCTCCTCTTGGAGTGCGTCCACCTCTAGAGCTTCTACCACCAGTACCATGTTCAGACATGATTGGTGGCTGAAATTGCTGGTGTTGTTGCTGCCTTCTTAACCTTTGTTGTCTCCTTAGTCGCCTGAAGGTTCTTTCAGGTTCTGGATAGAATTCAGGCTCAGATCCACTCCATGGTTCAGTTGAACTAGAGCTTGAACTGGAACTAAGCATACGCTGTAACGTTTACCTGTTCACACACAGAAACAACGAACAACACAGCAGAATTCTTTCACCTAGTGTTTTAATATTTGTTGAGCAATAAAAGTTACATTCAATCCCCGGCAACGGCGCCAAAAACTTGTTTGCGTGTGTTCTAGTCGCAATATCAGTGCAAGTATACACGTCGTACAAGTAATAAAGTGGATAAAAATAAGAGATCGTTCCCACGAGGATTGATTTACTTTCAAAGTTCAAGTCTTTAAAACACAGGTGAAACAAGTAATAAATCGGCACTAAAAGTTGGTATTAAGACTAAGAACGTATATAAAGCAAGTAAACAGGAAGTGGTTGTGAATATGGAAGAGTATGAGTTGGATTGCTGCATGCAAGTAAATCTCCTCTAGTCAGACGTT
Source organism: Astragalus membranaceus (assembly GCA_039519185.1). Taxonomy (NCBI): domain Eukaryota; kingdom Viridiplantae; phylum Streptophyta; class Magnoliopsida; order Fabales; family Fabaceae; genus Astragalus; species Astragalus membranaceus. The sequence goes on along the minus strand of CM076851.1, from coordinate 142,283,963 downwards.
ATAACGTTTACACGTTAACACGTACAAATGCTATGCTGTATAGACGTTATAACGTTTGAACGCTGTTGCAAAAGAGCTGTGCTTTTCAGTCACAAAACGTCAGAGCTTCAAGTACTAGAATTCCTATGTCTAGGTTCTAAGTAGGCCTACTCCTGTATTTTAAGTACCCACAGCAATGTCCTATGAACTATTATCCATTCTATGTCTAGACTCAGATAAAAATGCCTAAATGTCTTTAGTGCACCTTTTCGTTCACATAAATCTTTGAGTTCTTTTCATAGACCATGTCTGTACCTATGAATCTACTTATTTTAAATGGCCAATTTCAAAACAAGTTTGGAAATATTAACATGCAAAGATTTAAAACGTATACACATCAATACTTCATAGTATTAAACTAGAGGTTCATTACATGCAAAACAACAACCCAACTACAAATGTTTAGCTCATGCTGAGCATCTTTACAGGAAGAAGAGGAGTTGAAATCCAATTACCGTACATAGAGAAAAGGAGACTAAACGCAAAAGATACGCCTAAGTAACCTTCCTTCATGCACGCTGTAGAGACGTTGCAACGTCTGAGCTTCACAGTAATGGTTGCGAATGGAAATAAAAATTGGAGCTTGAGAAAATTTCGGATGAAGAAGTCTGTGTCCAGAACTTCTTTAGAAAAACTATCTCTGAAAATGGAGGAAGGTGGATGATGAATGGATGATGCCCCCTGGATGCGTTCCTACCTTTCCTTTTGTAGAGAGAGACTAGCCAAGGAACAAGGGGTCACATGCTTGCTGATGTCATTGCCCACCTTCCCAGCTTGCTTGTTAATTGACTTTGTTCTGAAATGACACTGCACTGCTACAGTGCGTCAGCCGCGTCAGCGCTGAGGAGAGAGAAGATCTTCTGCACTTCTAGATCTTTGCTTATCATTTCTTGCGCGCCAAAAATGAGATATCTCTTTCTTGCTCTGCTGCCTTCCTTCAGACGTGATGAGGGACGCTGCCACGTTCAGCTCACTGCACAAACACAAGAAGCATCAAAATGATCACAAAGGCGTCAATTGGCGCCAAAATGCATAGAATTTGTAATTTAGCCCCTTTTTAACTGAAAAGTGATAAACTAACAGAAACTTAATAGAAACAACCTACTATTGTCATAGAACTTGCATGATTTAACTTTGAATAAGTATAAATAACTCATATAAATATGAGTTATCAAACATTCCAACTAAGAGAGGTTTAGCTCAACATAGACATTGCAAGGCAAATATAAACAGAATAGAACATGTTTATATAATTGAAATCACAAAAGAGAAACAACAAGATAGAGTTTATTCAAGTTGTAGCTCTTAGCATGAATTCTCCTAGCAATGTAATTGCATTAGCTCCTTAGCAATTTGGTAAAACTATGAAATCGAGGTAAAGAGGATTTGTCACTTCCTTCCTTCCCTTCTTACAAAATAGAACTTATCTATGTGGAGTGAAATTTTAATCTAACTTATGGATTGTGATCTATTTTCAAGTGAAGGAGTGAGGTCCTTTTATAGTCTTCAAGAGAGGTGCTTCCTTCCTTCATGTTGAGGTAACGTTGGTGGCTGTATTCATGGTTACTTTACAGCAGTTGATTCCCATGTGAAGTCTTCAATCAAGTGTATAGGGAGGTCAAATGAGATAAGAACATGTGTCCCTATGTTGATGACTCTTCAAAGCTATGTGTGATTTGTATGCAACGAAATATGAGGTGTTCTTGCTTTAGGAGACCAAGTATGAGGTCATCAAGTGCAAGTGGATGGCAAGTGGATGTGCAAGTGGATGGCTCCAACCTTCAGCTAATGCAGTTGTAGTGCAATAGCATTGTGCCGAGCCAGCGCAGTTGTAAGTGCAGAATCAATGCAGGAGCATTTGATGCAGGAGCATCTAGACTGCACTGAACAAACTTATCAAACATACCACAATATATCCAAAATGGCCTATTATCAACTATAACCATGTCAAACACTCAAGTTATCACATATTACATAAAATACTATATAATCTCTTTATCTTTGCTTGAAAGAGAGCAATTTACTAAGTTTAAACATATGAATAACTCTATATAAAATAGAGTTATCAAACACCTCCCCATTTAGGAAGAAACTCATTGATAACCTCCTAAGTGTTCTCTTATCATTCTCGGTGGCACCAGGAGGGTACTCTCTGCTTGTCATATAGTACTTGATATCGTAATACCAAGGTTTACTATCGGGCTCTTCTTCGATTTCCATGCAATGATGTGCCGGTAGGTCTCGATGTTGGATTCGGATGAATGTCAGACTTTTGTTGTTATTGATATTGAACATTGATGACAAGGTCGCAAAAGCGTCCGCCAACTGGTTTTCTTCGCGAGGGAGGTGGTGGAAAGTGATCTCCTCGAACCGTTCAATCATCTTTTGGATGTGATCGCGATAAGGAATCAATTTGGAATCCCTGATTTCCCAGTCACCTTTTATCTAATGGATGACTAAAGTCGAGTCCCCATATACATCGAGTCTTTTGACTTTCCATTCAAGGGCCACTTTGATGCCTAGGACACATGCTTTGTATTCTGCAATGTTATTGGTGCAATAGAAGCTCAGTCTAGCAGTAAACGGTATGAAGCGGTTATCCGGAGAAATCAATACAGCTCCGACCCCGTGCCCATACAAATTGGAAGCGCCATCAAATGACATCCTCCACCTTTCGTTGTCTGGAGATTTCCCTTCTTCGAATAAAGGCATTATATCTTCATTTGGGAAATCGTATTGCATTGATTGGTAATCCTTAATGGGCTGATGCGCCAAGTATTCAGCTAAGGCACTACCATTGATTGCTTTCTGAGTGACATACATGAGGTCATATTCGGATAGTAGCATTTGCCAGCGAGCGATTTTTCCTGTGAGTGCAGGTTTTTCAAAAATGTACTTGATCAGATTCATTTTAGATACCAACCAAGTCGTGTGGCTCAACATATACTGCCTCAGACGACGTGCAGCCCAGGCCAAAGCGCAACATGTTTTTTCCAACAATCAATATATTGTCTCGATTCGGTGAACTTCTTGCTTAGGTAGTAGATGGCATGTTCTTTCCTTCCGGACTCATCATGTTGCCCTAGTACGCAACCCATTGAGTTGTCTAGCACTCTTAAGTATAGAATGAGGGGTCTGCCCTGCACCGGTGGCATCAGAATTGGTGTATTTTGGAGGTGCCTCTTGATCTTTTCAAAGGCTTCCTGAAAATTATCATTCCATTTTGTTTCTTGGTTCTTGCACATCAATTTAAAGATAGGCTCACAGGTCGATGTTAATTGGGATATGAATTTGGAGATGTAGTTCAACCTTCCCAGGAACCCACGAACTTCTCTTTCGGTTTTAGGCGTTGGCATTTCTAATATTGCTTGTACTTTGGCTGGATCCACTTCTATTCCCCTCTGACTGACTATGAACCCCAACAACTTTCCTGATCTTACCCCGAAAGTGCATTTGGCGGGGTTTAATCTGAGTTTGAACTTCCTTAGGCGTTCATAGAGTTTTTGCAGATTAACATGTTTTTCTTCAGTTTTGGACTTTGCGATCATGTCATCCACGTAAACTTCAATTTCCTTATGCATCATGTCATGGAATAAAGCCACCATTGCCCTTTGGTACGTGGCACCAGCATTCTTTAGGCCGGATGGCATTACTTTGTAGCAGAATGTGCCCCAAAGAGTGATGAAGGTGGTTTTCTCCATGTCTTCAGGGGCCATCTTGATTTGATTATATCCGGAGTATCCGTCTATGAAGGAGAAAAGAGAGTGTTGCGCTGTGCTATCTATCAGGACATCAATGTGAGGCAAGGGGAAGTCATCTTTAGGGCTGGCTCTATTCAGATCCCGATAGTCGACACACATCCGAACTTTTCCATCTTTCTTTGGAACCGGGACAATATTGGCTACCCATTGAGGATATTTTGCTACTGCTAAGAATCCGGCGTCACATTGCTTCTTGACCTCATCCCTGATTTTTAGTGACAGATCTCCCTAAGGCCTTGGGCAGAGCCATAGGATTGCATTACAGAAACATTACTTTGAACTAAAAACTACAGGAAAATCGACGATCTCCCAAATTTTGAGCCTTTCATCTGCAGGACAAGGGCGTACGAGACTGACAACGCCTTCTTCAGCATTTAGATCATCTTCCACTACAGCATTCTGATCGGGGTTCAGCATTCCCGCGCTCTGGAAACTCTATTTAATGTCGCAGATGACGATCTTCTTCATATTTTGCACTCTGCCCTCAAGTTTGGCTAACCTCCGCTCTTTCCTTTCCTCCACAATTCTTCTCTTGTCTTTGCGATCAGGCCAATACCCTATCCCACGTCTATCCTTGTTCTCTCGCAGCTGTATCGGTGTCAGGATCCCCAGTTTGGTCTTTCCTAAACCTTTTCCGACCTGGTAACCTTTGTCTATCATGACTTTGGCAACCATCATGGCGGTCTTGGACAACTTAGGCTTCAGCCACTACAAGAAAACCGCGTATTACCGACGGATTTTTTCCGCCGATACGTTTCCGACAGAAATTTGGCATTTCCGGCAGATTTTTCCCGTCGGTAAATTTCCGGCGGAAAAATTTGAATTTCCGGCAGAATTTTACATTTCCGGCGGATTTTTTAAAATTTACAAAAACTTAAATTTTTTTAACAATAAATCCGCCTAAAATTCAAAAAAAATCTGCCGAAAATGTTCCGGTGACATTTCCGGCGGATTTTTTTTAAATAAAAAGAAATTATTATTTTTTTTAAAAAAAAAAAACCGCCGGAAATGTTCCGGCGACATTTCCGGCGGTTTTTTTTTTAAAAAAAATAATAATTTTTTTTATTTAAAATAAATCCGCCGGAAATGCAAAAAAATCCGTCGGAAATGTCACTGGAACATTTCCGGCGGATTTTTTTGAATTTCCGGCAGATTTATTGTTAAAAAAATAATAAAAAATTTGAAAAATCCGTCGGAACCGTTATAAATTCAGCCTGAACGTTTTCAGCTTCCTATAAATAAAATTTTCTCATACACTCTTCTCATTCTCTCATTTCACTCTTATTTCCTCTCACTTTCTTCTCCTACACCCTTCTACATTTCTCTCTTCTTCTTCTTTCTCATTCATTCTTCTTCCTTCTCACTTCTTCTTATTTTTTCATTTTCATACTCTCATTCATATTTATTCCTTCTCACTTCTTCATTCTTATTCTCTCCTATATCATTTTTCCATACTCTCTTTCATTCTTTTTTTTACACCATCTTCCTTCTCATTCATTCTGACTTATTCATTCTTCTTCCTTCTCACTTATTCTTATTTCTTCATTCTCATACTCTCATTCATTCTTTGTTTTACACAACTCTCTTTCATTTTTATTGATTCTAATTCTATTACTTCTCATTCTAATTTTTTTCTATTACGTCTTATTTATTTAAATATAAAATTCGAAAAAAAATTAATTCATTATCTGGAAGGTCACTACGAAGAGTTTCGGACCTACTTGCACAGGTAATTCTATTTCCCCGATGACTTCCCTTTTCGATCCGTCAAAGGTTCTGTCTACTATCGAGCTTGGTCTCATGTAGGAACAATCCACATCTGTGTCTCATGAGCTTCAGAAATTCGCCGAATTCTTGTTCCGATAGCGTTCTTTTACCCACATTCTTATCAATGGGCTCTTGTTCTACGCCTTTGCCTTTGTGGGCTCTTTCTTCCCCTTCTTTTGTTTGCTCCCCACTTAGTCTTTCGGGGGTGTAAACACTCCCACTTCGAGTCATCCCACTGGTCCCTGAGATGTTGATGACATCAGGAGTGGTCTGAACTTTCAAGTTGTAATTCCATGGGACTGCACTGGTGTCCTTAAAGGGAAAGGGAGATGGCACTTGAATAGTGATCGGTTTGGGAATAACTGGATTCATCTTTTTGGTACGGATTTCTAGTGGTTTCCGGATATCCTTGCTTTGGTCAGCATTTGTCTGGAGAGTCCACACGTCTTCCCCCTTCTTTTGAAGACCCACCTGTATTATGGGTCGATCTAATAAGTCTTGCAGGACTATCTTGAATGCTTCACATGGATTGGATTAACTGGTGGTTGAAAAAGTGTGCAAGTATACACAGTCACAAACAAGTAGTATAAAAGATCGAACTCACAGGGATTGGATTAACTCTTGTAGTTTAAAAGTGTATAAATTAGTGTGAATTATACTACTCACAAACTGGGATGATGGTGATAAGTAAACAGAATGCAAATAAGTAATAGAATGTAGAGGAAATCAGTTGAGAATAAGAGTTGAGATGTCTTTACCAAATAAGTTACTTTCAAGAGTTTTGTGCATTTAAGTGGTGCAGGTGCACTGGATGCAGCTGCATCAGTATGTGCTTTTCAGTCACTTTCTTCAGAGTTTCATTATAAGCTTCCTATGTCTAGGCATGCTAAATAAGTTCACTTCTGCCTCTTAAGTACCCACTGAATCACCCTAAGGACTATGTTATCCTACGTCTAGGACTTAACATGGAATTAACAAATGTTTCTTTATTAAAACAAGTTAACAAAGACTTTATTAAAACTCTCACCCTTATTAGTTCTTGGCTCCACTCCTGCGCCTTGAGCTTTATCTCACAGGAATGTGTTTGACCTTCTGCTTCTTCTTCTTCGGCTCCTCAGCTTTTTGTGCATCTGCACTAGATGCAGTTGCACCAACCACCTCTGTTGTTGGTTTTGGTTCATCAGGTTTCTTTGATGCAGGTGCATCAGATGCTCCTGCACTAGCTTGCTCTGCCACAGTTGTTTCCTGTTCAGTAATTTGTTCAGCAACTGTTTTCTCAGTCTGTCCTCCTTCTTTTGCGGTCTCCATCACAGCTTTTGTAACCTCAGCAGGTTTCTTGAAGAATTTGAGTATTTCCCAGCTCTTCTCTTCTTTTTGCAGCAAGTTCTTCTAATTAAGACCAGTTGTATGGTGGCCTCAGGGGTAGCTGGTATAACTGTTACTGTTGGAAACTGCTGGGATGCACCTGCAGTTGATGCAGGTGCATTGGTTGATTGCTGATCAGGGCCTTCTTCTGCCTTCTTCGTCTTAGGACCTGTCTTTTCACCTTCTGCTAGGGGATCTTCATGGATAATCTGCAATTTTTCTTTTTCAAAAATAATGTTAGTGGGCATAAGAATGGGTCCAGTGGTGAGGGATGGAGATTGTGGTTGTTGGTGAAATTGTGTTGGGGTGGGAGAGTGTTCATTGGTGGCTATTTCATTCTCTTTTTCTAGTTGTGTTTGGGTGGTGGGTGGTGGTGAAGGCGGGGTTGGTGTTTTTGTTGGGGATTTGGATGGTGATTTGTTTTGGAAGGGTGGTGGTGATATGGGTGAAGTCTGTTGTGGTGGTGTTGATGATTTGGGTGGGGATTGGTGAGGTGGTGTCTGCTGGAGGGGGGTGTAGGTGATTTTGGTGGTGATAGTGGAGTGGTTTGTTGTTCAGGTTGATTTGTGGATTGTGTGGTTGTTTTGGTGGCATATTTTTTTCTTGCTATAGCCTCCATGTTCACTTCTCCTTCTTCACTCTGCTCACTTTCTGTTTCATCCTTCTCAACATCCTTCTCTATGTCTCTCACAGTTTTCTTTACTGCCTCATCTTCCTCAGTGTCCTCCCACTCTTCACTTAACATCTCTGGCTCTTCCTCAGTGATTTTTTTCTTTCCCTTCTGCTGTTTCTTTGTCACTCTCTTTCTTTTTGGCCTTACTTCCTTCTCAAACTCCTCTTCTTCATTAGTTTCTTCCTCCTCTTCCTTTCCCGGTGTTTTCAAAACCCAATTAGGAAACACACGGGTTTCCACTTGTGTTGGCACTGCAGAAATTTCCTGGAAAATCAGTTGCAGCCAGTCATGTTGTTCTTGTTGAAATTTCCATACTGCTTGGTGTTTCTGCATTAAAAGCTCCTACACTACACTAGTGGATTCTTTTGCAATTTTCAGTTTTCCTTTAAATTCAGCGAACAATGGACCAGGGGCGTATTTCCTTTGTTCATTTCCATCAATTGGGACACTAGCTTTCATACATAGTTCAGTAATCAAACATGGAAAAAATAAAAATCCCTTTTGCTTAATACTGCATGTTAAAATTTCCCTAGCAATTAATCTTCTTACATCCACATTGCTTTCAGTTAAGATTGTGTCCATGAGGAGCAATCTTTCTTTTGACAAAGTATATGTGTGTGAAGTAGGAAGAATGGATGCAGCAATGAACAAATTCCAATTTCCTAATTCTTTGATCATAAAACTACTTTTCATTTTAAATTCTGCGTTAGTAAACTTCTCCCAAACATCTTTTTCAACAATTCTGGACTTAATCCTAATCATATCTTTTAGGGCTGAGCACCGGGCGGGTTCGGGCCCAAATGGGCAAAACCGACCAAAACCGACAGGCACAAAATGAGGCCAGTGTTTGCCCAATACTGGGTTCGGTTTTGACCGGGTTTGGTTAGAAACAGGTGCGGGTTATACGGGTGGGTTCAGGCAGGTTGGAAACCTAAGTTCCTTTTCTTCAAGCCAAACTCAGATCTGAACATCTCAAAAAAAAAAGACTCAGATCTGAACAAAGGAGATGAAGCTGATGAACGAAGGAGATGGATGAGGCCTGAGGGAGGGAACTGAGAAGCGAACGAGAGAGATGGATGAGAGAGGCATATGAACGAAGTAGATGGATCGAGTTCGTCGTTTTCTTCCTCGCAGTCCCCGTCATCGTTCGCTTCCTCGCAGTCGTCGTCACCGTTCGCGTTCCCAGGACCTCCGTGTTGAGGTTTGTAAATCTCTGCGTTTTGTGTTTGAGATAGATGAGAGATTCAGAGAGATATATGTTTGAACTTTGAAATAGATGAAATCATGAAAACATATAAGAAACAACTGACAATCAAAAGTGAGTGAAAAGAAATGAGTGACAATGGTGGAAACTGAAAGAGAAGGGAAGAAGTGCAGGAGCGAGAGAGAGAACTCAGAGAAGAAGCGCAGTAGAAATCAGAGAATGAGAGGCGCTGTGCTTATGTTTTTGGTATTTAAACCTAGGGTTAAGTAGTGGTTCGGGCGGGTGCGGGTAACGCGGGTGGGATTAAGCTGGAACCGAGCCCGGCCGCATGAAACTGGGAGCAACCGTATGCCACACCGCTTGTGCCCGTAGAACCGAGCGAACCCGCCCGCGTGACTAGATGCTGAAACGGGTTGTGCGGGTTCGGGCGGGTCCGGCTTGGGTGATCAGCCCTAATATCTTTCTTTTCATATCTTTCAACATTCTCTTCAAACTCACTTCCATTATATGTTTGCATATAATGGTCATTAATTCTTTTAGGATCAAACATGACCTTCCTACCTCTAACCAAAGAAAAGTATTGGGGCTTACCACCCTTGGAATCAGGAATCCCAGTATAGAATTCTCTCACCACTTGCTCCACATAAGATCCTCTATGTTGCACGAAAGTATCCCAATGAAGGTTAGGCACTGTAGACATGAAAAAGGGTTTGGCTTTTATCAGATTGTAGCCTCGTTCTGGTAGCATCTCCATTTTCCATAGGTGAGCTTTTTCTGTTGTCACAGGTGTAGATGCACTTGATGGTTGCTTCGCCCCTTGCCTGGATGATGCTCATGCACTAGGTGCAGATTTGCCAGAACCTTTTGTTGCAGCTTGTTTCTTTCCCATTTCTAAGTTTGATTTCTGATTGTGCGAGTTTGTGCGTGAGGTTGAAGATGAAGTGAGATTGGGGAAATTTGGGGATTTTTTTGAGAGATGGGGGAGAGTTTACGGTTTAGAGAGATAGAATGCAATAGTAACTTCGGTTTAATCGAAGGGAAGTTTAAATGGTGAATGGGGGTTAGTGGAGGTTGATTTGATGGGTGTTCTAGTCGTTAGGCTAAGTGGAAGGACATGCGTGAGGACACGTGCATCATTAGGTAAGACAACACACCATCTTAGCCATAAACCATGATTACTTTTCTTGATGAGCTGGCCATTTTTGAAAGACTTTTCACCCAAGCGAATTTTGAATTGCTGATGCAGGAGCACTGAGTATAGAGTGATGCAGGTGCATGCAGTGCAGTTGCACTAAAACCTGTGTTCCTACAAAACACTTGAAAACATCAATTTGAACAAAATAACTAATAACATGCCACAAAATCATGGGTTGCCTCCCATAAGCGCTTGTTTTAAGAGTCTTACATCCTGACTACCTCTTTTTTAGAGATTTTCAAAATGAGTGGTGTTCTTTTCCCTCACCACATTCTCACCATAATACATTTTCACTATTTGGCCATTAACCTTGAAGGTTATTTTTGAGGCTTCATCATATAGATCAACTGCACCATGAGGGTAGATTTTGACTAATTTAAATGGTCTTGACCATCTTGATTTAAGCTTCCTAGGGAACAATTTCAACCTAGAATTATATAACAAAACCATTCCTCCTTCTCTAAGTTCTCTTCTTTGGATTCTTTTGTCATGCCATGCTTTGGTTTTTGCTTTGTAAATTTCTGCATTCTCATAAGAGAATTGCCTAAATTCTTCTAATTCATTTAATTCCAAAAACCTTTGTGTACCTGCTTTGTTGAGATCAAAATATAGCCCAATATGACTTGTTTTCCAACTCAACGGGTAGGTAACATGCTTTGCCATAAACTATCCTATAGGTGGACATACCTAATGGTATTTTAAATGCTGTTCTGTATGCCCATAATGCTTCATCTAAGTGTAAAGACCAATATTTTCTTGTTGGTCCAACCATTTTTTTAAGCATTCTTTTAATTTCCCTATTGGATAACTCAGCCTGTCCACTTGTTTGAGGGTGGTAGGCTGTAGCAATTTTGTGTTTTACCCCATATTTAGCAAGAAGATTTTCAATATGTTTGTTGCAAAAATGTGAGCCTTCATCATTGATGATTGCTCTTGGAGTGCCAAATCTAGTGAAAATGTTTCTTTGAAGAAATTTACTAACTGACTTGGCATCATTATTTGGTAATGCTACTGCCTCTACCCATTTGGACACATAATCAACAGCTACTAAGATATATTGATTGCCAAAAGAAGGTGGAAAAGGACCCATGAAATCCATGCCCCATACATCAAAAAGTTCAATTTCTAAAATATTGGTTCTAGGCATTTCATGTCTTTCAGAAATATTACCTGCTCTTTGACATTTGTCACAAGTTTTGACCATTAAATATGCATCTTTGAACAAAGTAGGCCAATAATAACCTGACTGTAATACCTTAGCTGCTGTTCTGGTGCTTCCAAAGTGACCTCCATATGGTGCAGCATGGCAGTGCAGGAGCACTGCTTGCTGTTCCTCTTCAGGGATGCATTTCCTCATTAACTGATCTGGACACATTTTGTAGAGGAAATGATCATCCCAATAGTATTGCTTGACTACGCGGAAGAATATCATTCTTTGTTGGTACGTCATATCCACTGGTACCACCTTGCTCACAAGGAAGTTAACTATGTCAGCAAACCACGGTGCAGCTGCATTAGATATGCACTTGCACCAGGTGCAGGAGCACTGGGTGCTGTCAAAGCAATTGCTAACAGTTTTTCATCAGGAAAACTTTCCTTGATTTCTCCTTCCTTTGTACCTGTTCCTTCACTTTCAAGTCTAGATAAATGGTCAGCAACTTGGTTCTCCACCCCCTTTTTGTCTCTGATTTCAAGATCAAATTCTTGAAGGAGGAGAACCCATCTTATTAACCTCGATTTTGCATCTTTCTTTGAAATTAGATATTTGATGACAGAATGATCAGTATAAACAATAACTTTGGTGCCAACCAAGTAAGATCTAAATTTGTCAAATGCAAAAACCACTGCTAATAGTTCTTTTTCTGTTACAGTATAATTCATTTGAGCTTCAATCAATGTTTTGCTAGCATAATAGATAGAATGAAAGATTTTATCATACCTTTGCCCTAGGACAGCTCCCGCAACAAAGTCACTAGCATCACACATTAATTCAAAGGGCTTGCTCCAGTCTGGTGTGACAACTACTGGTGCAGTCACTAATGCCTTTTTGAGTCTTTGGAATGCTTCCATACATGGTTCATCAAAGTTGAAAGGTGCGTCATTTTGCAAGAGTGTACATAATGGCTTGGATATCTTTGAAAAATCTTTGATAAATCTTATGTAGAAGCTTGCATGACCTAAGAAGCTCTTAATTCCTTTGACAGTTGTTGGAGGTGGTAGTTTTTCAATAACCTCAATTTTAGCCTTATCCACTTCAAGTCCTTTCTTTGACACTTTATGACGCAACACAATGCCTTCTTGTACCATGAAATGACACTTCTCCCAATTGAGCACTAAATTTGTTTCCTCACATCTTCTGAGTATTTCTTCTAAGTTAGACAAGCAAAGTTGAAATGTCTCTCCAAATACTGAGAAATCATCCATGAATACTTCCATTGATTGCTCAATGAAATCTGAGAATATTGGCATCATGTATCTTTGGAATATTGCAGGTGCATTACATAGTCCAAATAGCATCCTTCTAAATGCAAAGGTACTATAAGGGCATGTAAAGGTTGTTTTCTGTTGATCATTAGGCTCTATAGCAATTTGATTGTAGCCTGAATACCCATCTAAGAAATAATAAAACTCTTTACGTGCTAATCTATCCAACATTTGATCTATGAATGGTAAAGGAAAATGATCCTTTTTTGTGGCCTTGTTGAGTTTTCTGTAATCCATACATATCCTCCAACCTGTAACAGTTCTGGTTGGTATTAATTCATTCTTTTCATTGGCTATAACGGTCACACCCCCTTCTTTGGTAGACATTGCACAGGGCTTACCCATGCACTATCTGAAATATGGTATATGATTCCAGTATCTGGCCATTTAATACTTTCTTTCTTTACAACCTCCTTTATGATAGGATTCAACCTTCTCTGTCCTTCTATACTATTTTTGGAATTGTCTTCCAAAATAATTCTATGCATGCATATTGAAGGGCTGATTCCTTTAATGTCTGCCATTTACCAACCTATTGCTTTTTTATGCTTTCTTAAGGTACAAATGAGATCATGCTCCTGCTCTATTGATAAGTCAGAGGCAATGATCACTGGAAGTGTATCATCTTCCCCTAAGAAAGCATATTTCAGATGTTTGGGCAATTCCTTCAATTCTAGTTTTGGAGGTTGTTCTATTGAGGGTAAATTCTTTTTGAGGTTAGGATCTTCTAGATTAAGAGGTTCATAAGTTCTGATCCATACCTCTTTGGTTGGTCTTTCACTTGACAGAATGTCCTTTTCCAGATTTTCCTCATCAAGCAGTGCAGGTGCATCTGGTGCAAGTGCACTGGTGAGATGATCATATTGCTTATGGAACTGCTTCTGCACTATTTGATCAAGAGAGATGATGGCTGAGCATTCTTCATTATCCTCTGCAGGATACTTCAAAGCATTCATCACACTGAATTTCACCTATTGGTCATTTACTCTCATGGTTAGTTCTCCCTTCTGCACGCCAATCAGTGCTTTCCCAGTTGTCAAGAATGGTCTCCCAAGAATGACTGGTACTTCCTTATCTGCATCAAAATCAAGAATAAAAAAATCTGCAGGAAACACAAATTTGTCAACCTTAACCAAAATATCTTCAATAATTCCCTCTGGGTAGGCTATTGATCTATCAGCAAGTTGAAGTGTCACTGTAGTAGGCCTAGCATTTCCAATTCCAAGTTGTGTAAATATGGATTTAGGCATCAAGTTAATACTTGCACCTAAATCACACAATGCACGACCTGTATAAAATTTTCCAATTGAGAATAGATTTGTAAAACTGCCAGGATCCTTCAATGTCTTTGGAATTTTGTTTTGCAAAATTGAACTACATTCTTTAGACATAGCAACTATTTCAAAATCCCCTAATCTTTTTCTTTTTGAAAGCACATCTTTCATGAATTTAGCATAATTAGGCATTTGTTGAAGTGCTTCAACTAAGGGAACATTGATGTGCAATTGTTTTAAAATTTCAAGAAACTTACTGATTTACTTCTCCTCACGTGCCTTTTTTAATCTTCGAGGATAAGGAGGAGGAGGGTATTCAGGAACTAACCTTGGCATTTGAACTTCTTGAGATGCAGGTGCATGAGGTGCTTCTGCATCTTGTAAACTTTTTTCTTTTCTGTTTTTATTTTTTTCATTTTCCCCCTTACCTTCACCTTCAATCTCATAAGGTTCTGCAAGATCCTTTCCATTTCTAAGAGAAATGGCTTTCATCTGTTCCTTACCTGGCCCGTGGGATGTGGTAGCTTCCGTGTTTGATGGTAGTGTACCTGTTGGTCTTTGATACAGAACTGTTACTAATTGTCCCACTTGATTCTCCAAATTCTTTATAGATGCCTCGTGTGCTTGCCTAGCTGCTCTAGTTTCACTAATGAAGGATTTGAGCAAGGCTTCTAAGGAGTTATCATTGGCAGGTGGTTGTTGTCTTCGGTAGTTCTGAGATTGAAATCCTGGTGGTGTGACTGGTGCAGCTGCATTATGTGCAGGTTCACTAGTATTGTTCCATTTAAAATTTGGGTGGTTCCTCCAGCCAGGGTTATAGGTGTTAGAGTAAGGGTTGTTATTCCTATTGTATCCTACATAATTGACAGAGACAGGCTTGCTAGGACATTCCTCATACAAGTGACCTCCTCCACAATACACACAACTTGTATCACCTGGGGGGCTTGTTCTATGGCTGCTGCAGTGTTTTCTGTTGGTGCAGCTGCACCAGGTGCAGGTGCACTGGTTGAAGTGAAGTTTTTAAACATGTTTGTCAGTGAGGCTAACTGAGCGGATAGGGCTGATACTTCACTAATTTCATGTACCCCTGATGGTCTCTTTTGGGCACTCACCCTCTCAGTAGGCCCACTAGAACTATTTGTTGCAATTCTATCAATCAATTCACATGCTTCATTATAAGACAAGTTAAATAACACACCCCCAGGTGATGCATCAAGCATTATTCTGGTTTGGTGTTCTAAACCATTATAAAAAGTTTCCATTTGAATAATGACAGGCAGACCATGATGTGGACATTTTCTTAAAAGCTCTTTCCATCTTTCCCACGCTTCAAACAATGATTCAAATTCTTTTTGTCTAAAAGATGTAATATCATTTCTCATTCTGACATTTTTGATGGGTGGAAAATATTTTGCTAAAAACTTTTCAGCCATTTCATTCCACGAATGAATAGAATTAGGCTCTAATGAATTCAACCAAGATTTAGCCATATCTTTCAAAGAGTATGGAAATAGCTTAAGTCTAAATGCATCTTCACCAACACCTGGAATGATAAAGTTACTACATTTTTCTAAAAACTCTTTTAAATGCTCATGGGGATCCTCATGGGGAGATCCACCAAATTGACCAATTGTTTGTAGCATTTGGAACCTCGTAGGTTTAACTTCAAAATGCACAGCATCAAAATGAGGTCTTGCTATACTTGTTTGCATATTCTGATGATCAAACATAGCATAATCCCTAATGGGTCTATTTCTATCATTAATCATACCTATTGGTCCCATGTTGATGAATTGATTTCTGTGATCATCCTCAGGTTCATGATGTGAGCCTGGACCACCTCTAACTGATCCTCCAATGGAACCTGGTCTAGATCTCTCTTCTTCACTTTGTTGAGACATTGTGATTCTGCAGCTTTGAAGTCTTTGTTTCTGGTGTCTAAGCAACTTTCTAAACCTTCTCTCTATCTCTGGATTTAATTCAAATTCTGGTGATTTGGCCCTGTGCATAAGCTAGTGCATCCTGTGCACCCACACTAAGAAACAAACTACCAGAATAATAAAACACTAATTTATAAATCTTAACAACAAAAATTAATGGCAATCCCCGGCAACGGCGCGAAAAACTTGGTGGCTGAAAAAGTGTGCAAGTATACACAGTCGCAAACAAGTAGTATAAAAGATCGAACCCACAGGGATTGGATTAACTCTTGTAGTTTGAAAGTGTATAAATTAGTGTGAACTATACTACTCACAAATTGGGATGATGGTGATAAGTAAACATAATGCAAATAAGTAATAGAATGTAGAGGAAATCTTTTGAGAATGAGAGTTGAGATGTCTTTACCAAATAAGTCACTTTCAAGAGTTTTGTGCATTTAAGTGGTGCAGGTGCACTGGATGCAGCTGCATCAGTATGTGCTTTTCAGTCACTTTCTTCAGAGTTTCATTATAAGCTTCCTATGTCTAGACATGCTAAATAAGTTCACTCCTGCCTCTTAAGTACCCACTGAATCACCCTAAGGACTATGTTATCCTACGTCTAGGACTTAACATGGAATTAACAAAGGTTTCTTTATTAAAACAAGTTAACAAATACTTTATTAAAACTCCCACCCTTATTAGTTCTTGATTTCTTAATTGTAAACCATGTCTGCTTTTACAAATCTACTTATTTCAAGCGATCAACCTTAAAACAAGTGTTGAAAGAAGTATTACACAAGAACTAAAATGCATATATCATATAAAAGCACAACAACTTACTTAAAAGATCATTATAAGGTTAGGACATCTCAACTAAAGAAATTTAGCTCATGTTAGACATTGCAAGACATATATAAACTGAATAGAACATGTTTATATAAATGAAATCATAAAAGAAAGCAACAAGGTAAAGATTACACAAGTTGGAGTTCATTTGCATGAATTCCCAAGCAATGAAGGTGCACTGACTCCCTGCACTTAGCTAGTACTACGTGGAAGTGAAGAAATAAGTTGTTGATTCCTTTCTTACCTTCCTGAAATTTAAAAACTATCTAAAACTAATTCTAAGGATATATTGTTGATATCTTGAAGTGTGTTTACAAATGAGAAGTGAGGGTCCTTTTATAGCCTTCAAAAAGTGAGACTTCCTTGGAGATAAGTTAACTATGGTTAAGTTTCTAAACTTCGGACAGTAGATTGAATCGCACACTCAAACACAAATGGAGCTCCACTAATGGATGGCCAAGTGTTCCTAAGTGAGTGACTCTTCAAAGCTAACTTCTATGGTAGGCGCCGAAATTTTCATGTTGCATGTGCTCCATGTGATCCATGACTAAGCATGATGTCATCAATGAAGTGCTGGTGCATTGGTATGATTTTATGGTGCTTCTTGCATTTGAAATCTGTTTTCAGTGCAGGAGCATTAAGTGGATGTGCACTGTCTTAATCTGGTACAGCTGCATCATGTGCAGGTGCACTGTTGTTTCCTGGTGCAGGTGCCTCAACTGCAGGTGCACTGAACAAACACATCAAACATACCAATATATATACAAAATGCTTAAATCATTACATAACCCTTTTTGAAACTTAGAATGTTGTTATTTTATTTATAGACTTATATTTAACACTTAAGTTACTTGAATTTGAGCAATTTATTTAGGTTTAGATGTATAAATAACTCTATATAAAATAGAGTTATCACTAACCACACACACCAATTGGTAGTATTATAGAAATCTGTAGGGTTAGGAATTTGCAAACAACTCCATAGATTTCTAATTTGGTTACAGTCTCTGAAGGTGTGGAAGAAGGACTCAGAATCACCCCCACAAATTGGGCAAAAGTACAGGTAGTCATATGCCTTCGATTCCTCTCAGAATTTGTCAACAAACTTTTGTTCATAGCTTTCCATATAAACAATTTAATTCTTTCAGGGCCCTTCCATTTCCAGATGGCAGCAAAGTTACCTTCAGGAGGCAGGGGAGGCTCTTTTTTGATGGCTAAGTAAGCTGAGCTAGTTGTAAAGAATCCATCAGAAGTGTTTAGCCATATGAATTCATGTTTGGATTTGTGGTATGTGATGGAAAGAAATGGAATGGAATGTTTTTATGTTCCGTTGTTTGGATTGTTAAAAAAGTGATGGAATGGTATGGTAAGTGATGGAATCAATTCCACCCCCTTCCACCATCTCCCCTTATTTTTCTTCCCCTCCAATTTGGGAGGTAACCAATGGAATGAAACATCTTTGTTGGCTAATTACCCTTTTAACCTTATTTGTTTTTTATTTTGCTGCACTTATTTCTTCTCTTTGAATTCCTGTTTCTCCAACTCAATCATCATCGTCATGTAGGATTTAAAAAAATTGTTTTTGTTCTGACTAGTTTTACAGTATTTTTTTGTGGATAATACATTTTACAATTACATTTATTTACAATATTGTTTACAATAAATTTATTAATACATCTATATCTTTGATCTTTACGTGATCGTCATGCAGTAGTTTTTTAAAGGCTAAAGTGCTCTCGGGGTCCCTTATCTTTATTTAAAGTAACGAATTAGTCCCTTAAATTTTTTTTGTCCCAAATAAGTCATTTATCTTTCAAAATTTTGACACATAAATCCTTTTCCGTTAACAGTGCTGATTTATGTGTCAAAAAAAGGATTTATGTGTTAAAAATTTGAAACATAAAGGACTGATTTGGGACAGAAAAGGATTTATGTGTCAAAAATTTAAAACATAAAGGGCTGATTTGGGACAAAAAAAAAGATAAAGGACCAAATCGTTACTTTAAATAAAGATAAGGGACCTCGGGAGCACTTTAGCCTTTTTTAAAACAGGCAAGAAAAATAATATTGGTTGTGATAGTTTCATTTATCGTCATGAAAAAGAAAATACGTACTCTTTTAAAATTAACTCTATATTTATTCATATGTTGAAAAGACAAAACTGACCATTGATTTAGTATTTTTTTTAAGCAAACAAACTTAAGCCATTTCATTCGTTAAAAGAGGTTCAATACAATGGGGAATTAACCTGTGAACATGGTGACTAGCAAAAGATTGAGCTGCCCTAGCAAGATTATGAGCAACACAGCTGGCTTTTTGATACCTCTATTTTATATGGAGTTATTCATACATCTAACCATAACTAATTGCCTGAAACCAAGTATAATATGTATTAAATATAGTAGTTTTAGTCAAATAACAACATTATAAGTTTTATAGAAGATTGCACAACGATTTAAGCATTTTGTATATATATTGGTATGTTTGCTCAGTGCAGCTGCAGTTCATACTTCTGCACCAGGAAAACAGCGTTGCTTCCACACTAAAGGCACATCCAAGACAAAGTGTTTCTGCACTTAGTTCTTCTGCTCTTAGTGCTTCTGCACTAGATGCTTCTGCATCTTAGTGCTTCTGCACCGTCCAGCTGTGAGCTCAGAACCCCCCACCTTGGAAGCACCACAATTCATACCATGGCACCAAAAGTTTTGTGACATCATGCTTATTCATTTGGCACATGGAGACACATGCCCACATGCATATGGAGGCGTCCATCATGAAACATCATCATAAGGGGCTATACACCTAAAGACACATGGATCTCCACCATTGGACCTCCTTTGAAGAAGAGTGCTGGACTTTATCTTCTCAAATTCAGAGCAGGAAAGTAGCCATGGTTAGGCTACACATTGCTGACATAGTTACTACGCAAACCCTCATGCAAAGGAAACCTCAAATGCTAAAAATATGCTCCACTTCGCACTTGAAGAACAATCCCTTTCTTCATCCAAATTTATATAGCTTTCATACAGTTTTAAGTAGTTTATTTCTTGCATTTTATTCAGTAGTTAGTTGTAAGAAGGTGAGGAAGGACTTGACACCCTCTTCCTCCACTTCTTCATAGAAAGACGAAGGAATCAGTGCTTCTGCACCAATCAGAAATCCATGCAAAGAAACATCAATCCGTGTAACTTCTACCCTATTGATATCTTTTGTATTATCCATATTATTATGCTCTTTGCAGATTCTCTCTATTATATAATGAGTAACATGAGCTAAATTCCTTTAGTTGAGATGTTCTAAACTTATAATGATCTTTTAAGTAAGTTATTATGCTTTTAACTGTTGTAGCATTTTGGGTCTTGTGTTATACTATATCCATCTTATTTTAAGGTTGATCGCTTAAAAGAAGTAGAGTTATATACACAGACATGGTTTATAACTAGAAATCAAGACTAATAAGGGTGAGTGTTTTAATAAAGGCTTTGTTGACTTGTTAATAAATAAACTTTGTTAAAACCATGTTAAGTCCTAGACATAGGATAACATAGTCCTTAGGGCGAAACAGTGGGTACCTTAAAGGCAGGAGTGAACTTATTTAGCAAACCCAGACATGGGAAGCTTGTAACGAAACTCTGAAGAAAGTAGCTGACAAGCACACACTTATGCAACTGCACTCAATGCTACTGCACTTGATGCTTCTGCACTTGATGCTTCTGCATCAAAGTGCTTCTGCATCTCTAAAAGCATAGAAACTCTCAAAAGAAGCATTATCTAATAAAGACATCTGAACTATCTTTCTCAACTGATTTCCTTCATCTTATTTTACATACTTGCATTCTGTTTTTACTTAAACTAAAAACCCCAAATTTTGTGAGTAGTGTAGTAGCACATATTTATATCTCTCTAAGCATACAAGAGTTTAACCAATCCCTGTGGGTTCGACCTTTTTTATCATTGTATTACTTTTGTGACTGTGTATACTTGCACATATTTTGCCACACCAAGTTTTTGGCGCCGTTGCCGGGGATTGCCATTAATTTTTGTAAGTTTAGATTTATAGATTTGTGTATTATTATTATTATTATTATTATTATTATTATTATTATTATTATTATTATTATTATTATTATTATTATTATTATTATTATTATGGTAGTTTGATTCCTTAGTGCAGGTGCACTAGCTTATGCACAGGACCAGAACACCAGAATTTACATTGGATCCAAAGATAGAAAAAAGGCATTGGTGACTGCACCAGTGATAGTTACACCAGATTGGAGCAAGCCCTTTGAATTGATGTGTGATGTTAGTGACTTTGCTGTAGGAGCAGTCTTGGGGCAAATGTATGACAAAATCTTTCATTCTATTTATTATGCTAGCAAAACATTGGTTGAAGTTCAAATGAAGTATACTGTAACAGAAAAAGAACTATTAACAGTGGTTTTTGCATTTGACAAATTTAGGTCTTACTTGGTTGGCACCAAAGTTATTGTCTATACTGATCATTCTGCCATCAAGTATTTACTTTCAAAAAAAGATGCAAAACCAAGGTTAATAAGATGGATTCTTCTCCTTCAAGAATTTGACCTTGAAATTAGAGATAAAAAGGGGGTGGAGAATCAGGTTGCTGACCATTTATCTAGACTTGAAGGTGAGAGAACAGGTACTCAGAAGGGAGAGATCAAAGAAAGTTTTCCTGATGAAAAACTGCTAACAATTTCTGTAACAGCACCCAGTGCTTCTGCACCTAGAGCTTCTGCACCAAGTGCTACTACACCTTGGTTTGCTGATATTGATAACTTTCTTGCAAGCAAAGTAGTGCCAGTGGACATGACATACCAACAAAGAATGAGATTCTTCCACGTAGTTAAACAGTACTATTGGGATGATCCAGTTCTCTATAAAATGTGTCCAGATCAATTGATGAGGAAATGCATCCCCCAAGAAGAACAGAAAGCAGTGCTTCTGCACTGCCATGCTGCACCATATGGAGCTCACTTTGGAAGCAACAGAACAGCAGCTAAGGTATTACAGTCTGGTTATTTTTTGCCCAGTCTATTTAAAGATGCAAATTTAATGGTCAAAACATGTGATAAATGTCAAAGAACAGGTAATATCTCAGAAAAACATGAAATGCCCAGAACCAATATTTTAGAAATTGAACTTTTTAATGTATGAGGCATGGATTTCATGGGTCCTTTTCCACTTTCTTTTGGCAAACAATATATCTTAGTAGTTGTTGATTATGTGTCCAAATGGGTAGAGGCTGTAGCATTGCCTAATAATGATGCCAAATCTGTCAGCAAATTTCTTGTTAAAAACATTTTTACAAGATTTGGCACCCCAAGAGCAATCATCAATGATGAAGGCTCCCATTTTTGCAATAAACTCATTGAAAATATTCTTGCAAAATATGGGATTAAGCACAAAATTGCTACAGCCTACCACCCACAGACAAGTGGACAGGCTGAATTGTCAAATTGGGAAATTAAAAGAATGCTAGAAAAAATGGTTGGGCCAGCAAGAAAAGATTGGTCCTTACACCTAGATGGGGCATTATGGGCATATAGAACTGCATTTAAAACTCCATTAGGTATGTCCCCCTATAGATTAATTTATGGTAAAGCATGTCATCTTCATGTTGAGTTAGAAAATAAATCATATTGGGCTATGAAAAAGCTGAACTTTGATCACAACAAAGCAGGAGCACAAAGGTTTTTGGAATTAAATGAATTAGAAGAATTTAGGCATTTCTCTTATGAGAATGCAGAAATTTACAAAATAAAAACCAAGACTTGGCATGACAAGAAAATTCAAAGAAGAGAACTTAGAGAAGGAGGATTGGTTCTGTTATACAATTCTAGGCTGAAATTGTTCCCTGGAAAGCTTAAATCAAGATGGTCAGGACCGTTCAAACTAGTCAAAGTCTATCCCCATGGTGCAGTTGATTTATATGATGCAGCCACAACCACCACTTTCAAGGTAAATGGCCAAAGAGTGAAAATGTACTATGGAGAGCATGTGGAAAGAGACAAGTACACCACATATGTTCAAAATCTCTAAAGAAATAAGGAGATAGTCAGGCTGAAAGACTCTTAAAACAAGCGCTTATGGGAGGCAACCCATGTTTTTGTATTAATATTTATTATTATTTTGTTCAGTTTAATGTTTCCAAGTGTTTTATAGGATCACAATTTTTAGTGCTTCTGCACCTAGTGCTTCTGCACTATAGTGCTTATGCACTAAACTATTCCTCAAGTGCTGCTGCACCTCAAAAATTCAAAAATTTGACTTGGGTGAGAATAACGGTCAAAACAACAGCAAGGCGTGTGTCTAGTCGTGAGCAGTATCTGAAGTGTTGAGTAATCTACCTAAATAGCCCACGCGTCGTCATGCATGCAATCCTAGCTATTCCTAAACGACTATTTCCTTCACTAACCCAACACAATTCCCAATTGTTACCGTTTATCCCTAATCACCAACATGTTACCAAGTGGCTTCAGTCTCAAGAGGGGGGGGGGGTGAATTGAGATTTAAAACTTTTCTGATCTTTCGAAAACGTTTTTTCCCTTTTCAATGACTTAGATCAATTTTCGCGCAGGTTAAGTGGAAGCGAAGGAATTAGAATATAAAGCAGTAAAGTAGAATAACAGTAAAGCAGGAAAGCAGTAAAGCACGCAGAGATTTATCCTGGTTCGGTCACCTCCTAGTGACCTACGTCCAGTCCTCACACCCTTGTGAGATTTTCCACTAACCAAAACAACAAGGCTTACAGGTGCCTTGGAAAACCTTTACAGACTCAGGCACTCTTCTACTAGGATACCCCACCTATAAAGAGCCCTAAAATCTAATAGCACAACAACAAGAGATACCCCACCCTTGTTACAACAACTGCCCTAGAAAGATACCCCACTTCCTAGTACATGCAGCTACCCCTAGAGAGATACCCCACTCTCTAGTACAAATTATAACAACAATATAACAGTAATGTAAATACAGAAATACCTCTTAGTGTAGGCAGATATTACAACTTGAAGGACACAACCCCAACTAACTCTTAACGTAGGATCAGCTCTTGACGGACCAGTGGTGCGAGAAGAACACAAATAAAATATAAGAGTTTTTCAGAAATGATAGATCGTGAGAATGGGTTGGTAGTTGAATGGAGGTGGTGAAGCCTCTATTTATAGATTTTGAAAATCCAGATCTCACGTTGAAAATGTTTAAAGGAATCGATTCTTTGTTAATTGGAATGGATCTAGGAATCGATTCATTTGCTTGATCTGATCTAGGAATCGATTCTGATTTGTTTGTAAAATGGATGTAATCGATTCTTAGGATCTCCGGGAGGCTAGGAATCGATTCTTCACTAAGTTAAAATATGTAGAAATCGATTTTCAGCTTGCCTGAGACAAGTGGGAATCGATTCTCAGTTATGTGCAAAAGGTTGGGAATCGATTCTTCCCTTAAAATTTATTTGGCTCAGAAATCGATTTGTGTATTGAAAATACATGGCCTGACAATCGATTCTATCTTTTCTATTTTACCTGAAAATCGATTTTGATATTTGTTTATGCATGAGGAAATCGATTTTGTTATTTTAAAAGGTGATAAGAATGTTTACGTAAGCATGCATGCAACTTTTAAGAAACTTTGTGAGTGTGTGAGACTTTGAGATACGAGCTGACCTTCGAAAAGAGCTTACACAATTCCTAAGACTCACCCAAACCCTAAGGACTACCCTTATATTTAAGGACAACCCTTAAACTTTAATCTTCAATTGTTGGGCTTGATTGTCTTGGATTGTCTTTGATGCTTTGTTATTTTTATTCTCTTCGGCCATTACCTTTGGCTTTTAGATCACTCTTACTTTGATCGCCTTGATCTTTTTCATCCTCAGACCTTCTCTAATCTTTTTCATCATCAAAACTAAACCTGCAATACTAGATTACCTGCAACGCAAGGTATCCACATTCTCCCCCTTTTTGATGATGACAAAACATTAACTCATCTCAAGGTGGGAGGTTAGTACAAACAGATAATATATATATGATGCTCCCCCTATCATGATGCTCCCCCTGACTTGTTGACTAGATGCATAATATGCAAGTTCTATATGCTCATTCTATATGCTCATATGCACCCCTATATTTCTCTCCCCCTTTTTGTCATGATCAAAGAGGGTCAATATATGATAAAGTTTGCGAATCGAATGTCACAACTATTTGACAAGGTAAAAGAGCCGTTGCTGATTTGTAAGTGATCATCAAAACTTGAAGGAAAACATATTTGAGACCATGAAGAGAATATTTTATCAAACACAGGTAAAAGCTAATTATAAGTCTCAAAAATCTGTGAAGCAGTTGTTTTAAGCTTTATACATTTCATGCTGCTTAGTTTGAAAGTTGGTGATGGCAGCCAGAATATGGGAGAAAAATTATTTTAGTTGAACAACGATTGTGAGTATGTATTCTGAATTTTAATGCCAAAGCCAGCAATTGATTTGTGACAGGAGAAAATGGATTTCGGGAAAAGGTAGCATTTCAGCTGCTTTATAAAACGCTTTTTGAGCACGCAGAAATTCATAAGTCACAAATTCTCCTAACTTCATATTTTATAAAATCACTTGAAAAATATTTTATTGAAAAACTCATTTGAGTAAATGAAGAACCAGGTTTTCTTTTGCAATGGATTTCTGAAAATGTCAACTAGTTGTTTGTGACGACTCAACTAACTCAATCACACTATCGCCTTTTTAACCATAACCTCTAAGAAGGTGATATATAATTTCTATATGCTTAGTCCTAGAGGGATGACCAGAATACTTTCATGCCTTATAAATATTTGTTCTTTAAAGATACATGAAATGAGATTCAGGAATTTGCTCTATTTTAGTAGTCACATATTTGACTTGATAAACTATTCTTAAGCACATCTTCAAAATAGAGGTGAATAAAATTTTAACCAATCTGACCTTTACCGGTGATTCTTCCTCTATTTATCACAAGTCACACGACGGCTTTTTCCGGGGGTGAGTGTTAAGAACTTTATTGCGTCTCCGGTCATGCGTTTTGAGTCTTTGCTGTCAAGGTATCAATCTGCCCCCATACCTTGAAGCATACCTGCAATGATCTAAAACAGGATTCTAGGTACCCAAATCTCTTTGGGTCCTTGTGGGTTAGTGTTTGGTATGGTTCCTTTGGGAACCCACACCTTTTTCATATTTTGTTTACCTCTTGCCCTGCAAATAGAAGCTGTATGTCCAGGTTTACCACAATAATAACATCTAATATAAGGTCTAGTGGAAAACTTAGGTCTATGATGCATATTGCTTTTCACAAAGTTATTTCTCGGAATCCTAGGATGTACATGTTGTAATTTGGACATTTTGTCTATTGTACATTCAAGCTCATTGATTTTCTTTTCATGTTCTATACACTTATCACATACATAATTTTCCTTGAAGTAAACAAGATCATCATTTTCTTTTCTAAGCTCTAATTTTTCTTTAGTTAAAGCAGTGATATCATTTTCAAGATGAGTGATAACTTTCTTAGATTTGCTTAGAGCTTTAGCTAATTTTGAAGATTTATCATGTAATTCAGTAAAGGCTTCATATAGTTCATCATATGCATCTTGTAAAGAATCAGAGTTAGAGCTTACCTCACTTTCGGATTCACCTTCACTTTCGTGGTTGGCCATAAGAGCAACATGAGCTTTTTCGCTTTCTGAACCATCTGAACTGCTTGTGTCATTGTCGTCCCACGCTACGTAGGCTTTCCTTCTTTCGTTTTCTTTGAATGTCTTCTTTTCGAATTTGGATCCCTTTTTCTGTAGATTAGGGCATTCCATCTTCATATGCCCGGGTTTCCCACATTCATAGCAAATAAGAGGACCGGATGAGCTTTCTTTCCTTTTGGTGTTGAAGCTCCTTTTAGAGTGATTTTTCTGTTTCAAAAACCGTTTGAACCCTCGAACCATGAGAGCCATGCTTTCCTCATTTTCTGAATCATCGCTCTCACACAGTTGACTTGAACTAGATGCTTTCAGTGCCAAGCTGTTCTTTTTCTTATCATTATTTTCGTGCTCAGCCAGACGGGTGAGCTCTAGTTCATGCTCTTGGAGTTTACCAAATAGAGTAGCAAGAGTCATAGTAGCCAAATTTCTTGATTCAGCTATAGCAGTAACCTTGGGTTGCCATTCTCTATTCAGACATCTCAGAACTTTGTTGATTAGTTCCTCTGTAGGAAATGACTTTCCCAACAAGCTTAACTGATTCACTATGTGAGTAAACCTTTTCTGCATTTCTGGTATTGTTTCACCTGTATTCATTCTAAACAATTCGTACTCTCTGGTAAGAGTATTTGTTCTTGCCCTTTTCACTTCACTTGTACCCTCATGAGTAACTTGGAGATTATCCCACATTTCTTGGGCAGATTTACAGTTTGAAACTCGAAAAAATTCATCAGTACTCAAAGCAGAAGTAATAATATTTTTAGCACGAAAATTAAGTTGCACTTTTCTTTTCTCATCATCAGACCATTCATTTCTACTTTTAATAGTAAGAATACCATCTACTAAGTGTGTGGGGACATAGGGTCCTTTTTCCACAGCATCCCAAACATCTAAGTCTACCCCTTCAATAAAGATTCTCATTCTTTCTTTCCAATATGCGTAATCTCTCCCGTTGAATCCCGGAGGACGGGTAAGAGAAGCACCCTCTTGCGTAGACCAACCTGAAGCCATTTCTCTTGAAGCTGCTAGGCCCTTTATACAAGAGTCTAGCTCTGATACCACTTGTTACCAAGTGGCTTCAGTCTCAAGAGGGGGGGGGGGGTGAATTGAGATTTAAAACTTTTCTGATCTTTCGAAAACGTTTTTCCCCTTTTCAATGACTTAGATCAATTTTCGCGCAGGTTAAGTGGAAGCGAAGGAATTAGAATATAAAGCAGTAAAGTAGAATAACAGTAAAGCAGGAAAGCAGTAAAGCACGCAGAGATTTATCCTGGTTCGGTCACCTCCTAGTGACCTACGTCCAGTCCTCACACCCTTGTGAGATTTTCCACTAACCAAAACAACAAGGCTTACAGGTGCCTTGGAAAACCTTTACAGACTCAGGCACTCTTCTACTAGGATACCCCACCTATAAAGAGCCCTAAAATCTAATAGCACAACAACAAGAGATACCCCACCCTTGTTACAACAACTGCCCTAGAAAGATACCCCACTTCCTAGTACATGCAGCTACCCCTAGAGAGATACCCCACTCTCTAGTACAAATTATAACAACAATATAACAGTAATGTAAATACAGAAATACCTCTTAGTGTAGGCAGATATTACAACTTGAAGGACACAACCCCAACTAACTCTTAACGTAGGATCAGCTCTTGACGGACCAGTGGTGCGAGAAGAACACAAATAAAATATAAGAGTTTTTCAGAAATGATAGATCGTGAGAATGGGTTGGTAGTTGAATGGAGGTGGTGAAGCCTCTATTTATAGATTTTGAAAATCCAGATCTCACGTTGAAAATGTTTAAAGGAACCGATTCTTTGTTAATTGGAATGGATCTAGGAATCGATTCATTTGCTTGATCTGATCTAGGAATCGATTCTGATTTGTTTGTAAAATGGATGTAATCGATTCTTAGGATCTCCGGGAGGCTAGGAATCGATTCTTCACTAAGTTAAAATATGTAGAAATCGATTTTCAGCTTGCCTGAGACAAGTGGGAATCGATTCTCAGTTATGTGCAAAAGGTTGGGAATCGATTCTTCCCTTAAAATTTATTTGGCTCAGAAATCGATTTGTGTATTGAAAATACATGGCCTGACAATCGTTTCTATCTTTTCTATTTTACCTGAAAATCGATTTTGATATTTGTTTATGCATGAGGAAATCGATTTTGTTATTTTAAAAGGTGATAAGAATGTTTACGTAAGCATGCATGCAACTTTTAAGAAACTTTGTGAGTGTATGAGACTTTGAGATACGAGCTGACCTTCGAAAAGAGCTTACACAATTCCTAAGACTCACCCAAACCCTAAGGACTACCCTTATATTTAAGGACAACCCTTAAACTTTAATCTTCAATTGTTGGGCTTGATTGTCTTGGATTGTCTTTGATGCTTTGTTATTTTTATTCTCTTCGGCCATTACCTTTGGCTTTTAGATCACTCTTACTTTGATCGCCTTGATCTTTTTCATCCTCAGACCTTCTCTAATCTTTTTCATCATCAAAACTAAACCTGCAATATTAGATTACCTGCAACGCAAGGTATCCACACAACACTCTCTCAATCACAAAGCCTCGACGAAATCACCAGAAACCCCTCCTTACCTAAAAAAACCTTAAACTTCTGAAATCACAAAACTCCATTCCATTCCAAGAAATTCCAAAAACCTACAACTATCCACCATGGTTCGCAAGCAAAGCGCAATCAAAAGTTCAGGAAGAAGCACAACAGGTCCAGAATCATCATCAAAACCTGTCCAGGAAAAGAAACATGGAGCCATTACAAACTCCTCTGTGCCAACAAATGCCAATCTTGCGCATTTTTGGGATAGAAAGTTCCTTCCTGAGAGAGGATACAGTCTCATGAAGGCGCATCAGAGCTTTATGGCAACAATCTCAAGTCTACACTGGGATTTATTCATCCAACACAGAGCTTTCTATCTGGAGCAAATTGTTAGAGAATTCTATGCTGGGATTCAAAGCAATCACAAGGGGAAGATGCAGGATCATGCTGTTGTAAGAGGTAGGAAAGTCTATTTCAGTTCTGATAGGATAAATGATCACTATAATCTAGTCTGTACTGGGCCTGATTTTAGAGAAAAAGTAGAAAAATATGGAAAAAAGGAGATGGAGAGAGTGAAATCTAGGATTGCTGTGCAGAATTCAAAATGGGATAAAATGTCTAATACTGAATTTAAGTTGAAAAACAGATGGCTGATACCTGAGTTAGGCAACTGGTATATCTTTATTGATTGTTCTATTTTACCCACATCACACACATACACTCTGTCAAAAGAGAGATTGATCCTTTTGGATGCAATCCTCAAAAATGAGAATGTGGATGTGGGCAAAATCATCAATAGGCAGATACTAGAGTGTGCTGTAAAAGGGGAAGGACTCTTGTTCTTTCCATGTTTGATAACTGAGCTTTGCATAAAGCAATGAGTGTTTATCAGTGATGAAGAACACAAACAGAGAAAATACCCTCCTGGGCCACTGTCTGCTGAGATGAAGGAAAGAACCAAAATCAAAGCTGTGGAACCAACCCTGGTGCAGGAGCACCTAGTGCAGAAGCACCAGGCTGTTTGGAAATTTCAACAAGAACAGCATGATTGGCTGCAGCTAAGATTGATGGAGATTTCGCAGGTACCTACTCAGATTGAAACACCAGTATTACCATCTTGGGTCTTTCAAAACCCAGAAGAAGAAGAAGAAAGAGAAAAGGAAGAAGAAAAGGAAGAGGAAGTGGAGAAAGAGAAAGAGAGTGAAAAGAAAAATAAGAAAAAAATGATGAAGAGAAAGAGGGAAACAAAGAAGAAAGAAAAGGGTAAGAAGAAGAAAATAGAAGAAGAAGAAGAAGAGCTGCTCAGTGAGGAGCAGCAAGAAACTGAGGAGGATGAAACAATAGAAAGAATGGTGAGACAAATGGAGAAAAATGAAGATGAAGAGGATGGAGAAACCACTGAAAGCAGTGAGAAGAGTGGGGAACAAAACATATCTATGGAGGAAGCAATGAAAAAATTTGAAAACTGGTCACAACCAGAATTTACCCAAGCTACTCCACAAGCCAACCCCCAAGATACCACAACATCATCCTCCACTAGAAAAACACCCACCCCTCCATCACCTAAATCACCACCACAATCATCCCCACCACCACCCATCACCCAAGAAAAACAAGCTGAAAAACCACCATCGCCAATCAAAGAAAAAACCCCACCACAGGTCACTGAAACTGATGCAACTAACATTTTTCTTGAGAAACAAACTTTGCAGGCAATTGAAGAGGAGGAAATCGATGAAGAAAAAGAAAAATCAACCTCTGATGATGAAGTTCACCCAGCAGTTGATGCTTCTGCACCTAGTGCAGAAGCACCTGAAAGTGTTCCAGTTGTGACAGTCATACCCAAGAACAAAGAAGACACTGTCAAGCTGGTGCTGGAGGAGCTAGCAAAGAAGAATAAGGAAAAACTGGGCAACACCCAGAAGTTTTTTAAGAAGAAGGCTGAAAGTTCAAAGGCTGTGATGGAATCAATTGTGGAACAAGAGCAGACCACTGTGCAAGCACCTGAGGAACCAGAGGAGGCAACTGATATGCCTGCAGAGGAGGAGCCTGAAGAACCTAAAGAACCAGAACCTGTAGCTGAGGAAGTTGGTGCAGCTGCACCTAGTGCTTCTGCACCAAAACATGAAGAAGCAATGAAGAAAAAGCAGAAGGTGAAGCACATTCCAGCCAGAACCAGTTCAAGGATCAGGAGTGCTGCCAAAAAAGAGTAAAGCCTTTTAATGTTGTTATATCTGAACAGCTAAATATATTTTGATATCCCACATGTATTAACCCCACTCCCCATTTTGGTACAAACAAATTATTATTTTGGTCTCAACTTAAGAGCAGTGGGGACACTGCTCAGCTTTAAGTTGGGGGGTGAAAAACATCTCTTAAAATACTATGCACGTGCTAGTATGTTTTAATTAAATATGTATGTTTGTATGCTATGTTGTTTATCTATATGTGCATATTTTCAAAATTTTGATGCATTCAAACAAAGCTTCTTTGAAAAATTTAGAAAACTGATTTACAAAAACATAAGTAGCACAAAGCTTTAGTTTGAAATACATCAAGTTATTTTTTAGGATTTAAATAGTTTTTGAAGCATGATCAGCTTAAAATTCTTTTGTGCAAAATCTTAACCAAAAAGTCATTCTTTGAACCAATTTTTAATGATGAAAGAAAGAAAAAGAAAAGAAAAGTCTTGTTTTCCCCAAATAACCAATTTTTATCACCACTTTGACACATCAAAACTGAGTTTCTAAAAAGAACCTTGCTATTTGAAAACTATCTAATGCAAAAAGAAACTTTAGAAAACCAATGTCAAAAACAAATTTTTTCTAAAAATATAGAAGAGCATAAAGAAATAAGTTTGGGGGAGTTTTCATGAATACTAAGGCTGAGTATGAAAAACTTAGAGAAGTCAGCACAAAAGGTTACCCAAAAAAAAAACTACAAAAGAACCAAAATATTACAAGCTAGCCATATTTGCCCAAATCATCAAACTGAACCTGTTCCAAATAAATGCATTTGGTTTGAAAAAAAAAAAGAAAAGAAAAGCAAAAACCAAAGAAAAAAGTATGCATAAGGAGGTCAGTGAGGAGGGAAACATATGCTATCAATCTTGAAAAAGTGTTACCAAGGTGCTTCTGCACCAAAGAAACAGAAAAGCAGTGCTTCTGCACCTAGTGCTTCTGCACCTGGTGCTTCTGCACCAAAACCAAAGAACCACCAAAAATAAAGAAAAGTGCAATTGACTCAAACAGTTTTGAAATGCTCAAACAAGCCTTAGTTATGCTTAAAGACCCCCAAGTCTTGAAGATATTGTTAGTCTAATCTATATTTTGAACCATATTTGTTTTTGACCAAACGTGATTTAACTTTTTCAAAAGCAAAAGAGAAACTTCTCACTTAGTTTTAGGAACTGATTGGATCTCAGTGGAACACACACACACACACACACACACACACACACACACACAAATGAGTTTTGATAAAACCTTGGATGTTTGGGAAATCAATGACACACAAAGCAAAAATTTCTGAAAATTGAGGTTCATACAATGAGAAAGCAATTTTTGAAAAGAGATGAGCTGATCTGATCTGATCTTCTTAAAATCTATAAAAATCTTAGTTTTGTTTTGTCATTACTTGAGGACAAGCAATAGTTTAAGTTTGATGGTGTGATAACTCTATTTTATATATAGTTATTCATACATCTAACCATAACTAATTGCCTGAAACCAAGTAAAATATGTATTAAATATAGTAGTTTTAGTCAAATAACAACATTATAAGTTTTATAGAAGATTGCACAATGATTTAAGCATTTTGTATATATATTGGTATGTTTGATATGTTTGCTCAGTGCAGCTGCAGTTCATACTTCTGCACCAGGAAAACAACATTGCTTCCACAATAAAGGCACATCCAAGATAAAGTGTTTCTGCACTTAGTGCTTCTGCACTAGACGCTTCTGCATCTTAGTGCTTATGCACCGTCCAGCTATGAGCTTAGAACCCCCCACCTTGGAAGCACCACAATTCATACCATGACACCAAAAGTTTTGTGACATCATGCTTAGTCATTTGGCACATGGAGACACATGCCCACATGCATATGGAGGCGTCCACCATGAAACATCATCATAAAGGGCTAAACACCTAAAGACACATGGATCTCCACCATTGGACCTCCTTTGAAGAAGAGTGCTGGACTTTATCTTCTCAAATTCATAGCAGGAAAGTAACCATGGTTAGGCTACACATTGCTGACTTAGTTACTACGCAAACCCTCATGCAAAGGAAACCTCAAAGGCTATAAATATGCTCCACTTCGCACTTGAAGAACAATCCCTTTCTTCATCCAAATTTATATAGCTTTCATACAGTTTTAAGTAGTTTATTTCTTGCATTTTATTCAGTAGTTATTTCCTGCACCAATCAAAATTCCATGCAAAGAAACATCAATCCGTGTAACTTCTACCCTATTGATATCTTTTGTATTATCCATATTATTATGCTCTTTGCAGATTCTCTCTATTATATAATGAGTACATGAGCTAAATTCCTTTAGTTGAGATGTTCTAAACTTATAATGATCTTTTGAGTAAGTTATTATGCTTTTAAGTGTTGTAGCATTTTGGGTCTTGTGTTATACTATATCCATCTTATTTTAAGGTTGATCACTTAAAAGAAGTAGAGTTATATACACAGACATGGTTTATAACTAGAAATCAAGACTAATAAGGGTGAGTGTTTTAATAAAGGCTTTGTTGACTTGTTAATAAAGAAAATTTTGTTAAAACCATGTTAAGTCCTAGACATAGGATAACATAGTCCTTAGGGTGAAACAGTGGGTACCTCAAAGGCGGGAGTGAACTTATTTAGCAAGCCCAGACATGGGAAGCTTGTAATGAAACTCTGAAGAAAGTAGCTGACAAGTACACACTTATGCAACTGCACTTGATGCTTCTGCACTTGATGCTTCTGCATCATAGTGCTTCTGCATCTCTAAAAGCATAGAAACCTCAAAAGAAGCATTATCTAGTAAAGACATCTCAACTATCTTTCTCAACTGATTTCCTTCATCTTATTTTACATACTTGCATTCTGTTTTTACTTAAACTAAAAACCCCAAATTTTGTGAGTAGTGTAGTAGCACATATTTATATCTCTCTAAGCATACAAGAGTTTAACCAATCCCTGTGGGTTCGACCTTTCTTATCATTGTATTATTTGTGTGACTGTGTATACTTGCACATATTTTGCCACACCACTTGTCGCCTAACAAAACTGATGGAACAGTTTTAAAGTTGATTAAATAAAATTTGACGATTTGAAATGAGAACTCCAAACTCCGTTGCAAATTTGAGCCGCCTAGTGACTGCATCCACGACATGTTTACAAATTACAATCAAGCTCTATATCAACCTGTTGGATACCCAGCTGCTGTAAACCAACAAAGAGCTTCCAAGAGGCCAAACGCTTCGATCTCCGGAGGACTTAGATAACCAGTTAAGCAAATTGTCTTAGCTGAGAGAAACACACCGGAGTGATTACGTAGACATATGCCTATACCACACACACGAGTCTTGCACAAACCAAACACCGTCGACGTTGCACTTTACACACCCATGCGCTGGTTTTGACCATCAGATTACTTGCTGATTTGACGCACACAATTGTTGGTGCTGCTGACCGTGATACTGCTGCCAGCCATAGACTAATAACCGAGCGTCGTGGACCACATGATTGGCCGATCTTTCAACTGAATTCCACACGACATCATTACGCCTACGCCAAATACCCCAAATGCCGACTGCAAGTTCAGATATAGAGATTTTATCAAGAGTTCTCAACAACTTAAAGATGAGCTCCACCACGCCTTCAACAACCTCAAACTCGCCACTAATCATATCCCATAATCCCGCAACTTACCAAACCTGTTGTGCCTTACTACAACCAAAAAACAAATGCCATTCGTTCTCCGGAAAATCATTGCACATCGGGCACGAATCAATACATTGAATACCTTTTTGTTCACAACCGGACTGACCGGTATCTAGAAGGCTTGCACTCAAAGGAAGAAGAACACAACAGGAGTTTTTCTGCGGTTGGCCCACGTTCCTCAGACGGTCGACTCATACCACCATTCGGTCAACGGTTTGGCCCATCCATTCGGCCACCCACATTGTTCGGTTCGCCCTATCTGTTTGGCCATCTACATTGTTCGGTTCGACCATCTACATCGTTCGGTTCGGCCCATCCATTCGGCCACTTACATCGTTCGGTTCGGCCCATCCATTCGGCCACCTACATCGTTCGGTTGGGCCCATCCGTTCGGCCACCTACATCGTTCGGTTCGGCCTAACTGCAGACAAGCATTCAGTGGAATCCCTATGATTCCTCCATATGTCTCACAACGACTATATTTGTATTTATTGTCATGAAACACCTAATGTACTATATATATAGCGCTCTTAAAGACTAATGAAAGGACAACACATTCGGGATTCATACACTTTACTCTCATTCTCTACACTTTACTATTATTCTGTGATTATATTCACTTCGTGTTCTTACTAAATCCTACCTAAAGAAATAGTTAGGAACACTTTTCTTTGCAGTCTTGTGCGAACGGGAAGGCAGCCCCTAAGGAGACGCCAAACCAAGATTTTCAATTTGTTTGTATTATTAATTATCATAAATATTTAATTACCGTTTATTTTATTATATGTTTCAGCTAGCTTTGATTATTGTGTAAAGTTTTTAATAGTTAGAAAATATTAAGAGTAATAAAGGAATAAAAATGTTATAATCGATTCCGTTCCGTTCATTGTCCAAACAATGAAGTGAGAACTTTGTTCTGTTCCATCGTAAAATACCCAAACAATAGAATGAAAATTTTATTCTATTGCGTTCCACTCCATTCCGTTCCATTCCGTCTGCTTCACTCATTTTAAAGTAGATTCAAACTAATTCAAACCATGTAGATTCAATTTGAGTTGGTTCAAATATTTTTTAAAAGAGCCAACAGAACAAAACCAAACTACATGTTGATTCGGATGACTTTTTCGATCAAAAGTAAACCGCACCACGAAACCCAACACTCTACACCGTCCCCCCGTCTCATTTCCACTAGGATCATCATCACCACCACACCCACATGTTGTTCGATAAAATGCTTCAGAGGCACACGTCGTAACTTAACTTAAAGGACTCGCGAGCGACTCATGTCTAATTCGTTTCTTTGGTGGACCCGCACCCGGAGTTTCAGTTTGGTTGTGATTGCGAGGAGGAGTGGCAACTTCTCACCCACCGTCATCATTCTCGGCCGACCTAACGTCGGGAAGTCTGCTCTATTCAACCGCCTAATTCGGAGGAGGGAGGCTCTAGTGTACAACACACCCGATGATCATGTTACCTGCGACATTCGAGAATGTGTAGCCAAGTTAGGTCACTTGCGATTCAGAGTTTTGGACTCTACTGGTTTGGAAGCTGAAGCCACATAACCGCTTCTTTCACTGCAAATGTCTTGCCAACTTCTCACTCTGCACTCTTCCTCAATCCTCAGTGATGCAAGAGCTAGTCTTCATCCCCTTGAGCAGGAGGTTGGAAAATGGTTGCGTAAACACTCACCTCAAATTAAACCTATTCTTGTCATGAATAAATCTGCTATTCTTGTCATGAATAAATCTGAATCACTCTTTGGAGATCTTATTGCTATATCTGTCGAGACTGGACTTGGTATGCATCACTTGTATCTCTCCCTTTAAGCCTGTTCTAGAGGGTTATATGCTTAGTCTCTTCAATGATGAGCAAGTCAACCCCAATTTACAAAGGTTGTGATGTCTAATCACTTCTTTTGATCCTGCATTCAATTGTTACTCATCATAGGTGAAGGTGCTCAGGAGAATAGCTGCACTGATGACACTAGTTCTCTCGAGGCTGACGAAAGCAAACTGCCATTATAGTTAGTAATTGTAGGACACCCTAATGTTTGTAAATCAACCTTGCTGAATACATTGCTGCAAGAAGACCGTGTTCTTGTGGGTCCTGAAGTTGGCTGACAAGAGATTCAATCAGAACCCAGTATGAATTTCAAGGAAGAACACTTTATCTGGTAAGTTTTGCTTCTAGATTTCTGGTAGTATTGATAAAGTTGGAAACTGATATATCTAAGTAGAAATATTTCTTGTAAGAGGAAAACACAGTAGTTCTTTGTTTGTATGACCTTCAAATTAGATGATATTGGCCACACATTTCTTTTCAATTTTGTGTGTGCCTGCAAGTGCATGCACGTGTTTCTTTGCCGCAAATGTATCCTTGAACTTGACGATATGCAAGTCAACAAGTCTTCTGTTTAAAGTTCATATTAATGCCCTTTATTATACATTTAGTCAGGGGAAAGTATTGCACAACTTATCTAGTAAGCATGATCAACTCAAAATCGATTGTTGACAATGCTGGTTTATTTGGTTCATGGTTGAAAGTTGAAACTCGTAAGAATCTAAATTGTGTATTTTGATTGAAGTTACTTAATTTCCACATGAATACAGTTTGCTTTACGAGTAGTAAACGGAAAAGACTCTATATATAACTACAGGGGTATGTTATGAGAGAGAAGGGATGCGATGCAAGAAATTGTGATCAAGAGAGATAAATTGAAAAGCTCCGCCCACTATGTAACTAATTTTTAAGTTGACAATAAGGATGGTAGTGAGTGTTTTATTCAGTTGTAAGGGGTAGATTAAGGATGGAATTAGTCGAGACTTGAGACTCTTTGGGAGAGATTAGGCACCGTCTAAGTGTCTAGGCTATTCCATTTTCTTCCTTCTTTTGTAATCATTTTCTAGATCCCAAGACCTGTTATTACCTTGATACAGATTTGAATCCTTTGTTTTTTCTAGTACCAATCAATTTGTGTCATGGATCTCAGTTCAAAGAGCTTGGGTGGTTACTACGTGAGCTGCAATGGAGTCTCATGTGGAGAGTTTGGAATAAAGCATGTTGGAATCGAGAAATGAGAGTCAAAACCCACCTAAGCGAGATCAAGCGACTCTTCAAGGGGAAGAGCAACCTGATGGTTATCTCAACAATGATGTGCTCCAAACCTCTATGCTGAAGAGGAAAGCCGTGGAAGTAGAGTCGATGGGAGTCGATCATTTGAAACGTGCTCGCCAACGAAATGTAGGGGACTTCCTTTAGGGAAACTCGTCCCTTGACCTCTGCTGTGAAGTCATAGAGGACAAAGGCTTGGGGTCCCAATCTTGTTTGGGCACAATGCTTAAATCAATGATAAATGTTGAGAAATGGGATGTTATGTTAGTCGGTCTTTTGGACAGAGCATTAAATTGGTAGTTTAGTTTGGTATCAATGGTGGGAGGAACAAACTCCTTCTCCCATCTTGAAACAATTCAAGGATGTTGTAATCCATATATTTCTACTAAGGTTGGTTTCGAGTCCCTTTAGACCACTTGAAGCATCAGGGAAACCAGTATTATAATGGAGTACCATGACAAGTTTGAGATACGCCATTAAGGAAAGCAGACAAGGTGATATTAAAAGGTATCTTCCCGAATGGTTTGTTTGAAGAACTACAGGCTAAGTTAAAGCTTGACAACTCAAAGTCACAATCTAAACTTATGGATAGAGCTCTATTGTTGGAAGATAAAAAATGAGTGTAATGTAACGGAGGATGCATTAAATGAAAAGTGGGAATGAGTGATAATGGGTATTCTTCATCAAAGGCTATTGCAGGGGAGCCTGGTGGGTGAGCTAGGTCGTTCATACAAAAGGCCTAGTTATAGAAGTGAGGGTCCAATGGAGCCCAAGCCTCAAGATGGACGAAGTAAAGAGAAAAAATCAGCAGGGGCAGGGGCAGAAAACTCTCCCAAGCTAAATTATAGGAGAGATTGAGAGAAGTAAAAAGGCAAAATGTTTTAAGTGTGGAGAGAACGAGGATCTAAGTATGCGTGCAAATCTAAGCAATACCAACTACTCCCTCCAGACTCGATTATTAGCAACAAAAATGTGGTGCACAAGAATTAAGGAGGATAGTTAAAAAACATCACTTTTTACAATATTACCCTCACTACTAATTGATTGAAGGGTGACTGATTTTGAAAGCTAAGTAAGGGTGACTAAGGGTATTTTTGGAATGGTACATTAAAGGGGATAAAAAGTAGGGAAAGTTGTTTAGACCAAAATAAATGACTTTTTTGTTGCTAATAATCGAGTCCGGAGGGAGTACTTTAGATGGAGGACATGGAGGAGAAAGAGAGGGAAATAGAGGTTAAGGAAAAGAGGAGGAGTTGGAATTGGAGACGGTACACTGCAACTGTTGGAGAATAAAGAAGGATTGACATCTAATCAATCCTGTAAAACTTGGGGTAGAATTAACCATAAACAAGTGATGTAGTGTAGGGAGGGGAAATTAAGCAAAATTTCTTCATATTTGATTTAAGGGGAGCCTAGGTGGTCTTATAGATTCACCAGGTTCAATCCCCAGCGAATCATGTTAGTCTTTTTTCCAGCCTTGTTATCTTGGTAAAGAAAAAACTCAAGTTAGAGGTTCTATGTTGATTATAGGGCATTGAACCTAGTTATTTTGGTAAAGGAAAAAATGCAAATTAAAGATCCTATGTAGATTAATAGGGCATTGAACAAGTTGACTATACCTTACAAATTTCCCATTCTTGTAATTGATGACTTGCTAGATGAATTGGGGATTTTGGCCGTCAGTAATGTCGTTTTTACTTGTAATGATTGAAGATATCCTAGTGCATGGGTGGTTATGGGTTCTATTTCATTCCTTTATTTATAGGTTTAGCCTTATATATGAAATTATTCTGTCCGTTATGATGGACTTGGTGCATTTGTGAATGTGATGTAGTGTAACTGTCCGTAACGTCCTCCATTAAAACCGTGAAGGGTTTTCCTCCCATCCCAATGTTTGTATGCTAAATTAAATATTGTGCTGATAAGATTTTTTTATTGGAAAACCTATGTTGACCAGATTGTAAATGCTAGACGAAGTATGAAACATACTGAAGTAGTTAAAGCCAGACGAGCAGCGGAAGAGGGGCGTGTTGTGATTGTGAGCAAGATGGACCTTCTAAGGGGCAAACACAAATCATTATCCATCCTATGAGAAGTTTATGGAAGTTGTTCCACAAGAAATTCAGACAGTTATACCTCAGGTCTGTGATCTAATAATCAGCTCAACTTTGACTATTATACTTCATGTTTAAAATGTTATATTTTTAAAAAAGATGCCAAAATTATATATTTAGACATAATATTAAAATGGATCATAATTCAAACAGAAAAAACTAATTTGTGAGATTATCAATTTATCATACAATCTTTTCACCAAAAAAAAAAAACTTATCATACAATCCTCCCCATCTCTCTTTCGTTGCTTAAACTTCACTCATTGTTTGTATTATTTAGCAATAAATAACCAGAATCTCGATAGTATTCATTTGAGCGTTGGAGGGAGAGGGTAGGATAGGACTGTTGTCTTGCATCAGGTCACTGATACATACAAAAAATGGCGTTCAAGATTATCTACAGCTCGTCTTAACCGTTGGTTGCAGAAGGTATTTACTTCTTCCATTATCGATTTATGTAGGAGTAAATACACAATCGCTACTAACTTTTCATTTTCCACCCTCTCATTGTTTGTTTTTGATCAGGTTATGAGCTGGCATTCTTTGAAAGACCAAGCAGCACAGCCTAAGGTCAAGTATTTCACTCAGGTCAAGGCCCGCCCGCCTACATTTGTGGCGTTTGTGCGTGGGAAGATTCAGCTTTCCGACACAGACATTAGGTCCTTAGCACAATCCATGAAGGAGGACTTGATTTGGGCGGAACTCCTATACGAATCATGCAACATGCTCTGTCACTATGAATGATGGCAGTGGAAGCAACAAGGGTAGCCATTTAGCAGGCAAAGTTGCTGGCCATTTAGCCGTCTGACAATTGCGACTTTTCATCAAAGTCACTAGTAACATCGCCTCATTCTGCAAATAATTGCAAAAGTGAGCTTTGATTCTAGTTATACCCTATTTGTTTCCCATTATGGAAGCTCCAAATAACTGTTTGGCCAAAGGAAATGTCTTATGACTTCTGATAAATCCGCCTCCGGCGGTGCTGGCGACAAACACCATCAAACAAACAGGCTCCTGGGTGCGTTGTAATTTATTTTTTAATTTAATTTTTGGTGCATAAGCTAAATCCGAAATTTTCAACAGTGCTCATATCAACAGAGGCTTTACGCAGATTGTTTGTGATAGTGACTGCTTGGAAGCTGTTAATCTCTTCTCTGTTGCGAACACCCATGTCTTACATGCCCATGCATCAATTATCATCCAGATTTCAGAGGCTATGCAGCGTGCAGGTAGTATAACTTTAGCTCATGTTTGGAGGGATCAGAATAGGTGTGCTGACTTTTTAGCCAAGGAAGGTTCCCACTCGATGTGCAATGTTGCTTGGGATTAGGGTTGTTCATGAGAACCAAAAAACTGAACCGAACTGCCGAACCGAACCGAACCGAACCAAAACTAACTGAACTATTAAAAACAGTTTAGAACCGAACTGTTATTTTAAGTTCAGTTCAGTAACCGAACTGTTAGATAAGTTCAGTTCAGTAACCGAACTGAACTATTAAGGACTTCAGAAAAATTAATTGTTTCTACAGGAATTACACTGATTCATTCATCTCCTCCTCCTGAGTGAGCTGATCTGATCTGGAAAAGAAGCGCATGCAAAAGACAAGAGGAGTGCTCCCCTCACGTAATGGCGTATTTAGCTTTCCAACGTTTTCGTTTCTTTGTTCTTAGCTGATTCAGATTGCTTCCCACATGGTTTCTGATCAACGTGCATTCCATTGCATAAGTTCACATCGAATATTACTGTTTCTCCTTAGAAAACGGAAACTCCACCACGGTCACTGTGCATCCCAGAAAGAAATGAGATTGCTTCTTTCGTTTCCTTTCAGCTTGTGATTCAAAATCTTGGTCTTCGTGTGGTCATCAATTAATTAATGGGTTCTTTTTTTGTTTTATTGAATCCATTGACTGGCTGAACATATTTATTATTTTCCTCATGCCCCACCAAATTCTTTCCAATATTATTTCTACCTTCAAATTCCACTAGCATCAGTCACGCCGGAAACGAAACTAAAAAAACTAAATATTTAGCTCCCCTCACCTTCTATTAAAAGTTTAGTTTTTAAACAGTTCGGTTCGAAACTAAAAAACTGTGAACCGAACTGTTAATATAGTTCAGTTCGGTTCGGCGAACTTTTATTGCAGTTCGGTTCAGTTCACCGAACTGTTTTAGTTGGTTTGGTTCGGTTCGGTCCAGTTCTCCCCCTGAACTGAACCATGAACAGCCCTACTTGGGATCACCCCCACTAGGATTGGATTCTCTTATTTTGAGAGACAAGCTTGGAGCTTAGTATTTTGGTTCCCTTTTTTCGTTTTTCTTTTTTTGCTTTTGTTACTTTGTAACACCACCCAAAAAAAACAACATATTCTGTCGTAATATTATTTCTCATAAACATATTTATGCGGTGGCAAAATAGTGAAATACAGCCAGATTTCTGTGTGAAATTTACGTATACGGTCATTAGATATAAAAAGCATCAACAAAAAAAGACATAAAAAGCGGCATGTGCCCGTCTTTCTGCTTTTTATTTTATTGCGATAATTGTGTAATGTTTTTTAGAATTTAACAGGGGTTCTCATTTTATTTATTGTGACAAATTTTTCATAAATGACGTCAACTTTTTATGCTAAGAGGAAAAAAGAATAATGTATTACTTTTTTTTAAGCGAATGGATCAATATTGGTTACCCACTTTCCCCTCTAAGACTCAAACCCACAATTTTTGAGTGTAGGTGAAGCATCTTATAACTAATTAAGGTGCATTTTATTGACAAGGAATGATGTATTACTATTAACATATTATGTAAATTTGTAACTGTCAAAATAACAAATGAATCATATGTGAGTCACAGGGCAATAAAGCACGACAAATATACCAAATTAATAGCAGGTAGGGTAACATTATGACTTTGAAAAACATACAATAATGGATAAACCAACTAGTGATCCAGAATGAGAATAATTTTCTACTTCTCTGCATTGTTTTGGTTTTAATTTTTGTTGTTTATGCATTTTAAATTGGCTTAAAGGTCATTTTGGCCCCGGCAAAATACACATTAATCCATTTTGGCCCCTGCAAAATAAAAAACTTTAAAGAAGCCCCTGTAAATTAGTTATTTGTTCAGTTAGGCCCTCGCTGTTAATTTCCCCCTAACCCTGTTAGTGGTAGCCTACGTGGACTTCTGACTTGGCATCCACTCTGAACACGTGTGTAGCCACGTGGTTTGGTTAAAGGTCATTTATTTGTGCTTCTCTCTCTCTGAAAGCCATTATAGGTCTACTTCTTCAGCCCAAACAATTGCTACTGCATCATCTCAAACTACAGAACCATCTGTCAGTAGAGTGGCAAAGAGACCAAAACTGCTTGTTAAGAGGCAAAGATATAGCACAAGGCTTAGGAGGATTGTATTACCTTATACAGGTCCTGGTAGTGACC
The DNA here is from genome assembly GCA_039519185.1 of Astragalus membranaceus. Lineage (NCBI taxonomy): Eukaryota > Viridiplantae > Streptophyta > Magnoliopsida > Fabales > Fabaceae > Astragalus > Astragalus membranaceus. Next base: position 142,240,535 of record CM076851.1, on the reverse strand, counting down.
CAAACAAACCACTGATGGTCGGTGAGGAAGAAGAAACTAGCCAAGATGGGGATCTTACACAAGAAAATATAGTTTAGGCCTTTTAGTACATGGTTTAGTGTTTTGTGTTTTATGTATCTTTAGTACATTGGCATTAGTAGCCAACTTCGTTTGTATTTTGATACACTAGCATAATTTGCCATTTTATGTAGCCTCTAATGTATTTTGGTGACCTTTCCCACGTATGTATTTTGTGTATGACATTATCCAGCTGAAATCAAATGAATTACCCATGGTTTGGTGGCTTATTTACAATCAATTGGAAACCAACTTACTATTTTATGTGTATGACATTTCAGGTCATTATGTCTTCTATTTCATTATGCACCAATTTTACAAGTTAAGTATGCAAAATTTTTTTAACAGTTATGCAGCAAATATTGAACCTCAAATGGTTTAATAACTTGTTGGTAAACAACTTCATTTCATAGATAACATCCATTAGTACATCTTACGTAAATAACTTCCTAAACATACTTTGATTGGTCACTAACAGTAATCTTAAACCAAACCAACTTTTCTGATATGCTAAGTACAAAATGACCAATATGAGAATTCCTTGCATCCACTTCATCTTTTTCTTCTCATTTAACAACTTGAGCTTCAGTTTAGTAATTTTCCTTGACTCCCAATCGTTGAATACATCACACATTTGCATTGACAAGTCTTTGAAGTTGATGCTGTTGCTGCCTCTACAGCTTTAGGGTTTTCACGACTTGAATGGGGACCAGTCGCTGTGACCATGGGCCATCCCTCAAAATCAAGCTCATCATCCCAAACAAACAATTTGCAGCTTGTTGTTTTCCTCTGTAAACAATCCCCAGAATAAATTTATGATTAGAATTAACAAAAAAGAAAACAAAATCAAATAAAAGGGAAGAAAAGAAAGAACCCTAAATCGTAATTACCCCCCAATTAACACACTTCCAGAATTTCCTTCTTGGGTTTTCAGCTGTATTTGAGACCCATAGTCGCATAGGATCTCCACATCCACAAACAGGTAGTTCTCCATGCCTTGAAGTTGCGTTCGAAGATGCGTTGCTTCCTGCCATTTCAGAGAGAGAGAGAGAAGAAGAGAAACGATGGGAAGAAGAAGAGAGAAGACGAAAATGGGTTTCAGAGAGAGAGAGAAGTAGACCTCTAATGGGTTTCAGAGAGAGAGAGAAGAAGAAACCTAGTGACCTTTAACCAAACCATGTGGCTACACACGTGTTCAGACTGAATGCCAAGTTAGAAGTCCACGTAGGCTACCACTAACAGCGTTAGGGGAAAACTAACAGCGAGAGCCTAACTGAACAAATAACTATTTAACAGGGGCTTCTTTAAAGTTTTTTATTTTGCAGGAGCCAAAATGGATTAATGTGTATTTTGCAGGGGCCAAAATGACCTATAAAACTTTTAAATTTATATACTTATTTCATAATACACATATGATAGCAATGTATATACATATTTGACTGTTGTGTCCGCCCATTGCCACATGGCAAAAATGCATGTAATCACAAGCTGTATTCGCAGGTGCTGCAAAGTGGAAAGTTGCATGTATTGACAAGTTATAAAATGCATGAGATGGAAGTGATAACTTGGTGTGTATTGCATGGAATTCAATTCGATTTTTGCCCGTAAGACAACTTGTTTTGCCTCTTCTATAAATATAGGATCGGGCCAAAGTCACAACGCAACAACACAAAAAGCATAACCTTTTCTCTCGTCTTTATTCTTATTACGGTAATTAAATTTCTCATTTATATACTCTCTTGGTTGTAAACATTGGTTTTTTTAAAGGTAAACATAATATATATTTATAATAAAAGCCGAGTATAAGGGGTACTCAACCCATAATACACGTGAAAAGTCCAACTCCACAACGGAGTAAATACCAAAAACCAAAACCAGTACTTACCTTCTGAAAATACAATCAACAGAATCTACAAACCACTCCTAGAATAAGCATGAAGGAACCAACAAGTGTTGGTCTAAGCGATAACTGGGCTCGGATCCCACCCCAATGCCTCGGGTTCAAATCTTGGTGTGGCAAAAACTCTGTTGGGAGGGGATAATCACACGGGCCGACAAAGCCGGGTATACACGTGGCCAGCCAGGTTCTCCGGCATAGATTAGTCGCCGGTAAAATCGGTAGATACGGCGTACCAATAACACGGTAACAAAAAAAAGAGAACAAGTATGAAGGAGACATAAATATGAAGGAGTCAAATCTTGCCGGCGTTGTTTTCGTTTTTATTTTCAAAGGTCGCGTTGTCCTTTTTGTTTTGAGCAGGATGAGTCTATTTTCCATTTATTTTTTGTGCAGGTGTTCTCGGTCAGTTTGGATTTCTATTCATAGTTGGTTGCGCATTGGGGTTATGAATTCTCTTGTTGGTGTCACACATTTTCGAGCCTATGGTCTGAGGTTGGATTCCAAGAATGCTGGTAGATTGAAGTACTTGCTTTGGATGGCAGTCACGTGGTGTATTTGGGTCCATCAGAACCATATTCTCTTCGGGGCTCAAGTCTTTAATTCTCAAGTAGTTGTCAATCATGTTAAAACTATATCCTGGAGTTGGTTCATTAGCAAAGAAGGCCGCAATTCAGCTTTAAAGATTTCTGATTGGTAGGAAAATCTTCTTGTTTGTATGAACTCGGTGTAACTTGGCTACTTGTCTCGTTCTTCCTGGGGTACTCTTTTTCCCATGGGGTTTTGAACCAGAGGTTTTAATGAAGCTCATTATATATGTAAGGGTTGGGGGCACCCGTAGTACTCATTTCTTATTAATATATATTTGGCTTATAAAAAAAAATCTAACGAACATTGGTTGATAAAATTTAATAATTTAAATTACTAACAAGTATCCAGGATGTTTATAGGGTGATGGAGCAAACCAAGTCTCACCACTGTAGTCTCAGAAGGGTAGCTCACGTGGTTGAGTGAAAGAGACATTGTTGGGGGAAAAACGTAGGCGTACGGGGTTCGAACCCTGCTCCCCCCTCCCCTCTAACAACTAACACACTAATTACTAACCACTTTGTCTATCAAAAAAAAAATCACCACTGTACCACTTAAATAGACCGTTAGATATAACATAAAATGTTATGAGTGGTTAAGATCATACCAATTAACATGAAATCTCAAAATTATGTTATATCTAACAATCTAAAGATAATTTTATTATTATGAGTGTATATCTTGTCTACAAATATAGAAAATAAAATTTAATTTATATTGAGATATGCCTTGTAATTCTATTGCTTGTAATAATAGTAGGTGTAGCTAGTAACCTAGTCGAAATGGGCCAGTCGAATGGGCCAGTCGAAATTATGGGCCTGGGCCTGTTTTGTTGTATATATATAGACATTAGTAGTATGTAATATGAACAACCTTTTTTGCATAAGAATCAGTGCAGTTTTCACTATTCATTGATATTGTCCTAATCATTCCTTTTGTCCCTTAGCGCCGCCACCTCCCTTTCTTGTCCCTTTCACGTGTTTATCCCCAACAAACTGGTATCAAGAGCTTGTTAGATCCTTACAAAATCTATCAAGATTCAGGGCAGCACGAGACAACTCTGGTGGAGGTATTCCGGGGAACCTCCTAATCTTCGACGGAAAGGATTATGAACGATGGTGTGCGCAGATGAATGTGCTGTTTCGATATCAAGATGTCCTTGATGTCGTGAATGATGGTGTTCCACCCTTCGCAGCAAACGCCACTGAAGCGGTGAGGAACAACCACCATTCGCTGAGGAAGAAAGATGGAAAAGGGCTGTTTTTGATTCACCAATGCGTTGATTCCAATGTCCTGAACCTGATCATCGACAGTGAGTCAGCAAAGGCAGCTTGGGACATCCTCAAGAACTCGTATGGAGTAGCAGATGGACTGAAGAAGATACGCCTTCAGTCGCTCAGGAAACAGTACGAGGCCTTGAAGATGACAGATGGAGAATCGATTGGAGAATTCATTACGAGGTTAGTAGCGTTAACTAATCAAATGAAAGGCAATGGTGAAACTGTGACTGAAGTAAATAAAGTCGAAAGGGTGCTCAGATCCTTAACCCAGGAATTCGACTATGTTGTCACTGCTATCGAAGAATCCAAGGACCTAGATACGTTGAAGTTAGATGAACTTCAGGGTTCCTTAGAGGCTCATGAATTGAGAATAAGGCAGAGAAGTTCAGAGAAAGAAACTGAACAAGCCTTACTATCATACTCCTCTAAGAAAAAGTGGAAGGCAAACAACAAAAAGGAGAAGGGTAGAGAAAAAGGATCAAGCAGTAAGAAAAAAGAGCAAGGATCTTTCGACAAGAAGAAGGGAGACCTGTCGAAAGTGCAGTGTTATAACTGTCAGCAATTTTGGCATTATAAGAACAAGTGTAAAAACAAGAAAGTTCCTAGAAATAAAGATGCTGAAGCCAAATTTGCAGATGATAGTGACACAGATTCCGACTCAGATGGGTTAATGCTAATGGCAGTCGAAAATGAGATTCATCTCAATGAAGAAGTTGCTAAAAGTAGCGAGCAAAACAGTGGGAACACTTGTATAAGTGGATACACTTGTGATGCTCCAAATACTTGTGCAATGTGTGTGTGGCAGGGCAGTGGTAACACTGGTGATGCCTCCAACATTGCCAGCAACGATGACGAAGAACTATCATTCATGACAGCTATTGACCCAGAATTACTCTTGCTGAAGGCAGATAAAAATTCTACTGAAGAGAAGTCTGTCGAATGGTATCTCGACACAGGGTGCTCAAACCACATGTGCTTTCACAAGGAGTGGTTTGTCGAATTGAAGAAAATTAGCAAAAGAATAAGGTTTGCTGATAATAGCAGAGTCACTGCAGAAGGAATTGGTACCATAAAGTTCCTGTCGAAAGATGGAAAATGGTGCTACATTCAAGAGGTATTCTATGTACCAAACATGAGGAGCAATCTGCTGAGTATTGGGCAGATGATTGAGAAGAAATTCACTGTCGAAATGGGTGATAACAGTCTCAGCTTATTCGACTCAAACAAGAAGATGATCTTGAAGGTGTTGATGCAGAATAACAGAACCTTCAAGATCAAGTTGGAAGTAGTTGAAGAGAAAAGCCTAAAGACCACTGTCGAAGAGGAGCACTGGAAGTGGCACAGAAGATTTGGCCACCTAAACTTCAAGAGCTTGAGTCAACTACATGAAAAGAAGATGATTCATGGGTTGCCTGTAGTAAAGGTACCTGTCGAAGTATGTGAGAGTTGCTGCAAGTCGAAGCAACCAAGAAACTCATTTAAATCAGAAGTACCTAGCAGAGCAGAGAAGAAGTTAGAGGTGATATTTTCTGATGTTTGTGGCCCTTTCGAAGACAGTTCATTAGGAGGGAACAAGTACTTTGTCACCTTCATTGATGAATACACTAGAATGACCTGGGTGTATCTGATCAAAAGGAAGAGTGAAGTACTTGTAATATTCAAAAGGTTTAAGGTAATGATTGAGAAGCAGAGTGAATGTGCAATCAAAACCCTTAGAACGGATGGAGGTGGTGAGTACAATTCACATGAATTTGTAAAATTCTGTGAAAATGAAGGCATTGTACATGAAGTCATTTCACCTTACACGCCTCAGCATAATGGAACAGCTGAGAGGAAAAACAAGACCATCCTCAACATGGTAAAAAGTATGTTGAAGGAGAAGATGCTACCTCATAGTTTATGGGGAGAACTTGTAGCCACAGCAGTATACATTCTGAACAAATGCCCCACAAAGAGATTGACTGGGAAGACACCTGAAGAAGCTTGGCTAGGAAGAAAGCCAAGTGTCAAGCATCTCAGAATAATTGGCTCATTATGCTATAGACATGTCCCTGAGTAACTAAGAAGCAAACTGGATGATAGAGCACAACAAATGATTCTTGTTGGCTATCATTCGACAGGAGCATACAAACTATATGATCCCGTGCAGAGGAAAATGGTGAAAAGCAGGGATGTCGTAATGGATGAGTCGAAACAGTGGAACTGGGAAGAAGGCTGTGAGAAACCTACAATGATGGACTTCGACGAAGTTCAGGATCTAGATGATCGAAATGAAGCTGTCGAACCAGAACCTGTTACTGTCGAAACAGAATCTGTTGCTGTCGAACCTATCAGAAGGTCACAGAGGGAAAGACAGAGATCAGTAAGGTTAGAAGGATTCGACACATTCCCAGATTCTGCTATTACAGCAGAGGGAGACCTGACACACTTTGCATTAATGGCTGAAGCAGAACCAGTGAGCCTGGAAGAAGCTTTTAGTCACAAGCAGTGGAAGAAAGCAATGATTGATGAGCTGAAGTCAATCGAAAAGAATGGCACTTGGAAGCTAGTCGAACTTCCAAGGCAAAAGAAAGCTATAGGCGTGAAATGGGTCTACAAGACCAAACTCAAGCCCAATGGAGAAGTGGCCAAGTACAAGGCCAGGCTAGTAGCCAAAGGTTTCCTGCAGAAACCTGGTTTGGATTTCAATGAGGTCTTTGCCCCAGTAGCCAGGATTGAAACCATAAGATTGGTAGTAGCATTGGCAAGTCATAGAGGCTGGCCCCTACATCAACTAGATGTAAAGTCAGCATTTCTTAATGGACCTCTGGAGGAGGAAGTCTATGTTTGTCAACCACCTGGTTTTGAGTCGAAGGGTCAAGAAGACATGGTCGTTAAGCTTGAGAAAGCCCTATATGGACTCAAGCAAGCCCCAAGAGCGTGGAGCAAGAGAATTGATTGGCTCAGAAGTTCATGAGATGCACCAACGAACATGGAGTGTATGTGAAGAAGAATGGAACTTCGACTCAGTTGTTGTTGTGCATGTATGTAGATGATCTACTAGTAACTGGCAGCAATGAAGTCGAAGTCGAAGCCTTTAAGAAAGTGATGATGTCTGAGTTCGAAATGAGTGATCTAGGACATCTATCATATTTCTTAGGAATGGAATTTACAGAGTCGAAGAAGGGAATATTTCTGCATCAGTCGAAGTATGCAGCTGATATCCTGAAGAGATTCGACATGATCAACTGTAAGGAGGTTTCGACACCAACTGACACAAGCAAAAAGCTGTTGAAAGATGATGAAGGGATCGAAGTAGATGCCACCCTCTACAAACAGATTGTGGGATCCCTGAGGTACCTGTGTAACAGCCCAGGTCCAACGCATTGGCCACCCCGACACTATTACCTCACGGTCTTCTCTACCCCTCTTGTAGAATTTTTGCCTTCCGTGGGAATCGAACCTTGCACCTGAGGCATAAGTGCAAGTTAAACACACCTCCCACTACCAATTGAGCGCGGAAAAAATTCTACAAGGGGGGGTAGAGAAGACCGTGATGTAATAGTGCTGGGGTGGCCAATGCACCTGGGCTGTTACAACCTGTGCAACACTCGACCTGACATTATGTTTAGTGTCGGAATGATCAGCAGATTCATGGAGAAGCCGAAAAGCTCCCATCTAGCAGCTTCCAAAAGAGTACTAAGGTATATAAAGGGAACACAAAGTTATGGTACTCTATTCCCTAGCAAGTCTGAGTCGAAGAATAGCGCTGAAGTGTTTGGTTACACAGACTCCGACTGGAGTGGAGACAAGAGTGATCGAAAGAGCACAAGTGGGTATGTCTTCATGCATGGATCGACACCCATCTCTTGGTGCTCGAAGAAGCAAAGTATAGTTGCGTTATGTAATATCCCCAATTTTTTACTAATTAAATTATTTGGCATGAAATTATATTGAGTGATTTATTTAGTTGGTTGAAAGCTATTTAAATTGAAAATGACTTGTTGATTTATTAATTGTGCAAATTGGGTGTGATTGATAATTAATTAATGGGTTGTTATACTTATGTGCCTAATGGTTAAGTTAATTTAAATTCCATTTAGTTAAGTGATAGTGAGCATTAGTGAGGGAGGGCATTTTAGTCCTTGCACTTATAAGTGAGCAGCTGAAGGGTATGTAAGTCTTTTCCCAACACCTTTAACACCTAGCTGAAACCCCATGTCAGCCATGTTTCACTTTCATTCCATCCATTTCAGAATTTAGAACTGAGTTAGAGAAGGGAGAGGGAGAGTTCGCGAGAAGAGAGAAGAGAAGGGAAGGGAAGGGAGGAGAAGGGCAGAATCATATCCCATTTTCCTTCCTCTTTTCATTGATGCTAACCTTAAACACTGAATCCCCCTCCTACAGAATTCACCATTTATGAACACCTTCAGCCCCTCATAACCAAAACATAACCTGACTTGTTGCATGTGAGTTTGGAGAGCTGGAGAACCCACTTTATCACCTACTCCACGAATTAGAACAGTTGGGAAATCACCTGGATTGCTGAGTTCGAGTCATAGGCAAGTGGAGAGTTCGAGTTCAGTTAGGAGTGTTTGGAGCGATCCGGAGAAGTTCGTGAGTTGCCGTCGCTCGTGTTTGCAAAGTCTCGGTGCGGATTGTTTTGTCGTCACCGAAGAGGTGAGTTCTATACTCACTAGGATTGAGTTTCATATGTTATATAATCTGAATTGAGTCAATGGATTGATTTGGTGATTTGCTTGGTGTTGATTGTTTAGCCAATTTCACTGTTTCTGAATGTTCTAAAATAGGTTCAGTAATTCTATAACTGGGAATGATTTAGGCATCCAAAAATTATATAACTTACCTTTTCAGAAACTAGATTGAATACTTGTCATTTTGGTTTTGGAATGGTTGCATTTGGACTTGTGTAGCTCAAGATATGAGCATCACAAGTTAGGGTAGAATTCTGGAGACAGTTTGAGAATAGGTTCGGTTTCTGAGCATCTGGGGATGATATAGGTATCCAAAAATTATGTGGTCAATTGTTTTAGAAACTAGACTGAATGCTCGTCAATTTGGTATTGATTTGGTTTAATTTGGAATTGTGTAGCTCAAGATATGAGCATCACAAGTTAGGGTAAAATTCAGTGTAAATTCGCGTCGCGACCCGTGTCCATCGCGTCGCGACCCGTGTCCATCGCGTCGCGACCTCCCTTAAAATTTGCAACGCAAAACTTTCTGTTGTGAGACCGATTATCTTGTTGTGGCTATGACTGAAGTGGTAGTGTCGATCGGGAAGTAATTAGGGATCGTAACGGAATGATAGAATAAATGATAGTCACGCACGGATCGTGTGTATGGGCGCACGAGTCGTGCGTGCTCTTCGGGTTGCCTATTTTAAAAAGTGTTTTAAATCATTCCGAACGATTCCAATTGCTTTCTAATGCCTCCTTCCACCTTCCCCAATGTTACTATAATTGAATTGCCCTGAATTGAGTGGTAATTGACTGTGATTGGATCTAAGTTATGTTAGTACCATATGATTGGTTGTGTTTGAATTACGTTCAGGTTAAGTGAATGTTCATGTGATTGACCACTGATTTCATGTTATGACTTTGTGATTGATGTATTGTGATGGACTGACTGGTTTAGTAAGGTTGATAAGTTAAGTTAGCGAACCTTAGTAATCCATGAGAGATCACCTAATAATTAGACTAAGTTAGTAATTAGATCACTTTAGTAATAAGTTTATGTTAAGTTCAGTTCATTGTTCAGTTAAGTTATTGTTATGTTTAAGTTCATTGTTGAGTTCAGTTCAGGTATATCTTCATATATATCTTTAGTCGGGGTGACGACCCTATTCAGTTTAGTGTGCTAGGGGAGAGGCAGTCATGAGCCTTATGAACCTAGGCCCCATCAGGGACCCAGCCGATTAGTGGGGACGGGTTCACCGGAAACTTATTATGCCAAGTGACCGGTGACACGCTATAACTTTAGTTAGTGTTGTTTCTTGTAACCGGCTTGAGGGTTATGAGGACAACGTTAGTTCAGTTTATGTGTTGTATATATCTTGTAACCGGCTTGAGGGTTATGAGGTCAACGTTTAGTTAGTTAGCCACATAGTCAACTTTGAGGACTATGATTTATGAGTTTAGAATAATGAATCAAGCATAATTGAACCGAGAGAATTAGTAAGGGGTCGCGATAGAACTCACTGAGACAAGTTGTCTCACCCAATCCATTGTTGTTGTTTTTCAGTTAAGCAGGGAAAGATGAAGACCGTGAGGCACGACTATGGAGATGCTTGAGGAGCAGCAGCTATCTTATTTCATTATGTCTTGTATTTCAGTTTCCTTTGTATCTCTGTATTTTTGTAATCAGTTTCTTAGATGTACGATGGTACGACTTATGTTTTTAAGTTGTAAATCGCTTCCGCAGACTTTCGGTTTTGAGTACTGAACACTAGTTGAGGGTGTAAGGACCGCTTTATGTATTTTATGTTAAGTTATGTAAGCGAACTTGATGGGTTTATAGCATCGAGTATTAGTATGTGTTCAGTATTTAAAAAGGAAGTCACTCTGATGTATGCCAGTCGTGCGCTTCGGTAATTTCTACAAGGTAGAAATTAACGGGGTGTTACACGTTATCCTCTTGTGAAGCAGAGTATGTGGCTGCTTCCTTTGCAGCATGTCAAGCATCATGGCTGAGAATGCTATTGGTCGAAATTGGAGTGCACAGGGTCGAAGCAATGAAGTTGCTGATCGACAACAAGTCTGCGATAGATCTCGCCAAGAATCCCGTCGCACATGGTAGGTCGAAGCATAGAGACCAGATATCACTTCCTGCGTGATCAAGTAAACAATGAGAAGCTGAATCTGGAATATTGCTGTTCGGAACTTCAAGTAGCTGATGCAATGACCAAGCCATTGCAAAAGGGAAGATTCGAAGAACTGAGAACAATGCTTGGGATGATGTCACTCAGTAATGTGAATTAGGAGGGAATATTGAGATATGCCTTGTAATTCTATTGCTTGTAATAATAGTAGGTGTAGCTAGTAACCTAGTCGAAATGGGCCAGTCGAATGGGCCAGTCGAAATTATGGGTCTGGGCCTGTTTTGTTGTATATATATAGACATTAGTAGTATGTAATATGAACAACATTTTTGCATAAGAATCAGTGCAGTTTTCACTATTCATTGATATTGCCCTAATCATTCATTTTGTCCCTTAGCGCCGCCACCTCTCTTTCTTGTCCATTTCACGTGTTTATCCCCAACAATTTATTCTGAAAGTGATAAAAAATGTCATAGAACATATCAAATATTTAATAGAAAATAATTTTAATGAACATGTAAATATTTGTGAGGCGATAAAATGATCTCCACCCCCTATTTAATAGTTATCCTTTTACTAGCGATTATGAGTAATTCGTGCGCATAACATGTGTGGGTTTTTGCCATCCTAACTTCCTAAGTACCACCACCCCATCATACACCATCGCAATTGGAAGCTTAAGAAACTAAAAACGCACAATATTAAAATTTAGAGTACTCAATTTGCACAATTGGTAATATTATTAGGTAACGAAAATCACACTAACGTGAATGACTTGATTGGCTTAATGAAGTAAAAGCGCTCAAGCCTAACAAGAAACAAAAGGGTGGATGGAAACTATATAGAGTAGTATCGATAACTGTTGTGTTCTGTAGTATGAGCATTACATTACATGCATGCATATTTATGATAGTTGTTGGTAGATATGTAAATATAATTAAATAGATAATGATTTGACGAACCTCACGGTGCCATGTTGAGTGGGATACATAATCATTAAACAAACGTTGAGTTGAGGCAATTTGCGGTGCAAGTAAGGCATGAGGTTATTTATTGGGTGGACCCCAATCGGATTACAAGATATGATGTGATTATGATCCCCCATATATTTCGGCTCTGCATTGCCATGCCTTGTTTGCCAACTCAAAGTGATCAATAAATGAATAAATAAATATAAGTATCTATGCTATATTTAGAAATTATTACGGACATATATATAAATATAGATTAAGTAAGCAGAGAGAGCTTGGTTCATCCTCAAAGCACGCGCGCCAGGAATTTGATCATCTGCCATAAACAGTTAGCTGCGCGCAGACGACCATACTATCTGGTATATATATATATATATATATATATATATATATATATATATATATATATATATATATATATATATATATATATATATATATATACATACAAGTGAAGTGTACTCTAACTTGTTATATGATGCATGCATGCATGCATGCATGCGGTGTAAAACGCGCCATAGGACTACCCAGCAATCGTCCTCGTTTCTTCTACTGCTATACTCACTAATTCCTCCCCGAATCAATTCAATTACAATCACACCACACTAACCTTGTTTAACCAGGCCTCCTCCCATCCCATCTCCTCTTTCATTATTTGTTTACAAGTTTTTTTTCGTAATGGAGGGAAACAATTGTTTATTAAATTTTCAAATATACTTCATTTTTAAACAAGATGATTTTTTTTTTTTCAAAAAATATTAACTCTGAAATTAATACTTTAAATATCACATTTCACCTTATTAGTCTTATAAACCTTTTTTATGCTACCATGACCACATCTTCCACCGGCTCAATAATATTTGAAAGAACAACAGAACATCTGATCGAACTACATGTGCAACACCCCCAAGCAAACTATCGGCCAATCCATTGAACACGAATCCTGATCATAAACTACTCTGTATGCAACTATATATTCATGTAAGTCCATAACTAACTCAATAAATTAAATACAAGTGCAAGACATGTATTTAGTTCTAACATGGGTGGCTCGCCGATGAGCATAATATCAAAACTTTTCCGGCCCCAACAATTTGATTGTGGTCAACCTATTTTTATTTCTCTGAAGGTAGAACTTGTTTTACTCTTATTCTCAAATATATTGAGGGTAACTCTTAATTAGACACGTGGTTTGGTCCTCGCAATCTCTTAGTTGGAGGCGTCCTGTTAGTTGCCTTGGCAATTTCGGCTATATGTGGAAGTCGGTTCTCAGGTTCAAACCCGGTTGTGACCAGTTGTATTGTGTGTGCGTGGTGTTTATTTGTTATTTCATCTAAGTAGACAAAAAAAAAATCTCTTAGTTGGAGGCCTTGAAATTAGCCTTTTAGCCTAAGCCTTTTTTGGTTTGGACCTTCGCTGGCTACCCACAAAATGTCCTGTAACGAATGTTAACTCAATTGTGATGCAAAATAACAATTCAAGGCAACAAGTACTGTTTGATTGATGATGAGTCAAATTACAGTACAATGGAAGCAATGAGATAAGAGAAGAAAGCATCAGATAGAAGGGAGAGAATTACACAGTTAGAAGAGAGAATAAAATATTCACACATCATTCAACAACCTTCCACTCACTCTCACACATGATTAAGTAGTGTAGTCAATGAGACGAGTGCTACGCGCATGCGCCCGTGTGCTCACTCGCGTGGTCCCAGCATTTGGCGCCCTGGCGCCTGCGCACTTGTTTGTTTGTTGCCATTCCCACTAGGCGCCAGATCCTTGGTTGCATCATTCATTACATGTCCCAACGCTTCCAACGAAAGACTAATCTTCGCTCGTGCTTTGGATCAAATTTTACACTGGCCAACACTGAGTTTGTCCACTGCGAAAATCGAACCCGGGAGCACCGAATCGACCCATTTCTCAGGGTTTAAATTAATCCACTGTGCCAAAAGAAATAAAATAGTCTTTTAGCCGAAGCCTTTGAATAGTTTTGGGATTTGTTATCAAAAGAAATAAAAAGTTTTGGCAATAGCTACAAGAATGCATCCTTCACGTGATATCTATCAATTTTTTAAATTCCATGTCTATAAGCTGATATATTATAATTTGTTGTTCCCAAATGCTGGAAATCAGCCGCAATAGTACAGTGGAAAATCTTGATCTGGTAGAATATACCCGGCATTGCAAATTCATTACTGTATTATAGTGCAATATGTGACTTACATGTCAACCCCCCCCCCCCCCCCCCCCCTATTTGGTGGCTTTAACAAACTACTTTCGCCTTGAATTAAATGATGTCCAAAAGAGTTCTCCTTTTAACAAAATTACTTGATCAAATCGCAGTCTATACTAAATTATGATTAAGCTGATTGTTATTTTTTTATGAAAATTATTATCATTATTATTATTAAATGTCATTGATCATGCCATTGACTTTACCGGTGACTAATCTACGCCGGGGAACCTGACTGACCACGAGTACCAACGGCTTTGCCGGTCCGTGTGGTTCCTCCCCTCCAAGAGGAACATATCATTAGATTCATAAATAAATACAAAACAATATTTTTTAATGGTAAACATATATTATAAAAATATAAGGATACACGGGATTCCGAACCCATACAAATGAATTAGAATACAAAAGTAAATCCGGAAAAACAAACGATAACTACTTTAAAATACACAAAAAAACCTCCGCCCACCACTCATAGTAAAAGCAGGGAGGTACTCCGCATCTCGCTAGAAACCATCTCCAAGATATAACTGTAATCCTCTCTAGAGCCCGGATACCATTGACTGGTGTACCTGCAAAGATGTAGTTGTTCCGCTTCTCCTAAAAGACCCAGATAATCGCATGCCAGATCAAAGGCAACCACTGCTGTATGTTGATTTTATGAGTGATAGATTGATCCTGTTGACTGCATTTCTAGGTGGTACGTGGTTCTAGTTTTTTATGTTTTCGTGGCTTTCTTTTGTGACTCTCTCCTATTGTATTTGGGTTGAGTACTCCTTGTGCTCGATTTATATATATATATATATATATATCACTACAAAAAAACAGCGCATTAGCGACGGATTTTTCCCTCGCTAATGACTGTTAGCGACGGAATTAGCGACAGACCAATTCCGTCGCTAAAAAGCTGGTCGCTAATTGGGTAGCGAGGGAATACAATCCGTCGCTAAAATTAGCGACGGAAAATCCGTCGCTAAAAGCCGTCGCTAAACACTGTGCACACTGACCGTTGCAGCTGATTTGACAGTGACACTGACCAATTTTAGCGACGGAAATCCGTCGCTAAAATCCGTCGCTAATCTTTTTTTTTTTTTAAAAAAATGCTAATCTCAGATAGAAAGAGGGAGAGATAAGGGGTTGGGGAGGAAAATGGAGAAGGAAAATAAATGAAAGAGGATGGTGTGGTGGTGGTGGTGGTGTTGTGTTGAAGGGAGAAGATGAAGATGATGGTGGTGGTGGTAAGAAAAAATGAAAATGGAAGAGGAAAATGGAGAAGGAAAAGAAATTAAAGAGGAAGAGGAGGAAATGAAAGAGGATGGTGTGGTGGTGGTGGTGGTGTGGCGTGGTGTGGTGTTGAAGGGAGAAGATGGTGGTGGTGGTGGTAAGAAAAAATGAAAGAGGAAGAGGAAGAAATGAAAGAGGAAGAGGAAAATGGAGAAGGAAAAGAAATGAAAGAGGATGGTGTGGTGTGGTGTTGAAGGGAGAAGATGATGGTGGTGGTGGTAAGAAGAAATGAAAGAGGAAGAGGAAGAAATGAAAGAGAGGAAAAAACGGAGAAGAGGAAGAAATGAAAGAGGAAGAAATGAAAGAGGAAGAGGAAGGATTCGGGTTTATAAAAAAAAATTTACCCGTTAGCGACGGATTTAGCGACGGATTTCCCTCGCTAATGTCTGTCACGTGTCAAATCAACTGCAACGGTCAGTGGCACAATTTTCCAAACATTAGCGACGGATTTTAGCGACGGATTTCCGTCGCTAATTCGAATTTTTTTTTTCAATTTTCGCGCCATGTTAACTCCGTCGCTAATTTAGCCAATTTCCGTCGCTAAATACCTTGTTTCCAATCCGTCGCTAATTTTGTGAATTTCCGTCGCTAATTTTGACTTTAGCGATGGATTGGAAATCCGTCGCTAAAATCCGTCGCTAATTCATGTTTTTTTGTAGTGTATATATATATATATTTACATACGTTTTCCTCTAAAAAAAGGCCAACCGCTGCCTGCACTTGGCCCCATAACCAAACGAGCAGAAAAGAAGGAACAATTGAGAGAGATCTCGAGGTACAACCCAAAACCATCCCACCTATTTTGGAATTGCATTCCAAATCTAGAGGGAAAAGTCACATGTGAGGAATAAGTGTATATAAGACTCCTGATATTCAGCACAAAGAACACCTGTGGTATAGCACTAACATCATTAATAATAAACCTCCTCCTTAACAGATTCTCCCTAGGAGATCCAATCAAGAATCAATTGCCATGAGAAAGCAACTGTCTTAGAGGGAGCCAAGCCCTTCCAGAGAGAACAGAACACCAATGTCCGATGAACCGAAAGGCCAGAGGCCTAGCTGAGGTTAGTTGATAAGAATGAATAGGTCGATCTAACCGTGCAAATTCTGGCGAACTGCCTCCTCCAAAGCTACACATTCGGCTCTAGAGAAGGAGGGGATGTGGTAGGCTAAGTAAGAGTTCATCCAACAAGTCGTCCTCCCAGACAAAAAAAATTCCCTCGTCCAAGTCATACCCCGACCATACCAGTAGTGATCCATCTACCTACCTTACTATTTGTCCTACACTACAATCCTTCTGGTTAGCTAACAAACTATGTGTGGTCGCCCTTCTTTGTTCTTTCTTCATGGCGAAGCAACTCTATTCTGGCTCAGCAAATGTTAACTTTAGCTTAGCTACCAGTGTCTTCTGATTTTGCTTCTTTTTGATTTCTTTCGGCTTTGCTTCACACCTATTTGCACAACTTTCCTATAAAAGGATTAACTTCATACATTTTGCAATATTTACTAATATTTATGGGAAAAGTTAAATTAGTTTGCATTTAAATCAAATAAGTGCTTATAAATTGTTTAGGATTTTGAAGTAAATAAAGCACTTATCAAAAATCCATTTGGATGCGAACGTTTGACTTCCACACCTTATTATAGGCATCCTCATAAAGGACAATAAGAAGATAGGGATCATGTCAAATCTAGCATACCTATTTTTACAAGAAGCCAACCTACTACGCAAATCGTCCGATAGAGGTGCCCAAGTAGTTGCGCGGTGTGGATTCCCACTACAAAAAAATTGGTTATTAGCGACAGAAATTTCCCTCGCAAAATGACCAAAATCCGTCGCTAATAGTCATTTGCGAGGGAATTAGAGAGGGACCAGTTCCGTCACTAAATCCCTCATCGCTAATCCCATTAGCGAGGGAATTGAATCCCTCGCTAATGACTGCGGTTTTTCAAAAAAAACTAACATGTGTCCAGTGCTGAATGACTTGTTTTTTTATATATATTTATTAATAATACTGTTAAAAAATTATTATATTATTAATGAATATTAGATTATATTATTAATTTTGTGGTTGTGGTGGTGGGGGTGGTGGTGGAAGGTGGAAAGAAATTCGTATAGGTGAGAGAAGAGGAATTCATGGGTGGAGAGAGGAATTCATGGTGGTGGTTTCGTGGGTGGTGGCGGCGGTGGTGGTGGTTGTGTGGTGGTGGTGTGGTGGAAGAAGGTGGAGAGAAGAATAGGGAAAGGGGGAAATCATAAGAGAGAGAGAGAGAGAGAGAGAGAGAGGAAGAGGATGAGGAGCTCCGGTGGTGGTGGTGGTGTGGTGGAAGAAGGTGGAGAGAAGAAGAGGGAAAGGGGAGAGTAGCTCCGGTGGTGGTGGTGGTGGTGGTGGGTTAGGGTTTGTAGGTGAGAGAGAGAGTAGAGGAAGAGGAAGGGGAGAAAAGAAGAGTGGGGGTGTTGTGAGTGAGAAAGAAGAGTGAGAGTGTAAACAGATTTAAGAAAAAAAAGTAAAAAAATTTGCGAGGGAATTAGCGACGGAACTGTCTGTCGCTAATTGCTGCACATTTACCAACCCCTGCACTGAGTCCCATCATCTGAAAATTGTCAAAAATTAGCGAGGGACTGAAATTCCGTCGCTAAATACCTGCACTGAGTCTCATCATCTGAAAACTGTCAAAAATTAGCGAGGGACTGAAATTCCGTCGCTAATTTTCAAAATTTCCGTCGCTAATTCTCAAAAATACGACAGCCCCTATTCCCTCGCAAATTCCGTCGCTAATTCCAGTTTTTGCGAGGGAACATAAGTCCCTCGCTAATTTCTGTCGCTAGTGGGCAATTTTTTTGTAGTGTCCAACCGACCGGGAAACCAAGATACTTGAACAACAAGGAGGAATCTTTGATGGGTCGTGTCTCTAGTAGTTTCTATACAAATAAAGAAATATGTACCGTTGCTCAGACAATACTGGACATGATGCATATATTTCAGTGTCGAGATGTAATCAGTCGCTTTACGATTGCAGGATAGTTTCATGCTATTGTCGGGCTACCTAAGAGCTTTACCTCTTGTTTCCTCACGACCATCTCTAAGGTGCAATTGCTCATTGACTTTTGGCGAACTTTGATCTATCTCTCTCTTAAGCTGCTTATACAAACCGATGGAAATAAGGTCTTGGCAAGAAGATTGGCTATGGTCATGGGCACACCTATTTTGAACATTAGTCTCCTTTTATCAGGGAAAGGTAGCTTGTGGATGGAGTTTTAATGGCAAGTGGAGTAGTTGACTATGCAAACAAAAAATAAGGAGTGACTATTTCTCAATATTAACTTTGAAAAGGCATTTCATTTTGTCAGTTGGGGGTTCTTGGGCTATATATGCTTGGGCGAGTTGGTTTCTCTAGAGCTTGGATGTTGTGGATTCAAGCTTGCATCATCTCAGGTAGTCTATCGGTCCTAGAGCACCCCTAAGTAACAGAAAGCCACAGAGCACCCCTAAGGAAACACGCTACTCAAAAGGCCACTAAGGCCTTAGCCACCAGCAACAAAATAAAATGTGCAATGGTTCACCTTGTTTTAGTCTGCGCTTAATATTGATCTTCTCGGAAGATGGTGCCCCACCTCTAGTATATGCGGATGATACTTGTTTATTGGGGAGACTGCTTCGAAGAACTTATAGGAAATGAACCTAGGGGTAGGTATTCGCTGCCTTTTGAGTATATTGGGATCCGGTCAATTGGAAACTACTTGGGAGCCCTTCTTAGATGCTTTATGGTTTAAGCTTGACTCGTGGGGGGACAAGGTTTGTCAGCCTTGTTGGTAGGATCGTGCTCACTAACTTCTATTCTGAATAGTACACCAATATTCTTCTTATCGTTTCTCAAAATGCTAGTTGTGTGGAGTATGGTGGTCTGACTACAATGTGAGTTCCTTTAAGGGCAAGAGGAGAAGGAAGATCCCTTGGGATAAGTGGTATGAGGTGTGTAATCCTAAGCTGGGGGAGGGCTAGCTTGGGGTGTGGGACCTCAGACTGTTCTATTTGAGCTTGCTGAGAAAATCATGCTGAAAGCTGTTGGATGACTTCTTTGCTTTCTGAAAAATTGTTTGTTGAAAAATATGGTATGTAGCTAGCAATATTTAGTGCACTCAGATGCCCCAGTCATCTTTAGGGAGGTCATTGAGGATCAATGTGTCGATTGGTTTGAGAATACTAGTGTTGCGAAAGGTTGGCAATATGGACATAACCTCTTTATAACATCATACTTTAAAGGTACTCAACCACTTAAGTGTATCTTTCTTAAGATATTTTCCTCAAACCAGTGGGGTGGTAATATTGGACAAATCTGGAGGTTGATGGGAGGTCTATGGGTGCAGGATCTGACATGGAGACTATGTTCATTTATCTAGGGGATGGGTTTCTTGGGGGGTCTTTTAATGAGTCTATCGACTTTCTCGCTGTATGTGGAAATTGACAGGTGAATCTAGAGGTGGAACCCTTATGAGTCTTACTCAATTAGCTCTGCATACACCATATTGTCTGCAAACTCTAGTATGGTCAATTGAATTTCCAATACACAACTCTCGGTTCTTCGAGTGAGTTAGAAGAGCTTTGTACCTCCTAGGGTATACATGGTTTGTTGCTTTTTAATGGACATTGATCTTGATATGATATCTTATAGGGCCATATTTTGGACGTCTACAGTTATGGTCTTCTTTTGTTCCAGAGCATGTTGCACCAACCGGCCTAGTTGATTACATAAATATTACCTGATTATATTATATTATATTTTATTCCACGAGTTTATATTATATTATATTTTATTCCACGAGTTTATTATTTGATGGTCTAGATTTTGCCGACACTTTTTAACGGTGTTGATCTTGCCGACACTTTCAACGGTCTAGATTTTGCCGACCACTTTTCATCAACGGTGGAAATCGGCTTTAGGGTTTCAGATTTTTCCTATAAATAGACCCATTATGTTTCACTTCTTTCACACACAACACAAGAAAATGGACACATAGAATACACAATACTCTCGTGATTCCGCACTCACTGCCCTTCACCATGTCCAAAACCTATTTTATGTAGACTTAAAGACGACATCACCTTTGCTGCTCTCAAAGAAAACTACAGAGTAAGGTGCAAGTGGAGGGTGACGAGCGAGAAGTCACTCGTATCATTTATCGCAACCCCAGTATGGGCGATAATAATCATGTTCGCTGGTCCACAATAGATGTGAAGAACGACGATGACGTGCGAGCCATGATGGACAGTTATGACATGTTTAGACTTCAGAGTCTTTTAGAGTTGTACGTCGAAACCACAAGGAGCGTCACTGAGATCCTTCGCCGTTTAACTCCACCATCTCAGTAGTTTTAGACCTTGTTTTTGTTTTGTTTGTTGTTGTCATCTGTTATTTTCAGTCAATGTAGACGGTGTTTTTAATTAATAAAATAAATGTTTAATTTCTTATTTTTGAATTTCGGAAACACCATAATACGGGATAAATCCGGAACTCAATTTATTGAGATTTCTGGAAATACCCTAAAATGAGGTAAATCCAGAATTAAAATATTTTGGATTTCTGAAATTACCTCATTTTAGTGTAATTCCGGAAGGTATATTGTGTTCCGGAATTACAAATAAGGGGACCAAAACTATTATTTAGCCTCCTTTTGGACTAAATTTTTGAATTTTTTAAAATAGGGGGGATAAATGTCTTAGTTTTAAAACTGAGAGACTAAATGTCTGAATTTTTAAAAATAAGGGGACCAAAACTATTATTTAGCCTTTATATTTCTAAGTGGTAACTTCTGGATTGGCAGTGTATAGGAGTCTAACTTAGAGTACTAAGGAATTCCTTAGTAATTGTTACTAAATGGGCATAATAGTCATTTTTCTATCAATGAGAAAATTCGGTAATCACACAAATACTAAATTGTGGTTAGTATGTACTAACCATTGGAGTGTTATATTTTTTTTTTTGATAAGTCAAAAGATTTTATTAGAGAGGGCACTAGGGGTGCCTCAACCCGATTACAATTATCGAAACCGATTCATACAATTCATTGGATCATTGTTCCACTCCTCCCAATCTAAGGTATTTTGCTTTCCCATCCTATGAGCTATCCATCCCCAAGATAGTCCTTTTACATGGTTTAACATTTGTTGGACTTTTGGTACCCCCCCTTTAAAAATTACTCTATTTCTATTGATCCATATGACCCATAACACAGCTACCCACACCAGAAACTTTGTTCGTTTGTTCTTTTTTCCTCCGGCACAGATTCTATTCATCCACATGTGATCCCACGCTCCCGTGCAATCCGCTCCTACTGTTCCGATCCATGCGAACACCTCCCTCCACAGCTGGACCGATACCATACATTGAAAAAACAAATGTGCGGAATTCTCGTTGTGGCGAAAACAGAACACACAGCATACGCTGTCGGTTGCTGCCAGAACTCCTCGCTGCTGCAGTAGCGTTCTTGTAGGCAACCGGTCAATTAAAACTCTCCAACCGTGCACTAAGAATTTTGATGGAGCTGGAGTTTTCCAGTATTTTGTTACAAGTTTCCTCTCATTTTCGGACAGAAATTCCTCCTCGCTGGAAGCAATCAGACCGTAGTACGCTGAGTTGACAGTGTAGTTCAGCGATTTTGACGGCAGCCATACCCATCTGTCATCCCGATCTCTGTCCAGCCCGATTGGAACTAACAGATTTTCCAATTCTGCAGCCGAATTCTCTTCTTCTGCTGTTAATTGCTGTTGCCACTGCAGCTTCCAGACCCAGCGATCAGCTGTCCAATTCCCAAAGTCAGCTACTGTTGCGAGCGTGCTTTCTAGTCGCAATATCAGTGCAAGTATACACGTCGTACAAGTAATAAAGTGGATAAAAGTAAGAGATCGTTCCCACGAGGATTGATTAACTTTCAGAGTTCAAGTCTTTAAAACATAAGTGAAACAAGTAACAAATCGGCACTAAAAGTTGGTATCAAGACTAATAACATAAATAAAGCATGTGAACAAGAAGTGGTTGTGAATATGGAATAGTATGAGTTGGATTGCTGCATGCAAGTAAATCTCCTCTAGTCAGACGTTATAACGTTTACACGTTATTACGCACAAATGCTATGTTGTATAGACGTTATAACGTTTGAACGCTGTTGCAAAAGAGCTGTGCTTTTCAGTCACAAAACGTCAGAGCTTCAAGTACTAGAATTCCTATGTCTAGGTTCTAAGTAGGCCTACTCCTGTATTTTAAGTACCCACAGCAATGTCCTATGAACTATTATCCATTCTATGTCTAGACTTAGATAAAAATGCCTAAATGTCTTTAGTGCACCTTTTCATTCACATAAATCTTTGAGTTCTTTTCATAGACCATGTCTGTACCTATGAATCTACTTATTTTAAGTGGCCAGTTCAAAACAAGTTTGGAAATATTAACATGCAAAGATTTAAAATGCATAAACATCAATACTTCATAGCATTAAACTAGAGGTTCATTACATGCAAAACAACAACCCAACTACGAATGTTTAGCTCATGCTGAGCATCCTTACAGAAAGAAAATGAGTTAAAATCCAAATACCGTACATAGAGAAAAGGAGATTAAACGCAAAATATACGCCTAAGTAGCCTTCCTTCATGCACGCTGTAAAGACGTTGCAACGTCTGAGCTTCACAGTAATGGGTGCGAATGGAAATAAAAATGGAGTTTGAGGAGAGTTCGAATGAAGAAGTCTGTGTCCAGAACTTCTTTTAGAAAACTCCTCTGGAAGTGGAGGAAGGTGGATGATGAATGGATTCCCCCCTTCTCTTTCGTAGAGAGAGATAAGCTTTGTTTAAATAGCCAAGAAAAACAGAAGGTCACATGCTTGCTGATGTCATTGCCCACTTTCCCAGCTTGCTTGTAAATAAAATATTGCTGAAATGACAATGTACTGCTACAGTGCGTCAGCCGCGTCAGCGATGAGGAGAGAGAAGATCTTCTGACTTTCTAGATCTTTGACCAGCATTTCTTGTGTGCCAAAAATAAGATATTTCTTTCTTGCCTTGCTGCCTCCCGTCAGACGTGACGAGAGACGCTGCCACGTTCAGTTTACTGCACAAACACAAGAAGCATCAACACGCTCACAAAGGCGCCAATTGGTGCCAAAATGCATAGAATTTGTAATTTAGCCCCTTTCTAACTGAAAAGCAATAAACTAACAGAAACTTAATAGAAACAACCTACTATTGCCAGAGAACTTGCATGATTTAACTTTGAATAAGTATAAATAACTCATATAAATATGAGTTATCACACCCCCAAACTTAAACCATTGCTTGTCCTCAAGCAATCGAAACACTGCATATGAAAAGATGCAAGAAATTAAATACGCCAGCAGTTTACACCCTGCTCACCCATTTGATCAAAAATTATCCTCAAGGGGCTAATTCCTTCAGACTTACACTACACACTCACGCACCAATGCACAATTACATTCTAGATTCATTACTGCCCAAAGTGAGTGTGTGATCTCTGTATCAATTCTATTCCTAGCTAGGTTCAGAAGCTACCCTAGCCTATGAAAGAGTGGTTTCCATATGGTGAGAGTATAACATCTTTCAAAACAGAGAGTAGGCTAACATTTCCACATAAGACATGAGGGTTATTTTAAGCACGACAAATGGTCTTAATTTGGGTGCTAGGACTAGATTAGTGCAAACTACTTTTCTGACTCACACAACGTAAAACACACACAGCTGCAATCCCTCATTACTGAGCAACTTTTCTCTTTTTCTTCACTTTTGGTTTGGAGCTTTTGTGATTTTCTCCTTTTTGATCTTTTGGATTTGACACTTTTGGATTGAGATATTTGGGGTACTCAGCATTTGTTTGGGGAAATTGCAGCAAACACAGAGGGCATGTGGATTTTTCCACTTATTTGAAACAACACACACTTTTTTTTTGGTCTTTTTGGAGTAGACGTTATAACGTTTATAGGAGAGACGCTACAACGTTTGATAACACAGAACACAACACACAAACACACACGGCATACGTTATAACGTTACGGGTAGACGTTACAACGTTGCACTCACACTACACAAGCACTAATCATCCTACAGTCTTTGCACCCAGCCTTAGTACAACCTGATATACCCCCAAACTTAGTTTCTACTGCTACTCTAAGTTTTTAATCAAGTTTTACAATCACCAAAGTCAACCAAAACTAGCTTTTGCATCACATAGTCCCTAGCTAACTAGGTTTTCCTTAAAACAGAGTTTGTGTGAAAGCAGTAATCAATTCTATTCATCTAAGCATGCATCAGCTACTCACACAAAGTCACACATAGTCATTACTAGATTTAGCCCAAAGAGAAACATTTTTGATGATTAATAGAGTAGGAAAGTAAACTGATTATTATTATTATTATTTGTTTTTTTTTTATGCAAACACAAAACATAAAAATGATCCTCCCCCCCAGACACAAAGATGAGCAGTGTCCTCACTGCTCACTGATCTTCAAAAATGGGAGAGGAACACTCAAACACAACACCAGCAAACAAACTACTGACTACTAACTAAAAACTACAACTATTCTACTGCTAAAAAGAGGGCCAAACTACTTGTTCAGAACACCTGACCTGAGCCTTCCACTCTGTCTGGCTGGGATTCCTGCTTCAGCAGTCTTCTTTTTCTTTTAAAACTTCACCCAGGCAGCAAACGTGACAACGTCCTAGACACACAGAGACGTTATAACGTCTACCACACTTCAATAACTTGAGTCTTGAATCTCTCCTACCTTCAGCTTCCATTCCTGCACAAAACAAAAAAATAGAAACAAAAACAACAAGGATTAGAATAAAAACTCTGGGCTGCCTCCCAGTAGCGCTTGGTTTAAGAGTCCTCAGCCAGACTTGGAATTCAAACCCAAGTTAGGGTGGATAATAGGACAAAAAGAAAACATCATCCTTCCGCTTTCTCTTTTTGGGCAGAGATCCCATGTATTTGGTATATGGAAGCAAGTGTTCCCATGCACCAACCAATAAGCATTTGGGATATGAATTTATCCTTTCTTGAAAAAAATTAAGCTCATTTTGCGGAGGATTCTTTTCTTCAATTACCAAAGGTTGAATCTGAATTTTCACATGACTTTCTTCATACCTCAACTTTGGATTTTCTTCCTTGTCACTATTTTTGAATTTTTCTTTTTCTACAACTACACGATTTTTTTGTTTTTCTTCCACCATTTCCAAATGACCACATTCAAGCTCATACTTTACACTCTCTTTTTCTTCCTCTTGCTCAACCACATATTCAATACAACTCTTTTCTTCTAGCTCAACCACTTTTCCAATACAACTCTCTTCTTTTAGATGCTCCATAATTGTCTTAATGTGAGCTTCTACATTCTTACATGAAGCTTCAGAGTTGTCACGATACACCTTCATATACTCAATGGAATGAGCTAAGAGTTCTTTTAATTCAAAGTTGTCCTCATGTAATCCTGCGGTTTGAGCTTGAGGATATGAATCTTGCTCACACACATCATTTCCCATTCCATAATCCATATTTTGGGCAGTCATGGGCATGAAATTTGTCTCATAACAGCCCCTTTGATATTTACTCTCATGGAAATCATAATTGAAACATTCTTGTTGAGCATTCAATTCATTCATTTCTTGCATAAAGTAAAAACTCCAATGGTCCATGGCATCAAAGTGGATTTTTTTTTTTTTTAAAACACTCAACACAAACAATAATAGTAATAACAACAAAGAAAACACACTACAGACATAAAGCACAATGCAAATTCACTCCCTGGTTCAGTTGAATTAGAGCTTGAATTGGAACTAAGCATACGCTGTAACGTTTACCTGTTCGCATACAGAAACAACGAACAACACAGTAAAATTCTTTCACCTAGTGCTTTAATACTTTTGAACCATAAAAGTTAAATACAATCCCCGGCAACGGCGCCAAAAACTTGTTGCGAGCGTGCTTTCTAGTCGCAATATCAGTGCAAGTATACACGTCGTACAAGTAATAAAGTGGATAAAAGTAAGAGATCGTTCCCACGAGGATTGATTAACTTTCAGAGTTCAAGTCTTTAAAACATAAGTGAAACAAGTAACAAATCGGCACTAAAAGTTGGTATCAAGACTAATAACATAAATAAAGCATGTGAACAAGAAGTGGTTGTGAATATGGAATAGTATGAGTTGGATTGCTGCATGCAAGTAAATCTCCTCTAGTCAGACGTTATAACGTTTACACGTTATTACGCACAAATGCTATGTTGTATAGACGTTATAACGTTTGAACGCTGTTGCAAAAGAGCTGTGCTTTTCAGTCACAAAACGTCAGAGCTTCAAGTACTAGAATTCCTATGTCTAGGTTCTAAGTAGGCCTACTCCTGTATTTTAAGTACCCACAGCAATGTCCTATGAACTATTATCCATTCTATGTCTAGACTTAGATAAAAATGCCTAAATGTCTTTAGTGCACCTTTTCATTCACATAAATCTTTGAGTTCTTTTCATAGACCATGTCTGTACCTATGAATCTACTTATTTTAAGTGGCCAGTTCAAAACAAGTTTGGAAATATTAACATGCAAAGATTTAAAATGCATAAACATCAATACTTCATAGCATTAAACTAGAGGTTCATTACATGCAAAACAACAACCCAACTACGAATGTTTAGCTCATGCTGAGCATCCTTACAGAAAGAAAAGGAGTTAAAATCCAAATACCGTACATAGAGAAAAGGAGATTAAACGCAAAAGATACGCCTAAGTAGCCTTCCTTCATGCACGCTGTAAAGACGTTGCAACGTCTGAGCTTCACAGTAATGGGTGCGAATGGAAATAAAAATGGAGTTTGAGGAGAGTTCGAATGAAGAAGTCTGTGTCCAGAACTTCTTTTAGAAAACTCCTCTGGAAGTGGAGGAAGGTGGATGATGAATGGATTCCCCCCTTCTCTTTCGTAGAGAGAGATAAGCTTTGTTTAAATAGCCAAGAAAAACAGAAGGTCACATGCTTGCTGATGTCATTGCCCACTTTCCCAGCTTGCTTGTAAATAAAATATTGCTGAAATGACAATGTACTGCTACAGTGCGTCAGCCGCGTCAGCGATGAAGAGAGAGAAGATCTTCTGACTTTCTAGATCTTTGACCATCATTTCTTGTGTGCCAAAAATAAGATATTTCTTTCTTGCCTTGCTGCCTCCCGTCAGACGTGACGAGAGACGCTGCCACGTTCAGTTTACTGCACAAACACAAGAAGCATCAACACGCTCACAAAGGCGCCAATTGGTGCCAAAATGCATAGAATTTGTAATTTAGCCCCTTTCTAACTGAAAAGCAATAAACTAACAGAAACTTAATAGAAACAACCTACTATTGCCAGAGAACTTGCATGATTTAACTTTGAATAAGTATAAATAACTCATATAAATATGAGTTATCAGCTACTACACCATCTGTCTGTGCATCAATCTCGTACAGCTGCGGATATAATTCGGATAACGGCCATTGACTACACCACCGGTCTTGCCAAAACTTTGCCTTATCGCCCTTTCCCATTTTTATCCTTATCTTGTCATTAAACCAATTGTTGCCATCCAAAGTGCCTTTCTCGATCAATTGTAAATATTTCCACCAAACCGAGCTTTTAGATTGATGCAAAGAACCATTCTTGCTGTATAGGCCTTCTAGCAATCCCCTCCACAAATTATTATGTTCTACTAAAATTCTCCATTTCCATTTTCCCAAAAGAGCTATATTAAAAGCTTCCATATTCCTAATGCCGAGGCCCCCTTGCTCCTTTGGTAGACAAATTATACTCCATCTCACCCACGCCATCTTTTGAGACTCACCGCTACCTCCCCATAGGAATTCTCTTTGTGTTCTCACCATTTCTTTGATTACTTTCTTCGGGGCCCTAAAGAAAGAAAAGAAATACAATGGAAGGCTAGCTAACACCGAATTGATAAGAGTCACCCTTCCTCCCATGGACAATTGTCTACTTCTCCACGTAGAGAGCTTATCTTTCATCTTCTTGAGTACCGGTTTCCAAGTACAACTCAGTCTAGGGTTTGCTCCCACCGGTACCCCTAAGAATTTGAAAGGAATGCTTCCCGTATTGCAATACAAAAATCTAGCCCCTAAATTCACCTCCTCCTCCTCCATGTTAATACCCATCAAACAACTTTTGTGAAAATTTACACGAAGCCCCGATACAAGCTCAAAAATCCTCAACACCGCTTTTAAACACCATAAATTCTCCCTAGCCTTTGAAGCCATAAACAAAGTGTCGTCCGCGAATTGGAGTATCGGAAAAGATAACCCCTCTCCCACCGAGAATATGCTTCCAAGAAACCTTGTTCAGTACAATTGTTCACCAACCCCGATAGCCCTTCCGCCACCATCAAAAAAATAAATGGCGCCAAAGGATCCCCTTGCTTCAAGCCACGCTCCATTTTAAACTCTCCGGTAGGGCTTCCGTTAACCAAGACCGACACATTTCCGGTGAGTATGCATGCTTTTATCCAAGCTCTCCAAACATCACAAAATCCCATCCTTACCATCATATAGTTCACGAAGTCCCACGCCACCGAGTCGTATGCTTTTTCGAAATCTACCTTGAACAACACCAAAGGTTTCTTCCTTTTCTTTGCAAAGTTGATTATCTCATTGGTCACCAATACACCATCTAAAATTTGTCTCCCTTTTAGAAATGCCGTTTGTGTAGGAGAAATTACACCGGAGAGCACCTCCTTTAGCCTCTTTGCCAATACCTTGGAGATGATCTTGTACATACAACCTATAAGGGAGATGGGCCTAAAGTCGCCAAGCTCTTGAGGGTTTTTTGTCTTTCCAATAAGTGCCACAAACGAGGAAGTGAAGGCTTTCGGTAATCTAGCCTTTGAATGGAATTGGTTCATGACACCCATAACCTCTCCTTTTATTGTATCCCAACAAGTCTTGATGAAGTTAAAGTTAAAGCCGTCGGGACCCGGGCTCTTGTTTCCGTCGCAACTCCAAATAGCTTCCTCAACTTCTTCAATAGTAAATGGAGAAACCAATTGTTGAGCCTCCCCCACTGTTATCCTCTTGAAGCCGACCCCATCCAGAGTGGGCCTTCTATACGACACCTCGGTGAATTGATTTTGAAAATGTCTCTTTACCTCTTCCTTAATCTCCCCTACTTCTTGTAGCCATTCTTCCCCAACCTTTAACATTTCGATTTGATTCCTCCTAGTCCTTGTTTTAATTGCTTGATGGAAAACTTTGTATTGCCATCCCCTTGTTTGATCCAATCCACCCTAGCTTTTTGGGCCAATATAGATTCCTTTTGATGCAATTCAACCCAAAATTCGGAGTTCAAAGCCTTCCACGTCTCCTCATTCCAGCTTTCGTCATACACTTCCTCATTCTCCATTGAATTCATATCCTTCACTATTTCCTCAATTCTAAGATCTTTTATCCCAAATACCTCTTTATTCCACACCTTCAACCTTTCCTTAAGATATTTGAGTTTCTCCTTCACAACATGAGCCATCCATCCCTCTACGTTCAACTCCTTCCACTTCTCTTCCATGAACTTCTTCCCGTCTTCGTGTTTCAGCCATCCGTTGAAGAACCTAAAAGGTTTAGGTCCCCAATTCTTATTAGACAAAAGGAGCCATACTGGGCAATGATCAGATACGTCCCTATCTCCAATCCATTGAGCCTTTACACCCCATCTATCCACCAACTCCTGTGATAAAATAATCCTATCGATTCTGCTTGCTGCCGGCCCACTAGGTTGAAACCACGTGAACTTCTTCCCCAAACAGCCCATGTCCACCACCCCCATTTCCTCCATGAAGAACTTGAAGTCTTGACTCTCCCTCTCACTATATCTGACATTTCTCCCTCTCCTCTCTGATCTCCTCGCCACTGTATTAAAATCCCCCCCTATGACCCAAAAACCTTCACTCATACTCGCCTTCACTCTAATAAGCCTAGCCCATAAATCCCTTTTGCTTCTAGCTGAACACCCCGAGTACACATTCACAAAGTAACACACCCCGAAATCTAGCTGAGCTGCAACCCCAATGAAACCAGATTGAGAGAAAGAGTGAAGTACATTGAACAAACCTTTACGCCATAGAGATAGTATGCCGCCTGATAGACCCATAGATGGTGAATAGCACCACTCCACGTCATCCCCACCCCACAATCGAGTAACCATTGAAATGTCAATCTCCGCCCTCTTAGTTTCTTGAAAAAAACATATCTCAAATTTTTCTCTATTAATAAGGCTTCTAATCCGCCTTTGTTTGGCATAGCTGCCAATCCCCCGTATATTAAGAGACACAATCTTCATTTAGAACCACTTCGGGTCGCCATCTTCTTTTTTGCTTCCTTATCCCTACCTTCCATTTCTTTAATTTTCTCAATGAAAACCGTATCGTTATCGTATCCGCCAACCCCTATCTTTTTTGCAAGAAGCCAGATCTTTTCTTCTTTGGACATGCTTGTATCAGCCCATAGAGACTTTGAGTTATTCAAATCCAACCCAGAGTTTAGAGAAGTTCCATCGTCCGAGTTCAAGGATTGGGAGCTCAAGGATTGGGAATTATCTTGTGGAGTATCCATGATGAGGATAGGTTGGGATTCAATGGGAATGGGAGGGGCAAAAGGCAAGGAAGGGAGATTAATGGTTAAAGGAATGGTCTGGGGATCGTCTTCTGAGGGGGCGATAATTGATGAGAGGGGTGGATCGGCAAAAGGTGTAGGAGAAGGCACGAGATTAAAAGACAAAGAGGGAGGAGCATTTGTAGGTTCAGGTGTTGCAAGCACAAGGTTGGGCTGAGGGGTTGAGAGGTGTAATGAATTATCAGGTTGGGGTTGGATAATGTCTGGGCTGGGGGATTTTGGGCCAGGGTTGAGGTTATTGGAGTGTTATATAATGGTCACCGAAAAATTTAGTAATTGTTACTAAGAAATTTTTTAGTATCATAAGCCTCTGCCCTTGATAATATATATATATATTTGGTCTTAGAAAAAGTTTCAAGCCACAAACTAATTAAATTATTTAAAACAGATTTAGGCCATGACGTAACATGTATTGGAAAAAGACAGAAAGAGAGAGCTATCAGAAGAGTGTTTCGTTTTCTAAAAATGATTTTCGTAAATATATAGGTTATAATTTTGTGTCAATTAATCTTAAGAAAGGTCCAAAAGGCACCGCTGCTTAATTTGCCACCCTACCCGTTCTTAAAAAGTCAGTTTTTTCCTCATCTCAAAAAGGCCTTATATAGGGACCCATAGTCATTAATTCTCTCTAATCCATTAGTGAAAAATAACTCAATTACGCACATGTTCTCTTATCTTTGCCTAACACTATTGTAAATAATAAATACTTTTTGGAGGCACCGGCTTAGAATACTAAGCCAAAAGCTTAGTTTTTCTTACTAAATTCGTTACAGCCATTGGATCAGTATTCCTTTAATAAATTTTCATCTAAGGGACAATATTTAACGGGGCATCTTTGTCTTTTTACCCCTTTGAGTTTGATCACGTTCACGCAAAATTTCACGTTCACGCAAAACCACTCCGGCAACTGTTCATCAATCACTCCAGCAACCGTTTATCAATCGTCGCCGTCGTTGATTTCCTCCTTCTTCACGTTAACGCAACAAAGACTCAACCACTCCGGCAACCGTTCATCAGTCGTCGTCGCCGTTGATTTCCTCCTTCTTCACATTCACGCAACAGAGATGCAACCACTCTGGCAACTGTTCATCAACCACTCCGGCAACCGTTCATCAACTGTCGCCGCCGTTGATTTCCTCCTTGCGACGCTGCTGTTCTGTTATGTGCGATGCTGCTGTTCCGTCGGTGGTTAATGATCCTGCTGTGGTGTGTTCCGCGCGCACCATCTGGTTCGCGACGGCAACCACCACCTTCTTCGCGCGCACCACTTCCTGCAACCACCTTACTATATGTATTCTTGCAGATGGTTTTATTTTTTCTCTCGTCATTCTGAATCATTTTGAATTGTAACTTTCTTTTCCTTGTTAATTGGGGAAATAACCACAAATTAGTACCACCGTGGTTAGTGACCACTAACCACAGATATGCACAACACTGGTTAGTGGCCACTAACCACAGGTTAGTACAATAGTGGTTAATACTTGTTAGATGCCACAGATTGTCATTACTAATACTTGTTACTAACAATATTACTTCTCAATAACTATTATTTGTCCTAATAGTATATTACTTCTCAATAACTACTATTTGTCCTAATACTTTTTACTAATACTCTCAATTGATATCACTTTCCCAAATTAAAAAAATCCACTCTCCTCCGCAAGCCACTCTCCTCTCGCCGTTCACCTCCCTCTCGTTCACCCCCTCTCTGCTCGATCTCCGCAAGCCACTCTCCTCTCGCAAGCCACTCTCCTCTCGCCGTTCACCTCCCTCGCGATGTCGTGTTAACGAACAGTTTCAGTGGCATGCACCTTCGCATCAAATGAAGTGTGTTATGTTGTTCTGGTTTATCTCCTTGGATTTCATTATTACCTTTGTGATTTTGAATGTGAAACTTTGATTAGGTTAGGCAATTAGAGTCTTAAGGTAAAAGAAAACTCGTGGGAAGAGTCATGAGGTTGAGAAAACTTGCTAAGTAAAATTAAATGATAGAAGTTTGCCAATAACTGGTTAAAACTGAAAAGCATAATAGAAGTTTTAGTTAAAACTGGTGTAACATAACTGGTTAGTGGTCACTAACCACAGATATGCATAACTGTGGTTAGTGGCCACTAACCACAGAATAGTGCAACAGTGGTTAATAGCATAAATCTCAACGTCTTCATTAGAAATTCAATTTCTTCATTAGAATAGTACATTAGAATATAATGATTAAGAGTAAATTATAATCCTTACCAATGTTATGCACATTTGTGGTAAGTGGCAATAACCACAAATTAGTACCCTAATGGTTAGTGGCCAGTAACCACAGATATGCATAATTGTGGTTAGTGGCCACTAACCACAGAATAGTGCAACAGTGGTTAGTAGCATAAATCTCAACGTTTTCATTAGAAATTCAATTTCTTCATTAGAATAGTACATTAGAATATTATGATTAAGAGTAAATTATAATCCTTACCAATGTTATACACATTTGTGGTAAGTGGCAATAACCACAAATTAGTATCCTAATGGTTAGTGGCCACTAACCACAAATATGCATAACTGTGGTTAGTGGCCATTAACCACAGAATAGTGCAACAGTGGTTAATAGCATAAATCTCAGCGTCTTCATTAGAAATTCAACGTCTTCATTAGAATAGTACATTAGAAATTCAATTTCTTCATTAGTATCTTAAATAAATTCCATACACTAGCTAGAGAAATTACATAGAAGTTCAATTTCTTCATTCATCTACAATTTCAAATACATAGAAGTTCTAATTTTCCTATCTTTTCCATCTCGCTGTTGTGGCATTTGTGGATCATGCCATTCAAATTCTTCCCATTTATAACGACAAGCCTTTCCCATGACGTTGTATCTCTCCACAACAAAACTCTCCTCAATTACTGAAATTGTGTCACTTTCATCCAAGGGCTTCAATTACTGAAATTGTGTCACTTTCATCCTTTCTTGTATCTCTCCTCAGGCTGAATCTATAATCCCTTTGGCACTGGTACATCATTTTGTCACTGCATGATACACTTTGAACTCTTAAATGCAATTTCCAAAAACAAGTAATAACCACAATTGTACTATTATGTGGTTAGTGGCCACTAACCATTGTCAAGCAATTCTGTGGTTAGTGGCCACTAACCAGTGTTGTGCATATGTGTGGTTAATGTACAAAACAGGTTCAATCAATTCCAGAAATTCCATTAAATATAATCCAACCATTTTGATGCAATTTTCTCTGCAAAAGCATTCATCAATTCATGCGTAGGAACTTAGGAAGAGATGAAGAGGGAGGGTGGCAGATTCGTGATTTTCACTACCAGCGCTACACAATCGCTCGCTCTGCTTTTCACGAAATGACAGATTCGTGCGCAAGAGCTTAGGAAGAGATGAAGAGGGAGGGTGACTTCAGGGCGGCGTAGATGGCGGTGCGCAGTGGTGGTTGTTGTCGCCTCGTCGGAAACAGACAGAGGGAGGGTGTGAACTGTGAAGAGATTTGAAGAGGGAGGGTGAGGGTTTGTTCGAATCGTGCGCAGGTGGTGGCAGAGGGATGGTGGCCTGGGCAACTTAGAGGACGGCGTCGCAGATGGTGGTGGGCCGGTGGTGGTCGGCGCAGAGGGTTTATGCTGCTGCAGCTTCTCAGTTCTCTGTCACTATGTCTGTGTGTGTGAATGGGGAAATTACTAATCCACCCCTTTAGTATTTGTTACTAAGCTTTTGGCTTAGTATCCTAAATCAGTCTCCTTTTTGGAGTATAAAGAGTACGGCAGCTAGAGGGCAATGGCACTTGAGTACTAGTTACTAGTTTATTATTAGTTACTTTACAGAGAAACAGAGAGAGAGAGAGAGTAGATGGAAATTGCAGCGTCAACTATGATGAGCCACGAAGATGGCAACATTAATAATATCAAGCCATATGAGAATCACGAGCAGGACGTGATCATGCCCGGTTTTCGATTCCACCCAACCGAAGAAGAACTCGTGGAGTTCTACCTTCGCCGTAAGGTTGAGGGCAAGCGTTTCAACGTTGAGCTTATTACTTTTCTTGAACTTTATCGCTACGACCCTTGGGAGCTTCCTGGTATATATGCACAATATAGCACTTTCCCTCTTCTTCAAGCAATTCTGGAAACCCACTTTCCATTCCCCTTTTGTTTTTTGTTTACATTCTTCTTCCTATAACTAATAACTAACTAACTTCTTCTTTGCTACCTAGCTAGCTAGCTCCATATAATATATAATGTACTAATAATTCACACACATAAACAAAAATATACGCGTGCAAGTGCAATTTTAGCCCGTATATATGTATGTATCTACATAATAAATAAGTAAAAGTAGAGGTGTTATTTTGAAAGTGTATGTATATAGATAGTATAGTATATTAATTATTGGATGATGATGAACAGCGTTGGCAGCTATCGGTGAGAAGGAATGGTATTTCTATGTGCCTCGAGATAGGAAATATCGGAACGGTGATCGTCCCAATCGTGTTACTACATCTGGTTATTGGAAGGCAACGGGAGCAGATAGGATGATACGAACTGAAAAATTCCGGTCAATCGGGCTAAAGAAAACCCTAGTTTTCTATTCTGGGAAGGCTCCAAAAGGCATCCGAACCAGTTGGATTATGAATGAGTATCGCTTGCCACAGCATGAAACCCAAAGATATCAAAAGGTAACACAACACACATGACACATCCATCCATGATCTTCTACATATATGCTACTGTTACTAGCTTATAAACTTTAGAATGTATCGGTTCTAAGCAAATACAAGTCCTTACTTATGGAAGAATTATTCTCATTCATCTTTCATGATATATATGAATTAAAACGAAACCCTGTGTCTTTGCTTTTAGAACTCAGCTAGCCCTAATTTTTTAAATAAAAACAAATATCAACCCTAATTTTAAAGAACCACTATAATTATGAATTCATCGACCTAGCTCAATTTTGGGGGCGTAGTACGTCTTATCTTTTTAGCTTTCATTTCCAACTCGTAGATCTAAAGCTATAGCACACCAAAATAGTAGCTGCGTGAAAGTTGCAGCCATTCCTAATGATAAGCGGAGAGGAAGCAATTAATACATCATAGAAAAGAGGGAACATATATATACACAACAGTTAGCGCGCGATTATATATAGAGTTGGCGAAAAGTTAAACACCTAGCTAGCACCGCCAGTGATTAATTCACCAATTTCTCTTTCTCCTTTCTTACATTACATGCATGAAGTCCATGAACTTTAAATTCTGATTAAAACTTGCTTTCATTTCTCGTGACCACTCTTTATGATATGCTGATGGTTGCAGGCAGCAGAGGTTTCTTAATTTATTTATGTTCATCGAAATGCCAATATATATATATAGACTCATGAATTGTTTAATTTGGATTTGAATTATATAGGCTGAGATATCACTATGCCGGGTGTACAAGAGAGCTGGTGTAGAAGACCATCCTTCCCTCCCTCGTTGTCTCCCAACTCGGCCATCTTTATCAAGAGGAGGAGGAGGTTCACATTCACACAATTCAGAAAAGAATAAGCACAGTGAATTACAGCTGGTTCACCAGAACATGGGTTTCCTTGTACAACAACAATCAAAGCCAATTGATTTGCAAGCAATTGACAAATTGGAGGGAAGCAATAGCGGTAATTCGGATGTGACAACAGCTCTTGGTCTTTCCAAGTACAGTAGCTGCTGCAGCACCACGATTCCGTTAATAATTGATCATGAGGAGGAAGAAGAGTTGATGATGATGCAACAACAATCTAAGCAAGACAATTCCTTATTAGTTCCTTCCTCCCCCGTTTTCCCTTCCAACAGTAGTAGTGCAGTTATGGATGATCTTAACAGGTTAGTGAATTATCAACAACCACAACAGCAGCAACAGCAGTACTACAACCATAATGTTCAAACCAATCCAAATCACTTGTCTACTTTGCTGACACAACAAACACTACCGATATCTCTCAGCTTCCTTCCAATTCCACTTCCCACCCCCTTTTCAGACCGACTGTGGGACTGGAACCCTATCCCAGAGGAGGACAACAACACCTCCTTCAAGTAATTATATTACTCGTTTTTTTTTTGTATTATATATTTATATATGGACGTACGCACCGCACATATGTGCTGATTTTGATTATATCAACTTTATGTAGGTTGATTTCCTTCGCTATTGATTAATCATCAATATGTAAACCTAGTACCACGTACTAATCGGTTTTTAAGTTTCCCTATTACTCCTTTTTTTTTTGGTTTTATATATATACATCTTAAATCTTAATTGTTTTTTTAGATAAGTCAAAATTATGGGGGTACAAGTACCTCAACCCTTATACATTGTCAGATAGCAAATCTAAGCAAGATACAATGTTATTAGTTATTACACCATTTATCGAATCTAATAGTTAAAAGTGGTGGGAAGTAGAAGTAAAAAGATTTTCACGTTTATCAGTTTGTACTAATAACCCCAAATTACTTTTAGAATTTGGTTTCAACTCAATCTTACAAAATTGTTTTGTAAGGGAGGTATATGCTAGCTCTCTCTCATTGTATAATCTTTTGAGATATTATCTTTAAGCAATGTCAGGCTTGTGCTTCTCCTAATACATCTCCTCACCCACAACACTATTAGACTTTGAGCTTGAATAATAATGGTAGGCGGTCTCTCTCCTACCATCTTAAAATTTAGGTCTAATTCAACTTTACAAAACTAACTTTATGGTAAGGGATGACTTTTTATTGTATTCTCTTTCAGACCTTATCTCTAGTTAATATAAAACCTGAATTTTTCCAGTAATTACTAACCAGTTTTCACTTAATTGGTGTGAAGATTTTTTTGATAAGCAAATTCATTCATGGGAGTACAATGAGTATTTCAACCCGTACAGGTGTTTGAAAACACTTAATTGGTGTGAAGTTTAATAGAGCAACAGTAGAGAAATCACTTAACATTGTTGTTGAAACATTGTTGTTGAGTATATGGTTAAGTGACTTAACATAACAGAAGTTACTTAATCACTTAATCATATTCTCTACAGTAATATTAAATGACTTCTCAACGGTTACTCTAATAAAGTTCATTCGAAGTCAAATCGATAAATATGCTGTTTTACTAAGTAATTAAGTGCAACTCTATCTATTCCCAGCTACCAAATTTTTCATCATTTACTTTATTGTCTTATGTTTATTCTTTTTAGTAAAATGATTATTTTCGCAGTAGTCGAATTGTAATTTCATAAAAATGGTACCTGACTTTTCTCAGTCGGTTAAAATAAGGTGGAAGTGATTTGATTTCCCAAAATTAAAGCATATTGATATTTGTTTTGTTTTGAATATAATATGACATCATATGTAGGGGCGGATCCAGAAAAGTAACAAACGGGGGGCAAAATATTTTTTTAATAAATAAGTAAAATCATTTTAAATGGAATTTATCGTAATAATATGTTACATTTATTTATTACTTTCACAAGTCGGACTTTCTTTTTACTTTTAAACGTTAACATAAGACTTTTTTTGTCAAGTTAATCCCTTAAGTTTTAAAAAATTGTACTCCGAAAATACACGAAGAGGACCAAAAAGTCTAACAGTATTAATATTTTATTAATACTCAAAGGTTTAAAGAGAAAAAAAATATAAATGACTGATATCAAAATTTAACTTAAGCTAAAAGAGATTTATAATAATTTTTTCTATTGAAATATATATATATATATATATATATATATATATATATATATATATATATATATATACTTTAGTATATATGTTACCATCTGTAGCAATTGGCGCCCGGGGGGTGGGGCGGTAAATATGTAATATAATATAACATATGTAACAATTGGGGTTGGGGGGAGGGCGGTAACCCTTTACTTGCCAACCTCTCCCTCCATTCCAGATCATTTGCAAAAGTAACCGATTATTGTTTGTGTTTGGTTAGCTACTTGTGCATTCACTACAAGAAAATCTTTGTTTTCCTATCAAAATTTTTGACGGACGTGTATCTGTCATTTCTGGAGTTTGCTACTGTCATGCCATGGTAATTCTGGAAATGGTTTTTCTGTTTCATTCTTTTGATAATTTGTATATTTTCCTCATGTCTGGGCTATTTTTCTTCTTTTGCAGCAAATCTGCCATCGAGACTTGAAGCTGGAGAACACTTTGTTAGATGGCAGCCCTACTCCCCGGCTCAAAATTGTTGATTTTGGTTATTCTAAGGTTCAGTTGCGGAGTGATTTCAATACCAAATGCTTTGAATAAATTATTAAGGTCACTCTGACACTACAAGAATAACCTTATTTACCTACGAAAATTTCCGACGGATTTTTTTTTCGTCGCTACGTCTTGCGTTTCCGACGGAAAAAGTCGTCACTATGTGTTCAGTAATATGCCCTTGCGTTTCTCGTTGACATTTGCGACGGATTTTAAAGTGGTGGCTACGTTCCGACGGATATTTCCGTCGTAAAAGCTAACAAATCCGTCGGAAATCTTTGTGACTTAAACCAAAAACACAAACTCCCTCGACTCACTTTTCACTCTTTCTCTTCAGTCTCTCCTCTCACTCTCTCCACCAATCTCACTCTCACTCCCTCGACCGCTCTCACTCTCACTCTCCGCCCTCACTCGCCCTCACTCTAACTCTCACTCTCTTCTCCGCCCTTATCACCACCCTCACCTTCGTCACTGTCGTTCTCCTCCGCCACCCCGACAACCACCCCGACTACCCCGACGACAACCACCGTGACAGAAACCTCACAGCGACAGAAACCACCGTCGTTCTCCTCTCAATTGCATCTCCTTTCTCTTCTTCTTAAATGGTAAGTGGTTTTCTTCGAATCTACTTCTATTTGACTGAAAAGCCCCACTTTTTTTGTTGATTCAAAACCCTAACCATTCTTCTTCTATTTAATGGTTTAATGTTTGTGCTTTAGATGAATTTTGTGGTGATATGAATTCTGCAGAAGGAAACTTTGTATTAGTTTGACATCTGTTTCATGTTTCATGTTTGTATATTCATAACGTATCCCTATACCATATAAATACTTAACACTATGAAAAATATATGATTGGGATGGTTTCTGGTTTACAACTATCTGGACATATGAAAACTATAGGAGAAAACCCCATGTCAAAATGGATTGTGGTTTGGTAGCTATGCCAATTTGAAATTGGGATTGGAATATTGGTTTGATATGAGTTCTAATTTGAAAACTATAGGAGAATCCCCATGTTACTTTGGGTTATGCTTCTAATTTGACTCTAAGACTTTGATTTATTCTAATTTTGTTAATAGGTCTACTTTGACTATAGTGGTTTAATGTTTCTGCTTGAATATATATTTAGATCACAGTTAGATGTGATTTCTTCTATCATCTGGTTTAATGGTTTCTTTCAATTTCATTATAGTTAGTTGTTTTTTGTGTCATTATTTGCTTGCATTTTTGAATTCTTCAATCATCCATAATTCTTGCATTTCATCTCTGTTGTGCAAATAATTGGTTTGACTATTTCTGTATGAAAATTTAGAGCAATTGTAGTTATTGTAGTTAAACTTTCTGTTGTAAAATGATGTATAATTGAAAGGTTTAACAAATCTTAACTATTCCTAAGGTTAGGTGTCATAATTTCAGAACTTTGTGCGC
Organism: Astragalus membranaceus; assembly: GCA_039519185.1. Classification (NCBI taxonomy): domain Eukaryota; kingdom Viridiplantae; phylum Streptophyta; class Magnoliopsida; order Fabales; family Fabaceae; genus Astragalus; species Astragalus membranaceus. Next base: position 142,200,055 of record CM076851.1, on the reverse strand, counting down.
CTTAATTAAGTGTAAATCAGTAAATGTATTGATATATATGAGTTTCTACCATGCCCTCATACCCTCTAAGTTTCTACCATGGAATATGGTTTTGATATATGAGTTCCATTTGAACTGGGCCACAATCCTGAATTTTCAGCAAGATAAATTTGTTAGGTTAGTGTAATGCTACGTAATATTCCTTTTTTTACTCTCTCTAAGTGTTGATGCTACATATGATATTTGAGAAACATTTTAGTTGTAAATGGAAGCAAATATTTTATTGCTTATCAACACCAATATGCTTTCAAATTTTCAACCTCTTACCCTATCAACATCACAAGTTTTATTATTTAATCAACGCTTTTATGCCTGGATATCGCTTCCTCAACTAATAAGCTGTGATTTTGTTATTTGTATGTTGTTCAGATTTCAGGATTGAAATTCAAACAAGGGTTCTGAGATCAATTCTCCTGGAACTCACTTAATGCGCTGGGGGAATTAGAAGTACGCTAAAATCTATTTACAAGAAGTTTAAGAGGGGCTTGGATTCTAGTTCCAAGAGGGTAAAGGGATTAATTACAAAATCATTCAAATCTGAACAATCAAAGTAAGTCATCATCGCCACTGCCCTCTTCCAGGTTCTCTGCCTCTCTCCCTCCCTTGAATATATTTGGTTGCTTTTTGATTTGTGTTGGTTTTTGTGTGTGAAATTGTAAACATGTGCTGGTGTTGTTTCCTGGTTGCTGGTTGTTTATGTTATTATTGCCAGAATATATGATTCATGTAAAGAGGCAAATATCAGTACCTTACACAACACTATAGAAAACATTTTTCAATTGTTTTTTTTGTTATCTTAAAAGTAAAAGAAGTTAGCATTACATGTGTATAAGAATTTGAATTCAAATGATGACCAATCTATATATGTTTCTGCTCTCTTTTGCATCCTTGAAGGATGACCCAATGTTATTCATATTGTCTTTTCAGGATCAAGTGACTTGTTTCATCTTTCTGTTACAGACTCAAGTTTGAGCATATGAGCATTCCAGGCATTTACCTAGTTCATGACTTTGTTAGTGCTAAAGAAGAAGAGGTTTACCACTCTTTTTCCTTCCACATCAATGCTATTGCTAAATTGTTTTTCTTCCAATATTTGTATTTTTCATGTTTGCTATGTTTCATGCTTGATATGTTTCATGCTTAAAAATGTTGACCGTTTCCATCTTCATAGGAATTTCTCCAAGCTGTTGGCTCTAGGCCTTGGAATTGTCTTGCCAAAAGAAGGGTTCAACACTATGTTTATGAGTTTTGTTATGATGTGAGTTTCAAGAACTATTTGACAGTGAGTTTCATGTCTTTAAATATCTATTTAGTCCCTATATTCATGCTTAGCTTACACTAAAACTGATTGATTAGCACTCACTGCAATTATACTAGTGAACCAGTGCTATCTGATTTCAATTAGTTTGATCCTACAGCTCAATTTTCTCATTCTTTAAATCACATTCCAACCACATTTCATGTCCTGCACTCTCAATCACATGGTACATCTTCTGCACAATTATCTGAGGCACAACCTTCCTATTCTTTATAATCTACTGCACTGGCAGTAAACACATTGTAACTTGTGTTTCAATTGCTAATATTGTGAATGCCTAGTAGTGCTACTGTTGCTAATATTCTGAATGCAGCTATAAATTTCATCATCATCTTTTCTGTGTTTTGTTGTTTTATTTGATGGACTTGGTGTATGGTGGAGGAAGTGTTGGGCTGATGGCATTAATATCTCAGAGTTTATGATAGAGGCTGCAATGTTTTAGGGTATATCATGCATACAAAGACTTGCTTTTTGGTGTTAATTTTACCAAGGGTGTTCTATTCATCTCCTGCCATTCACAATGTCTCACCGTTTGTTTACTTTTCATTTTTCTTCTCTATACAGGGTCATTCCCAAAGCTCTCATGCCTTTTGAGGTATTTTTGCTACTATCTCTTACAATATGTATGAGCATAAAGCTGCAATGGCTCAAGAAGCTGATGCATTTGTTTCTCCCCCTGGTAGTTTACCTGCATAGAACTCTAGTAATTTTAAAGAATAATGGACAATTAAACGTCTCATACATGTGAAAAGCCACTGGAAGTGATACTAGTATTTATTGTGAAATATGTAATGTACATCCCTTTCATTGTTAACTTCGGTGTAGTTGTTCGATTGTTAACTTATTAATTATTAATAGTGAGTAATAACTGAGATTGATTGATTTTTAAATCATATATACAGGGAGGATGGTGTGATAGTGCGGGATCCGTTCAAGAAATTTAGGCCAAAATTTTGAAGAGACAAGAGGCTGCATCAAAACGTGAAAGAGCCAAGGCATATGCTCTAGCTCATCAGGTCCTAGAATGTAAATTGATTGTCAAATTTTCGTCCAACAATTTTCCCTTAACTTGATAAGCAGCTATGAATTATAGTATCCATTTTCCTTTGGTAGATTTTTTGGTTCACGAGCTTGATGTAAGATTTTTCACCTTTCCCCCTTGGCAGTGGCAGGCAGGACCAAGACAACAGGTTGCCTCATCTGAATTTCAACCAGATAAAAGTAGCTGGGGTTGGAATTGGATAAAAGTAGCTGAAGTAGCAAATTTAGTGATGAAACATGATGCAGCTGTGCAGTGGAGTTGATGAGAATTCAATTGGAGCATGTGCTCAACTTGTGTTTGCACCTATTGATGGTCATTTGCCGATGATGCCCTTTTGCTGCCTTCTGGTTTTCGTGTCATTCCTTTGGATCCTAAATCTGTAAGTAACATTTCTCAACTACTAGTATAATATGATAAACTTGTTTATGGATCTGTTGGGTTACTTTTACTGATGCTAATGCATATGTTCATGTGTTGACTTGCAAAATTCTGTTTATTGGTTTTATCTGCCATCATTGACTTCAATTATGAGAGATTAATCCTTATAGCAGTATATGCCTTGAAAGTTTTGTTATTGATGTTCTTATGCATATAACCAGTACCACCTCCATATGTTTTGGGATATACTAAGACGGAACTGGAAGCTTTAAAAGAGGGTCGCAGCCTTACAAATTTCAAGCTTTTTTGTAAGGCCTTACAAATCTCTGTTGGAAATTCAAGAAAAGAAGATACAACAATTCTACCAACTGAATGGTTCTTTGGGAATTCTTATGGTTCTGTTACTCCTACACCTACCGCTAGTAGTGGTGGTCCTGGACCTGCTCATGATAATGCAACCAACTGGAGTCTTATGGTACTTAGGAAGATGAAATTAATGAATAGGCCAACTCTTTTAATTATTTGTCCCATACTCCTTTAATTATATCTTAGTTAATTATGTATTGTTCTTTACAGTGGACAGTGTTTTGTTATTCATGTTTCTTTTTATATATAAGTTATTAGCGGAATTGTTTATTGGCTCTCAAACAAATTAACTAGTATTATGCCAAGCAAATTTACTGACATTGTTGAATCTAATCTAATTGATTATGCTAATTTGTTTGGATCTAGTCTTATGTGGGTTCTATGCAATTACTTATTGTACCCATTGCATTATCTTAAGTGCTCAATTTAGGGTCGTTGGACTTTTCGAGGTATTTGACATTTGAAATGTTCAAATGGTTTATTGAAATTTTCTTAAGTTTAGGATGATACCTCTTTCGATTTCATCGATCTTTGAATTAATTATAGGCTAGTTACATTTGCTGAGTTTGAATTGGCAGGAAAGTCGTATTGCAAAATAGAATGGAGCTGTTTGAATGTAATGGAAGGATTTTGGAAAATTATTTATCACTTCGTACCGACGGAATTTCCGACGGAATTTTCTTGGAAATTTACGAGGGATATTTCCGAGGGATTTGCGAGGGATATTTCCGAGGGATTTGCGAGGGATTTGCGACGGAAACGTTTCCGAGGGAATTTTCCGTCGGAAATCGTTTGCGAGGACCGTTTATCCGACGGAATTTTCTCCGTCGGAAATTCCATCGGAAACGTGAATTAGCGACCGATTTTCCTGCTTTTCCGAGGTATTTTTCCCCCGGAAATCACCGAAATTCTTGTAGTGTGACAAGTTTTGCTTCTGACAACAATTTATTTTCGCAGTCATCTCTGCTTCATTCTAGGCCTAAATCAAAAGTGGGAACTCCGGCCTACATAGCATCGGAGGTTCTTTCACGTAGAGAATATGATGGAAAGGTAATTTTTTCAGTTTCTTACATGGAATAAGATTCAAAATGTGTCGGAATGGTACGTGCAACGGGCTATTAAATATATGCATTATATTTGATGACTTGATCTGTCCACATTTCAAATAGCATGTATGAATTGCTTAGTCAGAGAGGAAACATTTGGAGTATTTTGGTCCTGGAAGGACTAAATTTTGCTTAATGAATTATGTGTTTTGTGTTCATTCAATTGGCAGATATGGTCATGTGGGGTGACGCTCTATGTATAGTGTATATTTATCACATTAGATTGTAGGCATCTGCTGTCTCGCATTTTTGTGGCAAATCCAGCTAAGGTATGCATATGCAATACTGCTTAACATCTGCTGTCAAAATTTTTGAAACACATGCATGCTATGTGCATGATGTCGCGAAGTTAGCTCATAATTATTCATAGTTATGAAGTTATTTTGCTGTCATTTGCTTAGTTTAAGACATGGACTGATAAACCTAATGAAATGTAGTGCTGCTAACCTTACCCCGCCCTCCTAAAAGGGACATTTTGTGGTTTAATTAATTGTCATTGTTTGTCGTGGTTTATTGCAGAGAATCACCATTAAGGAAATCAAGTCTCACCCGTGGTTTTTAAAGAATTTGCCTAGAGAATTGACAGAAATGGCTCAAGCTGTATACTACAGAAGAGAAAACCCAACCTATTCTCTTCGGAGTATAGAAGACATTATGAATATTGTTGAGGAGGCCAAATCTCCACCTCAAGCATCCAGGTCCATTGGAAGGTTTGGCTGGGGAGGAGAAGAAGATGATGATGATGAAACAAGAGAAGCAGTTAATTAAACTGGAGAAATTCGTGGAGGCACAAGAAAGTGGAGAAATTCATGTCAGTTAATTAAACTGTTTTTTATAGCAAGTAAACATATTTAAACGGGTGAGGGTCTAGTGTATAAATATAACTATTAAATAGTATTTTGGATGTATAATTTATTTATTTATTTATTTTTTAAATTTCCGACGGATTTTCGACGAAAATGTGTCAGAGTTTGCGACGACTTTGTCACGGATATTTGCGACGGATTTCCAACGACTATGCGACGGAGACATTTGCGACTAAAAAATCCGTCGAAAACGATTTGCGACGAGCAATTTTGCGACAGCTTTTTGTCCGTCGGAAACGTCAATTTGCGACGAAAATCGCTGCATTTGTGACGGAAATCGCCGTCGGAAATCGTCGATTTTCTTGTAGTGTGTGCACTCTATTTTTTAACATATTTTTGAAATAATTTTTTTTAAATAAAAGTTTTACATTGTGAGAAACATAATTAATTTTTTGATATCATAAAGAAAAAATATAATTTTTTTCCTTGGTACCCCAAAATGTTTTATCGTCGAAAATTAAAGGTAATGAAATTATACTAAAAATGTGTAATAACTATGAAGGAAAAATATAAAGCTTCTGCGAAGGCAGATAATCGGTGCAACAACACATACATCCACCATATGCTAGTGAGGTTCCTTCTTTTGAGGGGCCTCGTGTGGAGACGGCTGAAGGCAGTGGCGGACCCAGGACCCCGGGGTCAGGGGTGTCAAATTTTTTAAGGCAGGTGTCAAATGGGTGCAAAACTTGGTCTACTAGTACAATTTCAAATTTTCAGGGGTGTCAAAATTAAAATTTCAGGAGATTTAGGCTATTTATATAGAGTGTTTAGTGCAAAAAAAAAATTTCAGGGGTATTGCTTTTCAGAGGGGGTGTGGGAAAAGCAAAACCCTCAAAATTTTAAAAAATATAACTTGGGCCATTGGAATCCATTTTTAAGGCCTAGTTGCAATAACGAAAAGGCTCTTATTTTTTTGATAAAAAAAACGCTCTTATTTTTTATACCCCTACTACATCTATACAAAATACCCCCATTTTTTCAATTATTTCAATTTTACCCTTACTAAAATAAATAAGTTATATTTTAGAATATTTTTTTATTTTCTGGATTTATGTCTCAAAACTTAAATCCGGAATGGTTTTTTCAAAATATTTCCGGATTTATGTTTTAAGACATAAATCTGGAATTAGAAAAATACATTTCGGATTTATGTCTTAAAACATAAGTCTGGAATTATTATTTTTAAAGTAATTTAATTAATTATGTTTCAATCTCTATTCTTAATGCTTTCTAGAAATTGATCACTCTTAGGACGATTTACGGTTTGTGATTTTGAATAGAAGTTTGAGTTACAAATACTTGAGACTTGAAATCTGTATATCTATAGTCTAGGAATAGTCATTAATATTATTATTTTTGGTTACAATAGTCATTAATATTATGAATCAATATGTGAATTCTTGTTCGTAATGTTTGTTTTTTAATTAATGTCGCCTAAAGAATTAGGGATTTTGTTAGGGATAAAGGTCATATTGCCTAAGTAATTATGATAGGATAATTAAGAGAATTCGATCATAATCCATAGGAGGAATTTGTAATACATTCAATTCATTATGCATATAGGTGAAATCAATTGAGCTCCTTCCCAACTCTTTTAAATCAAAAACTCACTAAACATTTTATTGCTTTATTATTTTAAATTTCTTGTCAACAAATCCAATTAAGTCATTGTTCAATTTAGTAGTTAATCCGTTAAAATGATAATTAACCACAATCATTGAGTTCGACACTTAACAACTTTATTACTTGCAACGATTCGGTTCACTTGTCGTGATCTGTCAGTTTCCAACCAGGAATATGAAGAGTTTGCTTATGGTTTGGCGTACGATCATCTAAATTATCTGAGAAGTCGGAAATGGGATAATTCACTCCAATAAAATTCTACATGTCTATGAGACTCTATTTGTAGTTAAGTTATATTCAAGTAAGTGACTATGGCCAAGGCTAAGTCTAGACCAATGTTTTAAAAACCGGACCGGACCGGCCGGTTGAACCGGTTCAACCGTGAACCGGATGTCTCTGCGGTTCGGTTCGTGCCATTTAACCCGCTGGGAGTAAAAACCGGAAAAGAACCGGAAAAACCGGTTTGAACCGGGTTTGACCCGTTAAACCGGATAACCGGGCGCGGTTCTTGGTAACCGGCCGGTTCTTTGATAAAGCTGAAAAAATCTTTTTTTCCCCTCTTTTCCCTCTTTTCCCCCCTCTTTCATAGCACTCTTTTCTTCTCTTTCTTTTTTTCCCCTCTTCTCTTCCCCTGTGTTGTGTATTTCTTATGTTTTATTTTTATTTTCATGAAGACTAGTTTAATGTTTGAATTTATTTTGAAAACTAATTTGATGTTTGGAATTTGGATTAATATTTTTACAAAGTTTAGTATTTTATTTATTTATTTATATATTAATTAATTATCCGGTTCAACCGTGGTTGAACCGGTTGAACCATGAACTAGAGGTCTCGCCGGTTCGATCTCCGGTCCGGTTTTAAAAACATTGGTCTAGACATAGCCTCTTATATGAATATTGATGTGTTGAAAAGTGCAAATGTAGTTTTTAAAATTGTGAATTTGTGATACAGTAAATAACAAATTCACGGTGCACATCCCTATCGGAAGCCGCACTGCAGTCACTCTGCACTCGCGCTTCCGTGCCAAAGGTTTATATATTATTCACTTTATATATTATTCTCTGCATGTATATTAATTTTTGCTTTTGGTTGCACTTTATTATTCTCGTGGAATATTTATGCCGTTTTTTTTAATTTTTTTTTCATTCTCTTTTTAAATATTTTGGTATTATAAAGTCTATACAAAAATTTCTTGGCCAAAAAAAAAGTATACAAAAATTTGGATATTCAATTAGACAAAGTTTGTTGCTTAATAATTATAATTGATTTGGTGAATAATGTTGTAATAAAATGCGTAAAGTGCGACCATAAGCAATATGTTTTGCACTGCTTTAAATGCTAATTTTTTTAACTGTTCAAATGTGTGAAGTTCATAACTGAATAGCCGGTTTAGTGAAAAGAAAAAGTAGTTTCGTGACAAAATGCGTAAAGTGTGCCGCCAAGTAGTGTGTTTATCTGTTAAGTTCATTACTGAATAACCGGTTTAGTTGAAAGGAAAAGTAGTTTTGTTACAAAATGCGTGAAGTGCGACACTAAGTGATCTGTTGTGAAGTCATACGGGAAATCTGTTAAGTTCATTACTGAATAACCGGTTTAAGCCATACGGGAAGTCTATTTTTCAATAACTAACTAATGATAAAAAAATTATTTGGTAAGAAATTTCGTAGAGTGCATCCTTAAAAGTGTGTTTTGGTTCCTTATTAATTTCCAATTGAACCAATCCATTTTCTTGATTGATGAATATAAATTGCTCTATAACATTGTTCTATAAAATTAATTCTAGAATGCCTCTCTCTTTCTTCTCTTCCATGGTCTCACTCCCCTTCCGAACTCACCTCCTTTGCTTCTTAAAAACAAATACGCGAAGTCTATTCTTCGATCACTAGCTAATGATAAAAAAATTATTTCGTTAGAAATTTTGTTGAGTGCATCGTTAAAAGTGTGTTTTGGGGGTACGTTAGATTCCATATAAAATTTCAGATATTCACTTATTTTTTCTTGTGTTTGTATTTTCATCTTAGTCTCGCATTTTAATATTTGATAAAAAGAATATTGTCGTCTTAAAATAAAATAAAATATTGAACTTGAGAGACTTGGTGTTAAAAAGTATTTGTGTTACTAATAGTGATTTGATGTGATTATTTGGGTCTCTTATAACTAACCAAAATCTTGGATTAATTGTATGGAATTGGTACCCGAATAATACCAAAAATAAAAAGTAGTTGTATTTTGAGTTAGTTAATTAATTTATTTATTAATAGATTTTAATTTGTTTTGGTTCCTTAATTTCCAATTGAACCATTCCATTTTCTTGATTGATGAATATAATTTGCTCTATAACATTGTTCTATAAAATTAATTCAAGAATACCTTCACACCTCTCAATGTGGATCCGACATTGCTCCCACGAGAACTTTAGCCACATTTACCATAGAACCCGCATCATCTTCTTTCAACTCTGAGATGCTTCTATTTTATTGGTGGTTTTCATCCAATTCTACATGATGCTCACGTGTTTCACCTTCTAATTGTGTTGTCTTCTTTTCTTTCAAATTATGGATTAAGTTTTTATATTTACACTTGATAAATATGGATTATGTTATTAAAATTCTTTAGACTCTTTTTCTTATTAACTATAGATGTTCAATTTCAATGTCTTTGTTAATGTTCATTTTTAATTTTATATTCTTTTTATTTAACTGATAGTTTTAATTTAATTTTTATTCACGGGAACTTCAACCACGTTTACAATAGAACATCCTTCATATTATTTTTAACTTTGTATATAAGTGCTTTTGTTTTATTGAAAATTTTCATCAAACCTTACATGATACCCATGTGTTTTGCTTTCTATTTGTGTTGTCATCTTTATTATGGTCATTTCGTAACAACAGGTACTAGAAGAATAATTAAATTTTGTGTTTACATTTTTATTTTATTTATATATTTATATTTGATGAATGTGTATTATGTTAATTTATAGTTATATAATTTAATTTTTATTTGCAGTTATTAAATTATATATTTTACAAATCAACACTATTAGCCCAACGACACTTTTGTTTAAAGTTTGTATGACATTAATTGTCTAGCTTTGCAATTTCATTTTTGACCAATAGCTTTGCAATTACTAGCACTAATTATGTTTAATTTGCTACTATATTGTTTCCCTCTACCAATTTAAATATTTTCGAAATATCAAGGTAACAAATTTATTTTCTTCAAGTATGTAACCAACACGCTATCTAATAGATACGTCTACTAAAATTTCGGAAATAATTTTGCAATAAAATAAAATATTACAATCTTTCAACTCTTTTTTCGATAAATAACAATATTCATTGAATTATACACTAATTAATATAAATATTATTATTTTTATTTAAAGTCTACTAACCCTAAAAAATTGCACATGATACAGTAATTAATTTAAATATTATTATTGTTTTAATGAATCTCAGCTCTATACATGTATTTGTAGCTACATTGAGGTGAGTTTATAATTAAAAAACAATAAAAAAAAATGGCACACGATGCAATACATTGAGGTAAGCTTTTTATGCTTATCACAATTGCAATCATTAGAACTACCTTTTTCATATTACCAGCAATTTTAACCCCATTATATTTTGCAGGTAACATAATTTATTTTATTTTTTTCATCTTTTTTCACAACAAACTCCTTTAAGCCCGTGCGGAGCACGGGTGTTACACTACAAGAAAAGTGGTTATTACCCACCAAAATTTGCGACGAAAATATTTTTGGTCGAAAAAAGTTGCATTTGCGACGAATATTGTGGTCGCAAATCGTTCTACGAATCAGATACGCGAATATTTCCGACGGAGTTTAGGTTCGTCGCTAATTTCCGACGGAAAGTTCGTCGCAAATCCGTCGGAACCCTTTTATTTTTCACTTAAACCCTCGATTCATTCATCACTTTCTCTAACTCTCTTCTCTCAAACCCTCACACACCCACCCTCTTCTCCCTCAACCTCCGCCTCCTCCCCCATCCTTCACCATCGTACGCCGTCACCGGCACCACCACAAACCCACTCCGCCACAACACCACTCCTCTTCTCCATCTTCTTCCTCTACCTTACTCCTCTTTTTCACCTCAACAAACACTACGCAATAAGAGAAGAGTAGCGGCGCTCAGTCACCGCCTTTAACAGGAAACACCGTCAGCAGTTGCTATTACGTTCGCGGCGGGTCTGATTTCCATATACACAAATCACAAAGCACGCTTCATCTCTTCATCTCTCTTCATCTCAAGTTAGGGTTTCATCAGTTAACACTCTTCATCTCAGGTAACACTCAATCGCTAACAGCAACCTCTCTTCATCTCTTACCCAATCGCTAATGGCAACCTTACATCTCTCCATTCGCCTCTTCCTCTCTTCGATTTTCCTATGTTCGTATCTTTTCCTGCATTCTCTGTTGTGTGTGTAAAACCCCCCAATCGTATCTTTTCCTCTCCTTGATTTTCCTCCATTCCTCTCTGTAAAAACCCCCAATCGCTGCATTCTTTGTTGTACTTGAGAAGTTTAGAACAATTACAAATTTTTATGATTACACTAATAGCCCTTTGATTAGTTGATTTCGTGTTTGAAATTTTCTGTTCTGAATTTTGGATTTGTTGGTTTCTTTTAGGTATTTTCTGAGGAAGCTGAAGATGGTTAAGAAGAGCAATGGTGAAGTCCTTGCTATCAATGAGGTACAATCTCATTTGGCCTTCTTTTTATTTTACTTGAGAAGCTTGCTGTTTTGTGAAGAAAAATGTGGATTTCTGAATTGAAATTAGTAATTGTAGACAGTTTTAGGTCATTCAAACTTCTAAGGAATATTTGGTACAGATGGGTTATTAGAGCAGTCATAGACAGTGTTATTAAGGTATACTTGTTGGCAGTTTAGTGACTGAGCTAACATACATAGTCTATTTGTGCTGTAAGTTAAATTGAAACAAAAAATGATTAGGCCAATTGAAAAAACTATGATTACACAAGAGTGAAACATGTAATGTATTTCTTCTATGAGTAGAGATAACTTCATAATATTCTAACCAGTTGAGCAATGACTATTGTATATATATAATATATAATAAATAACAATTGCTAACATACATAATGGTTTTGAGTTTTCATGTTAAAGCATTTTGTAATCTCACAGGAATCATTGATGGTTTCTATTTTCTCTTCAATCAAGCTTATTTATCATCTTATTTGGCCCCCTTTATACTTGATATCTTGAAATTATGGAGTGAAGGAGGCATGACTTTCTCTTCAATCACCTCTCTTTTGTTGCCTTTGCTATGTGGTATTCTAGCAGCTAAAAGTTTCATGCTAGTTATAGACTTGAGCAAAATCAAGAACTTTCACTTGCATATTCCTTATATCCTTATGTTCTCTGTTTCTTTAAGCTTCACTTATATATTCTTCTTTTCTATTCATTTCCTAGGTATAAGTTTACACAATTTTCCTAAAGGAATGGCTGTGTTCCTTGGATCGATGAAGGTATTCAAGAGTTTATTGATGCCATATGGATCTTCTACTTTATCATTAAATGTTGAAGGATTTCTTAATTGTGTTATTGCAGACCAGAGATGATTGTTGGCTGGTACCATTCACATATTGGATTTGGCTGTCCGGTGTTGACATCATTACACAGCAGGTTCAACTATTTTTGTGTTTTTATGTCTTGTTTCTGTATTTAGTATTGCCCAATCCGTAGTGTTTGTGGGCTGGATAATCCCCATTAGTTTTGATATTACTAGATTTTGTAACTCTTAATACCGTGGATTAGAATTTTGAATTTACTTTCATTGACATTTTGACATAATGACATGAATCTATTGGTGTGAATATACTTCTAGTTTTTTCATCAGGTTTCTTGTTTTGCACTTCAGTTAAAAACATGTATGCTACTGAATGTATTGATGATGTGTGCTGTTTGCTGAAGTTCATGTATATTTGATGTCATTTTGATGCTAAACACACTGTTTGAGGGATTCTGGATGTAAGTTCGGTTTCCGGTAACCGGGACTTATACTGATCAAGTTTGGTAATAATGTTCTTTATCATGCTGTACATATACTGATCTAGTCATTTATTTTCATGTTTCATGACCCTAAGTGTATCTTCCATAAAACGAAATGATGAAATATGAAGTTATTTTTCTTTCGCTTTTCAGTATTTGGGTAATTTGTATAATGTGTTTTTATCTCTGATTTTGCTTCCAGCTGAATTAATATCTCCCTCGGTTGTGGAGAAAGATGTATCTACTGTGCATCATGAAAAGGAAGAAGTGGGTATGCTAGAGAATGAGGACAAGTTCGTAAAGGAAAATGGAGAGCGGCATAGCAATGGTATTGGAGCTGATTATGGATCTACTTGCATGTGAGTTCCTCTCCTATATTCCCCTAGCTATTTTAGTGTTGTTTGTCTAGTTGATGTGTTGAAATCATGATATATGAATATGCATGCTCATATATTACAAGTAGACATGTTAAAGTTCCTGCCTCTGTCCCTGCTAAGTCACTCGCCACTGAATCATTTATGTTGCAAAATTTAAGTTGTATTGTATAATTTTAACTGATTTGAACATGATTGACATGAAGTAGTTGGTTTGATGCTTATAATCCGTGAATGGTTTGATGGTTATATCAGAAACTTCTGTTAGTGTTATCTGCTACTTCAATAAACCTAAAGCACATTTATTCTGTTTGTTTTTGCTTCTGTTAGTATCTACTTTTTTGCGAATACTTTTAAGCATCTAGATGCTAAAGGAGTTCAATCAGTTTTTCTATATCCAGCAGTCACTGTGGATCAGTTCAATGAACCCACTTCCTCTAAGTAAATGACAATATTGTATCTTATCACATATTTTAAATGGAAACCCATCTTCCTTTCATGATTGTGTGGCTCCAACATTGAAGCTTAGTGAGTTGTTTGCATAGACATTGAGTCTGTTCATATATTTTAGTTGAAGTAATAGTTGTATATATTACAATTTACAGGTTTGCATTGTTGGAGTACCAGCTGATAAAGCCAATAAGAAGACGAAAGTAATTCAAGATAATTGGTTTCCCGCATGGGACGAAGAGTTTGAATTTCCTTTGACAGTTCCAGAACTAGCTTTGCTCCGAATAGAAGTTCGAGAGTATGATAAGCATGAAAATGATGACTTTGGTGGACAAACAAGTTTGTCAATCTTTGAGCTGGGATCTGGATTCAGGGCAGTCCCTCTATACGATCAGAAGGGTGAGAAATTAATTAAAATCTGTGAAGCTTCTAATGCGGTTTCAGTTTACATAAACTACAGGGTCGATTAGCTAGTCATATAGTATGGTCTCGTATATATATTCCTAGGTGGTTTTCCTTTTGATTAGCAAGTAGTGACTAGGGGTATCAAGAAGAACGTTGTAACAATAGATTATGTGGTTAACTACTTGAAATAATATTATTGGGCTTCAGAAGTCATCAACGCAAGTAGTATTTAGGAGTTTCACCGGGTGTCTTTTGATCTTATATATCCAGATAGCTTGAAAGTAGTAAAAGTATATAACATCCGACATATCTAATGAGTAATGCAAACCTGTAATTAAGCTGCATAAAATGTATAATTTAATTTTTTTTTATTTTTTTTTAAAAATTTCCGACGGATTTGCGACGACTTTGCGACGAAAATGTGTTAGAGTTTGCGACGAAACAATCCGTCGGAAAGTCCGTCGGAAATGATTTGCGACGAAAAAAGTCGTCGGAAACGATTTCCGACGAGCGATTTTGCGACGACAATTTGTCCGTCGGAAAGTCCGTCGGAAACGTTAATTTGCGACGAAAATCAGTGCGTTTCCGACGGATTTTGCCGTCGGAAATCGTCGATTTTCTTGTAGTGTTAGAACTAGTATTTTATGTTGTTCACCGTAAATTGACTAATTACGACATATAAATTTTAAAATTGTATATCGTTAATAGTTAACATTGCTTATAAAAAATAGTTAATTTATAGTAGAAACAAAAAATACATACGGTAAATTAATTTATTTATGATATAGATGCATAGGTTCACAAAAAAATATTTAAATTTTAGAATAAACTTTTATGGGTATATTGGTGGGCAACGTAGCGTAGCGCAATTCTAACTTCCCATCATCTTCATTCGTTTGTACTTTGCACTTTATGGACTGGGCTTGGTACATTAGCCCTCCTATCATTTTGACGTTAGAATATAATATACTTTTCTCACCTCTGTTATCAATTATGCTAGCATTTCTTTTACAATAATATACTTTTTTTTTTGAAAAAAATAATGTGATTTTATATTATAATAATAAGTTAGTTAACTTGAAACTAAACATTTTAATTTTTAATTCAACAAATCACTAATAAGATGTTTTCTTCAAGTTTACTACATAAATCAAGTGATATTCTTTAAATGATGAATCAAAATAACGTATTATTAAAATCAAATTTTTTCGGAGCCCAACTCACCTAAACGTATTGTAACCAAAAAAATTAAAATCAAAATTTTCTGATCCAAATTAAATAGCATTTTTTCGAAAAAATTAATTTTGACATTACATCTTATTAGTCCTATTCTTTAGGATATCTAAGTTGTAACAACTCTGTATAATCCGTGGGACAATCTATTCCCACTTATTGTATGAGTGTTTTTCTCCTTCTAACCTCATTGGGAGAGGAGAAGGAACGTATGATGAATTCCTTCTGGTGGGGTTCGAATAGAAACCAATTAGGAAGAGGTATTCATATTGGATGGGGAAAGTTGACTACAAGGAAAGTACATGGTGGAATGGGATTCCGTTATCCGTATTATGGTTTCAACATAGCCATGTTAGGGAAACAAGGTTGGCGCCTACTCACCAACCAAGATGCTATAGTGTCAAGAGTCTACAAAGCTAAATACTACTCGGGAGGAGTTTTTTGGGGGGCCGGTTGGATCATAATCTCAGTTATGTGTGGCGTAACATCTACAATTCCCAGGTTCTGGTTAAGTGGGGTGTAAGATGACAAATTGGCAATGGACGAAATGTATCTCTTTGGCGTCTTCGGTGGCTAAGAAACTTGCTTCAACCTTACATTGAAACACCCATTCCCACTGGTTTGGGTGTTTCCTATCGTATTTTTAAAATTCTGCAGGCCCTCAATATTTCTCAGCGTGCCACGTTTTTGATGATCCTGTGGTTTATATGGAAGCGTCGTAATGAGAATCCTTCACCTTTGGAAGCCGAGGCTTTCAGCGTATTACATGGAATTCATTGGCTACAATCTGAAGGTTATAATCAGATGGAGATTGAATTGGATTGCAAGCAACTTATAGATGGGATTCAGAATGGCAAGATTATGAATAATGAGGCAGGAACCATTATTAGCAAGTACAAGGCCAAGCTCAAAGATTTAACAAACTTTAGAATAAGTTTTATTCGGAGACTAGCAAACTAAGTTGCTCATATATAGCACAGGCATCTCTCAGTCTTATGCTAGTTCCACTATTTTTAACTATATTCCAAATTGTATTATGTTACCTTTCTTGAATTAAATGAATTATGTTTTGCTTGTCAAAAAAAAGAAACAACTCGTATATTTTTTTTGTTAAAAAAAAGTACCAACCTAGAGTCCTAAGACATCTGAGTTAGGCAGCTGAGTTTTAATTAGTCTTTTAAAAATAAATATTTTTTTTGCTCAATGGGAAAGATAAAAACAAAATAAAAACAACAGAAACTACTCTCTAACTCTCTCCATTCCCATGGAATCCGCAAGAAGGAGAGATGAGACTTCCGGAGGGCAATGAAACCATAACGTCCAAGTGGCGGAGGAAGAAGCTCCGGACTTAGCTAGCCAATCAGCACAGTAATTACCTTATCGCAAGGTATGTGAGAAAGATAGGCACCAGGTGTAACCTTTGAAATCTCATATGTGGTCAATCAAGGGAGCATGAAGATGGGAACTAGGCACACCGTCTTCAATAAATTGTAGAGCGGTTTGGAAATCATACTCAACGATCACTCTTCTGAAGCCTTTACTCAAGCTAAACGGAGGCCCTTAGCAATAGCTTGTAGCTCGGCATTAATATTTGTGGTGAGGCTGCAGTAACCTGAATAGCCAATGATCCAATCACCAATAGAGTTCCTTATCAAACCTCCAAAACCCGACACTACAAGAATAACCTAATTTACCTACGAAAATTTCCGACGGAATTTTTTTTCGTCGCTAATTCTTGCGTTTCCGACGGAATAAGTCGTCGGTACGTGTTTAGTAGTTAAGTCAAGTGTTTCCTGCTCATGTTTGCGACGAAATTTGATACGGTCGCTACGTTCCGACGGATAATTTCGTGGCAAACGTTAAAAAAATCCGTCGGAAAGCTTTGTCCCTTAAACTTAAAAAAAAGCACCCTCGACCATAAGAGTTTCACGCTCACTTCTCACTTTCTCTTCTCACTCTCTCCGCTGCTCTCACTCTCCACCTTCACGCTCACTCTCCGCCCTCACCACATCCTCACCTTTGTCATCATCCCAGCCTTCTCCCTCTCCTGTCACAATCGTTTTCCTACGGCCCTGCGACAACCACTGCCAGTTGATTCCCTCACAGTGACGGAAACCATCGCCGTTCTCCTTCTCTCAGTCGACTCTCGCCTCTCATCTCTTCTTCTTCTTAAAGGGTAATTGATTTTCTTCTATTTGACTGAAAAGCCCCAAATTTTGGTTGATTCAAAACCCTAACCCCGTTTTCCCCTTTCTATTGAAATCCTAGGGCAAATTATCGCAACTCACCCGCTTCCACTGCAAACACTATTCCAGTGCGCCCTTGTATCGCAATCGGTGCTCAAAGGAAGCTTCTCCTCCCTGCGCTGAGCTCCTTCAACCGCACCTTGTATCGCAATGTGTGCTTTTTCTGATTTTTGACATTCAAGTAGAAAAGTTTGGTGTAGGAAAACAAGTTTTATGGAATCCTTTGGCCATCATCTTTGCTTTTTAAACTTTCATGCTTTTCTGTTTCTGGTCTGGAATGAAATCATGATAATTTGTTTTCGTTTTTAATATTTTGTGAGTTTTGTGATTTGTTTTTGGTTTTTATTGGATTTTAGTTTTGTGATTTGTTTTTGGTTTTACTGTGAGTGTTGCCATTTTAATTTCTGTCCTTATTTTGCAGGCTAGGTTTTAAAGAACCCATAAATCTAAGCTCAATCACGGTTAGATTCACTTATTCTTGTTTACTTTGCACTTAATCTATTGTATTTTAGCTGTTTTTGATTTAAAAGTTCATTTCAATTTTGTTAGGGTTGTTGTTTGGTTTGTATTCTTATTTTGTATTATGATTTCTCAATTGAGTAGTGTTTGACTTGATTTGAATGTATATAATGACTTGGCTAACTACTGCTTTATTTTAGGAAAAGGAGAAGATGGAGACAGAAGTTGAAAGCTCAGAAGATGAAGAAGACAACCTACCCTGAGACCTTTAAATATAGAAGAAATGAGGCAAGCAAAGGATAGGGTATGTTGGAATGAAAATCATTCACTTCAGTTGGTATAGTGTACTTGATTTAGGTGCATTACCTTGCACTGTCTAGCCATTGTCTTATTAAAAGGCTTGTACTCATTTTAAAAATCTCACATCAGATATGCATTTTGAATTAAAATATACTTGAGTGTGTGTTTTGATTGTGATTTTATTTTCATCAATTATTGTTCCTTATGTATATGTATGTATGCACGTGGAGAGTATATTAAGAGGAATTCATGTTAGGATTCACTTTTTGTGTTATGATTTCATGTTTTGCACAATAATAGAAGTGGTGCACAATAATAGAAGTTAACAAGTTCAGTTTTTGTGATTTGTTTTTCCCAATTGTATGTTTTTTACTGCATTGAGAATTATTGTTCGTATATGTTTTGCTCTTGCATTAGATCATCAACTGAAAATTTCCAAACCCTCCCTCATATCAGTTTTGCAACCCAGAAGTGGTTGACTTGGAATTTCTAGAAGTGGTTGACTTGGAATTTTTGAAAAGCTTTTGAAATCAGTAATGAAGTAATTACCTTTAAACGTAACGTGAAGTTTAAGCTCATAGAGAAAGTTGCCGCATTGATTTGTGAAGCTTGAAACACTGATTTTCTTGACAGGAAAAACAATTAAGCTGGGATTTGTCATTTGGGATTAGTCTTTTGCAGCTGGAAAAGAACCTGAGTTATGTTTGGTTGAGAAGCCATAGTGCAAACAAATTTAAAAACATGAAATTGTCTTGAGGGTAAGCTTGAAAAACAAAATCCTAATTCATTTCCATGATTCTATCTTATGTCTCCCACCCTTTTCCCTTTCCTTTGCTAAGCTGGAGAAACAAATCCCAAAAATCCCTTTTCATTAACTCAATTTAATAGTGTATAATAATATACCTCATACTTGCAACCACAATAGTGTTCACTTCCAGAAAAAGAATATGCTACTTGAACTTGAATCTCATTAATACTAATGTTACAGTTATTGACCCTTGAAATTATTGAATACTAATGCTTGAGTGAATTAAGTTGTTATCCCCTTTTCTTGAACAATTAGGCATCATGGTGTTGCTTATATCTTTTGTTTTTGGAGGAAATATTGAAATAGGTGGAAAAACTATGTGCAACAGAAGCTAAGCATGAGAGATGCACCAAGTAATTAGCTACCATCTGGAAAACAACCTTCATTATATTTGGTTGGCTGACTTTAAGTTCATTGAGTTGAGTTCTATTATTTACATTTGTTGCAGGGCTTAATATATCTTGTAACAAACACATTGTGTTTAAATGACCAATAAATGAACTGTCATTTTTTCATGTTGAAAGCTAAGGTGTATGTGTAATCACTGAAATCGCCATATTACAAATGCTATAAACCATTGCATAAATATAATTGTTGCCATCAATTCTTATGATGCATTCCTTTACTTGCACCCACATTAAGATTTTCAATTACTATTTTACCATTTTTTATGTATGAACTTTGCCATGGATTCAAAGTATTTGTTAATATTTTGAGCAGAATTGGTTAAAGAATTACCCAAGAGGCTTATTTCCACAATTGTAGTTCTTCTCTGTCGCATCTCCTTGTATTTTTGTTTTCATGGTTTGGTGCCCATTGTCTTTGGCTAGGCAACACAACTAGAACTTGTTCTAATTTGTTTGACTCTTTTTAATTGTATCTTTTTGATTTGATACTAAGCCAGCCTTTGTATGTGCGATTAGTTTTAGGAAGGCTTTTCATAAAGGCTTCATCATATGCTTTGTTGCAAGTTGGCGCTCCTTTTGTAATCAGAGGTGTATCCCCTTGAGGTGATGAGGTTTGCTTAATAACTTGTCTTTATTTGCATTAGTTTTTTTTTATGTACATTGAGTCATGGACTATGGTAATTAATAATGCATGTAGTAAATCAGTTGTAGTATTGATAATTTTGTGCTTCAGTTAAATTGAGCTGTGAAGGGGGTTTTCTTTATCTGCTGTGGCTTCATGCAGTTGTTAAAGTAGAAACTAGAAATCTGAAATTGAATGTTTAATAATGTACCTGTTAAAATATGGTAGGTATTAGTTTAGAATGTTTGAGCATTTGCAGAAGAGAGATAGGAGTTAGTTTAAAAATGATCTCCAAGACATTTGATATTGTTTGGAAGAGTTTAGATATAATAAATGATAGGCTCGCAAGTGCACGAGTCGTTTCGCGTAATAAAAGAGTTATCGATTCACAGGGAGAGCCTAAGTGATTACCAATTTAATTTTCCAAAGTTGATTAGCTAGAAGGAATAGTTTTTAGGAGTTGTAAAATTTAGAAATAAAAACAAACAATCTCAGGTTTATAGTTTTATCACAACAATGAGGAACCAAAATAATTTCTTTAGACTATTCAACAAATTATAAGAGTAATATGTTTCAAAGACAAGGCAGCGAATATAACTAATGTCTCCTTTCGGAGTACAAGAGCGTGTTTTGAACTAACAATCAAGCCTATTCTCATGGTTGATTGTCACCAAAACCCATTAAGCATAACACCTTTATAATGTCTCAAGAGTTTCAAAACTATTCTCATGTGTTGATTCCCTTGTCTAATTTCATAGATCCAACATCAATACTTCACCTTTCGGTTCTTCGTTTGATGTTTAAAATAAGATTTGAAGGGCAATAAAATTAGATTGAAATATAAAACAATTTGGAGTGGAGAATAGTCTTGGGAATTATTAGGGACCTATCATTGGATTACTCCCAATAACCCAAGACTTTGTATCTACTTACTCATATTAAATATGAGAGAAGAAGAAGAAGAAGAAAAGACATGAAATTAAATAGCGAGAAATAAAAGAAAGCGGTAAATTGCAAAATCATAAATAGCGGAATTGTAAATGACAAGAAAATAAAAGTGCAAGAAAGTAAATAGCAAGGAAAGTAAATGACTTGGAAAATAAAATGGCAAGAAAGTAAATAGCAAGGAAAGTAAATGACTTGGAAAATAAAAGGGCAAGAAAGTAAATAGCAAGGAAAGTAAATGACTTGGAAAATAAAAGGGCGAGAAAGTAAATAGCGAGAAAATAAAAGAGCGAGAAAGTAAAAGAGCGAGAAAGTAAAAGAGCGAGAAAGTAAAAGAGCGAGAAAGTAAAAGGGCTAGAAAGTAAATACCAAGAATTTAAAAGGCAAGAATTATAAAGAGCATGAAGAGTAAATTGAAGTCATGAATCTTAGAGAGTCTTTGTCATTGATTTTCTAACAAAATTCAAGCTTAGTTACAAGTGAGGATCAATGTCCTATTTATAGGAAAATATGAGGGCCAAGGCACTTGAGTGGAGGGGCAAAATGGTCCAAAAAAAGTGGCAAATCAAGTTGGCAAAGATAGCCATCAGCAAGTGGGTGCAGCCAAAATTGACTTGTCTGGTGCCAGGGTCGTGCGCCCATGTGCCTGGGTCGTGCGCCCTGGCCAGTCAATTTTGGCTGCTCTGCGCCAGTTTTGCACCAGGGTCGTGCGCCTATGGAGCCTGGGTCGTGCGCCTTGTGCTGGCAACAGCTGTTCTGCGTTGCTGGCAAGCATGGGTCGTGCGCATATGTGTCAGGGTCGTGCGCCCTGGCCAGTCAATTTTGGCTGCTCTGCGCCAGTTTTGCACCAGGGTCGTGCGCCTATGTGCCAGGGTCGTGCGCAGGCTCTGCGCCAGTTTTTGCTGCTTGGCGCCCTGTGCTGCGCCAGTTTTGCTGCTTGGCGCCTTGGCGCCCTGTTGAGTGCCAAGCGGTCTTAAAAATTGTTCCTCCTCAAATATTTTCTTTGTTTCTTCATTTTTCCTCATATTTTCTCTTTTGCTTCAAAATAACACCTGAAAATAAAAAGTAAACATTTGTAGTAAAATAGCTCAAAAATATAATTAAAATACCAAATAAAGTTAAGAAAAATAACTATTAAAAAGACTCTAAAAATAGACTTATCAATAAATCATGTGAGTCTATTATTTGTTACAATATCTATAAACATATGTTCTGTTTCTTCTTTGTTATGTTGTGTCTGAGAAACAATATATCTTATCAAATTTCTTCAAGCTTAATATGTTATGTTTCTTCTTTGTTTATAGTTGGTTCTTTGGTATATTTAACTTAATTGGAGTTGGGGAAACTTAGAGATTTCTCAATGCAAGGGCATAGAGGCGCAATTGGTTCCTTAGAGTGACTGTAATTAGCATGCTCTGCCTTCTTTTATTAGAGATTTCTTCAATAGTTTTTTTTGTGATGACACTGAAATTGAGTGATATGCTGAATTTTCCGCCTTTGTTTTTTTTTCTTTCTGTTGCAGAGTAATTTGTGACATACCATTGTTCAGACTTCTATTGCTACAAGAATATGATGTTTGTAACAATGATTTTCAGGGTGGTTCCACCGACACAACTAAGGTATTTTTTCATTCATGTTAATTTCTATTCATGAGTTGATGGTGTGTGTTTAGATACTGAAGCTAATTGTTGGATTCCATTTGTTCACAGGTTCAGTTCTAGCAAGATTTGATATCTTCGCTCTTGCACCGATAACTCATCACTTCAGTCACCGGTCACTGAAGCAGTTTGTTCTTGCTAACCTTCACAGGTTCAGTTCATGCTCCTTCTTTTTTACAGATTTTAGATTTTAGAAATTGTGGATTTAGATAACTTCCATTCATGAATTGATGACGTGTGTTTAGATATTTTCTTTGCAATTGCCCTGTCTGTGTTTTAGCTTTTTCAATTTTTTAATCCAAGATTGGTTTGATATCAAATCTTGAACCTGGTTAAGAAGTGAAAGTTGTTATAGTTCTGGGACATTGATTTAATGTGAAGTAGACAATTTCCCTTCTAATATATGATGAATTAGCGAACTAGAAACTAATGGAGTTTTTCCCCTCTGCACGTTGTAACCTCTGTCTTATTTGTTTTCATCAAACTTGCACCGATTAGGTCATTTCTAGATGGATTTTCCTGTTTTAATACTACTAGATGGTGTGTGTTTAGATATTTTCTTTGCAAATGCTCTGTCTTCGTTGATTATTTTTTATTTATCTGAATAGGGTGTCATAAGCAAACCACATTTAGTTGGCATGTTTTATTTTTTGTGGTTTCTGTTGTAAATTTTGTAATATTTCAAAACCTCTAAGTGAATTTCGACAGAAGTACATTTCGACATAGACAAACATTTCGACACAGAATATCCTTATCAGTTTTGATCGAAATGAGTTGTAGATGTCCTTCCCAGTTTTGGTCGAAAACTGATTTTATTTTGTAACGGATAATTTATGTCGAAAACTGAAAATTAATTTCCTTTATTTTGTAACTGTAATCTTCTTACAACAGCTCTTTGTCACTTAAGTCTAATTATTCCGTAACTGCAGAATTAAACCAGCATGATTACAATTTAATTTTGAACGGATTTTGACTTGCTATTGATTGCTGGAGCCTATGCTTAAAACGGCTATTTCTTAAAGCCTATATAAACAGCCTCAAGCTGCACTTGAAAAGACACTTTTCACTTTTCTAGAGAAAGAGTTCTGGGTTGCTCTCCTGTTGCGAACACTGATATTCTTGCTAGTTCGGATACCTCTTTTGGTACTGCGAGAGAGAAGGGCCGGTTGTACCTCGGGGAATTTGCGCTGTAGAGGCGGATAAATTTTTCAGGGCAGTCGAAAGACGCCTCCGGTTGTTTTCTAACGTTTCTTTTGTTCACTGGTTTAGTTCGACAGCAACTGTCTCTACATGTTCGATAGGCGACACTTGCATTTCGACCATAGCAGTCCTCGCCATTCGACTGCGTCAGACTTTCTACTACACCAGCAATTCGACTACAGTTGTTACATTCGACTACAACTGTATTCGACCTCATCTGTCCACATATCGACAACAATCTGAAGAATTTATCCTATGGCTAACGCAACCATCAACAATGATACGAGTGCTACCATCAACAACAATAGCACTGTTGTTGTTCCTGCTGTTGTCCCAGTAACTTATGCGAAACCTTTCCCTGACATCTCCAAAATTGAGGTCTTCACAGGCCAAAATTTTTGCAGATGGCAGGAGCGCGTGAGTTCCCTTCTTGACATGCACGGAGTTGCAGCAGCTCTTACTGACACCAAACCTGTCGAGCCTGCAACTCCCAAACAGGTCGAAATTTGGATCCATGCCAACAAGGTGTGCCGTCACACAATTCTCAGCACTCTCTCCAACGAACTGTTCGATATCTACTGCACCTACAAGGAAGCTAATCAGATTTGGGAATCAATGATTCTCAAATACACTGCTGAAGATGCTAGCAAGCAGAAATTTGTCATCAGCAATTACTACAACTGGGTCATGAGTGAAACTGACGAAATCAAAACTCAAATCAATCAGTATCACAAGTTACTAGAGGAAATGAAGGCTGAAAATATTTTTCTTCCAGACGAGTTCATTGCAGGTATCCTGATTGAGAAGCTGCCAGAATCATGGAAGGACTACAAGCAACAACTGAAGCACAAAAACAAGCAGCTGTCTCTGAACGAGCTGCTGACTCACATCATTATTGAAGATACCAACCGAAAGGAGAGTAACAAAACAAAAGCGAAATCAATGGCTGCACGTGCAAACATGGTGATGAACAACCCTTCAAGGTACGATAAAGGTAAACTTGACTCTCCAAACAAAAGGTATGATTCCAAAAAGACAACTAATCAAAAGAACCACAAAAAGAACAATGATCATTATCCTGGTGTCCCTAGCTCTGAATTCAAGAAAAGAGGCTATTGTTTTGTTTGTGGAAAGCCAGGACACTATGCACCTAAATGCAGGCATAGGGCGAGAAATGACAATCCTCTTAAGGCTAACGTCAACTTGGCTGATGCTGGTGGAGATGATAATGAGGATGACGATGTCATTGCTGCTGTCGTTTCTCTGGTCAACATGGCAACTGATATGAGCAAGTGGGTGGTAGATTCTGGAGCCACCAAGCACATCTGTGCTAATAGAGAAGTTTTTACCTCCTACACTGGTGTAAGGGAAGAAGAAGAAAACATCTATCTGGGTGACTCACATCCTGCCCCGGTTGTGGGGAAAGGAAAAGTTATTCTCGAACTCACATCGGGAAAAACTCTGGCTCTCACAAATGTGCTTCATGTGCCTAATATAAGGGAAAACCTGATTTCTGTCGGTGTTCTGCTGAAGCATGGTATCAAAGTGACCTTTGATTCTAATAAGATTGTTCTTACCAAGAACAACACTTTTGTTGGAAAGGGATATTATGATCATGGACTTTTTGTACTCAACACCGTTGATTTCAATAACAATGTTTCGACTTCTGCTTACTTGATTGACTCTTATAATATGTGGCATGCTAGACTAGGACATATTAATTTTCCGTATGTTATTAAATTGCAACGTCTTGGCATGATTTTGATTAGTGATAAACAACATAGTAAATGCGATGTGTGTGTCGAATCCAAGATAACAAAGAAATCATGTTCCCCGGTACAACGTGAATCTGAATTGCTTAGTTTAATTCATACGGACCTAGGATATTTAAAACAAACTCCAACTAGGGGCGGAAAAAATTATTATGTGACGTTTATAGATGATTTTTCACGATACACTAAGGTAATTTTATTAAGACAAAAAGATGAAGCATTTGAAGCTTTTCTTTCATATAAAGCTGAAGTCGAAAATCAATTAGATAGAAAGATTAAAAGAGTTAGATCCGATCATGGAGGAGAATACATATCTTTTAATGATTTTTGTGAAAAGGAAGGTATAATACATGAAACAACTCCCCCCTATTCACCTGAATCTAATGGCATAGCCGAAAGGAAAAATAGGACCTTGAAAGAAATGATGAATGCTATGTTAATTAGTTCTAGTGCGCCAAACAACTTGTGGGGTGAGGCTATATTAACTGCATGTTTTATACAAAATAGAACTCCTCATAGGAAAACCGGAAAGGCCCCCTATGAACTGTGGAAAGGTTACCAACCTAACTTGAAATATTTAAAAGTGTGGGGGTGCTTAGCTAAAGTTATGTTGTTTGATCCTAAGAAAAGAAAAATTGGTTGCAAAACCTCTGATTGTGTTTTTATTGGATATGCAGAACATAGCGCTGCTTATAGGTTTCTTGTTGTGAAAAGTGATGTTTTAGATATAAACACTATCGTGGAAACTAAAAATGCTGAGTTCTTTGAAAACCTTTTTCCTTTGAAGCATGATAGTATATCTAGACAACCAATAGTAACTTCTAATGATGAAACTCATGAGGAACCGCATGAAGAATTAAGGAGAAGTAAAAGACCAAGAAAAGAAACATCCTTCGGAAATGATTTTTATACTTATCTTGTCGAAAAGGATCTAGAAACCTTTTCAGAAGTAACTTCTTCTGAGTCGAAATTTTGGAAAGAAGCCATTAAAACTGAAATAGATTCAATTTCCAAATGTAACACTTGGACCTTAGTTGATTTACCTCCTGGAGCAAAATCAATAGGATGCAAGTAGATTTTCAAAACAAAATATAACCCCGATGGGTCTATTGATAAATACAAAGCTAGACTAGTAGCAAAAGGTTTTTCGCAAAAACAAAACATTGATTACTTTGATACTTTTGCTCCAGTAACAAGAATTTCTTCTATTAGAGTTTTAATAGCTTTGGCTTCTATCCATAAATTTGTTATTCACCAAATGGATGTTAAAACCGCCTTTTTGAACGGTGACTTAGAAGAAGAAATTTACATGACTCAACCCGAAGGATGTATAGTTTCTGGTCTAGAGGACAAAGTGTGCAAACTCCTTAAGTCCTTATATGGTTTAAAACAAGCACCAAAACAATGGCATGAAAAGTTTGACAAAACTTTAGTTAAAGATGGTTTCTCCACAACTGATGTTGATAAATGTGTTTACACTAAAACTGTGTGTGGAGAACATGTGATTATATGTTTATATGCAGATGACATGCTTATTTTTGGTACTTGTCTCGATATTGTTACTAGAACAAAATCATTTCTTTCATCTAATTTTGATATGAAAGATATGGGTGAGGCAAATGTAATATTAGGAGCGAGAATCATCAGGGAAGGTGATAGTATCATACTATCACAAGATCATTATGTGGAAAAACTTCTTAGGAAGTTTGGTCACTATAACTCTAACCCTGTGAGTACCCCCTATGAAGCTAACTCACACTTAAAGAAAAATAGAGGTGATCCTGTTGACCAACTTCAGTATGCCCAAGTAATTGGGAGCCTACTGCATCTAATGAACTTTTCTCGACCAGACATTGCATTCGCAGTCAGTCGTATGAGTAGGTATACTCATAATTCTGGTCAGGATCATTGAAAAGCAATTGCTCACCTTATGAGATATTTGAGAGGTACCACAAATTATGGTATTACCTATAGTGGATTTCCCGCAGTATTAGAAGGATACTGCGATGCTAACTGGATATCTGATTCAGATGAGACAAAATCCACTAGTGGTTACATTTTTACACTTGGTGGTGGTGCGGTAACTTGGAGGTCAGCCAAACAATCCATTATTGCTAGATCGGCCATGGAGTCGGAATTTGTAGCTCTGGAATTGGTTGGTACTGCAGCCGAATGGTTGAAGAACCTTTTAGCTGATATTCCTTTGGGAATAAAACCGACACCATCAGTGTCAATACATTGTGATAGTCAATCGGCAATAGCCGTTGCAAAGAATAAGACCTATAATGGCAAAAACAGACATGTGCAATTAAGGCACAATGTTGTCAAACAATTGCAAAAATATGGAACAATATCGATCGATTATGTGAAGTCAGAAGTGAATTTGGCCGATCCTCTGACAAAACCCTTAGGGAAGAAACTGATATGTGAGACATCGAGGGGAATGGGACTAAAGCCAATTGAAATTAAGAAGTGATGGTAACCCAACCTTTGTGATTGGAGATCCCATGAATAATGTTCAATGTGGTAAAAACAAGTCACTTCTTGATATTGCTAGCACTAAAAATTAATTCAAGTAATTAATTTTATTATTGTCCCTTCCTATGGTGTTATTGTGATGGTGCTAGACTGCAGGGTTAAAAGGTTAAGCTTAAAGCTTTTAATGATTTTCATAGCCCTTATGGGTGGTGTATGACTTACAGCATACACTTGATGAAATCACCTATATGAGTGTCAAGTGGGGCCGCTTGCATGAGATCCTGGCGAGATCTCTAGAGCACTCATGAATACCGAGCACGCGCAAGGCCTAGTAGCGCAACACCGCGGAAACAGCAAGAATTGTAGGGGGTGTAATGTGATGGTAAAACCTCTAACATATAACACGTGTCTTGGGTTCCATAGCTTGCTAACCCAATTCACTATATGTCATGTTTTATCTGTCTAGGATTGGTTTCATAGCTTGCTATACAACTCCGATGCATTACATCTACGATGTTAACCCAGGAAACTTCTTTCTTTATTCACTTCTAAAATTTCGAAATATGTGGGGGATTGTTGTAAATTTTGTAATATTTCAAAACCTCTAAGTGAATTTCGACAGAAGTACATTTCGACATAGATGAACATTTCGACACAGAATATCCTTCTCAGTTTTGATCGAAATGAGTTGCAAATGTCCTTTCCAGTTTTGGTCGAAAACTGATTTTATTTTGTAACGGATAATTTATGTCGAAAACTGAAAATTAATTTCCTTTATTTTGTAACTGTAATCTTCTTACAACAGCTCTTTGTCACTTAAGTCTAATTATTCCGTAACTGCAGAATTAAACCAGCATGATTACAATTTAATTTTGAACGGATTTTGACTGGCTATTGATTGCTGGAGCCTATGCTTAAAACGGCTATTTCTTAAAGCCTATATAAACAGCCTCCAGCTGCACTTGAAAAGACACTTTTCACTTTTCTAGAGAAAGAGTTCTGGGTTGCTCTCCTGTTGCGAATACCGATATTCTTGCTAGTTCGGATACCTCTTTTGCTATTGCGAGAGAGAAGGGCTGGTTGTACCTCGGGGAATTTGCGCTGTAGAGGCGGATAAATTCTTCAGGGCAGTCGAAAGACGCCTCCGGTTGTTTTCTAACGTTTCTTTTGTTCACAGGTTTAGTTCGACAGCAACTGTCTCTAGAAGTTCGACAGGCGACACTTGCATTTCGACCATAGCAGTCCTTGCCATTCGACTGCGTCAGACTTTCTACTACACCAGCAATTCGACTACAGTTGTTACATTCGACTACAACTGTATTCGACCTCATCTGTCCACATATCGACAACAGTTTCCAGGGCATGCTAATTGTGATTATGTCCCTAGCATTTAAAATAGCACTCCACTATGCCCTCTTGGTTCAAGGACTGTTTTTATTCCTAAAGCAAAAGCACAAAGTGGACTTGCCTTTAGTGTTCAATTTGTGGGTCTTTCTGAGTGTATCCCTCATAAACCTTGATATACTGTCATGCCACTCTTTTCTATACGTAATGTTTGTTACAAATTAGAACTTCATTGTCTGATATACTGTCATGCAACAGAGAAGGGGAAGAATCTTCCAAATAGCAAGAGAAGAGATGCATGCCTTGGTCGTCTCTTTGAAGTTGGTCCATTAGAGAGTGGCCTTGAAGGACTCAATGTCATGCTTTCGGTTGATTTACTGATGCAAGATACCTTTGCTTCATTATTGCATTGTCTATTTGTATCTGTTTCGTTTTTTGTTGTGTCAACATTCATGCTCCTACATTTTCAGATTACTATCAAAGAATATGGCCTCTTCATTTATTTTATAATTTCAAGAGGGGAATTTATTATTGTATGTGAATGTTTTGATTTACTTAATGATTTGGCATGTTCTATTATGTGTTTATGATGAATTTACCACAACCCTTTGTAGGTAAAGTTACCACAACCCTTCAGAAGATTTTATTTTTTTTTTATTTTTTTCTTAAAATTCCGACGGATTTCTGACGGAAATTTTCGTTGGAAATGGTTTTTTGCAACGAATTTGCGACGAACATTTGTGGCGGATTTGCGACGAAAATTTGTGACGGATTTCCGACGACTTTGCGACGGAGTCATTTGTGACGAAAAAATCCGTCGGAAACGATTTGCAACGAGCGATTTTGCGACGACTTTTTGTCCGTCGGAAAGTTCGTCGGAAACGTCAATTTCCGACGAAAATTGCTGCATTTGCGACGAAAATCGCCGTCGGAAATCGTCGATTTTCTTGTAGTGCGAGTTTCCTGGATTCCCAAAGCTACTACCGTCTGTATTCATCTTAACGAAAGACATTGGAGGAGGAAGCCATCTAATAATACGAGGCGTAGAGGTCTTCTGAGAGGGAACCGGAAGAGAGCTTATCAAGAGATGCTCGATCCGAAGCAATGTTGTTCGAGAGTTGCCATGCAGGCCATTTAATGTCATTAAAAACCTCCTCATTCCTAGATTTCCAGATGTGCCAACAAGAAACAATAAAGAGTTGTCCCATGGTATCTTTAGTAGCAGCAACAGAGAACCAAAGAGAGAGATTGTCACTTGAAAAATCAGATATGTTGGCAAACAGAGTTACTCCACACATGAGAAATAGAACAGCAATCACGCAGAGCATGTAAGATAGATTCAGAAGGTTGTCCACATCTTTGGCAAGAGGCATCAGTAGTGATATGTCTCTCATAACGAAATTGATTGGTTGGAAGGCTATTGTGAAGCACCATCCAAGCAAAAAATTTCGTTCTCTGGGACAGGAAGCTTCCACACCCAAGACCAGGAAGGATTAATAGGAGTTGGAACTGTTTGCGATTGCGACTTATTAGCAAGCCAGTGATAACCACTCTTAGTGGAGTATTTTCCATTAGCCGAGGCCTCCCAAATAAGCATATCTGTGGAGTTAACATTAATAAAGGTACTTTGAATAGCAGCCTTGATTTCTGGTGGTAGGGGCGTATATAGCATATTAAAATCCCAGTCCCCATTGCGCAACACATCAGAGACCTTAAGGTCAATATCATGGATATCAACAAAGGGAATACGAGCACTCACCTTACCATGAGGGAGCCATTTATCGTACCAAAAAGAGACCTCACCTGGACCAATGCGAGTTATGTAGCCATCTTGGAGAAGCTTAGTCGCCTTAATGATAGACTGCCAAGTATATGAAGCACCAGTATATGAATTGCTCTCAAACATATGAGATTGGGGGTGTATTTACTAGACAGAAGCTTCACCCAGAGTTTATCTGTAGCTTGAGTAAGTTCCCACACATGTTTGCCTAACATAGATGTATTAACATGTCTAGACTCTCGGAGACCAAGACCCCCTCTACTGCGAGGCGGACAAACCTTACTCCACTTGACCCAATGACAATGTTTTCCCCCCCAAATAAATTGTCTGTAAATAGCATGAGGAACCCAAAGGTTATTCATAGTATAAACGGGGATGGAGCTAAGGACCGATTTAGCAAGAGTTTTAAAAATAAATATGTTTCTACTTTAGAATTGCGCATATTTAATTTCCCGATGCTCTAAGGTATACATAGAGGCAAATAACCATCCCAATTAACCCAAATAATAACTTTTTAGTTTTCCCCATCTTTTATAAAAATGTCAAGAAGTGAAAAAAAAATACTTTCAAAGTTAACAGAATTTGGCATTTTTTTTTGGTACAAAAGAATTTTGCATATATTTTTTGGTAATAAAAATTTTGCATATTTAACAAGCGGTCATTATTTTTTGAACTAATTTCGTGGAGTGCCAATACATTTCTAAACCAACATTTGAATCCTAAATCTATTTTTAAGGATCGTGTTTTTTTTTGCTTATCGAAAAAAAAAAAGATCGTGTTTTTCTCTTCTTTTTAAGGGTTTTTTCATTATTGGAGCGCAGTTAAAAAAAGAAGAGAAAATGTCATCGATAGATATTCAGTTAAAAATAATAATAACTCAATAAA
This sequence comes from Astragalus membranaceus, assembly GCA_039519185.1. NCBI lineage: Eukaryota > Viridiplantae > Streptophyta > Magnoliopsida > Fabales > Fabaceae > Astragalus > Astragalus membranaceus. The sequence goes on along the minus strand of CM076851.1, from coordinate 142,167,917 downwards.
TTATTTCTCTGTTTATATTTTGTAATTATATTTTAATGCTTTTTTAATAAAAGTAAATTTATTTTTCAATGGACTTTGTAGAGTCCTACCACCTTTCATACATTTAGAAACCATCAGCTCTAATATAATAAAATCACATGTCAGCACTTTTACATTTTTACTAGTACTATACACGTGCATCCGCACGGGCCGATTGCGTTACGTGATACGATTACTTCAAATAGAAACGTTAATTTGAAATATTATTAATCTAAAAACAATTGTAAATTAATATAGATGATGACTTGCGTACGGACAGGTGTTGTCGTGTTCTTTTTATGAATGAATTTAGACAGTATTTAAATAGTCTGAACAATACCTTGTGAAAAAAAAGAAAAATTTAAAGTAGATCAAATAAAAAATTGATAAATATTAAAACTAAAAATGTAAAGGTATCATTTAAAAACAATATGTGCATTTATCCCCTGTGTTTTTATATATCAGTGCAGTGTTTTTTTATATATCAGTGTTCTATCCCATATTTTTTTTATATATTAGTGCAACTATCCTGTGTTTTTATATATATCATTGCAGTTAACCCTGTATTTTTTTATATATCAGTGCAGTTGTCCACTGTGTTTTTATGTATCAGTGCAATTATCTCATAGTTTCAAATTATAATTATCAATGGCAAATATTAATCCCGTGTTTTTTTATATATCACTGCAGTTATCCCTGTGTTTTTTATATATCAGTGTAGTTATCTGGTAGTTTCAATTGATTATTTTAGTTGATAGTACATTATAGTAGATAGTAAATTTGTTAGATAGTAGATTATCAATAAAAAATAATTGTTTCAAATATTAATTAGTAATTTAAATATAGTCATTAAGTCTGCTTATTATTTTAGATAGTAGGTTTGTAGTAGTAGGCTTTAAAATTTTTAATTATCAGTGACAAATATTAATCTCGTGTTTTTTTATATATCAGTGCAGTTATCTCGTAGTTTCAATTGATTATTTTAGTTGATTAGTAGATTATAGTAGATAGTAAAAGAGAGATAGTAGATTATCAATAAGAAATACTCATTTTAAAAATTAATCAGTAGTTTAAATAGTCATTAAATATTATTGTTTTTTAGATAGTAGGTTTATAGTAGTCTTCATAAAATTTAATTTTCAATGACAAATATTAATCCTGTGTTTTTTTTATATATTGGTGTAGTTATCCTGTGTGTTTTTATATATCATTGCAGTTATCTCATAGTTTCAATGGTATATATTAATTATAAATTGTCAAAAAAAATTATAAATATCAATAGTAAATATTAATCCTATGTTTTTTTAATTATAAATTGTCAAAAAAATTATAAATATCAATGGTAAATATTAATCCCGTGTTTTTTTTTATATATCACTGCAGTTATCCCGTGTTTTTGTATTTATTAGTGCAGTTATCTCGTAGTTTTAATTGATTATTTTAGTTGATTAGTAGATTATAGTAGATAATAAAAGTTAGATATTAGATTATCAATAAGAAATATTTGTTTTAAATATTAATTACTAATTTAAATAGTCATTAAGTCTTTTTATTTTTTAGATAGTGGGTTTATAGTAGTAGTTTTCAATTTTTTTAATTAAAGTAGTGTTTGTATAAATTTAGAAATTTAATTAAAATAATTAAAGTGAAGTGATAAGAGAAAAAGAATAATTATTTATGGGAAAAGTAAAGTAAAAAAAAGGAAGAAAGAGAGTGTAAAAGAAAAGTGAAAAGGAGGAAAGAGAGTGTAAAAAGAAAGAGAAAAAAATAAAGAAAGAGAGTGTAAGAGAAAATTGAAAAGTAAGAAAGAGAGTGTAAAAAAAAGAAGAAAAAAAGAAATTGAGTGTAATGACATTTTTACCCTTAACAATTTGAGGTGTCTTTTAGATCGAATGGGAGTATTGATAAAATCATATGTGGTTTAGTTGTATAAATATAGTGTAGATTTATGGGAAAAGTAAAGTAGATAGAAAAAAGGAAGAAAGAGAGTATAAAAGAAAAGTGAAAATGAGAAAAGAGAGTGTAAAAAGAAAGAGAAAAAAGGAAGAAAGAGAGTGTAAGAGAAGCGTGAAAAGTAAGAAAGAGAGTGTAAGAATAAAGAGAAAAAAAAAAGAAATATAGTGTAATGACATTTTTACCCTAAAAAATTTGAGGTGCCTTTCAGATTGAATAGGGGTATAGTTGTATAAATATAGTGTAGATACATCTTAAAATTTTGACATTTGTCAAAAATTAGGGGTAAATTCTTCAATTCACCACTAAAAGACAAAAAGTCGTGTTGGCTTTTGTTTTTTTTTTTAAAAAACTGTTTTTTTTTATAAAAGGCTTAAATATCACTTACCCCCCTGCAAATATCACTGTTATCCATTTACCCCCTGTAAAAAAAACTCTCAAAACAAACACTGCAAAATGTAACTGTTTCCAGTTACCCCCTGCGGTTAACTTTTCTGTTAAATATTAACTTTGATGACGTCAGCACTGACGTCAGTGCCACGTGTCACCATATTATTGGGCCTCTGTGACACGTGGCACTGACATGCCACGTCAGCTCCTATGTCACCAGTGCCACGTCAGCAACCAATGGATGGCTGCCACGTGTCACTAGTTATTACACTCAAAAATAAAGATTTTTGTGCCCAATGGGTGTTGAACTCGTGACAACTAACTCACACCCACACTTCCTAACCATTGAGCCACATGAGTTTTTGAGATTATTAACTCACCTACAAATATATAATACATAATTGTCACTTAATTTAAAAAAAATAATCTGGAAACAACAACCATCTGGAAACAACAAAAATCTGGAAACCTTCAACCTTTAATCCCCTACAGATTCATGTAACCTTCAATCTTCAAACAAATTCATCAACCTTCAATCTTCAATCTTCAAAAAACAAACAACGAATTCAATCTTCAAAAACGAACAACAAACAACAACAACCTTCAATTTCGTTTTTCGTTATTGGGCCTCTACAACCCAGTAAGATCTGCGTTTTTCGTTACTGGGCCTCTACGAATTCTTCTCTTCTCCACCTGCTCCTTCAAATTCGTCTTCTTCTCTTCTCCATCTGCGTTTCTGGGTTTAAACCAATTCGTTTTTCGTTTTTCGTTTCTTGAATGGATTTCCCCTCTTCTGCGTTTTTCGTTTCTTGAATGGATTTCCCCTCTTCTTCGTTTGGTTACAGAATCATTTTCTGAGAAAAGGAATTGAAGAATGCTTGAATGGATTTCCACTCTTCAAGGTTGAACAGAATCATTTGATTTATGACGAAGATGAATGATGCAAGGTTGCGCTTCTGAATGATGATGAAAAATGAAAAAATTAAGTGGCAATGATGTAATATATATTTGTAGGTGAGTTATTAATCTCAAAAATTCATGTGGTTCAGTGGTTAGTAGGTGTGGGTGTGAGTTAGTGGTCACGAGTTCAACCCCCATTGGCCCCAAAAATGTTTCTTTTTGAGTGTAATAACTAGTGCCATGTGGCAGCCATCCATTGGTTGCTGATTGTTGTGGGGTGATGAGGAAATTCTTGACTTAAGTAAGTTTTGAAAAAGTCATGCTCCGTCCATAGTGTTTGCTTTCTTTAGACAACTGTACGGTATTGGTGAACCTATTTAGGCGGAGGTCTATATTAGACATTACTTGCTCTCTGTGCGAGTTCGGGAGTCAACTAGAGATCTCTTTGGCATATATACTTTTTCTTCCTTTGTATGGTACGCGATTGTTGATTGGTTGGGATGTAAGTAGTATGGCGCGAGACATTACAGCATTTGCTTTATGTTGGTTGGTGCTAATTGATGTGCGAGTTTTCAGTTTCTCTTTTCCTTCTTCTCTCCCTTGAATGAATTATAGTATTGTTGTTAGAAGGGGAAAAATAGTACTATATATTTTTTTAAAAAAGAGAGTTAAGTTTGACATAGTTTTTTTTGTCTGCTTAGATGAAATGACAAATAAACACCACACACAGACTACCACTGCTCACACCCGGTAGCCGACGTCCCCATACGTCTAAAATTGCCAAGGCAACCAACAGTTAGGGACAAGGTTTGACATAGTTAAATGCCCAAACTATTGTTAATCTCTTATTTGTTTTGTGCGACTCCCGAAATATCTATATATGTATATTTCCATGTGACCAATATGCGAAATTTAGATCCAAGTATATATGATAGAAAATAGTATTAGAAGTAGATTATGTAGCCTAATACACATTGATGAGTAATCAATAGGAGCCATACAATTATGTTATTAATTGAAATCTAGCATACAGGATTAATTAGAGTAAGGAAGGCAACCTACATAAATTTGATAATTGAAATCAGCAAAAATAAAAGTCTCTATCTGAATATATGTATGTGTAGATATAATATATAAAAAAACGAGTAATATAATTACTTGAAGGAGGTGTTGTTGTGTTCCTCAGGAATTGGGTTCCAGTCCCACAGACGGTCAGAGAAGGTAGTTGAAAGTGGATTTGGTAGGGAGTTGAGAGACATTGGTGGTGTTGGTTGCATCAGCAAAGTAGACAAGTGATTGGGATTGGTTTGAACATTGTTGTTGTAGAACTGCTGCTGCTGTTGATAACTTACTAACCTGTTAAGATCATCCATAACTGCGCTACTATTGTTGGTAGGGAAGACGGAGTTGGAGGGAGCTAATAAGGAGTTGGATAGCTTAGATTGCTGCTGCTGTTGCATCATCATCAACGCTTCCTCATCATCATGATCCACTATTAATGGAATCGTGGACGTGCTGCTGCAGCTACTGTACTTGGAAAGACCAAGCGTTGTAGTCACACCCAAATTACCGCTACTGCTGCTTCCCTCAAACTTGTCAACTACTTGCAAATCAATTGGCTTTGTTTCTTGTTGTACCACGAAACCCATGTTCTGATGAACCAGTTGTAATTCACTGTGCTTATTCTTGTCTGAATTATGCGAATGTGATGAACCTCCTCCTCCTCCACCTCCTCCTCTTGATGAAGATGGCCGAGTTGGGAGAGAACGAGGGAGGGAAGGATGGTCTTCGACTCCAGCTCTCTTGTATACCCGGCATAGTGATATCTCAGCCTATATAATTCAAATCCAAAATATATTAAACAAAATATATATTCAAATAGGACTGCGAATTTGGCATATATTTTGGTGAACATAAATTAAACGGGTGAAAGAAATTAAGTAGTTTCATAAAGAGTGATCACGAGAGAGAAATGAAAGGAAGTTTTTTGTCAGAATTTAAATTAAATTGGTGCATGTAATCATAAATGTATGTGAGAAAAAGGAGAAAGAGAAAAGAACGGTGCTAGGCTGCTAGGTAGCTGTTTAAATTTTTCGCAAATGGCTGCAAGCAAGTAGTTTCACGCAGCTAGTATACTTTGGTGTGCTATAGCTTTAGATCTATGAATTGCGCAACACCTAGCCAATGGATTCTCATCATAGTCTAAAAATAATAAAACGACGACGAACCCCCAAAACTAGGGCTGAATTTTAAAACGAATTAAGGAGACAAGGTTTCCTTTTATCTCATTATTATGATATGATATGATGAAAGAAGAATATTGCTAAAGGATTCCATCAAGAAACGATGTTGAAATATTAGATATGTGTGTGAGTGGTGTGGCGTTACGGTACCTTTTGATATCGTTCGGTTTCATGTTGGGGTAAGCGATACTCGTTCATAATCCAACTGGTTCGGATGCCTTTTGGAGCCTTCCCAGAATAGAAAACTAGGGTTTTCTTTAGCCCGATTGACCGAAAGTTTTCAGTTCGTATCATCCTATCAGCCCCTGTTGCCTTCCAATAACCAGATGTAGTAACACGATTGGGACGATCACCGTTCCGATATTTCCTATCTCGAGGCACATAGAAATACCATTCCTTCTCACCGATAGCTGCCAACGCTGTTCATCATCATCCAATAATAATATGTTAAATAATATACCAATTCCCCCCTCAAAATTCAAGTACAGAAATAAAAATATTTGAATTCCTATATACAGGTTAAAATTGCATATGTTTCTATATGTGTGTGTGATTATTAAATAGACTCACGTCTATGTACATATATATATATATGAAGCAAAGATCACAAGGTATTAAAAATTAAAGAGAGTTGACAAAACAAAAAAAGGGTGGGGTGGGGTGGGGTGAGGTGAGGAGAGTGGGTTTCCAGAATTGAATTGAATTCCTTCAAGAAAGGGGAAAGTGTCATAGTATAGTATATATATATATACCAGGAAGCTCCCAAGGGTCGTAGCGATAAAGATCAAGAAAAGTAATGAGCTCAACGTTGAAGCGCTTGCCCTCAACCTTACGGCGAAGGTAGAACTCCACGAGCTCTTCTTCAGTTGGGTGGAAACGAAAACCGGGCATGACCATGTCATGCTCGTGATCATCATCATCATTAATGTTATCATCATCTGACTTGCTATTTATGTTGTCTTCGTTAGTTGCTTCCTCGTGGCTCAGGCTCATGGTGGGAGATGAAGAGCTTGCCGCTGCTGCTGCTGCTGCTGCAATTGCCATATATCCACTCTCACTCACTTGTGTGTGTCTTAGTAAATCAATCACCTCTTTATACTCACAACCAAAACTATCTATTTATTGTTTCAGTGGTACAATAGTGTTTGGCAGGGCAGAGATAAGAGATTGATGGTTATACATGTACGAATTCAATCAATTTGTATTATTTATTTATTTATTTATTTTCACTTTCTCCCTCTAGTCTAGATAGAAAACGGGACGGGTTTACTTACTTAGATTAGATTAGATGGATGAGGTAAAAAGAAGAGAGAAGAAACAACTAGTAGTATAGAAGAGTTAATGTCTTTGCGGCCCTACATAGCGAGATAATGACCTTTTGAGAAAAGACAGGGTGGCAACAGCCCAAAAAGCGGTGCCCTTCCACCTTTCTCCCACCCCTACTAGAAATTCACACAACAAAAATTCCCAAATACTTACTATAATAATCTTGGTAAATATTTGTCAAAAAAATTCGTAAGCTTTATGGGTCTACCCCTTCATATTTTCTGTAGCCGTAGATTTGGTTCTGCGATCGTTAGTTGGCTTGGTTTTGATTTTGTGATGTAGTAGGATATTCTATCTTTGTCTATAGGCCAGTTCATTCATGTGGGAGGTCCAGCGAGATGTAGATGTGGTTTGATGCTCATTTGGCATATTGTTGTTTGAGTTATTTGGGATTTGAAAAATAACTGTATTTTCTCCAGCAAATACGGTTCTGACGAAAATTTGGTATTTCCGGCGAATTTTTTCCGTCGGTAAAGTTCCGGCGGAAAAATTAGACTTTCTAAGGGATTTTTTAAATTACCTTTTTTTAAATAAAAAAATCCGCCGATAAAATTACCAGCCGATTTTGGTGTTTTATCGGCAGATTTTTTAATTTTCTTTTTTTAAAATCCACCGGAAAGGTACCGAGAAAAAAAACCGCCGGAACCGTCCGAAAATGCCTATAAATAAAACATTCTCATACACTCTTCTCATTCTCTCATTTCATTCTTTATTTCCTTCTCATTCTCTTCTACATTTTCCATATCTTATGATGTGAAAGTCAAGCAAATCTTGAATATTAGGATCTTTTTCCATGATTAGGTTTCCAATTTCTTGACTCAATCAACCAAAATTAAGAACAATAAAGGAAGTAAAACTCACAAAATGGAAAGGAAAGAAGGTGGAGATGGAGTGAAGATCGCCACATCTAAGGATAGATGATAAGATCGGTGCGTGATCACCACAAGGGAGATGAATAGACCCTTGATAAGATCCAAGTTGAGTTCTTCCAAGAACCAAGGGAGAGAAAACTCTTTGCTCTCAAAAATCAATTTCTATATCATCAAAGTCTACTTCCAAATTGTTATGTTTGTCAATATATACTCTTGGCAATTTACTAAGCACACCACCCTAAGTTTCTAATCACAACCTAATGCCTTAGGGCAAATACTAGGCTTCTATAAGGAAAATACATCAAAGTACAATTGTTACAAATTACAAATAGAAAAGAAAACAAGTCTTATATATTTTTGTAATAAGGACTAGTCACTAATGAATAGAACTTGGTAAATTTTGTCTTCATTAGATTCTCCTCCAATGCGAATCAACAAAGAGCTAATCCTCTTCTCCATGTCCTCTTGAAGCTTCATTGCTTTGCTTCTAGTAACCACTCCTTTTTGTGCTTCCTTTCCTTGAGCTAGGAGGTCCTCATATATCTCTCCTCCTCCTCCTCCTCCTCCTCCTCCTCCTCCTCCTCCTCCTCCTCCTCCTCCTCCTCCTCCTCCTCCTCCTCCTCCTCCTCCTCCTCCTGCTGCTTCTTCTTCTTCTTCTTCTTCTTCTTCTTCTTCTTCTTCTTCTTCTTCTTCTTCTTCTTCTTCTTCTTCTTCTTCTTCTTCTTCTTCTTCTTCTTCTTCTTCTTCTTCTTCTTCTTCTTCTTCTTCTTCTTCTTCTTCTTCTTCTTCTTCTTCTTCTTCTTCTTCTTCTTCTTCTTCTTCTTCTTCTTCTTCTTCTTCTTCTTCTTCTTCTTCTTCTTCTTCTTCTTCTTCTTCTTCTTCTTCTTCTTCTTCTTCTTCTTCTTCTTCTTCTTCTTCTTCTTCTTCTTCTTCTTCTTCTTCTTCTTCTTCTTCTTCTTCTTCTTCTTCTTCTTCTTCTTCTTCTTCTTCTTCTTCTTCTTCTTCTTCTTCTTCTTCTTCTTCTTCTTCTTCTTCTTCTTCTTCTTCTTCTTCTTCTTCTTCTTCTTCTTCTTCTTCTTCTTCTTCTTCTTCTTCTTCTTCTTCTTCTTCTTCTTCTTCTTCTTCTTCTTCTTCTTCTTCTTCTTCTTCTTCTTCTTCTTCTTCTTCTTCTTTGCTTTGCTTCTAGTAACCACTCCTTTTTGTGCTTCCTTTCCTTGACACTAGTGAAAAAACAGGAAAAGAATGGGTATATTCAAGTCGGATGCCAAAATATCCGACTTAAAATACGGACGCGGTGGCAATTTTGTAATAAACTTGAAAAAAAATTGAGGGCGCTTATCTTCGAAGTCGGATGACAAATTACATCCGACTTTAAATGGGTAATTTTTTTTGATTAAAAAAAATACTGAACAGCTTACCAAAATCTCTGCGTTTCACACTCTCCCCCTTTCACTTCGCCTCTCGTTTCACACTCTCTCGTCCCTAAATCTCTCTGCGTTTCCATCTCTCTCGTCTCAATCTCTCTTCTCCTTGCTCTCGCGACCAAGATTCCATCTTCCTCCGCCGTTCTCTCCTCTCTGCCGTCGTCGTTTCCATCTTCCTCCGCCGTTCTCTTTCTTTTGGTTCTTCTGAATGGTAAACCACTCATCTTTCTCTTTGTTGTTGCGATAAAAATGACTCCCTCTCTCTAATTTGAGGTTTTGTTGTTCTATTGTAGTTGACATAGATCAACATGATAGGTGGGTGAGAGGGAAAAGTGGTCGTTGCCCTAGAGGAAGAAGGGGAAAGGTCGAAACATATTTTTTCAGGTATTCTAATTTCTCTTCCTTTCTTCTAACTTCTCTAAAGTGCTGTTTTTGTCTTTTTTGAGGTTTTTAGTTTGGATTCATTGATGGTTTCTAGTTGATATCACTTTCAATATTGGATTCTTTATTCTGGTTGTTCTATTATTCTTTTTTCTGAGGAAATCAATTTGATATGTTGCAGATAATGTTTTCAAGGCATATAATTATTTATCCTGCAGATAATGTTTTTAAAGCCTTAAACTCATTATATAGTTATATTCGACTGACATTTTAAATAGAGGAGTGTATTTCATTGCAATTTTAAAAGATTGTTTTATTTTAGTATAAAGAAACATTGTAGATTTAATGATTTGTAAGATGTAATAAGAATTTTGTAATTTGGATGTTAATGGATTTATGTTACAAGGTGTATTTATGTTACAAGGTGTATTTTATCTTTTTCAGGTTTTCTAATTTCTGTTACTTTCTAATTTGAAGAAAGTTTAGCATTTGTGGCATTTGTAGTTGTTTTGTTGCATTTGATTGTAACCTTAAAGCATTGGTTCAACGCTCGCTCACTGATTATCAATCCATCGTTTTTTCGTAGACTGACTCTCTCTCTGCAAAACCACTATCTTCTCTCTCAGGCAAGAACCTCTGCCACACAACACGTAACAGAACCGAAGACCTGTTTCTAAGTCTCATAAAGAAAGGTATGTTCTGTTCCTCCACTTTTGTTTTCTCTATGGTTGTTGGTTTGATGGAATGGGTTTCTTTGTGTTGTTTGTGTTTACTACACCTGTAGTGAATTAACCCTTTATGCTGAACCTCAAATTAGATAATTGTGAAGGGTGTTATTTATTATACTGATACATTCTTTATTTTGAATACTATAGTGCAAATATTCATAAAGTATGCGCAAACAGAAACATAAATAGCCATGAAGGCAAAATCAATAAAACAGTAAACAAATGCTTGATCAATAAAACAGAAACATAGTGCTTGATCAATTTTAATAGCCCTCCACAAGCTGGACCATGATAAATATTGATCATGCCAAGCTTGGAAATAAAAGTAGAAAAGGATATAGGTGTAAGTGCTTTTGTAAAGAAATCAGCTAGTTGAGCTTTAGAGGAAACAGGAAGTAATTTCAATACTCCAGATTGTAGCTTTTCCCTCACAAAATGGCAGTCTATTTCTAAGTGCTTTGTTCTTTCATGGAACACCGGATTTGCTGCTATATGAATAGCACTTTGGTTGTCACAATACAGAACCGGCAGTCTTGCACTTTTGATCTTTAGTTCCTCAAGCAAAAATAGGAGCCATTGTAACTCACAAGTGGCGGTGGATAGTGCACGATACTCTGCCTCAGATGATGATCTTGATACGGTTTGCTGCTTCTTTGTTCTCCAAGATATAAGGGATGATCCTAGAAAGAAACAGTAGCCAGTAACAGACTTTCTGCTGTCAATGCAGTTGGCCCAGTCTGCATCAGAGTTTCTGCAAACAGTATTGAAGTGTGTCACTGTGGGTGTATTTACATGTTGACTGAGCTGCTGTACAGCAAAGGTTATATCAGGTCTGGTGTTTGTCAAATACAACAGCTTTCCTATCAGTTTTCTGTAGAGATTGGTGTCTTTGAATGGTTCAGCAGGATCTTGATATATTTTAGCATTAGGATCCAGAGGAGTGGAGACAGGTTTTTTTGAGGCAAGATAACCTGTCTCATGCAATAAAGGACATGATCTTGAGTTGAGCCATTTGGGTATATGGTGCACGTAAGTACATATTAGTTATTTGTAAAACTTATTCCTAAATATTTTCTAGTTATAGTTATTGAACATCTTGTTTTAATATTTTAGGTATTTGCATCGCGAATGTATAGCAAGGGAGATTAGTCATGTGTATGGATTTTTAGATCCATACCAAGTTTGTGGTAGCAACAAAGCAGCGACCATCCAATCATATATCCAGAAGAAGCTAATTGGCCAGAACAAAACATGCTTTCTAGCGCCATATTTGATTGGGTAAAGTATTAACTGTCTAAATGTAAAGTGTATCAATTCTTTGTCTGATTATGATTTAATTATTGTTGTCTAATTCTACAGCAAACATTGGCAATTGTTTGTCATTTGTGCTACTGCTAATACAGTTGTTTGGATGTGTTCGCTTCACAATCCTCCACCTAAGGAATTGGTTGTCTTGATTAACAAGTATGTTGTCTTCTATTAATGGTCATATGTGATTTAAAATGCTTTACACTTATAGCTGACTGTTTATAATATTACCACAGTGCTATGAATGTATACTACCGGACGAAAGGGCTTAGGACACCAAAGTCTCAATGGGTGACACCTAAAGTAAGTATTTGCTTTGACAATTCCTATTTGTTTTATTTATGCAATTAGACCAAGGAACAAAATTAGTTAGCAACATATTAAGCCTGAGTTAGTTTCAGTTACTTAGTATAATACGCAATTACGGTTAGTTTGATCTAACCTCCAGTTTGTTATGGTTAGTTACATAATCTATGGTGTTGGGAAATTGATTTTGTTGGTTTGTTATTTATAGGTTGCAAAACAAAATGATACCTATTCTTGTGGCTATTATGTGATGATAAATATGATGACTATTGTCTCTGCAACTATCACTAACAATTGGAAAAAGGTAATTGAATTTTTCAACTTTTAAGATTATTACTAGATAATTATTATTGAGTAGATATTAGATTAACTCATGCTTATTATTTATCGTTTATTGTTTTAGGTATTCAATTCAACTGATCCATTCACATCTGAAGAATTGAAGGACATTAGGCAAGTTTGGGCTGAATTCTTTCTAAAGTTGTATGCGGAGGAGCGTAAGCCAGTTGGAAAGGAAGAAAGAAGAAATCAACTTTAGTGAAAGTGTAGTGCATTATCGTGTACTTGTTTTTTTTGAATTGATGGAAGTGTAATATTTACGTATATTTTTGTATGATATTTAAGAGTTTAACTCTATATATTTAAGTAAAGTAGTTTAATTACCTGTGTGGCCTAGCTGAAATTGTAGTACTTTAGTTGCCTTTAAAGAATGTGCAGGTGCAGGAAATCGTTATATGAAAGGTGAAACAAAAAAATAATTAAATCTAAAAAAAAGTACTTTTAAGGTCGGATATAAGCAAACATCCGACTTAAAAACATGATTTAAAGTCGGATAAGGTTCTTAATCCGACTTTAAAGGGGTTCCAGAGAGGCATTAGCACATTATAACACATCTTTTAAAGTCGGATACAAGCAAATATCCGACTTAAAAACCTGCTTTTAAAGTCGGATTCCCATTCGACTTTAAAATTTCAGACTTTCAAAGTCGACTCGATCGAAGTCGGATTAGCATCCGACTTTAAAAGCCCCAAATATCCGACTTTAAAGCCCTTTTTTCCACTAGTGTGAGCTAGGAGGTCCTCATCATCTTATCTTTCTTTTTCTTTCTCATACTCTCAAATCTCCATAAATTTCTCCATATATCTCTCCTCCTCCTCCTCCTCCTCCTCCTCCTCCTACTCCTCCTCCTCCTCCTCCTCCTCCTCCTCCTCCTCCTACTCCTCCTCCTCCTCCTCCTCCTCCTCCTCCTCCTCCTCCTCCTCCTACTACTACTCCTCCTCCTCCTCCTCCTCCTCCTCCTCCTCCTCCTCCTCCTCCTCCTCCTCCTCCTCCTCCTCCTGCTCCTCCTCCTCCTGCTCCTTCTGCTTCTTCTTCTTCTTCTTCTTCTTCTTCTTCTTCTTCTTCTTCTTCTTCTTCTTCTTCTTCTTCTTCTTCTTCTTCTTCTTCTTCTTCTTCTTCTTCTTCTTCTTCTTCTTCTTCTTCTTCTTCTTCTTCTTCTTCTTCTTCTTCTTCCACACCCCAAACTTAAACCATTGCTTGCCCTCAAGTAATGACACTTGGCTGAGACAAGAAAAACATAAACACATATTCACAGAATTCAACACACAATCAGTTTCTTATCTTGTTCAAACAACTTTTCAAAAATACTCTTAAGGGGCTAACCTTTCAGATTCACACTCACACATACACATCATTGCTTTCCACAACATCTAGACTTATAACTGCTCAATTGTGAGTGTGTGATCTCTAAACTTAGCTTACTTCCTAGCTAGGTTCAGAATTTCTCTTAGCCTTGGGAAGAGTGACTTTCTTTCGGCCAAATCAAAGAATGTTTCAAAATAGAGTAGACTAACAACTTCACATAAGAATTGAGGGGCTTCCAAGCACAACAAATGACTTGATTAGGTATTTCAGATCTTTGGCCAGTGCACTAACTATTGATATGGTGATTTCTCAGTTGGATATACCGTCAGTTCTAAACTAACATTATATCAAGGTGTTAAACTCAATGAGTTTTCTCAGTTGGATACCGTCAGTTCTTTAAAAAATGATTTTGGCGTTTACTGGAGGATTTTTAATTTTGTTCTTTTAAAAAAGTCCGCCGGTAAAAATTACCGGCTGAAAAATCCACCGCTAAATCCGCTGGAAATTACCGGCAGAATTTCCGCCGGAAAACATTACCAACGAGCGTTTTACCGGCAGCTAAAATAATGTGATATTTTCGGCGGATTTCGTGCGTTTCCGACAAATTTTTTCCGTCAAAAATACGCAATTTTCTTGTAGTGTCCAAGCTAATGGACAGGCTGAGGTACCCCTTATACTCTTCTTAATATAATCTCTTGCTTAGCACACAAAAATCATTTCCAATTATTTTTTCTCACTTTTTTCTTTCTATTACTCACTTCAATCAAAACGTTGTTGTTGTTGAATTGTGGAAACGAAGAGGATGATGTTTGATGATACGAAGAAGATGAACTATACAGATAATGATGTTTTAAATATTGTTTTAATTGTTTCAAAATAATGTTGTTTTAATTGTTTTAATTGTTTTAATCTTTTAATTGAATTAAATAATAACGTGAGGGACCAAAATGAAACGAAAATGAAACATAAAAGACCAAAACGGACCCAAAAAAAGATAAATGACCAAAGTGAAATCTGGAGCAAAGATAAAAGACCAAAAGTGCTATTTAGCCTATATAATATTTATTTATTTATAGTTATATATAATTTTTTGACAAAATATTTATATATAATTATAATTATTTATAAATAATTTTTTGACAAATTATTTTCATAAGTATATATATAATATTTACATAAATATATAATTATATATTTATATATAATTATAAATATTTGTAATTTTGTATATCTATAGGGATATAAATTTTTGTATAAGGATATTTATGTAATTTACCATTTTCTTTCCTCTCACTTTCTACTCCACTCTCACTCTTACCAAACAACCACGATATATATCATCCCACTTTCTGTTAACATTATTTTCTTTAACTTTCTTTCCTTTTAACATCTAAACACAGCCTAAGTTAGTATTTAGATAAATAGCGGTTATGTTGGGGCATGTCTCTTCACTTGCTGCATCTCATTTTACTTTTCTGATCTTTTTTAGTTTTTAATAATTTTTTGACTAGTTATTTATTTTTTTATCACTCTTTTTACTTATTTTTTAACCACTAAAATACCATTACAAAAGTAATTAAAAAATAACTAATACAAATTAAATTAAATTAAATAAATAACCAGTAAAAAATGAAACGTACTTTTCAAACAAACTTTTTTCATTATGAAACGCATAAAATTGCTCAGGAACTTTTTGCATTTATTGGAATAATGACAACTACACCTTGATCATTATTTAGATTTTAGACCCATCGATTTTGTCGGTACTGACATGAAAATACATCAATCAAATTGTCCAAAAAATTGTATGGTCTAGTTTATATCAAACATAAGAATATATTAACTTATTTATTAAATAAAATTAGTCAAATTTCTTTTAAAACCTAATCTTTTAAGTCTAATAGATCCTTTTGATTAAATATCTCTTTGATTTAATTGTTAAGTAGCGCCATATTATTTTAATGATGTGTACCAAATTTTAGATATATAGATGGATATTTTTTTTTGACAAACATATATAGATGGACATTTAGTCATCGTAGTTAATCAACTTCAACATATCCTCCTTTCTAGTAGAAATATACTCTCAAGTTTTCAGTACCACATGGAATAAGAATTCATTAAATAGTATATATATATATATATATATATAGAGAGAGAGAGAGAGAGAGAGAGAGAGAGAGAGAGAGAGAGAGAGAGAGAGAGAGAGAGAGAGAGAGAGAGAGAGAGAGAGAGAGAGAGAGAGAGAGAGAGAGAGAGAGAGAGAGAGAGAGAGACTAATAAATCTTCATATTTAATATAATGTGTTGGAATCACAACAATCAATTAATCAATATTTTTATTGATGAGTGCTGAGCTTTTTTTTTGACAAAGTGATGAGCTATTAGCTTGATTATATTGGTGCCTCTAGTAAAGACTATTAGGCATGTCATTAAAGAATATAATTTAATTAGTTATCTTAAATTTATAACTATGAATTATTTTTGCACAAAACTAAAAGGATAAAACATCAAATATATATATAGGACTTCGCATTCTTTATAAAAGTTCTTATTTCCATTTAAATGGTGTGTTTGGATTAGAAGAGAAAGAGGAAAAAGAGGAATGTTGTTTGGTTTAAGGGAAAGAGAAGAGAAATATTAATATGGGAGAGAGAGTTGTGTCTCTTTGTTTGGTTGGAACGAAAGAGGTAAGAGAGAAATAATACTAGTTTTGAAAACACAAAAAACACTCATATATGTAATTGGTTTAACTTTTTAATTTGATTAACTTAATAGTTATTTTAATTATTTAATTAATTTAGCTAAATATTTATTTTAATTAGCTAAATAATTATTTTATCATTTAATCTAATTAGTTAAAAAATTATTTTAGTTATTTAATTTAATTAAATAATGAAAAGAATTAGAAAATTTGGGTTATAAAGTAAGGGTAAAATGGTAAAAGCATAATTATTGAACATTTTCTTCTCACTTTATTCCCACAATTAGAGAGATTACAAAAAACACTAAAACAATGATCTCTCTCTCTCTTTCCCATTTCTCCCCTCAACCAAACATAAGAAAACCACTCTCTTCCCACTTTCACCTCAAACAAACACACCCTTAAAGTAATCATAGAACTAATCGCAATACTTAAATTTCTCTTAACAATATATATTGGAAAAGTTAATATATAAGAAATATCTAAAAGGGTAAATAATTGCGCGAGAACAGGTCCAAATGTGCCCCCATTTCTACTCGTACGATTTCAATTTCTTGTCGTGCAAAAGCCAAAGCGTGTCGTATTAGGATGAGAAATTAGTAATATAAAATTTGAGGCTTACACTTCCTCAATCTAAAACCTTGAAAATGAAATAAATAACTAGAGTTAGTAAAGCAACTAGAATGGTATGCAACTTGCAATTGGATGTTAAATCACAAACAAGTATGGTCTGTGGAAGGCACTGACTGATTTAGTTTTAATAATTTGTCTTTTCTATTAAGTCTACAAACGTTTAAAGAAAAATATTCCAGAGCCATCTCTTGACTTGCATTATAGGAGGCTGCTCACATACAACAAAAAAATAGGGTGAAAATTTTCCATAAGAATACAAATGACAAACCGCGTTCCTTCCATTTTTTTTATAATAAAAATTTTAAGGCGATAAGACGGTGACATGTTTACAGTAGCGAATACATTCTAGTTCTTGTTAAATGTAAGCTAGTTTTGACTTTCATTGAGTTGTATTTTGACTGATGGTTGCTGAGGATGGTTGCTGACTCAGATACATGCTGACGTGTACTGAGTATATCAGTAGCATTCACAGTGATGCAAGTTTAATAACAGTGTTTCAGTTTTTCTGTTAACCGATTCTATTACATCTTTTTCCCTCTCTCTCTCTGTGCAAGTGTGTGTGTGTAGTGTGTATGAAAAACCCCAACAAATGGTATTCAGAGCGTGATTGTTGAACTTTTTTTCGAGAGTGTGAAACCAGTGTGAAGAAGACGAGTGAAGTCTCAACGGTGACATAATCAGAGAGTGAACTACAATGACGACGAACGGCCATTTTCCGGCGAACTTTCCGATCCTCGACGGAAGAAACTACGACCAATGGAGTATGAAGATGAAGGCGATCCTTGGTTATTAGGATGTGTGGGATCTGGTGTAGAACGGAGTAACTCCGCTACAGGCGAACGTGACTGCTGCGCAACAAGCAACATACAGAGAAGCGAAGAAGAAGGATTGGAAAGGTCTCTGTATCCTCCATCAGTGTGTGAGTCCTGCAATTTTTGAGAAAATTGCTAGATCGGAGACAAGCAAAGCAGCGTGGGACATTCTTGCGAGTTCCTACGCCGGAGATCAAAAATTAAAGAAGGTGCGACTTCAAACCCTAGTTAAGAAGACAATATGAACTGCTAGGAATGGAGTAGAGTGAATTGATTGCTGCGTATTTCACTAGAGTCCAAACTATGACGAATCAGATGCTGTATTGTGGTGAAACGTTGTCTGATGAATCAGTTGTGGAGAAAATTTTGCGATCTGTGTCCTCACGTTTCGATCACATCACGGTGGCGATTGAACAGGCGAAAGATTTGTCAACAATGACGATAGAAGAACTTCAAGGATCTCTTGAAGCGCATGAGCAAAGGATGAATGAGAAGAAAATGGTGAAGCCTGGCACTGAGCAAACACTAGCAGCACAAACAGGCAACAAAACTGGGGGAAATCAAAGAGGACGTGGTAGAGGCAGAAACAATTACAGAGGAGGAAGAGGAAGAGGTAATTCTTATAATTAACTCAAACTCTGCTAAATCAAACACTAGTGATAACAGTAACAGTAATGAGCAAGGAAGTAGTGGTAATGATAGTTATAGAGGAAGAGGGAGTAGAGGTGGCAGAGGCTTTAGAGGAAGAGGGAGAAGATTTGATAAGAGCCATATACAGTGTTATAACTGTGAGAAATATGGACATTTTGCTGACGAATGCTACAGCAATGCTGATGGCAATGATGCTAAAATGGCCAAAGAAGAGGAGGAGAAGGAGGAGTATTTGCTGATGGTGATTGAGGAGACAGAGAGCAGTGATGAAATAGTGCAAATGGTGACAATTAAGGAGGAAGGTGAGAGTGGTGAGCATTGGTTCCTAGACACGGGCTGCTCAACACACATGACAGGGAGGAGAGATTGGTTTGTTGAACTTGACTTCTCAATCAAGAGTAGAGTAAGGTTTGCTGATGATAGAACCATGAAGGTGGAAGGTGTGGGGAAAGTGATGATAAGAAAGAAGGATGGCTCACTGCTTCATCACAGGGGTACTGTATGTGCCAGGGATGAAGAGCAACTTGTTGAGTATTGGACAGCTATTGGAGAAGGGATACAGAATGGTGCTGGAAGACAAGGCTATGAAGGTGTATGACACTGAACAGAGGCTTTTAATAAAGGCAACTCTCTCCAAAAATAGGACATTTAAGATAGAATTGGGTGTGCTGATGCAGCAGTGCTTAGCCACAGCAGTTGACAAGGAAGAGTGACTGTGGCATTTCAGATATGGACACTTGAACTTTGGTGATCTGAACAGGATGCAGAGCAAGACAGTTGTGAAAGGTCTGCCTTATATCCATGTTCCAAAGGATGTATGTGCAGAATGTGTGGAAAGCAAGATGCCTAGAGGTTCCTTCAATTCAAGTGTGCCAAGTAGAGCAAAGAGGAAGCTGCAGGTGATTTTCTCAGATGTGTGTGGCCCAATACAACATGAAACTCTTGCAGGTAACAAGTATTTTGTTACATTTATTGATGAATTCACTAGGAAGCTTTGGATTTATTTGATTAGAAGAAAGAGTGATGTGTTAGGAGTATTCAAAAAATTCAAAATCCTAGTTGAAAAACAATGTGGACAGAATATAGAAATCATAAGAACTGATGGGGGTGGGGAGTATGTTAATACTGAGTTTAATGAATTCTGTGAAGCTGAAGGAATAACACATGAGATCACACCTCCATACACTCCTCAACATAATGGAGTGGCTGAGAGGAAAAATAGGACATTGCTTAATATGGTGAGAAGCATGTTAAAAAGTAAGAATATGCCTAAGAGATGGTGGGGAGAGGCTGTCGATACTGCTGCATATATCATTCATAGAAGTCCAACAAAGAGATTGGAAAACATCACCCCTGAGGAGGCTTGGACAGGCGCCAAGCCAAATGTATCACACTTCAGAATATTTGGGCCTATTTGCTTCAGACACGTGCCTGACCAGCTGAGAACAAAGATAGATGATAAAGGAGAAGTGATGATTATGGTAGGCTATCACTCAACTGGAGGTTACAAATTAGTGAATCCTGTGAATAATAAAATTGTGATAAGTAGAGATGTAGTGTTTTATGAGGGGAAGACATGGAAGTGGAGTGACAAGGGAGAGAGTTTTACTGCTATAGAACAGAATCTGTTTGATGTGCCTGCTGGTGAAACAGAGTTAGAACTTGAGGGTAAAACTGAGCCAGTTGAAGAGAATGATGGTGAAGAAGGCAATCCAGAGATACCAAGAAGATCGCTGAGACAAAGACAGGTTCCTGCAAGGCTAAGTGACTGTGAGGTAATGACTGATAGTGCAATCAATGATGAAGGTGACATAGTGCACTTTGCATTTCTTTCTGAGACAGAACCAGTAACTTGGCAGGAAGCAATGAAGAATTCTAAGTGGCTGGAAGCTATGCAAGAGGAAATCAGATCTATAGAGAAGAACCTGACTTGGGAATTGGTTGAATTGCCCAAAGGAAAGAAAGCAATAGGTGTGAAATGGATATACAAAGTGAAAGTGAATCCTAAAGGTGAATTAGTGAAGCACAAAGCAAGATTGATGGCTAGAGGTTTCCTCCAAAGACATGATGTTGACTATGAAGAAGTCTTTGCACCTGTTGCAAGACTTGAAACTGTGAGAGTTGTGGTAGCTCATGCAAGTATGCAAGGGTGGAAGATACATCAACTTGATGTAAAATCTGCCTTCTTAAATGGAGAATTGGAAGAGGAGGTTTATGTTGAACAACCAGCAGGTTTTGTGAAACTAGGAAGTGAAAACAAAGTCTTGAAATTGAGAAAGGCCTTGTATGGCCTAAAACAAGCAGCTCCACGAGCTTGGAACAAGAAGATAGATAAGAGCTTGATCAACATGGGGTATGTGAGATGTATTTCTGAGCATGGGGTGTATGTGAAGTCAGAAGGTGGGGATGTGATAATCATATGCCTCTATGTTGATGATTTATTGGTTACTGGAAACAATGAAGATAAGGTGACTGATTTCAAGAAGAAAATGATGAATACCTTTGAAATGACACACCTAGGAGAGATCTGATCTTATTTCCTAGGAATTGAATTTCAAAGTACTAGTGATGGTATGCTGCTGTCACAGAAGAAGTATGCTTCTGATATACTACACAGGTTCAATATGCAACACTGCAACAGTGTTGAAACACCAGCAGAGGCAGGGCTATGGCTTGACAAAGATGCTGATGAACCAGAGGTTGATGCTACAGAGTTCAGACAGGTGGTTGGGGCACTGGGATATCTCTGTAACACCAGACCTGACCTCAGTTTAAGTGTAGGTCTGATCAGCAGAGTTATGGGCAGGCCTAGAACATCTCACCTAGCTGCTGCAAAACGAATCCTAAGATATGTCAAAGGCATTATGGCATATGGAATACTGCTGCCCAGTAAATACAGAGAAAATGAGAAGTGTCTCTATGGCTTCACTGATGCAGATTGGGGAGGTGACAAATCTGATAGAAAGAGCACTGCTGGCTGTGTTTCTAGCTACTTGGCACGGGTCCCATCTCATGGAGTTCAAAGAAGGAATCAGTTGTGGCATTGTCTTCACGCGAAGCTGGGTATATTGCAGCTTCGATGGGAGCCTGTCAAGCAATCTGGTTAGACAATCTGATGCAAGAACTGATGATCAAGAAGGAAAGTGCTGTGGAGCTATTTGTGGACAACAAATCTGCAATTAGCTTGGCCAAACATCCAATGGCACATGGAAGGTCCAAGCACATAGAGACACGCTATCATTTCTTAAGAGATCAAGTTACAAAAGGAAGGCTGAAGCTGAGCTACTGCAGATCAGATATGCAGGCAGCAGACTTATTCACCAAGGCAGTGAAGGCAGAGACAAGGCTAAGCAGCATGCTGAATGTGGTTGATTGTAATAGTTTTACTTAGATAGATTCTGTTGTATTTTGTTGTCATTTGCTTTGTGTTAGAAACTAGCTTAAGGGGATGTGTTAAATGTAAGCTAGTTTTGACTTTCATTGAGTTGTATTTTGACTGATGGTTGCTGACTCAGATACATGCTGACGTGTACTGAGTATATAAGTAGCATTCACAGTGAAGCAAGTTTAATAACACTGTGTTTCAGTTTTTCTGTTAACCGATTCTGTTACATCTTTTTCCCTCTCTCTCTGTGCAAGTGTGTGTGTGTGTGTGTGTGTGTGTGTGTGTGTGTGTGTGTGTGTGTGTGTGTAGTATGTATGAAAAACCCCAACAGTTCTAAGAGCAACTACAAAAGAATTTATATTCAAACCTATAAGAGACTTTGTCACTTCGTTCTCTTACATATATAAATCAAGTATTTGAGATAATTCAAACTCTCTTTGAAACATTTATTGCATGACACAACTACCCGGGAGTACTTTATAATAATTTAATTTATCTAAATAATAGATTTTAATAATTTAATTGTTAGTTTGTAAGCATTAAATGTTAGGTTCACACCTATAGAAGCATTTCTCTAGAATTTGTCTCAACTAGATGTGCTAAAACTTCGGTGTTTTTTTGAACATATACTACTCTGGTCCAATTTAAAAGAAGAAAAAATCACTACCCTAGATGTTGAGAAAATGGCGCCCTGTTGGGCAGCGCTCTTGATGTAAGTGCTGCATTTGCTTAAAACGCGTAGGGAATGGGCAGCGCTCCTGCTAGAAGCACTTCTTTTGTTTAAAAGCCGCTGGGGCAATGGGCAGTGCTTTTTAGGAAACGCTGCCTATGGGTGGGCAGCGCTTTTTAGGAAGCGCTGCGTATGGGTAACGCGCTATTGGCTGTAAGCGCTACCCATTGTGTTAGCGCCTTTTGGGAATGAGCAGCGCTTGCGCTAAAAAGCGCTACCCATTCCCATAATGCACTAACATGATGAGCAGCGCTTTTCCCAGGAGCGCTACCCATGGCTATCAATGAGCAGCGCTTCTTAAACGCTGCCCATTGTCGGAGTGGAATCAGTAGCGTCAAGTTTAGCAGCGCTCAGAAGCGCGCCCATGGCTAAAAAAAAGCACTGCCCATCCCCAAATTTGTTGTAGTGAATAGTTTTAGGTTCATTGAATAATTGATTATGTATATGATCTAATATAAAACTATAATTTTTTTTATAAATAAGATAGAGAGTACTATTTTCTAATCCATGATGCAATTTTAAGCATATATAAACGTCACCATTTTATTTAAAAATAAAATATAAATAAATCGGCCCATTGTATTAATTTTTTGAAGGGGACTTGTGTCATTTTCAAATAGACCGACCATATATTTAATCACCTTTGACTCAAAACTGATTTTTATTACCAACATATACATGGTATATACTTGGATCTTTGAATTAATTGGTCCTGAATTAGATTTCTCTGGTCGGTGCGTATAAAAAAACATTTGTTGTGAGAGGTCAACTCCATAAATGGATTTCCGATACCTCGAAAGATATTAGTCTCCTCAGATATTATTTTTACCTCGAAAGATATTATTTTTAACAGTAGTTCGTTGGGTATTATTTTTACCGCGAAACATTTGTTGGGAGTAGTTCGTATAAAAATCGTGAGTAGTCGTTTTTTAGATTTTTGGAAAAGGGATAAATAGTGAAGGTGGAGGGTCAGCACAACACAAGAGGGGGCCATTTGGGCTCGTTGTGGTGGGTGCTTGATTATTAATACTAGTTGCACAAACCCTCAAGAAGCTCGTGGCTTGGACCATTTTGGCGGTCTTGCATGCCATGGACTGACATGTGACTCATCAATCTTCTTCTTCATATATATAATATCAAAATACACATACAAACGAGTTGACCCTCTATGAACTGATGAGGCTGAGAGTGATGCTAGCTACAAATTATCAAAATGTACCAAATCCACACAGATAATAGAGTACAGTAGTCACTACTAGTTCACGGACATAATAATTGTTGTGACCAAAATCTTTGTAGATATTAACAAACAAGATATTTAAAATTTGCCTTGAATTTTCTCAATTAATTATTGATGCTTTTGGTCAACGATGCCTTTAAATTTTATGAGGATATGTATCGGCATATCTGGGCTACACACACATATGCATGGAAGAAGGACGATGTTCGTATTGGGTCCATAACCGACCAAAAAAGAATTGTTTGTCTGATATATCATTATGGTCTTTGGGGTTTATTAACCGTCCAACCAATCTCTTTTGTAGAATTGGCATCACTTGTATATATATAGCTCTAAGTAATTGAATGAAATTAATAACAAAAAGTGTTGCCATGGTCGTATATATATATACTCATATCTTTGATTCGACAAGTCATTGTTTCCATTATATATATATATGAATTAATTGATAATTTGATATGAAGAATTTAATAAAATATATAGTTCACAAAGACATCTGTGGTATATATTATGTTGGTTAGCATACTCACTCCATTGAGGCAGAGTTGAGAAACCCGAGTGCAACTAGTAGGTCTCATAGTACGTAGGCAACAAGATAAACATTGGAACTTGGAAGGCTATTGATGATGGTCAATCTAAATTCAACTTTGGTGGTGCTCATAATCCGGCCATTAATATATAGTACTACTTTGTGGTGGTTTTGTTAGAGATTTTAAGTAACCATTTGATGGTTTAGGATATGATATAGGTGGATAGAATAAGAGAGTTTAATTAAGAATAATATCATAGGATAAGGATATTATAAATTAATATATATTGTTCTTTTTTTTGGTAAAAAGATAATATGTTTTATTCTATTATATATTTTATATAGCTAATATTATGTTTGGATAAATAGCTTAAATAAATGTTTATTGCATAAATGCTTATCATATAAGTTATAAGTTATACGTTGTTTACATATAAGTTATAAGTTTTTTTCATAAAGTGTCTTAGAAAATTTATAGAAATAAGTTGAAATCAAATTACGTACATATGTCATAATTTGTTTTCATAAGTTGTCACAAATAGTCACACATGTGCTTATGCCAGTAGATAAGTTTGAATAAGTCAATCTAAGTAGACTCTGAATAAGGATATGATATATACTATATGTAAAAGACAAAACTACCCTTGTAACAAAATTATATTTCATTTGTTAAAACAATTCAAAAGTTTTGAATATTTGGTTGATGCCCATCACACTAAGCCCTTTCATTTATCTATGATATCTCAAGTAGGTAGCTCAGTTGGAGAGCTAAGGTGGAGTGCAAGCAGGAGGTTCAGGGGTTCAAATCCTGGCAACTAATATTTCGCACCCCCCTATTAACCACTAACATTTACCTAAATCTTGTTGGAATACCTGAATAATGTGTTTTTTTTGTTAGGATCCAAACTATTCTGAGGAACATTATTGATGCCTTTAAGAGATTTCTTTTTCACATAGGTTTGAACACTTAAAAGATGAGCTTTATGCTTATAATTCACATTATTAGCAACCTTTAACTTAGGAACATATTTAGAAACTTGTTTTCGCTTTGAATCTTTTGCTCTTCATTATTTTCCACACCATAGTGCATCCTTTTCTTACAATTGCTAGTGGTGTGACCAATAGTCATGCAATTCATACAAAATGAAGGCAAATTTTCATGCCCACAAAGAAAACATAACCTGACCTCTCAACTGGAATTTGATTCCTGAGCTTTGATTAAAATCTATATTAACCAAGATGCGTGCAAAACGACCAAATGATCTGTCGAAAGTGCTTCTACTTGGTGTATCATCCAAACTAATTGGTGTGCCAGCACTGCTAGCAATTACGTACAAAGAGAATTTCGAGACGCCAATATTCTTGAGCAAAACCTGTAAGCCTAATCCAACATTGTGCACTTGTATGTTTTAAAGTTAAAGGATTAAATTCAGGCTGCCAGGAAAATAACCGAAGCAACTTTGGCTTGCAATGCCCGGTAGGTTGCGGGTGTATTCTTCTTAAAACGTTAATAGAGGAAAAAGAAAATTCATAATGTCATTTCCCTAAAGAGATCGGACTCCAGTTACTTGATGATTGTCGAAGCTCCTAAAGTCTGGATTTTAAGGTCTTAATTATGATTGGAGTATCCCCTTTTAAAATAAAAGCATGAAGGTGAGTTTTGAATCCTTCCAATCGTGATGCGTACTCTTCCTCTGGAATGGAAATTGCCAGTTCATCCCCTTGTATACACCGTCGAGGAAGTTGGCTCATGCGAATATCACATTTTTTCTATATTTATTCACATGCCCCTTGTTAACCAAGATTGAGTCTTGAATTTCAGCATCCTTGGTCTTGACGAACGAATCAGCGCCTGTTGTGTGGCACGCACCCCAGATCAAGAGAATCACAAAAATTGTCCTATATATGCTTCGGGTCCCACATGCATCTAATCCAGAGTCCAGTCACTGACATAGTTCTACGTGCATGAAGCCTGCGCAATCGCATGACCAGACGAGTGAGCTCCAAACGCGTGCACCAGCTTCTGTGATTGGCCTGTGGAATTATCATGATCATCCTGCCGTAAGACTTGTAGCAAGTCTGACAGAAAGGGATTTGTGTTAGCCATGGTAGGCTAAAAGACTTGGACGACTAACCCTGGTAGTCAGTATAGGCGAATAACGTGGTTAATTAAGTTATGAAGATGATTAATACGTTTTGATAGCTTGTATTTTTATTAACTACATGTTTGAACTATGTTAACCATCTTTAAGTGTGAATTTTATGTGTCAAAAAAATCATTTCTCTTGTGGTTAATAAGTATTTAAAATTGATAATAGGATTCGTGATGAAAAATTTAGAACTAACAATATATGGATGAAATGTTTTGTTGGTATATATATAACTCTGATATTGATGAAGTGTATTGGGATTTTGTGTTAATATATATATCTGCGTTCGTAACGTGAGATCCATGATTCATTAACTTTGCATAAAACCTCACAAGTCACGAGTTTCTGAAGCATCTTATCTCAACTTACCCAATATATGTCAAGCTCTGAGATATCAGTGACAATCACGCACATACTAAGACACACTCAGAGACATGTCAGAATCAAATACTTACAAAAACTGACTCTACTAAAATGTTGTCATGTGTCTGTCTAACTGTGTAATATACGAACGAAGCAGATCTATTTTTGTAGTTAGCTGAACAGGTTCCTGAATTAGGTAGTAAGAGTAATTGTAGAAAAAATGGAATTTGATATTGAAATGCGTGTTGGGTGATGAGGGTTATGATGAGAAACAAAAGCACGAGGAAGGAGAGGAGTTGATAGGAGACAAAACAATGGAGTGAGGGTCCAGAGTTACTCCAGTACAGTATTTACACTATCTATGAAACCGTTGGATCTATCTATATCCATTTATTTAATTAATGAATGAGTCATTGGATCCAAATTAATGCAGTGACTAGTCAATCATTTGACCATCTGACTCTAATCCTGACTAATTCCTTGACCTGCATTTATTCTTCTCTAGAATTAAAAAGACTTTGTAACTACTAAATTGTTGGATGGTTTGTTTATAAGTTGAATTTTGAACCCCTTCAAGAAAAAGTACTCTGAAAGTCTCTCCCTCTCTTTCACAGTCACACTCTTCTGTACGTAGGACCACACGTTCTAATGTATGCAGGCAAGCATCCCGTGACTCACACACAGTACTGCTTTTCTAAGCTTAATTTGCATACAATACAATACAACTACTCCATGCCCATGCTCATGCTATATATCATATATGATACTTATTACTACTCTCTTTTTTCTGCTTTTTATTATTTACTATATGTCATTTTATTCTTACTATGTTGCATCACAATCACATCAAACAAAATAACAAACATGAGAGAACTTAACTAGCTAGTGATAGACACATTCCGTCCGTGAAAAATTAATTACATAGTTGCTCAAATCACATCACATACTACTTGTACAGAAAGCAAAAAATGCGTGTATTGAAGTGAAAGTTAGGCATTAAATTTTGTAACAGAATAAAATACTAATTGCTGAAATGGTTTTAAACATTCATAAAATCATAATAACTAACTTGTAGCAGATAATAGATAGCTAGAGAGCGGTGGGCTGGTGGGCTATAGTGCAAAAGTGTCACTGTCTCACTACTACACCTGTCCCTGTCTACCCCTGAGTTAAGATTTTGCATGCCAGACCCAACCCTCAGAAAAAAATAACGCTAGAAATTAAGCAAGAACCTTCAAATGTGAAAACAGTACTTGGAAATCACAAGGAAGTTTATGAACAAACCTGTGAGGATCCTTGTCAAGCGTGATAGAAAGGACGAAACAATCACAATCAGATTTAAACCATGAATTTTACCTCTAATTCATTAGTATCAAATGTTCAACACACATTACGTACGTACATATGCAATTAACAGACTTCTATGATCAATACATTTCTTAAGAAATTAACCTAACTACCTCGCAAGATAATCATTTTTCAAAATATAGATTGACATCTGTGTGCGTGTTTGGTTTACATTGGGGTCAAAAAGTTTTGAATTTAGAACTCTAGAGCTATCAATTTGGCCCTTCTAGCCCAATCCAGGCCTAGCCTACATGAGCTATCAAATTCCGGTTAGCAAGACTATGAAATATTTTGGTGAAAACTGAAGAGGATAAAAGTGGGATAAAGTAAACTTGTGGAGGGTGTGAAGTGAATTAACACCCATTTTAAAATTCTAGAAATAGTTTTGGCCCATCCTTTGTCTATCTCATGGAGTGGGCTGGTTGGCCCACCATTTTAACACATTTGAATGAATTGATTTCTCTAAATTCGAGTAGTTTGACGCATTTGAAAAATAGTAGGACTTGTCAAAAAAATAGTAGGAGGAGAATATAGGCATTTTGCAATGATACTACCAAGGGCATTAACTTGACTACTTATGGGTTGACACACAAAACTTGGCCCTAACCCACAAAAAAAAATTGAAATCCTAGACTTATTACACTCCCCTCCTACTCACTAAACACCCTCTGACCATGCAAAAAGAGAGGATGAGGTGGTAGTAGTAGTAGTGGTGAGAGAGAAGGTGGTGGTGGTGGTGGTGAGAGGGAGTGGGAAGGTGAAAGGAGGGGTGTGAAGTGAAGAAGAGGGAGGGAGAGTGTGGGAGGAAGGGGTTTTTGAGAGGGGTATTTTTGGGATTTTAAAAAATTGGGAGTGTGTGGTGAGTAGGAGGGGATGTGTGGGCCAAAATTAAATTTGTGGGATGGGGCTAAAACAAACTCACTCAATTGGACACCGAAAATCTAAGGACTTAGTGGGGGGAGCATGTGGGCTGGGTTGTGAAGTTGGGGTTGTTTTGATGGGTATTGCTTTTCCCACACCCCCTCCTACTCGAAACACACCCCATAAGGGTGTGAAAAGACCAAAAGGCCAGGCCAAACCTCTTTTTTTTCACGAATTTTCACCTGTTCGAACACGGGCATTCGAACAGGTTCGAATGACATCGTTCGAGTGTGTTAAAATTTGACTTCACACCCTTTTGGGCGTTTTTCACCTGTTCGCATGAGGTCATGCGAACCTGTTCGCATGACCTCGTTCGAACACATTCGAACGACATCGTTCGAGTGTGTTAAATTTTGACTTCACACCCTTTTGGGCGTTTTTAAACTGTTCGCATGAGGTCATGCGAACCTGTTCGAACAAGGTCGTTCGAACAGTCATAAAACACGTCCTCGCAGCGTCTCACACGAGGTTATTTTTGGAATAAAATTTGTTAAGGGGTGTGAAAGAGTAGGAGGGGGTGTGGGAAAAGCAAAACCCGTTTTGATAGCCCCTCACAATTAAGGTGTTTGCATGCTAAATGTCGCTTTATAAAGGGTGGATCAAATTTTATTAATCAATTTAAACTCCTAATGGTAAAAAAAACATTTTGGCCTTGTAAGTAGGGGATGTTCGCGATGCGGTTTGGTTCAGTTTTGAGCTTAAAGACCATGCAAACCACAAGATAAAAATAAATGTGGTTTGGTTTGGCTTCTTAAAAAAATATGAACCGAACCAAACTAATGCGGTTTGGATGGGTTCGGTTGATTCGATTTTTTCCGAGACAAAACAAAATTTAAGAGTTAAAATTAACTAATTTAATTCTAAATCTAAATATTACTACTTTTTTATCAAAGTTTTTTTTGCTACCAAAACAGTACTATTTCACCTTGGACGAAATGTGAAGACCGGTGGTCTGCAGACAGATTCATTCCCATATGAGACGTTAATTTGATTAAACTAGTGAATCTACAGTCCTATGACAGACACCAGGTGTCTGAGTGTCTCGTAGCCCGTAAATGAAAGTTGTTATTGATCAATCTATTAAGGTTAGAAATCCAAGTGTGTTGACTTTTTAGTAAAATAAGGTGTGCTCACAATAGTCTCCCATAAGCATACCACCCACTTAAATGGGAGGAAAAAGGCACGTTCTTTTTGGGGGGGGGGGGGGGGCAATAACCTCCAAAATTGATTCACACCTTGTTATCTCAAGGGTTACCGCCAACTAACTTGTATAACTATTGCAACAATGCAGTGGGGAGAGAATAAACTAAACAAGTTGCATAGATTAAAATTAGTGAGACCCGCCCCAACCCTGCATACATACCTGTCACTACATCCAAAATCATATGTCAGAGTTTTAACATAATATAAATAAAACTATGCATGTAAGTTAAGAAGTACATGTAAATAGTAAATTGGATAATATGGATGAATTGACGTTAAATGACTTTTCATAAATGTCTCATCAGAAAATGAATTGCTTATAAGTTATAAAGCTCATTTACGGACAATTAAAACAATGAAATACTTCATGAATAAGAAACCAGGTTTGCTCCACTACCTAATAAAGCATTCTTTCCTCCAAATCACACAGAAGAATTAGCATAACATATACATTTGTTATAAAGCGGTTATTTTGCATTTACCACCCAAACAAAGATCTATAGAAACAGTCTTTGCACACATATGTTGTTGATCATACACGGATAGCGCATAGAAGGATCATACACCGATAGTTATTGTGGGTAGTTATTAATAAGTAGTTATTGTGGGTAGTTATGTTTGAAAGTTAGTTATTTGTATTTGAATATAAATATGTTGGTTACTCTTAGGAAGTTATGCTTTTGGGAAGTTATTGTAAGTTTATGGCCAGAAATTGTAACTTCTGAGAAGAGCATTGCTTTTGGGTAGTTTGGATGTAATCCTTACTATAATTTGTAATATAATTCGCAAGTTTCCTTTCCCATTCTCTTGTTCACAATTATGTCAATTCATTGTCACTATTATTAAGCCATAAATCGATTGATAGCCTACATTTCTTAAGTCAAGAATCGATTATTGTCCTGTGAATTTTCTGGTTTGCATCAAATTGGTCCGACCTGCCGGATGCCACCGAAGAAGATGGAGACCAAGGTTGCTGCACTAGAGGGGAAAATCGCAAGGATGGAAGTTTCTTTGAAGGAAATACAGAATGAGACTAAGGAGAATCAAGAGAAAATCATCTCTCTACTTAATTTGAGTAAGGAGAAGGGTCAGGCAGAATCATCACGCAACAACGAGTTTGTAAGTACGAAACAAAAAAATTCTGAATTGCATGGTGATGCGCTTGATGAATTTCGGTTGTCTGTGAAGAAAGTGGAACTGCCAATGTTTAATGGTGATGATCCCGCTGGATGGATTGCTAGGGCAGAAGTATACTTCCGTGTACAAGACACTCGTCCTGAAATCAGAGTGAATTTGGCACAATTATGTATGGATGGGGCTACAATTCATTTCTTCAAGGGCTTGTTGGAAGAGAACGAAAACTTGACATGGGAGAACTTGAAGGATGCGTTGTTGGAGAGATATGGGGGTGTCAGTGATGGAAATATCTTTGAACAACTATCTGCTCTTCAACAAGAAGGAACGGTTGAAGAATACATTGAGGATTTTGAAAGGCTAATTTCCCAAATCCATCGGCTTCCACATGATCGGTATGTGGGTTATTTTGTCCATGGGTTGAAGGAGAGCATCAGAGGCAAGGTTAAAAGTTTGATTGCGCTGGGGTCAGTTTCGCGACCAAAGCTTATGAACGTGGCACGCGCAATTGAGCGTGAGAGCGACGAAGGGGGAAAATTTTGGGTTACGCGCAAGCCGGTTGGGTCGCAAACCCGACCCAGTTCTGTAACTGCTGAAAGTCGTTCCAGCGCTGGTCCTGAGTCGCGCAACAGCGACTGGGGGTGTTAGTGATGGAAATATCTTTGAACAACTATCTGCTCTTCAACAAGAAGGAACGGTTGAAGAATACATTGAGGATTTTGAAAGGCTAATTTCCCAAATCCATCGGCTTCCTCATGATCAGTATGTGGGTTATTTTGTCCATGGGTTGAAGGAGAGCATCAGAGGCAAGGTTAGTAGTTTGATTGCGCTGGGGTCAGTTTCGCGACCAAAGCTTATGAACGTGGCACGTGCAATTGAGCGTGAGAGCAAAGGGGGAAAATTTTGGGTTACGCGCAAGCCGTTTGGGTCGCAAACCCGACCCAGCTCTGTAACTGCAGGAAACCGTTCCAAAGCTGGTCCTGAGTCGCGCAACAACGACTGGATTTTTGTCAAAGACACCAAAGAAGTTCGCGAGCGCAGTACAAGAGGAATTGAACGAAATCTGGGTGGAAATCAGTGGCGTGGAGCATCAGGCAGAGATAAAACAGGGACTGTTCAGCGTGACAGAGGAGTTCGTAATTTATCTTCGCAAGAGATTGCGGAGCGGCGTCAAAAGGGACTCTTTCAAATGCGGAGGTCCGTTTCACCCAAGGCATCAGTGCCCGGACAGAAATATGCGTGTGTTGGTGACAGACGAAGAGTTGGGGGAAGAAAATGCGGTGAGGGTGATGAATGATGAAGTGGTTGATTCAGGTGATGATGAAATCCCACTTAAACTCAGTGTCATGAGTTTCAATGGCCTGATGGTGAATTCTATTGATAGACTAAGTTCAATAAAGCTCCCAGGAACTATAGGAGAAGTGCCTGTGTTGATGTTGGCTGATAGTGGTGCTACTCAAAATTTCATGTCGAGGCGTTTAGCCATGGATATGGGATTACATATCGCTGAAGTTCCTCCTAGACCTATCAAGTTAGGAGGTGGATTCACTGCTAAGACTCATGGAGAATGTCATGGTGTTATAATTTATGTCCAAGGTCTCTCATGGGAGATTAGTACTATGCTCTTTGATTTGGATGGCATTGACGTGGTGTTGGGGATGGCTTGGTTAATGCAAATAGGAGTTTCTTGGATAGATTGGATAGAAAAGAAAATGTGTTTTGATTACCAAAGTGCATGGGTTGAGGTTCAGGGGGTACGTGGTAGAGAGTGTGCATCCTTGCAGCTATATGTGGATGATAATCGCTTGGCTCAGTTACATTGTGATTCCCAAGAGGGTGTGGTGTCAAAGAGCCAGCAAATTGAGATGCAGTTAGTGTTGAGACAACAAGAGCATGCAATACACTTGGTTAAAAAGCAAGGACCAGAGACTGACCTATCACTTGAAGTATTAATAGTATCAATGTCATTTCTCACAGGCATAATTTCTGATATGCTAGGAAGGCGCCCAATATTAATAACATCATCAATTATGTTGCTCCTCAGTGGTTGGGTAATGTTATGGGCTCCAAATGTTAATGTGGGTCTACTCTCAAGGCTATTTAGGTGGTGTTGCTATTGCATTTTCAATGATACTTACTCTTCTTAATATATTTGAGATGGCACTACCAGATATCAAAGGTTTACTCAATGCTCTTCCACAGTTTTCATGTTTTGGAGGAATGTTTGTGGCATATATTATGGACATTACTGGAACACAATTTCCAAGTCTCAGCCTTGAGGACAAGGCTGTTTCTCATGGGGCGGGCAGTGATAGCGCATCTATTCTTGGTAAGAGCCAGAAGGGTAAATCTGTCATTTGAAGGGTTTATGAAAGGAGAAACAAAAAGAATAAATAATAATTAATAAGTGGTTATTGTGGGTAGTTATTAATAAGTAGTTATTGTGGGTAGTTATGTTTGAAAGTTAGTTATTTGTATTTGAATATAAATATATTGGTTACTCTTAGGAAGTTATGCTTTTGGGAAGTTATTGTAAGTTTATGGCCAAAAGTTGTAACTTCTGAGTAGAGCATTGCTCTTGGGTAGTTTGGATGTAATCCTTACTATAATTCGTAATATAATTCGCAAGTTTCCTTTCCCATTCTCTTGTTGACAATTCTGTCAATTCATTGTCACTATTATTAAGCCATAAATCGATTGATAGCCTACATTTCTTAAGTCAAGAATCGATTATTGTCCCGTGAATTTTCTGGTTTGCATCATACACTTGATTGATTATTTGCACATTATAGATCCTAAGGATGTTGTCTTGATATCAGATGGCACCGGTCTTTACAATATCCTGATTCCGGTTGACACAGCCAGTGTCGTTTTCAATAGTTTGGATTTTTGTCAATGTGAAAAATAAACAATGCATGGTCACATGCCCAAAAAATTTAAAAACATCTTGAACCTCAAATATAAAAACCTTTGTAGAGAATTCATCTGTCAAACTAAACTCCGTGACTAGATTTTAGCCTGGTATTTTACTTCAGTTCATCTTCCGATAATTTTTGCCTCAGGTTCTTCAGAGCATCCACCACTTCCGCATCAAGATTGTGCTTCAATAATCTACCTTGAAAAGAAGTGGATCTGTACATAATAACATGAATAAGCAAGCTAATCAGGAAGATTTGTTAATTGTAATTGAGTAGAAAAATAGAAGTTGTACAGTAGACAAGTTGATTCATTCAAGTGCATAAATGCATTGCCCTCCCTACATTTCAACATTGCAAAATAGCCAAACTTTAATATTCTCTTCTCAATTTTCTTTATTTTGCTGTTTGGGGAGGGGGTGTTAGAGTAATGGTGGTAGCTGAAAATGTGTGAATATCTTTGCATGATCCCGTCAATTATTGTTATTGAGATTGGCAAATATTTACTGAATTGCTTGAGAAATCCCTCAAAAGCACAATCAAACACATATACACAAGTTTTACAACTTCATACTGGAAACTACATAAGTGAGGACACTAATTATATGACAGCTATAAACTACAATCACTATAGTTCAGAAACTCAATACATTTTCCCTGAAAAAGTAACAATCAATGTTTACTTTGTTTTCAAATTCTCATTTTCTATTTTCAACAAGATACATATTTTAATTTTTAATACACACATAGTCAAGAAGATGACATCGAAAGTTGAGGTTAGTAGTGCAAGAAGTAATAACATATTTAAAAATGGTCAAAACAATTTTGTAGCATTTCACCATTTCTAAATATGCTACTTCTTGACTATTTATATCATGTCACTATATAATCTCTTTGGTTATCTATGTACTAGAAATAGAAAAACAAACATGTTTACCACACTGATGCCACTCACAAATTAGTTTCTAGCCTAGCAATATGACCAAAGTATTAACAATTGTGATGACCAGGCATTGACAAACAATATTGAGACTCTGTAGCAGTGCACACTATGGGAGTTGTCTTTAAATAGTAAAGTCCATGAGCTTCATGCCCTATGCCAGTCGTCTTTCCCATTCCACAATCCAGGATAATAAAGGAATAAGAAGTAAAGATTACCGAACAAGTTAAGGATGCATGTCAAACCAAGAAAATCAAATTAAAAGGACACTTAGGTACAAATAATGCAGATTTTAAAGACATATATGTCGTTGGAGAAGTATAAACACTGCCTTGTAAAGTATTTTTGAGCAATCAGCAAAAGTTACAATTTACAAAGCAAGAAAGATCATGGACAGAGAAAAAATAAAAGTGCACCAGATTAATGGTTGGAGGCACCGGAAGCAATAATCCAAGAAGTTTGATTATTACCACTAAGTGATATACAAAAAAATAGACTACTAGTATGAGCAATAGTAATGGTGGAGCACTGAGTTCGTACGTCTAATTTTATTTGAAGATGGTACTAAAGTTCAGCTTCAAAAGGAGAAAAAAAGATGTTAACGCATTGCAGGGATAATAGCCAAGGAAGAGTTACATGCAACTGGTGAACCCCCAAAAAGGTGACAAGAGCTGGGTGATTACAACGAGACCAATAGCACTACAAACAGAAGCCTGCATTGAAGCTATGCGGGCATGTGGTCGTGCATGGTTGGGATTCCGACAACGGTGCTTCTGGTTCTACTTTTGTAACAGCGTCTGGCTAGTTATGACCCACCAGTTGTTGGATGGAGACTGTAAGTTGAAAGCCCCAACTTGATCACGGCTAGGAACGACATAATTTTTGGGGTTCTATTTTTGGAGAAATAGGTCCAGGTCCATGGCTCTGTTACCTATAGATATTTACTCAATTTCTTGAGGAGTTCCTAGGCACAATCAAATAGATCCCCACAGAGACAAGATTTACAATTTAATATTAGAAACTACATAAATACCAAAAACAAGAAAACTAATTATATGACAGCTGTATATGGCACTAAGTAGATTATTGATTGATACAAGGAAACATAGATACACAGGAACAGGATAACAGAAATACTGTATTATTAATGAAAGTCAGCCATGAATCCAGATGGAAGCCGGTTTGGTACGGAGATTACAAGGAAAAAAATGCAGAAAATAGGAAATACTGTATAATTGTTCTAGGTAATTCAGAAGTGTCTAGTCTCTCCCAAGATTCTAACCAATTTCTTGCCTCCCTCTTCTCTCTCCCCAGTACATATACTCTCTTTCCCTCCAATTCCCACGCCTCCCTACTCCTCTCCTCACTACTTCCAGCTTGGAAGTTAGTTAGGATATTCTTCCTAATTCTCATCAGGTGCATCACATCCAATGCTTGATTACTGTTGCGCTCCTTGTGGGCCTTCTTTCATAAGTCTCAAACTCTTTGGGCTCAGATCCATATTAATTATATTCTCCCTAAATAGGAGATACTTTCGACAAATGTTTTATTTTCCTTCCCATTATGGTATAAATTTTCTACAGGAAGCTCATCAAGATTTAAAATTCAAGCATATAAATAAACCTGGATAACTAGATATTCATTAAGGACACTGTGTCTGTAACAAAAGATCACAAGAAATTAAATTGGATACATCTCAAGTTGGTTGCACAGGTACTTAATACACAAGTAAAAGATATTTCACGAAAACATGTCAGATAGAAAATAAATATTTTCTAAACTTATCAGGAGACAGGGCACACCTTTGCTCTTGAAGCATCATTCCAACCTCCTTTTGTGATGCTTTGATCTACTATCCAAACAAATAATAAACAAGACCATGTAAAATATCATAGAAGGATGTTACAATCATCCAGAGAATTGTCAAACTGATCAAAATTTTTGATTTTTGACCGTCTTTAACTGCATGCCTATGTAGGTTCAAATCATGTAAGCTCTTAAATATAATATTCCATCAGAAAATCCGGGAATTACATGTGAAAATGGATGTTAAACCCTTGAGTCAACTCTTACGAGTTTACGAGTCTAGATCACAAAAACGAGTCAACTAGCAGGTAAACTCTCTTTTTCGTAAACTCGTACGAGTTCAAGTAACTCTGATAGAATTGGTAAACTCTCAATTTTACTGCGAGTTTACGAGTCTACAATTTTGCATTTGATTAGACCTTAAATGTAATTATTGGTCAATATTGGTAGCTACTTACGTTGAATTACTTATTTTATGTAGTATATATTGGATTTATAAAGTTACTTCTACATTTTCAATACTATTTTTATTTTGTTTTATTCAACTGCCCAAATTAGCTCTTGTTTTTTGAATTTTTTCATTTTAAAAACTTGTGTTATTATGAATTTATG
Organism: Astragalus membranaceus; assembly: GCA_039519185.1. Lineage (NCBI taxonomy): Eukaryota > Viridiplantae > Streptophyta > Magnoliopsida > Fabales > Fabaceae > Astragalus > Astragalus membranaceus. Next base: position 142,130,350 of record CM076851.1, on the reverse strand, counting down.
TATGATTTAGTCATTAATGTAGTATGATCTTATCTAGTAATGATGCACTTACACACTTTAATATCATGGTTTACTACTTTACTTTGTTGTGGAGCTGAAATGTTAAATTATTGTTGTGCTAACCTATATTATATCATGTATGTATGCCATTTATAGGTTTCTTTGATAGTAGGTAGACTCTTACGAGTTTACGAGTCGAGTCTACAAGTCGACGAGTTTACGTAGACTCTCGAGTTTGACAGTGAAACGCAAACAATATAAGCACATTTTATGAGAAAACATTCAGAAACGCACTGCCTCGAATTGAAGTTTTACCTCAGTAACCAATGCCTTGCAACTCCAAACAAAGGCTCCCTGAAAGTATGCAGAGTATAAATCGTTTGCACAAATAAACAGATCATGATACAAATAAAGTTACTTGATAATTGGGTGATGGTATGCATCAGCATTTAAGGAATGGAAAGGAAATTGTGTTAAAATCAGAGGGGTTAAACATGTTTTTAGTTCCTATAAAATGTCTTCATATCAAGTTTAATCCCTAAAAATATTTTCATAGATGCTTAGTCCATGTCGTGACAAAATTGGGGACTAAACATCGACGTAGATTTTTTGTAAGGACTAAACATGGTAGAAGGGTATTATTATTATTATTATTATTATTATTATTATTATTATTATAGGACCTAAAAATATATATTTAACCATTAGTTTTATTTCCGTAGAAGTTAAATAGTTTGCATATTATTAATAAGGAGAGTGCAATATTCATAATCGGAAAAGAATTGCAAAGACAATTGACTATCAAGTTGGTTCAATTTCACTCAAGTTTTCAATTAATGGGAAGGTGCATACTGCTCCATGAGCTGCTTCCTGTTGGCAGTGATCAGAAGTGACAACCCATACTTTGGGGCAACCATCCTCCTTTAAAGCTGAAACCTAAAATGGTGATGAATACAAGTATTAAGTTCCATTCAAAGAATACGGGGGAATTACAGATGTAGGGCATTCATAAAGACAAAGCACTGCTTTGTTGTTAGTTTTAACTATCAACTCTGATGCAAGAAGATTCACTTCATAAAAGTCAAAATAGAGCTCTCGAGGAAATTAAAGATGTATGGCATTCATAAAGACAAAGCACTTCTCTGTTGTTAGTTTCAATTTTGATGCAAGAAGTTAAAATAGAGCAATATTGCTCTATAACTACAGGTTAAGAAATCTTGATATTTGTCAAGAGCAATATTGTAGATAGGAACTTCATTGACCTGTAGTTATATCTAACCTCTTTTTCAATCCATGTATCAGCAGATGTTTCACCTGAGAAAACAACGTCGATACTGCAAAATGGCCAAACTACAGTCTATAAGATTGGAATTTAGAAGAATTAAAAATTTAAATGATATGTTATAAGAAAACATTTTGTCACAATAGTGAAGGGAATATGATAAAAGTAAAAAGAATACCTTTAAACCTTCTATAACATCTAATTGGAATGACCGGGACATTACGCTCGTTCATTTAATCAGTTTGCAGTACACAACAGCCAGCCTAGCCCAAGGAGTTATGAGTTATGACTTTTGATTCTATGGACGGTTGTATGTAGCCATTCTCGGTTAGTGTTGTGATTTGTTTGGCTCGATCTGTTTATAATGAGACCTAAACCTTGTAATTTGGAGATGGCCCTCCTGGCCAGCTTCTTAAAAGGACAATGCAATTTACGTGAAAAAATTCAGGCAATAATAAGCCTATTGTGAACCTAAAGAAGGATAGTGGTTGATGCTTCACATACCGTCTGAATTGACAACTTGTTTGACATTATAGGGCTGGATTAAATATTTGACACCCCAACCTCCTTCATATTAGGAGGCTCCGACCTTGTGTGGCATTTTCCAAGCCAAACACAAACCCAAGTGCTAAATTGGCCAAGGAGCTCAAAATAGTTCAATGTGCTTCTGTCAAAGCGGAGTTGATGCCCAGCCCATGTGGGTGGTGCTATAACACATGAATATAAAATGACTCTTTATCTAGCTGATTTCATGGCAAAACTCATATGCAAGTTTTCTGAAAAATACTATCATGGCCAAAAGAAATGGCCATTCACAACAACGTTGTATGATAAATGAGTATGTTAGGTTGGGAAAAAGTACCCGGCAAAATTTTCCTTGTGAGTGGGGAGTCCAGACATCATGGCATCAAATACAACAACCACTTTGACCTCTGTAGAAGTGAATATAATAATGAACACGAAGAAGAGAAATGAGGAGATGATAAAGATAGGAGGTAGGTAATAGTATGAAGGAAAAACCTCTAAGCATACTAAAGGTAATAAGGTCGTCAATTAGCTTTTGGCGAGCAAGATGAAGTTTGCCGTTCATAAAATGTTTCTTGAGCTTAATCCAATAGCCACAGACATTATAGCCATCGACGAGCAATACAGGGACAGCATCGTATATACCCTGCTGATTTGTGCTGCAGGATAGCTTTTTAGGAAACAAAAAGGAGAGATTGGTTGTGAAAGAAAAGCTTAGAACTTACTAGTAAAGGGAGGTGGTGGGATCGCGATAGAGATCCGCATCGTCCTCCACAATATCCTCCTTCTCCGCCTTCTTTTTACGGTAACTGGTTGAAGGTCGTGGAGTGCTAGACTTTCGCTGCTGAAACTCCTATATTATAATAGTAATAGTAACAATTGAGGTAGGGTTCTTCAAATTAAACAATTATTATTATGAATTTTAGATGCAGATGGGAAAAATGGGGAAAGTAGGGAAGGTACCTTCCATATTTTGAGGAAGCGGAGGTTTTGCTTGGGGTTTGATGTGATTCTTGGAGGAGTTGGTTCAGAATTACCCTGGTGAGTTACAAAGAAGTGAGGGCATTATTTTATATTATAATAAGAGGGAGGAAGGAAGAAGAAACCTGAGATTGATGCTGCTGCGGCTTCTTGCTTTTGGCCGCTATGATGGTGATACTACTAGTATGCCTGTGAGCGTGAATGGAAGAAGAAGAATCACAAAATGCTGCTGCGAAGGAACAAGAGGATGGAACTGCTTTCAATTTCATAGCAACCGCAGTATGTTATTCCCTCTTCATATCATAGTTACCACCACCTGTCAGTCCACTGTTCTGCTACTCTTTCTCTCTTCCTTCCTTTTCAACGTTTCTGTACACTCTCCTTCTCACGGATAACGATTCACGGCGGTCACACTGCCCGCGGTTACCGAAGTCAAGCCGGTGCACACCATTCAATTCTTCATTTGTTCCGGATTTTGCCACGTCATTTGTTAAAATAATGGGTTATTGTTTTAGTTGAAATGTGGACCCACTACTATTTTACTGCTCTAGTCTTTTTTTGACCAATATACATTTCTCTAGTCCCTCTAGTTGAAAAGCGCTATTTTGTCTTCTTCTCTCCCACAGCTTCACGTTTCGCGCTATATTCTACACAAATTCTTGATTGGTCTTCATTCATCACTAAGTGGATCCTGCATTTTAAAAGTAAAAGTCACGCTATCATCAATAATCTAGTGAAAATTTTCAAATGATCGATGATAGTCATCTTACCATCATTAACTTAGTGTAACTAAACTGATTTTCAAATGCTTGAGAAAACTCATTTGTTGGATGTTCCAAACTGGACATTCTGCAATCCATTTCACTTAGAGATTCAACATCTTTCTGTGGACAAAAAATCAATACATTAGAAACCAACGAAAAGTAAGTTTTTTAATAAAACATCTTACAACCATAAATTATATTACCTTATATTGTTCACTTGGTTTAAGCTTTTTAGTTAGAGCTCTTCTTTTTTTCTTAGATCGAAGATCAACCCAACTCTTTAACCGGTTAGTTCTCTTCAAACCATTTCGTATCTTAAATCCCTTTGCTCGGGTCACATATTCTTCTGTTAATGTTGGTTCTCATCGTCAACATTGACCATCCTTCTTTCTTGTAATTGTAGCTCCATCACTTACTTACACAAGTCATGTATTCCTTCTTCTACAAATTGATACAATTTCTCAGAATTTGACACCTCAGCAGCCAATCTAATCATAGTAGGGAAGAGTTGTTTATATCTTCGTGTGCTAGCTAGTTTGGGATCTTCCGTAACCTCATTTCTATTCACATCATATATAGAGGATTGTACAGGATCAAATAACACTTTCCACTCCCCATCCAAATTAACCATGATGATAACATATTCAAATGGAAGGTGAGATTCATTTTTTTCTCGTATGGATGCAGCTAAAAATAAAGAAAACTCGTCACTGAATAGATCAAAAATCGTACGCGTGTATACATCTGCCATTTCAATCTCATATGCTTGAACTTCAGATATTCTACGATGTGATGCTAGCATCTGTGTTGTTTCTTCAAGTTGTAAACAAAGGTTGTGGTCCTCTACAAAATCACAGATTACAAATTTTCCATTCTTTGCACTAAGCGCAATTCTTGCCTTGCAACCTGTTCTTGTCTCTGCCCTTGGATTCATAAAAAATCTCTTGTCCGGCATCCGACGACCCTCCTTGCAACAAACAAACCTGCATGATCTAATAGACTTGTCTTCCTTCCTTCTCTTGAAGTATTGCTTTCTAACCCCAAAACCGGTTTTCTACCGTATTCAACCCAAAATTGCCAAGCTTCATCTACACTATCAAATTCCATGCCAAGAGTTGGTGGTGTAGCCATTGTCATTACCAGGTGAAATCTGTCACTAGAAATTAAGATCAACACATTAGAAATGTGTATTTATGATGACCTTCAAGTTAAAAAAGTTATTCTCAGTATGATATAAACTAATCTTAAATTCTATCATAAAAATTGAAATTAAAAATCAGCACTTTTTATTTGACAAACACGTTAAAAATCAGCACTTAAACCACCCTATTGTATAAAAAAAAATGCACATATTGTATAAGTATCAAATGTTAAAAAAATTGTTCTGTTGAAAGGGAAAAAAATATAAGATTGCAAAGCCTTTCAATAGCGGAGTTGTGTTATACCTATTTGCATAAAAAAAATGCACATATTGTATAAGTGTTAAAACTTAAAAGTCGTGATTTTTACAAGCAGAAATAAGCCACAACAACAATACCAAATGGGTGTGGCACAAGTGGTAAGTTGCTTGGGCCCCTTAAGCATTTGGTGAGGGGTTCGATCCCTGGTCGGTGTGTATGGAGAGGCATCGCTTGAGAGATGTCAGCCCTTAAATGAACTCCAGTACCTCGAGGGATTAGTCGTCGTGGAGGATACCCTGGTTTACCAACAACAATAGAAGCGGTAGAATATTGCAGGAAAAAAAATGAAACCTAAAACCACAAGAAAAATAGAACAAAACCCAAAAATCACCATAGTAACTAGAGGAAAAAATAGTAGAAAGCACCAAATTGTAGAAGACAGAGCCTTTTCAAAAGTGGAGTTGTGAAGCACCTTCTTATATGATCCTCGTTCCACACGATTGCAAGTTATGGCGCGAAACGTGGAGCTGTGGGAGAGAAGAAGACAAAACAGCGCTTTTCAACTAGAGGGACTAGAGAAATGTATATTGGTCAAAGAAAAACTAGAGCAGTAAAAGAGTAGTGGGTCCACATTTCAACTAGAATAATAGCCCATTATTTTAATAAATGATGTGGCAAAATCTGGAACAAATGAAGAATTGAATGGTGTGCAGTGGCTTGACTTCAGTAACTGCAGGCAGTGTGACTGCTTATTATTCTCCCTCATCCTTACCAAATCCCGATAATAATAATAATAATAATAATAATAATAATAAATAAATAAATAAAAATAGTAAATTACAGTTTACTTGATTTTTAGTCCCCCAACTTTCTCATATTAGTGATTTTGGTTTCTTTATTTATAGCTAGTGATTTTGGTCTATATGCTTTTAATTGAAATGTCTCATAGATGTATCTCTTAGGGATTCTAGATCATTTTTCAAAATATTTTGATTTTTAGAGCGGAATATCCCTTTTGCCAAGGATCTGATTACCTGCGATGACACTCCGACGCCCAAGTTAATGGGGTAATATTCGAGCAAAGTAACGTTATGTGTAAAAAGTGTACCTGTCAGCTGAGGTCAGACCTCTCTATATATAGTGCCAGAGACTCTGCGGGCGACCGTCGGATCGCGTACGGCTTGATCTGAGCCGTTGATCTTGTGGATCTAGGTCATGTCTCTCTACTTCGCTAATTGGGCCGCTCGCGGCCGATCTTGTGAAAATATTGGGCTCCGACGCAGTCCAAAACGGTTGTGGAATTCAACAAAAGTCAGAACCTGTAGTATAATTACACTATAATACCATAAAATACGAATATACTACAAAATACTAGTACTATATATTGGGGAAATAATTGCTGTTTGGACTTTGGAATGAAGTCCAGCTCTATCATGACACGTGTGATTGGGGCCTCATTTAAGAAAGGATGGTCTTTTGGAGATGCCATTAATGGTGTTGTATCTCTATAATAGGGATTTGTAGATATTATATTCAAAAAATATTAATCACATCATAATTCATAATATATATACCATAGGTGTTTGGTCTTCTATTTCTATATAGATGCCATAGTAGCCTAGTAGGTGTTGTGTTGGATGAATCAAAACTACTACTACTCTGCGATGTAACTAATTTTTATGTACTACTCATTATTTAGATAAATTATTAGAATATACAAAAACAAAATTTTATAATACCTTAATATTATCTTAAGTTATCTCATAACATTATTTTCTAGAATTAGTTTCTTTATTTATGAGATTTGTTTCTTCGTTTCTCTATTTAAATTAAGATTAAGAGTTTGTAACTCTAGAAATAGAAATTAGTTTGTTATTTTTTGTATCACATCATATTTCATAATATTATACCAATATTATTCCACAAAAAAATATCATACCAATATTATACTCGATAAAATTACATATCTCTCTTCTCTTATAATTAAAATAGTATCCGACAAAATTGCAGAAAAAAAAATTACCCAACAAAAACAATAAGATTATAAGAATATATGTTAAAGTTGCCTCTTTTTATTCATAAGAATCATATATAACCATACACTATAGGGTTCAAATATTCAAATAACATGTTTTTTGGGTCATAAATTCCACAGTAAAAGTATGCAGCATGGTGATGGTAGTTGAATTGTAACATATTTTTTATCTTTCTCTGCTTTGCTATATATATATATATATTTTTTGTGTGTTTATTTCCTTTATTTTTTTATTCCACTACTAAAGTCTTTTCTTTTCTTTCCCTCCCAAAAGCAAAAGCCACCAACAACATTGAACAATCCATGTGGGCTATTGTTCTAATCATGTAAGGTTCATCTGGCACTGCATGTGCACCAATCACCTACCTATGCCCACTTCATTTTTGTATTATTTTCTTAGTCTCTCTTTTGTACAAAACCCTTAATATATATACACCATTCATTTTACCAATGATTTTCATTAATGTCATAAAGAAAACGTACACCACGTACCACTAGCCAACGACAATGACCAACACTGCATCCTGTGGCCGATCCTGGTGAGTGCCAAAACCAACTCATAATAATTATTTCTCTTGAAGTGAACTGATCAGAATGGAAATTAATTTGTTTTTGATTTTCTGAAGGTCAATCAGTGAAGAATCCCTGAGAAGGTATGTGAAGTTTGCGAGTGAAAGCTGCATACAAGAGTTATTGGGAGCATCAGACACAAAGAGAGGAGATGGCAATGATGGATGGAAGGTGTTGACGACTCTTGACAATGGAGTTGAGATATCAAAACGGAGGTCAGGCTCACTTCACACATTTCGAAGCCGTTGGGTCCTTAGATCTGTCTCTCCACAACAATTTATCACTGTGGCCAACGCCATTGATGCTGCAAAGGTAAAATTAATACCATTTTTCTCATCTTAATTATGACACACAAAGTGATAAATATATATTTTCTCAACTTGTGATATTTTCATTTATTTTATTTACTAAGCCAGCAATGGGACTCTGATTTGGTGGAAGCAAGGTATATAAAAGATCTTCAAGAAAACCTCAGTATAATTCGACTCAAGTTTGGAGACAACTCCAAGCCTCTCTTCAGAAATAGGGAATTTATTGTCTATGAGCGCCGTGAAACCATGGAAGATGGCACCCTGGTAATTAGTACTAATTAATTGAGAACGCTCTTAATTAGTACTAACTACTAACCATGCATATATTTTAGAAATTATCAAAATCAAAATGTTAATTGGATTTTGTAGGTAGTAGCAGTTGCTTCGTTGCCGAAGGAAATAGCTGATGGGTTGCATCCAAAGCAAAATAATGCAATCAGAGGACTATTACTACAGTCAGGATGGGTAGTGGAGAAGCTTGAAGATAATTCATGTGTGGTTACTTATGTTGTTCAGGTAATTAATATTCTTTTCCTCAACAGAAAAATGTAATTATATTAATATTCATGGAAGCTAGCAAAATGCATTAAAACTTTTGAGGAAGAGTTTTGCTGCCTGCCTCAGTTGCATGCATGCAGCAGACAAAAGAAATGTCTTTTGCATTTCTTAATAGCTAGCCTACTTATTCCAGAACAAGATAGAAGATATCTTGACTGGCTTTTCCTCATTGCTTTTGTTTTTTTCTTTTCCTTTTCAGTTAGATCCTGCAGGGTGGCTGCCCAAATGCTTCGTCAATCGATTCAACACAAAGCTGGTTATGATCATTGAAAACCTTAGAAAATTAGCCCAAGCATGTCCAAGTGAAGGTGAAAATTAATCTGAAAATTGATCACTTTGTAAAGTTGCAGGGAGAGGAAGTGTAACCAAGCTTACTATCATTGATATTTAACTACTAATATATATTATATGTAGAATATATATATAGATAAATACAATCAAATCAGCCAATCCAAAGATATTTTAAGTACTTGCAAGTTTGGACCAGGTCAATTCTTAAGCTAACAGCTATACACACTTATTCATTTTGCTGCTCCTTAGCTAGGCTCAACGTAGTCTTGGATATGGAAGTCCCACACTCTTATCGAAAGACTCGCTGCTATAGGGATGGGAGGAACTCCCTCCACTTACCTCCTCATAACTAGAAGAAACTGATGGTGATTCATCAGTGGGGTTTGAACCAGCTGACTGCAAAATGTTTTCAATTTCCCTTACAACATCACTCATTCTAGGCCTCTCAGCACCTGAATCTTCAACACATTTCATGGCAAGATCCACATACTTGTCAAAACCGCTTAGTGTTGTGGATTCTAAACCAATGGTCGGGTCAATAATTTCATGAAGACCAAACAAGTCTTTTCCCCTATCAACTGCATTCCTAACCTCTTTCACAATGTATTTACCTCGTTCTATTGGCTTTCTTGCAGATATCAGCTCCAACATTAGCACCCCAAAGCTATAAACATCACTCTTCTCAGTCAACTGTTGAGACATATAATACTCTGGATCCATGTATCCCTACATTTGAAATGGATACTTAATTTGGTTAAAATCTAATTAATTTTATATCGCAAAATGAGTAAATATATATTTTCTATACTAATTAATTATTAGTTACTAACCATTGTTCCTTTAACTTGAGTTGTAACATGATCTTTCTCACTATTATCCATAGACTTGGAGAGACCAAAATCAGCAACTTTAGCATTTAGCCGCTCATCCAGCAAAATATTGTCTGATTTTATGTCCCTGTGTATGATGGGAGGATTTGCATGTTCATGAAGATAAGCCAGAGCACGGGCAGTACCAAGTGCAACTTTTAGCCTTTTAATCCAATTCAATCTAACTCCTGATTTCCCTGCATAAACCATATCCATACAATAAATTTGAGTTGCGAATCTACCACACGTCTCATTCAATAGCCTTTTCTAGCTAGGTCCAATAAGCAAGCTCTATATATTTTGTATGAAAATAATAACAAGATATATGGATATAAAGTAAGTGTACCTAAGAGAGCATCCTTTAAACTTGCATTTGGAACATACTCATAAACCAGCATTTGTTCTCCTTGCTCAAAGCAAAATCCTACAAGGCTAACAAGATTCTTATGGTGGACCCTTGATAGGAGTTCAATCTCGGATTTAAACTGAAGCTTTCCCTGCATAGACTCCTTTTGAGCTCGTTTTATTGCTATCAGTTGCCCATTGGGAAGAGTTCCTTTATAAACCTGCCACCATTTATACAATATTAAAAAGTTGGAAAGAGAAAAAAACTATTTGATGTAAAACAGGTGCTAACTAGGTATATCATATAGCTAGCTAAACACTTAAATCAATCAATCACTATATATAAAAGTTCAAGACCTTCCCATAACCTCCAGATCCAATGTCATTGGCTTGAGAAAAATTGTTGGTGCATTTTTTAAGCTCTACAAAAGAAAACTGCCTTGTTTCTTTCAACTGAGGTGGTATGCCTTTGTTGCTGTCAGGCTCAGCTGTATCCCAGCGACCTGCATTCAAGTTTGTAAATTAATTCCATGTGATGCAATGCAAAGGATAAAGATAGCTGTTTGAGTTTAGAGCCATCTTACTAAAAGGATTGCTATGTCCAATTGCTTTTTCAGCCCTTTTCTTTTGGCGGAAAGCATAAACACCTGCTAAGACTAACAGCACTAGCAAGACTGAACCACCAATCGCTGCTCCAATTATGACTCCGATGATTGAAATGGAAGATTTATTGGATCCTTCTAAATAATGAGAAATTAAGGAAGAGCCAGCCAAAAAGATTATCGTAATTAAAATGGAGTAGTTAGTACTTAATTAGTAGTAGTACATGATTAAATTTCATTACAACTATATATATATATATATATATCTCAGATAGAAATTTACCAGAACTCTCAAAGTGTCCATATTTATCTGCATTAAAATAGAATGGTCCAAAAATCTTGGGAGGCTTATAAGTCTGGTTGCTTAGTAGAAAAGCAACGCTCAAAGTGCCTGTTCGGTTGAAATGATCTTGTCTAGATGGGAATAGTTGTAAGCTCAATTCGAGATACTGATTTGAATCCTTAGTTGGATGGCTCAGTAAAACTGAATCAACAGGTAGATGATGAGACGTAAAAGACTGCATAAGACTCTCCTCAAGCATATGATAGTAAGTCTTGTTATCAAGGTCAGAAAAGGAAGGCGATCTGAAAGTTAAGGTTCCTGTATACGGATATGCGCATATACACTTGGTGCTGAGAATCTTTTCTGAGCCGCAGGTACTAGGCTGACAGTTATTTGTTGTTTGTGTCGTATACGAAACATCAGGTTGATAAATGGAGCAGTAGTTTCCTACTACTCCACTTTCCTCACAAATTGGGTTATCTTTCAATCTGCAGGTCAACATTCAGTAATTAGTAAGTGTAATTACTGTGTGCGCGCGTAAAAAGAGCACACATTGATCCCTTCTATTTATATATATATATATATATATATATATATATATATATATATATATTGTAATTACATATCAATAATCACAATGAAAGTGATTGAGGCATTTACTCCTAATTAATTACTATGATCGAGCTCAGTAATATACAGCTATATAAGGAAATTGGACATGTGACAAGCTGTGTTTTATATCTTCTGCTCAATTCCATTGTGTTCCTTTAAAATATTGAAACATCGCGTTAAAGTTAACTGAATGAATTATCGATTCATGCAATGATATTTACAAAAAAATGTCAACAATTAATCATTGAAACTTATGGCTTACATTATCTGGACATTTGAAACACCATCTTTTTGCTTGAAGTTGTCAATTAAATTGGTCTCCAAATCAATAAGTCGCAGCTGGTTGCTGAAGGAGGAGCCGACATTCAAGGTTCCAATTATCCTGTTGTCTTTTAGCACCCTATTTACAGAAATTTCTTTTACATATTAATATTTCATGGATAGATATATATATATATATATAGCTACTCGCATTTGTGACTGTTGAGCATGAATATTCTCTGTTTCTATATAGAAATTTTCACTGGTCAAGACAGGTATACTTACACAGTCTGTAAATTGGCAAGACTAAACAAAGAAGCAGGAACCTGCCCTTGAAGTTGTGTATTCTCCATCTTTCTGTATTGAAAAACAAGAGCTAACTGTTTAACTGGACTCAAGTCTTGAAAGCACAGAGAGAGAAGAGAACAATGAAAGACATACAATGTTGTTAAAGATTTGAGAGTCAAAAACCATGGCGGAAAATCCATTGGCTTAAAGCTATTGTTGCTCATGTCCCTTCATAATTAATAGGTCAAAAAAATGTGACAATCACAAAGCAGCAATAATTTTCAATGACAAGGGATACATATATATATATTATCCAACAGAAACAAATAAATGATTTACTAATTACAGGTAACTGAGGACATTCATTCCAGTAAGGTTTGGCAGGGAGGCTGACAGTTTATTGTTGGACAAGTACCTAAAATTCATAAAAGTAAAAAGTTCACTTTTCCATAACCAGTTTACACATCAAAAGAAATATGCTGATGTTTATGTTTGCTCACAGATCTTGAATATTGGTAAGATTGTTGATGTTTGGAGGTACAGGTCCAGTTAATGAATTACTATCCAGGCGCCTACAACCAGCAAAGTATGTTCATGTCAAAACCAAAAATCAAAATATTCATCAATTAGCTAGTTTGACGAGACACTCACACCACCTCCAGACTCTGAACTAGTCCAAGTGTAGACGGAATGGTGCCACTTAGTTGATTTCGTTCCAAAAGCCTGCACAATAAGAGTTCAGGTTACCCACTTTACCGGTGACTAATCTACGCTGACTTTGGGTGGATCCCAGTCCAATTACTGTAATATATAGTAGTTCATATTGTTTACTGGTTAATATATATAGCTTACTGGTGAACCATTAGTAAGTGAGAAAAAGTGATGCTACTAAAAAAATATTGTCCTTATAAAGCTGGTGACAACTGCAACATCATTATTGCATAAGCTTATAATACCAGCTTTCGATATCATGTTCATGTTCAAAAGATTCTTACACATGAATGAGAGACATTTCTGAGCTAAAAAACTGAGGGGGAATACTGCCTGATAGGTTATTCTTCCCAAGATGACTGTAAATTATAATAATGGCAACCATGGTTAGTAGAAGAAAATATATATTGGTGAGACAAGTATTGCAAAGTAAAGCTGACATACAAATGCTTCGCCCGGTGTAACTTATCAAGACCAGAGATGCTGCCACTAGATACAGGGAGTGGCCCTTCAAGCTGATTCTCAGCTAAGTCCAACCAATAAAGCCTTGATAAATTACCAATTGAATGCGGTATTTTTCCACTAAACCTATTGGAATTTAAAGATCTGAAGAAATTCATAGTACGTAGATGATTTAGAGTTAAACAAATTAAGGATCCAAGATATATTATTATCACTCGAGTTAAAAATCCTTACAAGTAACGAAGCTCCTCCAGAGATCCTATGTTGTCGGGAATAGGACCATTGAAACTACAACCAACAAGGATTCTATAGATAAATTGACAAAGCATGTGTTCTATTAGATATTAAAAGTGCTACAATGCTAATTATTCATAAGTTTGATTTATTAGTAATTCAGATGTGTGTTGCTAGTTAACAATCAATAAATACTGCCTTACAACGTTGACAGCTTCTTCAACTCTCCAAGGGATTGTGGAAGCGATCCTGTCAAGTCCTTATTGTAAGATAAATCCCTAAGCCAAAAATAAAAGGAATTAAACAAAAGATGCAAATTAATAATCATGTTATCATAATAGAAAATACTCAAAGTACATAAAAATGCTTACAATGTCTCCAATTCAGATAATGATCCAATATCTCCAGAAAGCTGGCCTCCTAAACCAGTGCTTGATAGTATTCTGAAATGCTAACAAGCCAGTTATTAATCTCAAAAGTAAATTCAGGAGTAGGCAACAGCTAGCAACTGAACATATTCAAAAGAGAGAGTACGTACATGGATGTAACACATGAATTCTTGCACTTAATTCCATCCCAATCATCACAAGGATCCGAACCCACCCAACTTGGAGGGAAGTTCTTCCATGTATCCATAAGAGACTTCAGGATGGCCACTGCAGTACAAATCACAGTCTTATACATATATAGTGTTATCTAACTTCAGATTATTTTAATTATTATAAACATATATTTGAGAAAAATAACTTTAAAACAAACATGACATTAATTCAAGGATCTAATATTATAACTCAAAAACACAACTCACAGTCCTCATTAGTTGTTGTTCCTTCTGCAACTAAGAAATCTTTAAAAACAAGCAGTAGCAGAAGAAGAACTACTAGTATTCTTTCACTCATTATCAGCTTAAACTACTCGCTCTCTCACAACAAACCTCTAACATAAATTCTTTCTCCCTTCTTATCCATCTTCCAAACAAATCCACACCATCTCATACGTTATTATTAATACAAGAAAAGTCAATAATAAGTTAAAATAGTAAAAGGAAAAGTCAACAAAATGTTGAATTCGGGTCAATTTTTGAGTTCTTCTGTTTTTTTTTTTCTCTCCAATCTATATCACATTTACTTAATTACTTTGAGTTAGATATAGTAAACAGCTTGAATATAATTGCCTCAAAGTTACTCAATTATGCACAACCAGGAAATGTTGTCTTATTGGAAGACCAAGGAAGAGTCTACTACTACAAATAAAAGGTATCACATCATGTTTCAATCTTTGATGGTTGTCTAAGAAACTTGTCAAGAAAAGGAGTCCGTTGTTTAAATTTCTAATCAATAAGATATTTTATGAAATTAAATAAGCTTTTTACATATCGCTCAAAAAAGAAAAAACTGGACCAAGTTGTGCAACTTGGCTATTTAATCTTTGAATGCTCGACCATCAATGGCAACCTCACTCCAGTTGTTGATTGTGACTTTAATTTGGCCATTGACCCCGTGAAAATACCTTTTTTTATAAGCAATAATTTCATTGAAAGGGAGCACAAGGAGTGCCCAACTCTTACAATGGGGAAAAAGAAAATGGGGAGGGCCTCCTCAAAACCTCCTGGGCCAAAACCCCTTGAAAAAAAGACTCAGGGAGGGAAAAAAGACTCAGGGAGGAAAAATACTGATTCACAGTCGAATCAAAATTTGGGTTTTTTTTATTTTAGTATCAAAAAATATTCACCTATTTTTTGTCCCTATAAAATTTTGTTTTCTTGTTTTTAGTCCTCATTACTATTAATAGCGTTTCATGGTTTTGATAGCACTTATAAAAGTAAAAAAAAAACACCATTAAAATTCTCGAAATGTTATTAAAGATCGTGAGGGACTTAAAACAAAAAAAAAAAACTAAATTTTATAGGGACCAAAAGTAAGTGAATTTTTTTGAGGGACTAAAAAAAATCCAAATTTTATGGGAACCAAAAACATATTTAACCCTTAATTAAATATTTTTAATGTTATATATTATATTAAGTGATAAATTTAAGATATAATTAAATAAAAATTAAGATAAAATAATTATTATATATTTTACATGACTAAATATAATCACAAGAATAAATAATAATAAAATAATATATGTGTAGTTTTATAACTTGACATTGGCCTTTTATTTGACTAAAAATATATTTTTTGAATTTAAAAATAGAAATTTTAATTATTTTTTTTAAACATAACGGTTCAAATCGATTCTCATCTTCTGTTTTGGGTTGGTTCTGAAACAGGACGGACACCAGATCGATTCTCGGTGAGCATTTGTGTCACCGTTGGCTTCAATCAAGAGGGTGTTGTAAAATTATCGATGTTTTTGAAATTCAGTGTCTAATAATTTTTTTTTCCCAACATACTTTTTTTGGGTACAAAACGGGGCTAAGCCCAAATTAAAAACAGAACATACTTCCACCTCTTAATGTAATATCTTATTATTGAGATATGCTTTGTAATTCAATTGCTTGTAAATATAGATAGGTGTAGTAAGTAAGCCTTTTATGGGCCTTCTCAAGTGTGGGCCTGGTCGAAATCATGGGTCTGGCTTATCTATATATACGTAGTAGCATGTACAGTTATTATCACTTGTGTAGAACGATTTACATAATACAGTTTTACTGCATCATTGTCTTGCCCTAGCTTTCTCTTCTCTCTAGCGCTCTCGCTCCTTTCCCTCTCCCCATGCGCCGTTTTCCCCCAACAAACTGGTATCAAGAGCTTTAAAGATCCTTCAAGATCCTTCAAGACTCATGGCAATGCGTGATAACTCTGGTGGAGGTATTCCGGGGAACCTCCCCATCTTTGATGGAAAGGATTACGAACGGTGGTGCGCGCAGATGAAGGTCCTGTTTCGGTATCAAGATGTTCTTGATGTCGTGAATGATGGTGTTCCACCATTGGCAGCAAACGCCACAGAAGCGGTGAGGAACAACCACCATTCGCTGAGAAAGAAAGATGGAAAAGGGTTGTTCTTGATTCACCAAAGTGTTGATTCCAACATCCTAAACCTGATCATTGACTGCGATTCAGCAAAGGCAGCGTGGGATGTCCTCAAGAACTCGTATGGAGGAGCAGATAGACTGAAGAAGATACGCCTACAGTCGCTCAGAAAACAGTACGAGGCCTTGAAGATGAAAGATGGAGAATCAATTGGAGAATTCATTACGAGGTTAGTAGCTTTAACTAATCAAATGAAAGGCAATGGTAAAACTGTGTCGAAAACAAGTAAAGTCGAAAAGGTGCTTAGATCCTTAACCCAGGAATTCGACTATGTTGTTACTGCTATTGAAGAATCCAAGAACCTAGATGAATTGAAGTTAGATGAACTTCAAGGTTCCTTAGAGTCTCATGAATTAAGAATAAGGCAGAGAAGTTCAGAGAAAGAAACTGAACAAGCCTTGTTATCATACTCCTCTAAGAAAAACAGGAAAGCAAACAACAAGAAAGAGAAGGGTAAAGAAAAGGGATCAAGCAGCAAGAAGAAAGAACAATGATCTTTCGACAAGAAGAAGCAAGATCTGTCGAAAGTGCAGTGTTATAACTGTCAGCAATTTGGGCATTATAGGAACAAATGCAAGAACAAGAAGGTTCCTAGAGATAAAGATGCTGAAGCCAAATTTGCAAGTGATGGAGACACAGATTCTGACTCTGACTCAAAAGGGTTTATGCTAATGGCAGTCGAAGATGAGATTGAAGAAATTGCTGAAAGTAGCGAGCAAAACAGTGGGAACACTAGTGAATGTGGAAACACTTGTGATGCTCAAAATACTTGTGCTTTGTGTGTGTGGAAGGGCAGTGGTAACACTGGTGATGCCTCCAACATAGCCAGCAATGATGATGAAGAATTATCCCTCATGACAGTTATTGACCCAGAATTGCTGTTGTTGAAGGCAGATACAAATTCGACTGAAGAGAAGTCTGTCGAATGGTATCTCGACACAGGATGTTCGAACCACATGTGTTTCCACAAGGAGTGGTTTGTCGAATTAAAGCAGATAAGCAAAAGAATTAGATTTGCAGACAACAGCAGAGTCACTGCAGAAGGAATTGGTACCATAAAGTTCCTGTCGAAAGATGGTAAGTGGTGCTATATTCAAGAGGTATTTTATGTACCAATGATGAAGAGCAATCTGCTAAGTATTGGGCAGATGATTGAGAAGAAATTCTCTGTCGAGATGGATAATAACAGTCTCAGCTTGTTTGATTCAAACAAGAAGATGATCCTGAAGGTGTCGATGCAGAGTAACAGAACCTTCAAGATCAAGTTGCAAGTAGTCGAAGAGAAATGCCTCAAAACTACTATCGAAGAGGAGCACTGGAAGTGGCACAGAAGATTTGGCCACCTAAACTTCAAGAGCTTGAGTCAACTACATGAAAAGATGATGGTTCATGGGTTGCCTGCAGTAAAGGTACCTGTCGAAGTATGTGAGTGTTGCTGCAAGTCGAAGCAACCAAGAAACTCCTTCAAGTCAGAGGTGCCTAGCAGAGCAGAGATGAAGTTGGAGGTGATATTTTCTGATGTTTGTGGTCCATTTGAGGTAAGTTCATTAGGAGGGAACAAGTACTTTGTCACCTTTATTGACGAATACACTAGAATGACATTGGTGTACTTGATTAAAAGGAAGAGTGAAGTACTGGGAGTGTTCAGAAACTTCAAGGTAATGATTGAGAAGCAAAGTGCATGTGCAATCAAAACCCTTAGAACTGATGGAGGTGGTGAGTACAACTCACATGAATTTGAAAAATTCTGTGAAAATGAAGGAATTGTACATGAAGTCACTTCACCTTACACACCTCAGCATAATGGAACTGCTGAGAGGAAAAACAGAACTATCCTCGACATGGTGAGAAGCATGATGAAAGAAAAGAAGCTTCCTCACAGTCTATGGGGAGAACTTGTAGCCACAGCAGTGTATATTCAGAATAAGTGCCCCACAAAGAGATTGATTGGGAGGACACCTGAAGAAGCTTGGCTAGGAAGAAAGCCAAGTGTCAAGCATCTCAGAATAATTGGCTCATTATGTTACAGACATGTCCCTGAGCAACAAAGAAGCAAGCTAGATGATAAAGCACAACAAATGATCCTTGTTGGCTACCATTCGACAGGAGCATACAAGCTGTATGATGCTGTGTCGAAGAAAGTGGTGAGAAGCAGGGATGTCATAGTAGATGAGTCGAAGCATTGGAACTGGGAAGAAGGCTATGAAAAACCTACAGTGATGGACTTCGACGAAGTTCAGGATCTAGATGATCAGAATGAAGCTACAGAACCTGAAGAAACTATTTCTGTCGAACCAGAACCTGCTGCTGTCGAACCAGAACCTGTTGCTGTCGAACCTATCAGAAGGTCACAGAGGGAAAGGCTGAGATCAGTAAGGCTAGAAGGATTCGACACGTTCCTAGATTCTGCTATTACAGCATAGGGGGACCTGACACACTTCGCACTGATGACTGAAGCAGAACCAGTGAATCTGGAGCAAGCCTTGAATCACAAACAGTGGAAGGAAGCCATGATTGACGAGTTGAAGCCAATAGAGAAAAATGGTACTTGGAAGCTAGTCGAACTTCCAAAGCATAAGAAGGCAATAGGTGTGAAATGGGTCTACAAGACCAAAGTCAAACCTAATGGAGAAGTGGCCAAGTATAAGGCCAGGTTAGTAGCCAAAGGTTTCCTGCAGAAACCTGGTTTGGATTTCAATGAAGTCTTTTCCCCTGTAGCCAGAATCGAAACAATAAGATTGGTAGTGGCATTGGCAAGTCACAGAGGCTGGCCCCTACATCAACTTGATGTAAAGTCAGAATTTCTCAATGGACCTTTGGAGGAGGAAGTCTATGTTTGCCAACCACCTAGTTTTGAGTCGAAGGGACAAGAAGACAAGGTATTCAAGCTTGAGAAGGCCCTATATGGACTCAAGCAAGCACCAAGGGCATGGAACAAGAGAATTGATTGTTTTCTCTTAGCTCAGAAGTTCATTAGATGCACCAATGAACATGGTGTATATGTTAAGAAGAATGGAACTTCGACTCAATTGCTACTGTGCCTGTATGTAGATGATCTACTAGTAACTGGCAGCAATGAGGTCGAAGTCGAAGCCTTTAAGAAAGTGATGATGTCTGAGTTCGAAATGAGTGATCTAGGACATTTATCATATTTCTTAGGAATGGAATTTACAGAGTCGAAGAAGGGAATATTTCTGCATCAGTCGAAGTCTGCAGCTGATATCCTGAAGAGATTCGACATGATCAACTGTAAGGAGGTTTCGACACCAACTGACTCAAGCAACAAGTTGTCGAAAGATGATGAAGGGATTGAAGTAGATGCCACCCTCTACAAACAGATTGTGGGATCCCTGAGGTACCTGTGCAACACTCGACCTGACATTATGTTTAGTGTTGGAATGATCAGCAGATTCATGGAGAAGCCGAAAAGCTCTCATCTAGTAGCTGCAAAAAGAGTACTAAGGTATATAAAGGGAACACAAAGTTATGGTATTCTCTTCCCTAGCAAGTCTGAGTCGAAGAATAGCGCTGAAGTGTTTGGTTACACAGACTCCGACTGGAGTGGAGACAAGAGTGATCGAAAGAGCACAAGTGGGTATGTATTCATGCATGGAACGACACCCATCTCTTGGTGCTCGAAGAAGCAATGTATAGTTGTGTTATCCTCTTGTGAAGCAGAGTATGTGGCTGCTTCCTTTGCAGCATGTCAAGCATCATGGCTGAGCATGTTATTGGTCGAAACTGGGCTGCACAGGGTCGAAGCAATGAAGTTGTTGATCGACAACAAGTCTGCGATAGATCTCGCCAAGAACCCTGTCGCACATGGTAGGTCGAAGCACATAGAGACCAGATATCACTTTCTGCGTGATCAAGTCAACAATGAGAAGCTGAATCTGGAGTATTGTTGTTCGGAACTTCAAGTAGCTGATGCAATGACCAAGCCATTGCAAAAGGGAAGATTCGAAGAACTGAGAACTATGCTTGGAATGATGTCATTTAGCAATGTGAATTAAGAGGGAATATTGAGATATGCTTTGTAATTCAATTGCTTGTAAATATAGACAGGTGTAGTAAGTAAGCCTTTTATGGGCCTTCTCAAGTGTGGGCCTGGTCGAAATCATGGGCCTGGCTTATCTATATATACATAGTAGCATGTACAGTTATTATCACTTGTGTAGAACGATTTTACATAATACAGTTTTACTGCATCATTGTCTTGCCCTAGCTTTCTCTTCTCTCTAGCGCTCTCGCTCCTTTCCCTCTCCCCTTGCGCCGTTTTTCCCCAACACTTATTACACTTTTTATGCATATTAAGAAAAGTTGATAGTGTAATTAATATGTATATTTTGTGTATGACTATTACTAAATTACCCTTTGTGTATAGAAACATTCATTGTTAACTTTTCCTATACCAATTAGTAGTATATTTGGAAAAAAAAGTAATAAATGTTCTAAATGTTTGTAAAGAGTCTTATATTTAGGGACAAACAAAAGTGTCAAAATGGTTTCATAATTAGGGACGAAACTCTTTTGATTTATAGGGGAAAAAACTTAATTTCCCATTTTAAGAAGATTAGCTATGGTTAATAAGACCTAGCATAACAAACAAAATCAATATTGTTAAGCTTCATATGTTCCGTTGTTATTTGGGTTTGAGCCTCAGATCTTCACTTTAGGTGTGGACAAAAAAAATAAGAATTCTTGATATCATATAAAATATAAAACATTACCGACGGATTTGTGGGATTTTCCGGCAGATTTATTTCCTCCGGAAATTTTCCGGCAGATTATTACGTATTTCCGGCAGATTATTGTGGACGAAATATAATTTTAAAAAAAAAATCCGCCAGTAAGGTAATTTCCAGCGGATCATTAAAAGCAGTGGGAATTTTAAATTTTGAAAATCCGCCAGAAATGACAAACCGACCAAAATCCACCGGAAACGTCATTTCCGGCGGATATTTTTGAAAATGCGGGAGTTTTAAATTTTAAAAAATCTGTCGGTAAGTCATTAAAATCCGCCGGAAATGACACAACGGTCAAAAGCCGCCGGAAACGTCATATCCGGCGGATATTTTTGAAAATACGGGAAATTTAAATTTTAAACTATCCGCCGGTACGTCATTAAAATCCGCCGAAACCCCCTAATCCGCCAAAAATATATTCAATCCGCCGGTAGGTGACATTTTCGGCGGATTTTTGAAAAATTCGACCGTTCCCCCTTCTTCCTATATATAACTTCTTCAAATTTCTTCTCCACATTTCTTCTTCACACTCAAATTCTCTTCTTGAAGTTCCTCTCTTCCTCCCTACGGATTCTCTTCTTCTCTCTACTAAATCTCTTCCTCTCTTTGGCAGATTTCTTCGGTCTAACGTATATTTGTAACATGAGTTAATAGTTTCAGTTTATGAATTATTTTATAATATGAGTTAGCTACTAACTGTGGTATTGTTTGTTTAGGTATTGTTTGAGTTTGGTTTCCTCTTTGTTTGAGTTGGGGATTCGCATCAAGTCAGAGTCTTCTCTTCACTACGGTTAGTTATCAAAGTCATTAGTTGGTATAAAACGTTATTTGATTTTATTAGTTTGAATTTTTTTATTAAGTAAATATCAAATATTATAATATATTAATATTAATATTATAATATATTAGTTTATAAAAAATAAAGTAATTAATATATCAATATATATCAAAAAGTAATATTTGATAGTTTCTTTCATTTAATTTGTTAAAAAATAAAGTCAATGTAATTAATAAATCAAAAATATAATAATATATTAGTAAAAAATAAAGTCAATGTAATTATTATTTTCTATTGTTTGTAATTTTTAGATAAATACGAAATTTTATTAATTTATATTGATGTTAATTAATATATCAATATATATCAAAAAGTAATATTTGAAGGATCTAAAGACTCAAAATTATTAATGTGTGTGCGATTGTTGGGTCTTAAGTCTCAATTTAATGTTGCTGAGTTGTGCATGGAATATATGACCAAAATGATGTTGGATGGAACCCCCATTAGAGGATTTTTGTCGCAGATTAATTATGATGCTAAAAGATAGGTATCGAAGCTTGGCTTAAAATCTAAAAGAATTGATTGTTGTGTGTTTGGTTGCATGCTCTATTATAACAATGGGTTTGGCATAAAATGATGGAGAGTTGTCGAAATGCAAGTTGTGTGGAGAGCCACGCTATCGTGTGAGTAAGAAAGGGATGAGCAGAGGCAAACTGGTTCCACGATGTTGCGCCCGAAAAAGTCCCCGAGGGAAAACCTTCCTCGTTCACAATTTTTCCTAAGACAATGAAGCCGCCACCAATATTTATTAAGGAAAATATTAGGAAAACCTTTTTTGGAAAGCGATTGGTCTTGCGAAACTAGAGAATAGGGTTCGGGGGTCGGTTACGCGCAGGGAAGGTGTTAGCACCCCACACGTCCTCTCTACTGAGAGGGAACCTTTAATTAAATGTGTGGTTTTTAGTGTGTTGACTTGAAAATACTTAATTTTGCCTCTCTACTTCTTATTGAAAAAATCTTAATGAAAATCTTTATTTATTATGAAAAAGGGGGAAAAATGGTTTTTTAGAAAAAAAGTGCTTGACGGGACATGGCCCGCTCCTACGTATCTCCAGGTGCGATGGAGAACTCAAAGCTACGTAGTTCTTCTGTGTAGAAAATGTTTGTGGGTTGGTGTTTTTTAATGTAGGGGTTTTAGGACTGTGTGATCTGTGTTGGAGGACCACTGGGGGTCTGAAGGAGCACTGGGGCTCTGAAGGGCCACTGAGGGCTGAAGGAGCGCTGGGGCTCTGAGGGACCACAGTTCACTTATCTTAAAACGATGATTAACCCGGCCGTACGACCGACTTAATCCCCTACTTTGAAAATAAGACTTTTGCTTTTGAAAGGAAGGAGATCTGTTTGTATATTCTTTAATTTTAGAAATTGTTTATTTTTGCGCTTGACAGGGGCGTGGCCCTACTCCTACGTATCTCCGGGTGGAGAATCAAAGGCGACGTAGTTCTAGGTTCTTTTGAAAATAATTGTTGAAAACTTATTGTGAAAATGATTTTTATTTGTTATGCTTGACGGGATGTGACCCGCTCCTACGTATCTCCTGGTGCGATGGAGAATTCAAAGCTACGTAGTTCTTCTTTGTTTGGAAAACGTTTTTTGTTTTTTATCTTGTTTAATTGTGAGAATTGAGCTTTCATGATGATCAATTGAGCAAAGGCTCCAAGTGACCACCATTAGCACTCCATTGTTAATAATCATGCAAGCAAAGGCTTCGCAATACTACTAACAAAGTTTTTGATTTAGTGAAAATCTTTAGGAAAATTAGGCGTTCATGATGATAAATTGAGCAAAGGCTCCAAGTGATCGCCACTGGTACCTCATTGTTAATAATCATGCAAGCAAAGGCTTCGCAAGACTACTTAACAAAGTTTGATTTTGAAGAGTTTTCGCAATTGGATTGATTCTCGTTTAGGGAAAAAAAATCTGTTATTTTGAAAAAAAGGTTGGTGAGAAAAAGGTTTACTTAGGGGAAAGAAGTATGTTTGTATTTATTTTAATTTAGAAATTGTTTGTTTTAAATAGGGATTTTAGGACATGATCCGTAACGGTTCATTTGTAGTCCTAAAAAGCTGACTAATCCGACTGTACAGTCGACTTAATCCCCTATTTATATTTTTGAAATTTTTATAAAATAATTTGTGTATTTAAAAAAATTAATGACGACACTAACAATTAATAAAGCGTAAAGTTAATAAATAAATAACTATACATATAAATAAATAAATGAATAAATAATAAATAATTATTTACATAGATAAATAAACAATATAAATAATAAATAAGTATGTACATAAATAAACAGTATACATAATAAATAAATATATACAAAAATAAATAAATAAATGCAACACTAACCTCCAGCTGATCAATGCGATCAACGCCGAAACGGACCGAGCAATCTGACCATATCAACCGCGAACCCGACTCCTATCTGGTCCGTTTTCACCCGAAAACCACCAAGTAAAGGACCTCAACGGCCATCCCAAAAATAACTAAAGACGGGCTTTTAATCTAACGGACTGCAAAAGCTAGTCCAAAAGAATTAAAGACAGGCTTTTAATCTAATGGACTACAAATGCTAGCCCAAAAGATCACTTACCCCATCAATCACCCATGTCCATAGCCTTTGTATCTCCATCTCTTTTATAGCCAAAGGCTAGGGAGTTCTTGTTTCTCCCAAGCAATGTAGGACTAAAACAACATAGAAAAAGCAATTTTCGTTTTTCTCAAACCAGCCTCCGTAAAAGTGTGATTTCGGATTTTTTAACCGTTGGATCATCTTTCTTTTTGGACAGCAGGTTCATGAGACATCCATCCTCACTTCTACCGTTCGGATCGTCGAAACGAGGTCTGAGAAGAGAGAAATTGCATTTGGAAAGTAGCTAAAAACTAATCCCGTTTTTTCTCAAACCAGTCATATTGACAGTGCGATTCCAGATTCGTTAACCGTTGGATCATCGTTGTTTTTTGACACCAGGTTCATGAGATATCCATATTCAGTTCTACCGTTCGGATCGTCGAAACGAGGTCTGAGGAGAGAGAAATTGCCTTCGCAAAAGTAGAAAAAACAACTCCCGTTTTTCTCAAACCAGCCACCGTACAAGTGCGATTCTGGATTCGTTAACCGTTGGATCATCGTTGTTTTTTGACACCAAGTTCATGAGACATCCATCTTCACTTTCACCGGTCGGATCGTCGAAATGATGTCCGAAGAGAGAGAAATCACCTTTGCAAAGTAGCTGCAGTTTTGGGTACTTGGTTTATTTTTGTATTTTTGTAACTTTGACATTCTTGGGCCAAGTCATGTACATGGACATTCTCCTTTTTTTTTTTGTAATAATAATCTTTTATTGCACCTCCCTTTTTTATTTTCTTTTGTAATTTGTATTATTTCTTATCTATTTTATTTTTTATTTTCGTTTTTTTAATTAAAGATATTGTAACAAGAAAAATAAATTAAATCTACTATGTAATTTTTGTGTTGAAAGTTAGGGTTTGGACCTAAGCCGGACAAAATTGGGGTATGACACACGAAAAGCAATGTTCTATCTGTCGCTTATACCAAGGCTATAGAGGATGTTTACTTCAATGGAGACCGCGGGTAAAATGACGTGGCACCATCAAAATAGAAATAATTTTGGTGAATTACGTCACCCATCTGATGGTGAAGCTTAGAAGCATTTTGATCATGTTCATCCAAATTTTGCCAGTGATCCACGCAATGTTCGGCTTGAATTATGCTCTGATGGTTTCACACCATATATTCAAGCGTCGGCAACACCGTATTCATGTTGGCTAGTTATTGTTACCCCTACAACCTTCCTCCAGAAATGTGTATGTCTAAACCATACATGTTTTTAAATTCTATTTTTCCAGGGCCAAGTAATCCAACGGCTGGTATTGACATATATTTGCAACCTTTGATTGATGACCTAAAAAGGTTGTGGAATGGTGTTTTAACTTATGATGCAGCACGTAAACAAAATTTTGTGATGAGGGCAGCTTTGATGTGGACCATTAATGACTTCCCTGCCTATGGAATGTTGTCTGGATGGGGGACACATGGTAAGATGACGTGTCCGATTTGCATGGTTGACACAAAGGCTTTTACTCTTAAATACAGAGGAAAAACTTCATGGTTTGACACGCACCGTAGGTTCTTACCTATGGATCACCCATTTAGAAAGCAGAAATATGCGTTCATCAAGGGAAATGTTGAAACAGCTAGACCTCCTCGTAGGTTGACACCAGAGGAAGTTTGGAATAGTGTTAGGGATATCCCTCGTGTGGAAGTCATAGCGGGTGTTGTTTCTCGTCCAGATGGCTATGGACAATGGCACAATTGGACAAAAAAAAGTATTTTTTTGGAACTTCCCTATTGGAAAGATAATCTATTGAGACACAATCTCGATGTAATGCATATAAAGAAGAATTTTTTTGACCACATATTTAACACTGTCATGAACGTGAAAGGCAAAACGAAAGACAATGAGAAAGCTAGGAAGGATATAGATCATTAGTGTAGCCGAAAGGATTTGTTGTTGGTTGAGCAATGTATTAGGACTTTGAAACCCAAAGCCAATTATACTTTATCTACCGAACAAGCGAAAGCAGTTTATCAGTGGATAAAAGAGTTGAAAATGCCAGACGGTTATTCTTCCAATTTATCTAGTTGTGCGGATGTGGATAATGGGAGGTTGCATGGGATGAAGAGCCATGATTGTCATGTATTCATGGAGTGCTTACTTCCTATCGCTTTTAGTTCGTTGCCAACACACGTTTTGAATCCGCTCATTGAAATAAGTCAATACTTTAAGAATTTGTGTTCTGCAACGCTAAAAGCTGATGATCTTTCAAAAATGGAACAAGACATCCCACTTATCTTATGCAAGTTGGAGAGAGTATTTCCGTCTAGTTTCTTTGATTCTATGAAGCATCTACCGGTGCATCTCGCATATGAAGCTAAACTTGGCGGACCTGTCCAATACAGAAGGATGTATCCGTTTGAATTAATTATTATATTAAATTAATTATTAATTTTCATTCCTAATTTTTATTTTTTTAATTAGTAAATTAATTATTAACTTTTATTTTTCTATCAATAATTAAAGTTTTTAGTTAAATAATATTAATTTTTTAACTAAAATGAAAATTAATTTCCGGCGGATTTTTATTTTTTCAAAAAAAAAGGCGGATTTTTTATTTTTTTCTAAAAAAAATGTTTTTCCCGGCGGATAATCGGCCGATAATGTTATGCGATTTTTTTGGGAGTTTCCGGCGGATTTTTCGGCTCCACAAAATCCGCCGGAAACCGTTTGCTGCGAGCTGGCTACCGGCGCGAAAAATCCGCCGAAAAGTCCAATTTTTCGGTGGTTTTTTGACTTTTCCGACGGATTTTGCCGGTAATGTTATGCGATTTTGCCGGAAATTTCCGGCGGATTTTTCGGCGCCACGAAATCTGCCGGAAATTACCGACGGATAATCCGCCGGAAATTATCGACGGATAATCCGCCGGAAACCGTTTGCTGCGAGCTGGCTACCGGCGCAAAAAATCTGCCGAAAAGTCCAATTTTTCGACGGATTTTTAACTTTTCTGACTGATTTTGCCCGCCGAAAAAACCAACTTTTCTTGTATTGCCACTACATCGGTGGTCCCGGGTTCAACTCCCGGAAACTAACAATCTCCCACCCCCACTAACATTGCTTATCAAAAAAAAAATCTGAACTAATTGAAAGAGTGTTTTGGGCAAGATGTCATTAAGTTGGAGTAATGTTAGTTAAAATGAACTTATATTGTTGGTTAAAAATATTGTTTATATTTTTTTGGTTACCATGTTATTTGTGCGTAGTATCCACCGACTTTTTTGTGACTAATCCACGCCGGAGAACTTGACTGACCATGTACGTGTACACTCGACTTTGTCGGTCCGTGTGATTCAATTTCTTATATTATAGGCCACTAGAGTATGATTTTCTACTACAATATAATCAAACACAATAACGCCAAAATGTCGATTTTAGACATTTTCCTGCTTGCCACATGTCCAAAAATAGGGGCAAAATGGTATATGTAATGCCAAAAAAAAGCAAGCAGCAAAAGTCAAAAATGCTGGAAAAAAAACAGCGCAAGTCATAAAAACTGAAAAAAAAACTGCGCAACAGTACGCGCTACAGTGTGCAGCAGTACACTACAGTGCGCGCTACAGTGCGCTCTACAGCGCAACAGTAAAAGTCAGAATTTATTTAACTTTTTTTTAAAACACTTTTAACTGATTTCTTTTAAATAACTTTTTTTCATTTTTTTAAAAAATCACTTTTTTTCCAATTTTTTTCCTGATTTTTTTTTCAATTATTTTTCTAAAATTTCATTTTTTCTACAATTTTCTACTAAACAAATCATTTTTTCATTACAAAAAATTATCAAATAACTATTTTATAATTATTAAAAGGGAGTAAAATGCCAATGGGAATGCCAACGGTAGTGGCAACTAGAGCGCCAACGGAAGTACCGACTTTTTTTAAACTTTTTCCAACAAAACTATTTAAAAAAAATTATTCATTTTTATAATTTACTCAAACTACTAAAATTAATCAATTTAACCACTATTAATTGTCAGAAAAACCTATACGTTTAACAAAATTTTCAAAGACTAAAATTTCCAAATTTCCAAATAACTAAATTATTAAATTAATATTATACTCAATAATTGAATAATCTAAATTTTTTTATTTACTATAATCTCTCTACTAAAACTACTAAAATCAATCAATTTTTTCATAAAAAATAAAATCAATCAATTTAATCACTACAACAAATTACCAAATAACTATTTTATAACTACTAAAAAGGTGTAAAATGTCAACGGGAGTGGCAACGAGAGCGCCAACGGGAGTGACAACGAGAGCGAGAGTGTCAATGAGAGTGGCAAGGAGAGCGCAAACAAGAATGCCAACAGGAGGACCAACGAGGATGCAAATGGGAGGGCCAACGGGGATGCATATTTTACCTCTAATGTCCAAATACATTATTATGGATAAATGTAATTTTTATTGTCAACGGGGATGCATATTCCAATTTGAATTTCAAATCATACATTTTAGACATTGTTCACAACTTATGAATTATGAATATCTTCCAAATTACTATTATGACTCCATGGCAATACACCGACCATACAGTATCACCCGTGTGTATGCACGGGTAAAATACTAGTTTTATTCTTATATTCGAGACCCCAACGGAGTCTACTACAATATAATCAAACACAATACCGCCAAAATGTTTATTTTAGACATTTTCCTGCTTGCCACATGTCCAAAAATAGGGGCAAAATGGTATATGTAATGCCAAAAAAAAGCAAGCAGCAAAAGTCAAAAATGCTGGAAAAAAAACAGCGCAAGTCATAAAAACTGAAAAAAAAAACTGCGCAACAGTATGCGCTACAGTGTGCAGCAGTACACTACAGTGCGCGCTACAGTGCGCTCTACAGCGCAACAGTAAAAGTCAGAATTTATTTAAATTTTTTTTTTAAACACTTTTCTCTGATTTCTTTTAAATAACTTTTTTTCATTTTTTTAAAAAATCACTTTTTAAAATCACTTTTTCCCAATTTTTTTCCTGATTTTTTTTCAATTATTTTTCTACAATTTTCTACTAAACAAATCATTTTTTTTCATTACAAAAAATTATCAAATAACTATTTTATAATTATTAAAAGAGAGTAAAACGCCAATGGGAATGCCAACGGTAGTGGCAAAACTAGAGCGCCAACGGAAGTACCGACTTTTTTTAAACTTTTTCCAACAAAACTATTTAAAAAAAATTATTCATTTTTATAATTTACTCAAACTACTAAAATTAATCAATTTAACCACTATTAATTGTCAGAAAAACCTATATGTTTAACAAAATTTTCAAAGACTAAAATTTCCAAATTTCCAAATAACTAAATTATTAAATTAATATTATACTCAATAATTGAATAATCTAAATTTTTTTATTTACTATAGTCTCTCTACTAAAACTACTAAAATCAATCAATTTTTTCATAAAAAATAAAATCAATCAATTTAACCACTACAACAAATTACCAAATAACTATTTTATAACTACTAAAAAGGTGTAAAATGTCAACGGGAGTGGCAACGAGAGCGCCAACGGGAGTGGCAACGAGAGCGGGAGTGCCAACATGAGTATCAATGGGAGTGGCAAGGAGAGCGCAAACAAGAATGCCAACAGGAGGACCAACGAGGATGCAAATGGGAGGGCCAACGGGGATGCATATTTTACCTCTAATGTCCAAATACATTATTATGGATCAATGTAATTCTGATTGTCAACGGGGATGCATATTCCAATTTGAATTTCAAATCATACATTTTAGACATTGTTCACAACTTATGAATTATGAATATCTTACAAATTACTATTATGACTCCATGGCAATACACCGACCATACAGTATCACCCGTGCGTAAAATACTAGTTTTATTCTTATATTCGAGACCCCAACGGAGTAAGAGATTAAATATGGTTACTATAACCTAGTAGATATTATTTTAATATTTCTTAATTTATGTGTACTTACCTTAATTAAAGTATATTTTTTTGTCAAAGCTGAGTGTCATTATGGAGTAACATTTTTTCTTAACAGATTTGATTTTTATAAGACTTCATAATCATACACACAAAAATGAGTCTCATGTAGACTTGTAGTGTAACGGCATGGGTTCGGCTTTTTGGGCTCAAATCCGATCAAACCTTCCCATCGCTTATCTTTATCCTATGACATATGTTTAACAATGCATATTCATTTCAAGTTAGGATGTAATCATTAGGACGTGGTTACCGTGAATTTTGGTAAACAACTGCTGGTTTAGAATTTGTTACTTGCAAGATCAACCAGTAAATCTTAAGACATTTGTGCTATAGTTTTTCAGAAAAAATTATGAATGTTCTTGATGTTATTTGTAATAACTGACAATTTCAAAGTTGTTGAAACTGTCGAATTGCCTTACGTATCTTTTGAATTCGATCAAGTGCAGAACTCAAGTAGATTGCAGAAATATTTAAGGAAACATAACTAGATTGCGTCGAAATAAAAGAAATTGGTACACAATGGTTTCTATAACTCATGTTTCTCTGTAACTTGGAATTCTGAGCGTGAGAAATATGTATGAGAGTTTGTGACCCCTTTTTTCTATGAAAAACTACTATATATACTATGAAGAAACTGTAACTGCCTACAACGGCAATATATAACTGTACAAAGGAATTTAAAAACAACAACTGTCGTATCCTTCAACGGCGTAACTGCTACGTTCTTCGACAATGCTGCTTTAGCCTTAATCTGTTACTAGACTTTTATTCCCCTTTCTGTCGAAGTATTGCCTTCAATGCCTCAATTTCACCGTCTTTGTGAAGTAGTCGAAAGTCGAAGATCACCTTTGAATTACCATCCCAATGTCGAAAATCAACATTTCTATTTTAAAGTGACAAGCCAAACCTCATTGACTGCATTTAATTGAGTCTGTCGAAAATGTAGGCTAACAAATTGCCCCCCAAAAATGTCATTTTCGACTGAGGTTTAAACGAAGGTAGAAAATTGACGTTTTTGAATTGTCTCTCAGCAACCCTATGTCAAGCACTCTAACGTCATCAACGTCACTCTTCAGCGTTGAAGAGACGTTTTCTTTCTCGTCATGTTAGCACTTGAGTGTGATGTCATATTAATGGCCACGTTTTGCTTTGGAAACTGCCACACTCCATCACTTCCATCACTTTTGTAACTGCTACACACGTTCCCCAAGTAACTGCCATCATTGCTCTTCTCTTTTTTTTTTATATATATATTGGCTTTTTAGCTCTTTTTTATCTTGGTTCTTGTAGTTTCGACAATGTATTCGACAATGTATTCTACAATGTATTCTGGCACCAATGCCATGTTTGGTTTAACTTCACTGTTTTACTCTTGCGCTATTTTAACTTCTTGCAACATTGGCTTATATTTCTTTAAATACTTGTCATTTATTCGCAAAATTCGACTATCAGCGCCTAATTCCTCGACTTCATAGGCACCATTAGAAAAAACTTGCGTAATTCGAAATGGTCCTTCCCAATTTGGTGACCATTTGCCTAAGACTCTATTTGTTTATCCATAGGCAAAACAACTTTCCAAACTAAGTCTCCCAAGGCAAATGTTTTCGACTTAACCCTTCTATTATAGGCTTTGGCTATTCTCTCTTTTTTCCTTGTAAGGACATCTAATGCAGCTAATCTTTCTTCACCTAAATCAATTAATTCATCTAATATCATATTCCAATAATAATCTGATGGAATCTCATATTGCCTTTGAATCCTAGCATATTGTAGATGAATTTCAACTGGTAACACTGCATCATGCCCAAACGTAAGTCTAAATGGAGTAGCATTAATAGACTCTCTAGGGGAATTTCGACAAGCCCATAAAACTTGGTCAAGAGTCTTGTGCCAATTTCTTGGTTTTTATCCAATATGCTTTTTTATCAAGTTAATGATGATTTTATTGACTGCTTCCACTTGACCATTGGCTTGTGCATAATATGGTGTCGATCTTAATAACTTAAAACCTGTTTCAGAGGCAAATTCCAAAATCCTTCGACCAGTAAAAACTGAGCCTTGATCTGTGGAAATGGTTTATGGAATCTCAAACCTATATAGAATATGGTTTTGAATAAAATTCATAATTGCCTTGGTCAACATTGGCTAAGGGAATAGCTTCAACCCACTTGGTAAAGTAATCTATGCCTACTAATATATAACGGTGGCCTTTCGACGAAGTTGGTCTAATCTCACCAATTATGTCTAAAGCCCAACCTCTGAATGGTCAGGGTTTAATTATTGAATGCAATTCATTTGCGGGCACATGTTGAACTCTTGCGTGCCTTTGCCATTCTTGACAACCCTTAGCAAACTCTATACAGTTTTTCAACATAGTTGGCCAATACACACCTTGTCGAAACAAGAGCCATTTCATCTTGTGACCTGCTTGATGTGAGCCACAAGCACCACTATGAGTATTGAATATTGCCAAATAAGCTTCGTTTTCACTTAGGCATTTAAGCAAAACTCCTTCAGAAGTCTTTTTGAACAATTCATTTCCAACAATCATGTAGCTTAAGGCTCTATACTTGATTTTTCGACTAGTTGCTCCTGTTGGATTTTCCAAGTATTCGACAATTGGTTTTCGCCAATCATCATTCGACATATTGTCAATGGCAAAATTTTCAAAATTTTCAATTTCAGTTGGAGGTGACACCACTTTTGACTTGTCTCCCCCCCCCCCCAAGTTTTGGCATTGACAATTGTGTGTTGGAACTATCTGTCGAAAAGAGCTTCTCTTTTATTTGAGTAAAGACCCAAATTGGTCCTTGACAAATTTTTCGTGGGACGAATTCGTCCCTCACAATTTTTTCGGGACACATTGGTCCCTGACAATTCCACAACGGGACACGTTAGTCCCTCCATCCATTTTGACGTTAACAGCCTTTCCAACGTCGCATACGTGGCACGTTAAGTGCCACGTGTCACGTTAAGTGCTAATTTTGGGACAAATAAGTCCCTGGTTTACAAATGTTAAAATAGCCCATATTAGTCCCTGAAGTGGTTTCTGGTATTCAAAACCAGTTTCCACCATTTTACTGCTGTTTCTCAGAGACAGAGAGAAAGCGCAGAAAGAAGAAGAAGAACCAGTGTTCGCCGTAGAAGAAGAAGGTAGGTTTTGTTGACTATTTTTCGTTTTGATTCATGATTCGTGTGTGATTTTTAATTCCATTTTATATTCTGATTTCTATTCGTTCATTGGTAGTTTGAGTGTTGATTACAAGAATGAGCAGTCATGGATCTCAAACTACTCACTTTTATTCTTGCGATTCAACAAACACTCGTAGGCATTGGAGTGGCCCAAGATGTTGTTGTGGGTTAAAAGCTGATGTAACCCTTTCAAAGACAGCAGCAAACCCCAATAGAGAGTTTTTTGGGTGCCCTAATTTTAAGGTAATTAAGCTGTAAATGTTAATTCTGTTTCCATTACTTTGCAGATTTTAATCATAGTTTTTTATACAATGCAGAACCACATGCCAAATTGTAAATGTTTCATATGGGTTGATGAATTCTTTGAGACCCATAATCAGATTGACCTCCAAGAAAGTAAAACCATTCAATTGGAAAAGGAGCTAGAAGCGATGAAAAATCATATGTACGAAGTTGAAGCGAAGATGGATGCAATACAAATCAAAATGACTGAAATGATGCAATTGAAAGTGCAAGGAGCTAATGGGTGGAAACATTATGTATGGATAGTTGGAGTTGTGATTGTTGCTATTTTAGTGAAGCTTATGTTATTGTAATGAACCTTAGCTTGTTGTACGAAGTTGAAGCGAAGATGGCATGATTTGCTATCTTGTTGTAATGAACCTTATGTTGTTGTAATGAACCTTATCTTGGTGTGTATTTGTGTGTGAAGTGCAAACTGAAATAAATGATATAACTGAAAGAACTGGAAACTGAAATCATACAAAGGAAACATCCATTAGAAAGCCCCATTTGTTCATTAGTGCACCAAAATAAACTACAAAAACACTATTTGTTCATTAGTTACATATTCTCCAAAATAAACTACAAATCATCCCCTAGTTAGGCCTAGATGGTCTGTATCCAGGACTAGGCATGAATCGGAAATTCATGTTTGCCGTCCATTTCTCATCTTCATTCTGAGAAACTGCTCTTGGAGGTATAAAAGGCCTAATAGGAGGTGGTCGAATTGCTGGTATACCAACTGCTGAAGAAGGAAGTGGGTTGAAAGGTGGAGGCGTTGATTGCGGTCTCATTTGAGCAGGTGGCCTAATTGGTGCTGGTCTTATAGCAGGTGGTTCTGATTGTGATTCCTGAAATAGAAAAATATAGGCCAAATTAGTCCCTCACTAATATAAAATAGGCCATATTAGTCCCTGACAAATATCAACCTAGGCCATATTAGTCCCTGACAAATATCAAAATACGCCATATTAGTCCCTGTTAATACAGACATACAGACTGATAAATGCATGTACTAACAAGTTACACAGGTACTCTATTAGTTCAATATACCAGAATGATAACAATAGCTACTCTAGAAATTGTAGATATTAATACCTGTGTGACAACTTGTGGCTGTGATGGGGTTAGGCTAACTTCATCTTGAGTAGGTTGTTTAGCCACTCTAACCTTCTTTGCAGCTTTCCTTTTGAAATATCCAGGTTTAGCAGGTCCTTTGCATGTCTTTTCATAATGACCAGCTTGAAGACACTTAGTGCAGGTTGGCCTGTACCTCTTTTTAAGCTTCTTTCCACCTGGCACTTCTTCAGAAACCGCATCCTTTCTTCTATGTTTTTTGTGCCTTCCAATAGGCCTCTTTAGTGGTGGTGGCTCTGGTTTAGGATGTTCACTAACAACCCAATATTCTTCACTATTGACAGGTTGAATATAGTGCTCATAAGTTGCAATCAAAGCCTCCATGGTCAGCCATTGATGCACATAAGACTCGGGTTTCTCATGTTTATGTGCAATACATGCGATGGCATGCTCACAAGGCATCCCAGTCAATTGCCACACTTGGCATGTACAAGTCTGGTGAGTTAAACTGGCCCCAACCTTGGAATTTTGTTTATGAACCTCAAAGGTTTCATTGGAAGGATCACCAATAAAAATAGCAGTCCAGAACATACTCTCCATCTTCAACTGTTCCATCCTTTTTCTTTGCACAGGAGGTAGTATATCCTTGTAACTCCCTAATACCCTTTTATGTCCCACCATTCTTGTCAGACAGTAGCACCTCAAAGATTCTAGCATTGTCAAAATTGGCTTATCTCTATGCTTAACAATCTTGGCATTCCAAATTTCACAGTTGTTGTTTGTGATGTTGTCCACCTTAGGCCAGTGACTGAAATATGCCTTCACCCATGCACTTGGCTCAATGTTGTTTAGGTAACTCCATGCCTTTTCATTTATTGCCTTCAGCCTAATCATGTTTGTCTTGAATTCTGCCTCAGTTGTACTCCTTGAACATTGAAAGACCATTGTACGCAAATCTGCTTCTTTAAATTGCTTTATAAAGTTCTTCCAAATGTGTACAACACAATTTCTGTGATGGGCACCTGGCATTAGTTCTTTCAGTGCTGGAATTAACCCCTAACAAATATTTAAATAGGTCATATCAGTCCCTGACAAATATATAAACATGACATATTCGTCCTTACTACGTACTACTACAATCACATAACATGCATGCATTAAACAATTCAAAATCAAGTCAAACAAGGACAAAATACACAGCATTAAACAACTCAAAATCATGTGCATTACGGTTTTCCTCTTAAACAACTCAAAATCATGTGGATCAGTAAACAAATAAAAATAGGGAAACAACTAAATAACCTCTTAAGTTAGGGCTTTTCTCTTAAATAACCTATTAGAAACGAAAATGGTGGAAGAAGATGAAAGCCACGAAAAAAGAAAATCAAAGAACAGATAAAAATCAAACACTAAAAACCTAACCTTTGCGAAAATGGTAGAGAGCCACGGCCAGATGCGTGTCAACGGCGTCCAACAGCAGTAAAATGGTCTTCTCCTTCTACGGCGTCTCTTCTTCGTTTTTCTTCTTCTGCGCTTTCTTCTTCTACGGCGCTTCTTCGTTTTTCTTCTACGACGTCAACAGCAGTAAAATGGTTTTCTGGTTTTGAATACCAGAAACCACTTCAGGGACTAATATGGGCTATTTTAACATTTGTAAACCAGGGACTTATTTGTCCCAAAATAAGCACTTAACGTGACACGTGGCACTTAACGTGACACGTGGCACTTAACGTGCCACGTATGCGACGTTGGAAAGGCTGTTAACGTCAAAATGGATGGAGGGACTAACGTGTCCCGTTTTGGAATTGTCAGTGACCAATGTGTCCCGAAAAAATTGTGAGGGACGAATTCGTCACACAAAAAATTTGTCAAGGACCAATTTGGGCCTTTACTCCTTTTATTTCTATCAACTCTTGCAATTTTTCTTTAGAAACTCTGTAGCCTGAAGCAATCTGTGCCAACTCATTTGCCTCTTGGTTATCAATTCTAGGCACATGTTTAATGTCAACATGAGTGAAACGTTTTAACATTGCATTGGCAGTAATAAAGTACTTTATTAAGTGTTCTTTGATGCACTTGTACTCTTTTGTTAATTGTTTCACAACTAGTTCAGAGTCACCTCTAATTTCGACGGCTTTTGCCCCCGACTCTAGCAGCATTTCAAGTCTTGCTATCAAGGCTTCATATTCAGCCTCATTATTGGAGCAATTTCCTTCGATTTTAAACTTAAATTTTGTTGGTATCTTTGTTGGAGATATTATGAGTACTCCAATTCCTGTACCATTTTTATGGCTTGACCCATCGAAGTACAACTTCCAGGGTTGAACATCCACAAAGCTTAACGTTGCTTCGACCAAAGAGTGGTCTACAATGAAGTCAGCAACGACTTGGCCTTTAACAGCTTTCAAAGGCTGGTATGTGAGTGAATATTTAGATAAGGCTAAAGCCCATTTTCCAATTCGACTATGTAAAATTGGTTTTGACAGCATATGTTTAATTATATCATAATGCGAATAAACATACACATCAACAGGCTTTATATTGCTTCAATTTTGTACATGAAAAATACAAACATAGGCATAGGTTCTCAATTGGATGATATCTCGTTTCTGCATCATTCAATAGTCTACTAAGATAATAAATGGCTCTTTCGACACCATTTTCATCCTCTTGTGCTAACATACTACCTATTGTCATCTCTGTCGCTGCTATGTACAATTTCATTACCCTATTCCTAATAGGGGAAGCAACATAGGTGGTTTAATCAAGTAAGACTTGATCTCGTCGAAGGCTTTCTGGTGTTCTAGATCCCATCTGAACACATCCTCTTTTTTCAGTCGAAGTAATGGCGAAAATACTTGTGTCTTTCCACTTAGGTTTGAAATAAACCTTCTTAGGAAGTTAATCTTTCCTAGTAAAGACTGTAACTCTTTCTTTGTCGAAGGGGCCTTCGTTTCCAAGATCGTTTTCGTCTTGTTTTGATGGATCTCAATGCCTTTTTTGTGCACAACAAAACCCAAGAAATCACCTGCACGAACACAAAAGGCACATTTGATTGGATTCATTTTCAATCCATATTTTCTCATTCTTTCGAATGATTGTCGAAGGTGGTCTAAATGACCACTTTCTGATGAAGACTTAACAATAATGTCGTCTATGTATACTTGCATAAAATCTTCTATAAAATCATGAAACATAGAATTCATTGCCCTTTGGTATGTTGCACCAGCATTTTTTAGGCCAAAAGGCATTACTACCCATTCATAAACGCCTAAAGCCCCAGGACAGCGAAATGCTGTTTTCGACACATCTTCTTCAGCAATATAGATTTGATTATAACCTGAGTACCCATCAAACATACTTAGATAATCAAACCCTGCTGCTGAGTCGACCAATATTTCTGCCACTGACATGGAATATTCAACCTTTGGCGTAGCATTGTTTAAGTCCCTAAAATCTATGCAGACTCTAAGAGTTCCATTTTTCTTAATTACATGAACTATATTAGCTAACCAATCAACATACCTTGCAGTTCTGATGAACCTGCTCCTGAGTAACCTTTCGATCTCTTCTTTGATCTTCGATAAGATTTGTGGTGCAAACCTTCTTGGTGTTTGTTTCACAGGTTTCTTATCTGGTCGAATTGGCAGCTTCAATTTCACTAATTCTCGACTCAAACCATGCATTTCATTATAATCCCATGCGAAGCAATCTTTGTACTGTTTCAAGAGCTCTATTGTTCGATCTCTCAAACTTTTGTCGATTTTAGCACTAATAAACGTTGGCCTCTTTATAGAGCCATCTCCCAAGTCAATTTCTTCCAAGGGATCTAGTGCTTGAATTCTCTTGTTCGAACCCATTGGGTCTTTTTCAAATCCTAAAGGCTCGTCATCATAGATACAGTCTAGCCTTTCGTCTTCGACCATATTTTCTTTATCATGTCTAATGGTTTCACCTACCATTTTTTGTTGCATTTCGGCTTCTAAAGCCTCATTTTGCTTGTTCTCGGCCACATAGACCGTAATCATTTCCCATGCACTGGGTTGAGACATTACCAATTATTTAGGGTCCATCCCACCCAATAGGTTTGCTGTAACCTTTTGGGCAGCTTGCTTCACCAATTACCTCCCTTTCCCAAATAAATCCATGAGTAGGGTGAAGGTCTAGTGAAGCATAAACATTGTCTTGGGGTACATAGGCACTGTCAGAAGGTGTACATGGCGCAATGTTTGCCAATTTCTTGTCGAAAGTCTTCTTTGTGACGTGATCTACTTCTGCTAAAAAGTAGCTTTGATCACCTTCCACATTTTCGACCAATCCATCTTCTCTCCAAATGGAGATTCTTTGGTGTAGGGTCGAAGAGACTGCTCCTACTCCATGTATCCATTCCCTGCCAAGCAACAAGTTGAAATCTGCTTTGGTTGGAATAACCATGAACAATGTTAATCTCTTAACGCTGCCAACAACAAGCTCGACCTCAATTGCTCCAAGTGAATAACCAGATTTGCCTTCGTAGTTAGTGAGCACTACATTGTGTGGCCTTAAATCTGTGTCAGACTTGCCAATCTTTGTGAGCATACATTGGGGCATTAAGTTAACTACAACACCTCCATCGACTAGCACCTTGTTGACACCCACATTGTTGACCTTAACTTGAATGAACAATGGTTTAATGTGGTATTTCATCCCCCCATCTGGCCTTTCAAAGACAGCACTCTGCTCTTCAATGCAGCCATTGTTCAGAACATAGTAGCATATTGGCTTGTGCTTAGCCATGTCTTCATCGAAGTCTTCTTCGAATTCATTTACTTCCGAAACCACGTCGAACTCAATTGGGAGAATGGAGACCACGTTGCATATCACGTCGAAGTTAGGTTCTGAATCAGTGAAACCATAACCCATTTCCTCATCAAAGTTGAGGCCCTCTTTTGGATCAAGACCTTCCTTAATAACCGACAGTGGAGGAAATATTCTCTCCGTTGCAGGCTTCCTAGGAATTTCGGCAAAAGAGGCTACTTTCTTACCCTTGCTTTTGTTGGAGTTCTCACCCTTTCCTGCAGCAGCAGCTTTCTTTTGGCGTTGATACCTACGCCATTGTGTTCTTGTCATCGGATTCTTTCCCTTGTAGTTATTGTTGTAGGCATACTTATTCGACCCAGTTGCCTTGCTCTGTTTTGCAGTGCTTGTACTTCCTTTGACCGTAGTTGAATGATGACCTGTGTCTTTGCCACCAAAATACACCCACTTCTCGACAGGTGACTTAGTTGGTGGCACAAAGGTCTGATTTGTGCCTTCTGAGGATTCTTGGTCAAAGTTACCTTATATGGTATTCCTCTTTTGTTGAAGCTGAACTTTGGCCTTTTGTCGACCCACTTGGCTTTCCTCTTCCATTGAGGTTTGAATCCTTCTAGGTTCTTTGCAGCCTCCTTGTCGAAGACAGAACTGCACCTTGGACACAACATGACCTCGGTGTTGTTAATTTTGCAACGGTTAAGGAAGTCGACCAGTTCTTCTTCAGCCTTGGGGTAAACCACTTGCATTTTCTCGTTGTACTAGTCCTCAGTGACCATTTCGATGTTGTCCATTGAACGTTAAATTGTTCCTTTCTTGTCAACATCTGCAACAATAAACTCAGTAGCTTCCACCACATTGATTTTGACTGGTTCAGCATACATAGCGTCAGCTACTGGAAGAGGATCAATGTCAATCTTCATTGGAGGCTTAGACTTGTCTCCAAATTTCAGCCTTCCTTCATTCAGTGCTTTTTGGACCAAATCCCTGAAAAGAACACAACGAGATGTATTATGGCCTAAAAAGTTATGATACTTGCAATAACCTCTTTTCTTTTGTTGCTCTAATGGCGGTATCTTCAGGCCCTTAGGCGCTATAATTTGACCATCATTAACTAAAAGATCAAATATTTGATCACATTTAGTAACATCAAATGAATACATTTTTGCAACAAATCTATCATTTTTAGGTTCGACAAGATTTTTCCCATCTGAAGGCTTCAATAATTTACAAGTATAAGGAGGTCCAGGTTTTAGTTCAGCCATATTGACCTCTTCTTCGACATCCTCATAAGAGACATCAAATTCTTGGTCGCTGTCATTAGTTTCGACGTATGCAACCTTTTCTTTTTTATTAAACCTTCTGGTTCTATCCTTTTTAGCTTTTAGCCTTTCGACTTGTTGAACCCTATCAGCCAATTGGGCCATATCTCTTAAGTGCGATGTGTCTAACTTCTTTCTGATAGAATAGTCGAGGCCACCAGCAGCCATTTCGACTAACTCATGTTCAGACACTTGTGTAAAGCACCTTGCCTTGAGAAGTCTAAATCTATTGAGATAATCATCAATAGACCCTGCCACTTTGCGTCGAGCGCTAGCCAATTCTTTAAGACTAATCTTCACCTGGCCCATGTAGAACTGTTCATGCAATGCTTTCTCTAATTGCCCCCCAGTTAAATATGAAATGTGGGGGTAAAGTTGTAAACCAAGTGAAAGCATTTTTTGTAAGGGAATTTGGGAAGTATTTCAACCTCAAATTCTCATTATGGGCTATGTCACCAGCCTCAGTTAAATAACGGGCAACGTGTTTGACAGTGGATTCGCTAGTTTCCCCTGCGAATTTTGTGAACTTGAGAATTTTCCAACCTCTAGGCAACTCAGTTTGCAACACATAATCTGACAAGGGTGAAATAAAATTAGGCCTATGCAGGCCCAAATTTAATTTAGGCCATTCTGGGCTAAAATGGTTTCGACGAGATTAGCCAAGTTATTTTGGAGTCTAAAATTGTTTTGCTGAACTTGTCTAACCACTTCATCAGCATTCTGGCCTCTGTTGACCAACACAACCTCAGGGTTTACTTCGACTTCCCTTCTTGGAGGTGGTTCGACAGCAATTTGCCGTCCTTGACCCACAAGGTTTTCGACAGGCCTTATTTTGAATTAAGGGGTTAAACACTGTACCAATTTGTTGGGTCAGCATATTGACCATGTCATGGTTACTCTCATCCATTTGTTGCCTTAAGGCCAACAACGATGATGTGGTTACAGCAGGTTGAGCATTTCGATCAAAAATGCTATCTGGTGAACCATGGAGAGGGGAAAACGCTGTGACTACAGCGTCTGCATAAGTAGACATATTTGTTTGAAGGCCTGCCATCATGGTTGTTGGCATACCATATGGGTAACCCCTAAATTGAGAGATATTTGGAAACCTTGTATCGAAAGTATTTCCAACTAAGG
Source organism: Astragalus membranaceus (assembly GCA_039519185.1). NCBI lineage: Eukaryota > Viridiplantae > Streptophyta > Magnoliopsida > Fabales > Fabaceae > Astragalus > Astragalus membranaceus. The sequence continues at coordinate 142,087,951 of CM076851.1, read as the reverse complement.
GATTAGCCATTAGAGGGTTGGTCGAATACCTTAATATCAATGGTTGTGTTAACGCCGCTGTAGTCGACACTGTTACAGGGGCAGTTACCCCTGCTATTGTCGAAGAGGTCATAGGAGCAGTTGTTCCCGTGACATTTGCAACACTAGCGTCACCCATTGACACTTGTTCTTGTGAATTCTGTGGATTTTGTGCATTAGACGTCGAAGCGTTGTTCGAACCAGAACGTACCATCTCTGAAAGATGTTTTCCACTCCTTAAATGCATACACACAACAAATCACAAGTTTATGTTTCAAGAACCAATTCGGAAATTTTTTCAAATGATTCTGAAACTTAGCACAAAGGGTCCCACTGGGCGTGCCAATTTGTTTACCGTGAATTTTGGTAAACAACCGCTGGTTTAGAATTTGTTACTTGCAAGATCAACCAGTAAATCTTAGGACATTTGTGCTATAGTTTTCCAGAAAAAATTATGAATGTTCTTGATGTTATTTGTAATAACTGACAATTTCAAAGTTGTTGAAACTGTTGTTTACCGTGATTTTTGGTAAACACCGCTAGTTACACGTGTGTGTTGCTTGCGAGACCAACTAGAAACATCTCAGAACATTTGTGGTAAAAATTTTTACTAACGTTTGCGGTTTGTTATGAAAAAGGGTAATGATAGTTGTTTTAATGAAAGAAAAGTTATGAAAAAACGGAGAAGTGTTTAAGAAGAAGTGCAGAAACGTAGTGAAGTGCAGGAAAGTTGATAAAGAAAAGAAGATTGAAAACAGTAAAATGCAGGAATTCGTAAAGGAAAACAAATAAACTGCAGAAATCTTTAAAGGAAAGTAAACAACATTGCATTGAATAAAGATTGGTACGCAGATTCATACATTGAATTCCTTTGACTCTGTTTTCTCTGATGCGGAAGTAAGAGTTTTGCGGAAGTTTATGTAGAAATGAATTGTGCGACCTTTTGTTCTATGTACAGAACTTCTATTTATAAAGAAAAAATAATAACCGCACAGCGGTTTCAAAACAGCAGTTTCAAAACTAAGCTAACTGTTTGGCTAATTCGACCAAGTAACTGCTCCATCTTTCGACTACATTGCTGTTGTCTCTTTCGACCAGCACTCTTTAACTTAACCTGTTATCTGGATATTGTTCATCTTCCTGCCGAACTACTGGCTTCAGCTTTCCAAATTTTGCTAAGTTATGCGCTACGCTGATTCTCCTTGTCTACCACTTCCTGGTGTCGAAATATTTCTCTTTCTTCTTGAGTTTGCTAAGTCAAACCTTGTTGACTGCATTTCATTTTAGCCTGTCGAAAATGCAGGCTAACAACTGTCGAATTGCCTTACGTATATTTTGAATTCGATCAAGTGCAGAAAACAAGTAGATTGCAAAAATATTTAAGGAAACATAACTAGATTGCGTCGAATTAAAAGAAATTGGTACACAATATCATACATCTGGTTTCTATAACTCATGTTTCTCTGTAACTTGGAATTCTGAGCCTGAGAAATATGTATGAGAGTTTGTGACCCCTTTTTTCTATGAAAAACTACTATATATACTATGGAGAAACTACAACTGCCTACAACGGCTATATATAACTGTACAAAGGAATTTAAAAACAACAACTGTCGTATCCTTCAACGGCGTAACTGCTACGTTCTTCGACAATGCTGCTTTAGCCTTAATCTGTTACTAGACTTTTATTCCCCTTTCTGCCGAAGTATTGCCTTCAAGACCTCAATTTCACCGTCTTTGTGAAGTAGTCGAAAGTCGAAGATCACCTTTGAATTACCATCCCAATGTCGAAAATCAATATTTCTATTTTAAAGTGACAAATCAAACCTCATTGACCGCATTTAATTGAGCTTGTCGAAAATGTAGGCTTACGGACAGACATGCATTTTTTTGTAGCTCCTTCTGTTAGAGAAGAATATTATTTTCTAGAGTTGAATGTCCAATGAGGAAGCGCATTAATTATCCTATCTATAACCATTTATCTTTTAAAAATCGATAGTAATTTTGTGAAGCCGTTATCACACCATCTAATTTTTAGTTTTCAAATTATTGTATGATTTCAATGTCGGTAACAATTAGTTTATGTGCACAGTGCACCACTTACCAAACCATCAAATATCTCAAAAGCAATCTTGAAGATCATCTTAAACCACAATTTGAATCTCTTCGACTCGGTTGCAGTCATATATATATATATATATATATATATATATATATATGTCAAGATCACGTGGTACATATCAAACTACTCTACAGATGTGTAGCCTTGCTTCTTTTCCCACCATGTCTTGTATAGCATTTATACTAATTTCCCTCGAATAACAAACAATCCAAGCAGGGGAAGATAATTCTACTGACTTTAAATTATTTACAAATTCTGTGGTGAATCTTCTTTCGCGCCCTAAAAAAATCAACATGGATTTCCATACGAATCGATATCAGTAAGAGTCACGGTTGATTTTGTGTGTAAATTTAGTAACACTTTGAAATCGGGAGTGTGTGTTTCACTGTTTCTATAACAGTTACATGAGCAATCGATGTAGTAAATGCGAACATAATCACAAAATATATATTTATATATACCAGTCAGTAGTGTCTAAGTAATAAGAGCTTCTCATTTCTCCAAGCAACCAAATTCCTACCTAATAATAATAATAATGCCTACATCCCAAAATATTTGATAATTACACTAAAAGCTTGGCATTATTTAAGGGGACCAAGCTCAAGGAAAGGGGGAAAATTGTAGGATCAGACATGGATTGTGAGTTGAGTTTCAAAAAGGAGCAAGCCCGGTTCATCTTGTCATTCTTCATGTCATACATGTAGAGATATGTGGACACCTTGATTAGCAAGACACCATCTTTGAAGCCAAGAGGATTCATCCAAGGATTTGTATCCACACACTTTCTCTGCGAAACTCGATTCTTCAAATTGAAAAAGAAATGTGGATATTCAAGTTCAAAATCCCCCAAAGATTTACAATGCGTGAGTATCCAATTAAAATCATAATAATCTTCAAGATACCACACATGAAGACCTTCTTCTGATACTTGCACATAATGCAATCTTCCCTCATATTCTCCAATACAAGCCGCAGGGACACTGATAAACTCAGTAGCAGGTATCGGTATTGAAATCAACCAAGACAACTCATTTTCAACATCAAATGTCAGAATTTGATCACTATCAGTGAACCAATGCAAAACACCTCCTATATGTACGCTTTTATTTTTCACCAAATTGCCATTACAATGACATATTTCTTTTGATTTCCTCCACGTTCCAGTTTCTGATGAGTACAATTCAAATGAAAAGAAAAAATTATCCTCCTCTTCCTCTTCCTCTACCTCTACTTCATGTTGTTTTACTCTTACCAATTTAAATTTGAAATTGGGAGAATTGTCAATTGAATCAAAATCAAAAGTAAGTGCTATGCTTTGTGTCCTATCACAAGCAGAATCAGGCCAATCCAATTGAACCCATTCCTTAATTGAAGGATTGCAAAGATATATAATTGGACGTTGAGAAGATAAACAACTACGACAACAGATAATACCTTTACACGATGCCAACACAACAACGTCTTCGGGAAGAAAACTGAAAACGTTCTGATGGAATCCATCGCTGCTGCTGCGTGTAGTCGTTTTCTCCGCCACGGGAATGTAACTTATGGTTTTGATATCGTCTCTGCAGAACGTAAACTTTTCTTGAAAAATGAAGCCGGTTAAAACGAGGTTTGTTTGTTGAAGGTGAGTTTTGATGAATAAACTGCTTGAAATGATTTGGTGCCATTCTTTGGAGATGCATTTCATGTCAATCAAAAACTTTACCGGAATACGAGAGAGAATGTGAGAGATGATGTCACTGTTCACACGTTCCTCGCCGATTTCATGTTGAACTTTCTTCATTTTGCTGAAAAAGTAATCAACAAACAAACAATGCACAAGCTAAAGGCAGAGGAAGCTAACAAAAATAAAATGAAATTTCATTGATGATAGAATAGAAGAAAGCAAAAATTTGGTGGTGATTAGAAAAATGAAAGAAAGTTGTTACCTTGGAAACGATTGAAGCTAGGTAGGCCTAGAAGAATGTTGAGAGTTGAGGCTTTCTTTTCAATAACAAAATACTGATTAAGAAGAAATGAAGAGTTTATATATTTGACTTTGAAAGGAATAGTAATGAAAAAAACAAAAGCAGTAACCAAATTCTGTGTTTGCAGGCTGCTGCAGCGAGTAAGTTGTAACGGTGAGTGAGTGAGTGAGGGCGGGTGCTGCTGTCTGTACAAATACACACACCCTTGCTGGACGTAGAATGCTTTTTGCACTGTACTGTACTGTACTGCACTAAAAGAAAAGGACGTCAAGAGTTTTTTCTATATTAATTAACTAAATACTCTTAATACATCTGCCTTCAAAAATTAATACTCTGTCTGAATCCGCTGGTTAGCAAAAATGCAAATGATAAATAAAGAACATGTTGGAATTTGGAAAGGCAGAGTCTCTTACGGTAGGTACTATGGAAATGAAAATGGAAATGAGGGAGAAACTAAAAAGATATAAAAAACAATTAAGAAATGGAGCTCACACGAAAAATATTTATTTTAGGCAAAATATCTCCCGATGTCCTTTAACTTATTTTAAAGTAACAAATACATTTCTTAACTTTTTTTTGTAACGATTAGATCCATTGTGTTTTAAAAACATTGTATTTTAGTCCTTTTTAACATTTTTTGTTTGGACAAAACTTAGACACAGTTTCATCTATACTATTGGTCCTTTTGTCCAACCAAGTTATTACACATCGGTTTTTTTCCACGCCTTTTTTAAGTTTTTGCACACACAGATAAAAACTTTGTGAAGCCAAACGCAATGTTTCATCTCCTCCACCTCTCCAACTTCTTTAACAGCAGCACTCATCTCCCACCACCAACAACAGTGTGCGTCACTTAAGAGGAATGAAATTTGAACAAATAATAGCAAGCAACGAACCAAATTAACAATATTGTTTTTAACATAATCAATAGAGATTGAGGAAAATAACAAGCAGCACCAATCCCCACTAAAAATAAAAATGAAAGAGGGGAGAAATGAAAGAGGGATGAGGAAAAAGATTGTTGGTCTTAGGTAGAAAAAACAGAAATGGAGAAAACACACAACAGATGCGAAGGGAGGTGGTGGAAACGGAAGCGGAGAAAACGCTCAGAAAGCGCACAAAAATCACCACGAGGTATGGTGGGTGGTGGGCGACGACGGGCGAAAGTTGAGGCACGATGGTGGCGACCATGGGAGAGGGCGGTGGTGACCTTGAAAGAGGTTTGGGTGGTGCAAGGTGCGAAGGCGGCGAAGGTCCCCGTGGCGGTGCAGGTGGGAGAGCGCACGGTGGCCGGTGGGGTGGCGCTATTAGAGAGTTGGAGAAGATGAACTTCTCGTGTGCAGAGCCAATTTTTCCTTTTTAGAATTCTAAAGTCAATCTTTTAAAAAAAATAGCCGGGTGTCATAATTTGGATGGACAAAAAGACCAACAGTATAGATGAAACTGTGTCTAAGTTTTGTCCAAAAAAAAAATGTTAAAAAGGACTATGATGCAATATTTTTAAAATATAAGGGGACCTAATCGTTACAAAAATAAGTTAAGAGACATATTCATTACTTTAAATAAGTTAAGGGACCTCGGGAGATATTTTACCTTTATTTTATTTAGATGGAATAGGTAGTACTATTTTATATAAATAATGGGACTAGAAAAAAATAGAAACGGAAAAGATGATGGTTTTACTTTTAGGCTAACTAATTTTGGTTAGCTGATGAGAGACGGAGTGGGAGTACGCGGTATTTTGCATGTTTGCATAAATACGGCACTGGCATGGCAAAAGTAGAAAGCTAGTAATAGTGGTTCGAACCGTAATTTCCTTTTCTACTCAAGGATACAAAATAACCGCGTCTTTAGAATGTGAACAGCTTTTCTTAGCTACTTGAATAATTAACAAAAATCAACACGGTCTATTGATACCTCTTCTACTTGCGGTTTACTTGCAAATTGTAAATTGCAAATTGCAATACAATCAATAAAGTCTCTATTCATACTTACATTTTTTTGCTAATGATCATTGTATAGAGCCTTTTGACTTCTTGTTCCCGACGGGAACATTAACTAACTTATGGATGTTCGTAGGGGTAACAATATGGGTCGAGCCAACCCGCCAGAACTCCAAAAATGGATGGATTGGGGTGATGTTCATCACCCCACTATCCCATATAACTCGGGCTGCCTAGGTTATCGAGCCAATATATTTTTTTAAACTCTTTTTCCTTTCTTTTAAGTCTTTTTTTTCTATCTTTTTTATATACTATTAATGGTGAGCCAACCCATTAATTCATCGTTTTTCATATTATAAATTAGTATTAAGCACAATTCTTTACCATTGTAGCTGTAAAAGCTAGCTAGTGTTTCCCATGTGAGAATTCATCAGCTGATGAAAAAAATATTTATACTTTTTTTTGACGTGAAAAAAAATATACTAATACTTATTTAGAAGATGAAAAATAGCAATAGTGATTAGTGATAGAAGAAGAGTAAAACCCTACGGACGGTTCTGACTCACCAAATTCTCTCTTTTCGATTTCTAACAAGTTTGTAACTGTTATTTGCATTTTGCAGAGATCAAGAGCGGGAATGAGTGAGTCTTGTACCACATTCTCTGTACTCTGTACAAAACCATGTTGGCTTGGCAATTGCCAATTGCATTGCATATTGCAAACGTCAAATACGCTTTTCAATAAAAGGAAAATGGCGTCAACAGTTGTCTTTCTAAATAATTTGCACACTAAAAAAATAGTCGTTTATCTCTAACTCTATTACCTTAACATTTGTGAACAATATTTTAGGTTTTTATATGATGAACTAGTTATATATGCCAAATTAATAGACGGTATTAAAATTTATTAATTGTTTGAAATAGACAATATATTAGATAAACTCACTCGTAAAATATCTTTAATTATATGTTAAAACTCAAAATCATAAGATAACCCGAAAAATGGTACCTTTGCAGAGACCTTGGATGATATTTGATCATTATGTTGTTGTGAGACTTTAGTCATGAGACTCCATTGCCTAAAGATCAATATTATGAGGAATATGCTTCCTTTTTCTTGGTATGGAATATTACGAGGAATGTTTCTTGCTGGCGCTAGGGGCGACGATCAGTAAATCGATGAAAGTTGATATAAGGATGATTGATGCATCGAGGGGACAGTTTGATCGAGATTGTGTGGAAATTAATCTGGATCAACCTATAGGGGGAGTGTGGTTTCTTAATAAGTGGTTTAATGTCCAGTATGAAGGCTTACACCTGTGTAAACACTGTAAAGAGTGTGGTTATAAAAATAATTAACTTCCTTAATATGACGTGAACCAACTAATACATGTGTTTTATTTTAATTAGAGAACAGTACCAACAGGTTGTATGGTACTGTTTCTAAGTTTTGTCCTTATCATAGTTTTGTCCGCATATTTTAAAATTGGGTGACATTTATTAACAAGTATATTTATACACAAAAACTATAGTAATATAACCTTCCATTTCTTTAGAGACATTTAATTATTATTTAAAATACATGAATATGACTATTAAGAGCCATCCCTCAAGTTTCAATAAAAAAAGAAAAGAACCCACCATCAAGTTACATTGACCGGGGATATGGGGAGGAAACTAAACACACAAGGATTTTCGGATTCAACCCAAATCACCAATATATCCACTTGAACCTGATACGTGCAATAAATTGCATGTGGCAACCCTATTTATTGCTATATAAAGTATCTAAATAGTTGTTACAAATTCAACCAGATGCTAACTGAGTAGGTCCTGCTGCAATTTCTCCAACTTAATTATCAGGTCGCATTTATGTGATCAATCAACTTAAATCAAGCATTGAAAATTAGAAACTGTGCCAAAGTTTACCAAAGCTAATTAAAAGTAGCATAATGTCGATTATTGACACATTCAGAACCTATGGCGGCTCTAAAATTTCTCAAGTGCTTCAGAGGTCACTTACCAGTCCCAAATTATTGATTCAGCTAGAGTGTTGCATCAGGCTGATTCTCTGGCAAAGCCTCCCGAAATGCTGGGATCTCATAATACGTCTCGTGTAACCTTGATAGAATAGGGAACTCATTCTGCTTGGACGATCAAGAGAAAAGTAAGTAGTCATTTGATGATTTGGGCAATGCAATTTGACACACCACAGAAGATTTTGTAAACTGAAGAACATAAAAGGTTCAAAGTTTATAAAAGACATGTCAGACATAGGTATCTTAATATCTTAAGGTTCTGTTCTCATTCAACGCCCTTTTGTTAACTCATCCTCCTTCTGATTGAATGACCCAGTTTTATCTTTGAAACATTAATAGCAAGTACTTCACCAACAGCCAACAAGTAGTAAAAAGCCAGAAAGTTATGCACTTCTGTGAAATTCCGTTATCAAACAGATCTGGACTAGGACTAAGATTAGCTCGTCTTACATGTTCATATTATTAGAACCCCTGATTCCCCCACATAAAATACACACGAAACCATAGATTACTTACTACCTTGTGAATGTTGAATCTCGTGTAGGCAGAATACAACTGAGGTGCTAAAAATATATCCGCCTGCAAATGTTAATGGACTTGTTAGATTATACATTATGATATACAACAATTCGCTGAAAATATATTCAAAAAAAGATGCAAATCTAGTGCCTGTATATACAGCTAACCCTACTAACTTTCAAAATTTGTGATCATTGACTTTGGAGTTGAGTTGCATTATATTCCATTTTATCGGGGCATAAATAAATTTATTACATTAATCCCCTGGTCAGACATAGGAATTTTTGATATTGCTAACCAGATTTTAGAGCTATTGGGCAAACTCCAACAATTAGCAACATACCAAGGAAACTTCATCTCCAATTGCATATTTCCCAGTGTGTTCTTTCAATAGCTTTTCAAGTGCTGAAACACATTTAAATTGGAATACATTAGATTAAGCCAACAACACACGTAAACCTGTATTTTGTAAGGAAGGACATAACACAAATATAATATTCCTTATCAGTAAAGGAGGACGACCACAGTCAATATTTCTTCAACCATTAACCTGATATTCTAGTCTGTTAAAAGATAGTCAACAGCTGAATGCTCAAGCTAACAGAGGTTCCTTCTACCAGAGCTATTAGCTTTTCCTTTGACCAACCAACGGATCCACTTTATTTTGTTTGGTTTAAAATCAGATTTTGACAGTCTACAGTCATTTATAAGGAGTGTTGGAAGTTCCACATTGGATGGTAGTACAGCCTGATTAATGGTTATAAGTGGGGGAAATCCTCACCAACTCAACCCCAAATGTTATAATGGTTCGGAAGCATATCCAAGTCCAAGATCCGTTGGGACTTGGGCCACCCGCTACCTGGTCACCCAGGAATACTCAGATGTCCAATCCTGGGCATGAGGGGTGTTAGAAATCCCACATTAGATAGTGATATAGCCTGACTAGTGGTTATAAGTTGGAGGCAACTCTCATCCCATAAGCTAGCTTTTGGGGTTGAGATAGGCATGAACCCTCATTCTAATAAGCATTTAACTATCAAACCAGTTGAGGTCCTGATGGAGATAGATATCAACTATCAGCAATCCAGCTGTTTAATATAGTCTCATTAGGGATTATTTGGATGATAGAATTTGGCTATCATGGTGTGTTACTCTTTATTTTTTGTTCTTACTTTTGGTCTATTTCATATAGTAAGTCTAAATGTTTACCAAGAGATGTAGTGCTCAATTAGTAGAATCCCAGTTGCTCTCACTCCCATGGACTATTATTTTGAAGTTCATACTGTGAACTGTCATTGTATGCGTTCCATTTAAAATGAAAGAAAAAAAAACAATATTGCAGCAACACCAATAAGGATCAAGGATATTAAGATACACGGTATGGGAAGAAAGTTTTAATTAATGGGGACCATCCCCCTTTCCATGCCATTTAGATGAAACTTTTGGTTCTTCACTTTTGGACCGCAATGATCTACAGAATTAAAACTGCTAATTTTCTTCAGGGTTACTTATCATGGGCAATAAGCTAGTATATTAGAGTAAACTGTTTAGCTTTGAACAAATGGATGACACTAACTACGGAACTAAATATTTTGCTACGCTTGTTTTAATTTAATCAGTCTCTAAAGCAGTGGGTGAGCAAGTTAGTCATATCTAACCTGTGAAGCCCTTCCTAATTACACTCTGGGCCCAAGGAATTTTTTCATCAGGGCTAACTTTTTCCCCAATGTAATTCTGCAAATAGATAAGCAAAATAAGAATAAACATGTCATATGCATTCTACAATCCACAAAATGGTTGCTTCTATTTTTTTCTCTAAAAAAACAAAAGTGACAGACATACCAGGAGACCTAGGTTTTGAAGAGGTTGTATTGAGGAAGAAACAATAGTGGCAGCCTGTGGAACAAACAATTAGAACAGACCATAAATTACAACAGGTGACTGAAATTCTTATTAGAACACAAACATGATATCATCTGATCTGATTCACATACATTATACTATGTGTGGCATCGTTAGTTTGATTTTGGAGAGAAAGAGAATGCAAAAGTACCTGGAAATTGATTGCTCTTTTGTGTATATCAGTAGGGAGCAATGGATGCTGAGGATACTTATCTTCCAAATACTGCATGCATTTAATTTAATTTAATGTGAAAAATCAAGAAAATGAAGATTTGGAGAGAAAAGGGGGGGTTTGGAAAAGCGAAAGAAAGGACTGACCATGAGAATTGCGAAAGAGTCAGAAATTACATCAGAGCCATCGACAAGAACGGGAACAAAACCAACAGCGTTGAGCTGAAGAAACTCTGAACATATGCGAAAAAAGGGATTGAATAATATGTAATAATAATAATATAAATAAAAATAAAAATGGAATGGGTAAGGAAAAGAATAGCAAACCAGGGTGAGTGTGTTCTCCCTTCAAGAGATTGACTGGTTTGTAGTCATATTTGAGGCCTTTGAAGTTGAGAGCAATTCGAACTCGGAAGGCACATGAGCTTCTCCAATAGGAATACAGCATCAGCTTATTATCACTTGCGCTAGCCTTGTTCGAATCAATCAACCATGATATCAGTTAAGTTGAAACTTGAAAGTAATCAGAGCAAATTCAAATGAATGAAGAAGATGCATAGCATAGCATAGCATACCATTTGTCTTGCCAAGTGCCGTGCTGATACTTCCAACCAGGTGAGGTGAGGTGAGGTGGGTAGATAATGATCCCGAACAAGACGATCTGTTATATCTTTTTTTTTAAATAGAGGGAGTATCATTTTTAAAATGTATTAAAACTTATTTTATTTAAGCACAATTGCACTCTCCGTCAATAATTTTCTTGTTCATATTAGTCTTTTAAATTTTTTTCATTTACATTCTTTAACTCTTAAAACATTTACATCATTTTCCTTTTTTTAACTGTTTTTCTAGTAAGTCATTTAGGTTGACATATTCTTTCTTAGTCATTTTGGTCCTCAAATGTATCTTTTGCTAGTTAATTTAGTCTATGATAAAATTACTAACAAACGTTACACTTAGGAACGTGTTTGCAATTTCGATACATTCAAAGATTATAATATATCATGATTTTACCAATCCATTGAAGCGGATGGTGGTGGAGAACTAGATAAAAGAATGAAAGCAAGAAAGGAAAAGAAAATTCATTCTATTGAAAATTGTTCTGGACAAACTCAACTTTGCAAAGTACAATATCCCTAATTATACTATTCACATTCAGTTAGTTGCTAACTAACCCAACTGGTAGAAAACAAGCTCCTTACTAATCATATAGTTACAAACTAACTCAAGTGACTAATCAGCCAACTGTACAACAACCTAACAGTGACAGGGTAAAACTAGTGCAGTAAAACCAGTATTTTACTTCAATACTCCCCCTCAAGTTGGCATGTAGATGTCCTTCATGCCCAACTTGAAGTGCAGGTGCTGGAACTGAGCTTTGTGTAATGCCTTTGTTAAAATGTCTGCCAGCTGCAGCTCTGACTTCACATGAATGAGTTTGAGGAACCCATTTTGTACATGCTCACGTATGAAGTGGCAGTCTATGTCGATGTGTTTCGAGCGCTCGTGTGTTGTTGGATTTTCTGCTAATTGAATTGCTGACATACTGTCTGAAAGCACCATTGTAGAGTTGATTGTGACCTTGAAGTCACGAAGAATCTGTCTGATCCAGAGGAGCTCACTGGTGACAGAAGCAATTGCTCTGTATTCTACCTCCGCGGATGATCTTGCCACAGTTGCTTGTTTTTTTGATTTCCAAGCAATCAGTGACTGACCAAGGTAAATGCAGAAGCCAGTGGTTGATTTTCTGCTCACTTCACATGATCCCCAATCCGCATCAACGTAAGCTGTCAATTGCAGTGAAGTTTCTGCAGGAAACAATACTCCCTGTCCTGAGGTCCCCTTCAAATATTGCAACAAGTGATTTGCAGCTTGCAAATGAGTTGTTCTAGGTTTTGACATGAACTGACTCAACTTATTAACAGTATAAGTAATGTCAGGTCTTGATATTGTCAAGTATATTAACCTGCCAATCAGTCTTCTGTACTGAGCTTCATCATCTAGAGGCACACCATCAGTCTCATTTAGCTTCAAACTAGGGTCCATAGGGACATTTACAGGCTTACAAGAAATGAATCCAGTGTCAAGAAGGAGCTGCAAGGTGTATTTTCGCTGGCAGAGGTGTATGCCAGACTTGGATCTAGCTATCTCAAGTCCCAAAAAGTATTTCAGATCTCCAATGACTTTTAATTTGAAGCATTTAGCTAACAGGGACTGAGTGGCTTCAAGAAGAGCCTTATCAGGTCCAGCCACCACTATGTCGTCTACATATACAAGTAATGCTATGAAATTGATACCTGATCCCTTGGTAAACAACGAATGGTCTGCAGAACATTTCTGAAAACCTAAACTGGTGATTGTGTTGCTGAGTTTGGTAAACCACTGCCTGGAGGCTTGCCTAAGCCCGTACAAGGACTTGTTTAGCTTACACACCCTATTCTCCCCCTGCTTAGGATAGCCTAAAGGAAGATTCATGTACACATCCTCCTCCAGGTCCCCATTGAGGAAAGCATTATTGATGTCCAGTTGAAGAAAATGCCAATTCAGTTGGGCAGCCAAAGACAGTAAAATCCTCACAGAAGTTAACTTGGCAACTGGTGAAAAAGTGTCAAGAAAGTCAATCCCAGGTTGTTGTGTGAAACCTTGGGCAACCAACCTTGCCTTACACCTATCTAAAGACCCATCAGCTTTATACTTAGCCTTATAAACCCACTTGCACCCAATAGTCTTCTTATCCATTGGTTTAGGAACTATGGTCCAAGTATGATTGGATTCTAGAGCAGCCAATTCATCTTCCATTGCCTTCTGCCAAAGTGGGTATTTGATGGCTTGGTGATAAAATTGAGGCTCAAAAACAGTAGAAATATTGTGAATGAAATTTCTAAAGGTGGAGGAAAGGTGATTATAGGAAGTGAAGGATTGGATTGGGTAGCTGACAGTGTTGCAGTCATACAGGTCAAGGTGAGCTGGTGGTTTGTGAGGTCGTGTTGATCTGCGAAGTTCAGGTGCTGTGTTTGTGTTATTTTCTGGCTGAGGGAGTATATCAGGGTCATTTGTGGCTATATCAGGGTCATTTGTGGCAGTATTTTCTGGCTGAGTAGTAGCAGCAGTGGTATCAACAGGCTGATCATTAACAGGTTGATCAAGCACAAAGTTGTCAGCTGGCAATGTTTCAATATTCTCATCATGAGCAGGTAATGGAATTATAGGGCTGGTGGAAGGCTCTATGGGAGGATGACTAGTAGTATCAGGTAGGAGAGTGGGTGGAAATAACAGATGTGAAGGAGGAGTTGTAGATGCCTGATGAAAAGGGAATGTTGTTTCACAGAAAGAGACATCCCTGGAAACAATGAATTTATTTGTTGTGGGATCAAGAAGTTTGTAGCCCTTTACCCCTGTTAGGTATCCCATGAATATGCAAGGGGTGGCTCTTGGAGAGAACTTGTGTCTTTGGGATGGTATGGTGGAAACGTAAGCCAAACACCCAAACACTCTTAAAAGAGAATAATCAGGCTCTTTATTGTACAGCAGAGCATAGGGACTTTTACCTTCCAACACAGCAGAACAGGTTCTGTTTATCAGGTGAGTGGCAGTTGACACACACTCCCCCCAATAAGCAAGAGGGACCTTGGATTGAAAATACAATGATCTGGCCACGTTGAGAAGATGTTGGTGTTTTCTTTCCACCACAGAGTTTTGTTGTGGCCTGTGTGGACAAGAAAACTGGTGCAGTGTGCCCTGTTCTTGAAGGAAAGCAGTGAGAGCAAGTTCCCTAGCATTGTCAGTACGAATGGCCTTTATTTGTTTGCCAAATTGAGTCTTGACATAGTGAAAAAAGCACTGAATGAGATGAGGAGCTTCTGATTTTGTCTTTAAGAGGTGGATCCAAGTGAATCTTGTCTTGTCGTCCACAATGGTCAGGAAATAGTGTTTGTTATCATGAGTTGCTTGGTGAAATGGCCCCCAAATATCACAATGCAATAAATCAAAAGGATAATCAGAAAAATTATTATTTGCAGAAAAAGGCAATCTATGCAATTTGGACAATGGACAAATAGAACAATTTGTATTATTACAATCAACTTGTTTCAACATGGGCAATTTTGTACACATGGATTTTAAAGCAGAATCCGAAAGATGTCCTAGCCTAGAGTGCCAAATGTGAGCACTAGGTACACTATTGATGTTAAAAGACTTGTTACAAACAGAAGATACAAGATTACAAGCAGAAACTGAGGTATTATTACAAGGAGCAGGTAGAGTGTGAAAATACAATCCATCATGATAATCACTCCTGCCAATCACCTTTAGTTGGTGAGCATCCTGGACCAAGAACACATTATCAGTGAAAGAGACATGATAATTAGGATCTTGGTTCAAGGAACCCACAGAGATGATGTTAATGTGAAAAGTAGGTATACACAAGACATTATGCAAGACAAAATTTGATGAAATTTTAACTGACCCAGTGGCCAAAACAGGAACTTTTTGCTTATTTGGTAATGTAACAAATGTGTTAATCAATTTGGTATAAGCAATAAAGGAAGCTAATGATACACATATATGGGCAGTGGCCCCAGAGTCATAGATCCATTCATTCAAGAATTTGCAAGAAAAAACCAAATGATACAGGCTCACAGAACAAGTAAAGTGCAGTAAGATATCACCTTTGGTGTCTGAATTTTCAGAGGAAGTTGTAGCTTTTGCCATTTGTTGCTGCATGTATTCAATCAACTGTTGGTACTGGTGATTGTCTAAGTGAGGCTCGGGTGAGGCACCATTGGTGGCAGTGACTTGATGCACACTCGAGGAAGAACCAGCAGCCTTTTGTTTTCTGAATCCAGGAGGAAACCCGTGTAGTTTGAAGCATTTGTCCTTGATGTGGCCAAGCATGCCACAATGTGAGCATTGAGGCCGGTCCTTCTTGGCATTCTTTGAGTTGATCGCAAAGGCAAGTTGAGCAGTAGTTTCAAGGGTAGATTGACCAATTTCTCTCTGTATTTCATCTTGAATCACTAGAGAAAAAGCCTTACTGATATCGGGCAGAGGGTCCATAAGAAGGATCTGTCCTCGGACATTGCTATAACACTCATTCAACCCCATCAAGAACACATATACATGTTGACGGTTCAAATATTCAACAAGGGCATCAGAACCGCCACAGGTGCAGGTATTTTTAGGGTTGTGTTCAGCCAAACTATCCCATAATCCCTTGAATTTACTATAGTAAGCGCTTACGGAGAGATTACCTTGCGAGCAATTGAGGACTTCTTTATTCAATTGGAAGATGCGAGGTCCGTTGCTTTGCTCAAATCGATTCTTGAGCTCTTTCCAGATCGCCGCCGCCGAATCGGAGTACAGAACGCTATTGTGGAGCTCTTTGGAGATTGAATTGAGAATCCAAGACGTCGTCATATGGTTGCTACGAACCCAAGCAGCAGCAGTAACGGCAGTGGTAGGTTTAGGGATCGATCCATCAATGAACCCTAACTTGTTCTTGGCGCCGAGTGCTATTGTCATGGCACGGGACCAAGATCCATAGTTGGTTCCAGAATCGGAGAGTAGATTTGAAACGAGCACCGCCCCAGGGTTGTCGGAGGGATGGATATAATACGGACTCGAAGTTGAAGAGGGATCTGCCATGGAGACCGAGGAAGAGGAAAGAAATTCTTGAACTTGTCAGAGAACGACGAGGAATCAAGAGACGATCGAAGAACGAGAAGCGATCGGAAGAAACGAGCGATCGATTGAGGACGAAATCGAAGATGGATTTGAAGAAGACGAAGCGGAAGCAATGTGCTCTGATACCATATCATGATTTTACCAATCCATTGAAGCGGATGGTGGTGGAGAACCAGATAAAAGAATGAAAGCAAGAAAGGAAAAGAAAATTCATTCTATTGAAAATTGTTCTGGACAAACTCAACTTTGCAAAGTACAATATCCCTAATTATACTATTCACATTCAGTTAGTTGCTAACTAACCCAACTGGTAGAAAACAAGCTCCTTACTAATCATATAGTTACAAACTAACTCAAGTGACTAATCAGCCAACTGTACAACAACCTAACAGTGACAGGGTAAAACTAGTGCAGTAAAACCAGTATTTTACTTCAATATAATAACAACATTTCACACATTCTGGGCGGATGTCAATAGGGTGGGGCGGGCACATGTAGATTCCCCCCTACCCGCCCTGTTGGGTAAAAATATCTCTCATACCCACCTAACATCTGTGCGGGTTTTTGCATGTGACGCATATTCGCAAGTACCTGCAAATACCTACGAATGTTTATTAAATTACTTAAAAATAGTTCTTTAAAAATAAAGAAGAGTTTTTCACCCAAAATTAACTTTTTTAATAGATCAATGAATAGCATTACGGTGAAATGAAAGAAATGCGAAGGACCCAAATGGTTTTTAATAATAAATACACATCCTCACATAAATTTGTAATTGATTTTACTTCCATTCGCACAATTCGTCTCGCACTGACAAGCAATTTTCTTTTTAATATTATTTCGTTAATCATTTAAGAAAATTAAACATTTATTCTATTAAGTATTTGATTATTTATAATAGTTGGTAAAAAGAGATGAAAGACGCTTAAATATTTTTGTTTACGGGAAAAGATCTATTGCATTTCATTCATAACAAAATCAACAACACAATAAAGAATGGAAGTAAAGACTTGAGAGAACAAGACTCAACAAATGTTATCATTGCTAAAAATGAGCTACCATGTTTATTTGTCTCTTCACAAAAACAACTTTGCTAAGTTATCCCAAGGGTACCTGCCCCATTAACAAACGCGTAATACAACTGCTCGTTAATTTTACCCATGAGTATCAATTTAACTACCCACCTCGTACCTTAACTCCCGGTAAATAAATGTTGCTTATTTAAAAAGGGTGCTTCTAAGGTGAAAGAGCAAACCAAATATCTCACCGGTGAACCACTAAAATTGACCGTAGAATATTATGTAAAATGTTATGAGTGGTTAAGATTGAATCAACTAATATTAAATCTCAACCGTTGATGAATTTTTATATTACATCCTACGGTCATATTTGATGGTTCGCCGGTGAAATATTTGGTTTTCTCTTTCACTCTAGAAGCCTTCATTTAAAAAAACTATTTATACTTTTTTTAGGGTAAAAAGTATTGGCTAAAGTGCTCCTGGGGTCCCTTATCTTTATTTAAAGTAACGATTTGGTCCTTTATCTTTTTTTTGTCCCAAATCAGTCCTTTATGTTTTAAATTTTTGACCACATAAATCATTTTCTGTCCCAAATCAGTCCTTTATTTTTCAAATTTTTAACACATAAATCCTTTTTTTTAACACATAAATCAGCACTGTTAACGGAAAAGGATTTATGTGTCAAAAATTTGAAAGATAAAGGACTTATTTGGGACAAAAAAAACATAAAGAACTAATTCGTTACTTTAAATAAAGATAAGGGACCCCGGGAGCACTTTAGCCAAAAAATATTTAAAAAACAGGATCAAGTAAAGTCCAAAAGATTGTTAAAAAAAAAAGTAAAGTCCAAACGTGGGCTTTTTGGTTTTGATTTTGATGAAAAAAGAGAAGAGATATCGCGGTGGGCCCATACTAATGGCATAGGAAGTGAAGTGGAGAAACTGTCAAGTGAGGAAGAAGAATAGACAGGCAGGCAAGCCGAGAGAGAGAGAGAAAGAAAGGAAAGTGATGATGACGAAGATGATGATGGAGGAGGATGATGGCGATCAAAAAGAACAGCAGCAAGCTGCGGGATTGGGGATTCTTCTTCAGATCAGCATGTTGGCATTGTCGTTCATATTGGGTCATATTCTTCGTCGCAAGAAGATTTACCTTCTTCCTGAAGCCAGCGCTTCTCTTCTCATTGGCTTATTCGTTGGAGCACTTGCTCTCCTTTCTAACACTCAAACCAGTATCAGGTAACTAACTACCTTCTTCTTAATCAATTAACTAATTTTCTTTCTTTCTTTCTATTCCTGAAACTGAAACTGAAACTAACTAAAACCTCACTAAATAATAATAATTGTACTACAGGGTGTGGTTCAATTTTCACGAGGAGTTTTTCTTCCTCTTCCTGTTACCTCCTATCATATTATATCCTCATTAATTCTTCTTCCTTTTCAACTATTTCAATTATAATTATAATGCATGTTTCTTTGTATTAATTTCCTTGACCCTTCACTCTCTACTCAGTCTGGCTTCAGTCTCGCACCTGTAAGATTTTTTTTTCAATTTTCTTTCGCATTTTTCTTTCATTTTAATCAATCTGTATGGCTGGCTTTGTTTCTGTGTTAACTGCTGGTCTTGAATTGACAGAAGCCTTTTTTCTCTAACTTTGGAGCCATTGTCACATTTGCTATATTAGGTACCTTCCTAGCTTCTATTGTAACCGGTGTCTTGGTGTAAGTTTTTCCTTTCTTTACTCTTTATATATACAATTATACATATATCTACTGCACTAATTAAGCTACCTTATGTGCAGTTATCTAGGTGGATTGATCTTCCTCATCTACAGACTACCTCTTGTTGAGTGTCTAATGTTTGGTGCTCTTATATCTGCAACTGATCCCGTCACTGTTTTGTCCATATTTCAGGTCATTTACTTTACACACTGCTTCATTCCTTCTATATAAATGAACCACTCACTTTAATGACATCTCTGATTCATTTTGTTCCTAATTACCTGCCTTATTACAGGAGCTTGGCACTGATGTCAATCTATATGCTTTGGTTTTTGGAGAATCTGTTTTGAATGATGCAGTAAGTTTCTATCTCTCTCTCTCTCCCCGAGTGTGATTCGAATATTGGTGGTTCTGTTCTATTGACTGATTTTTTCATCTTTATTTTTCCATCTCCTTCCTATTCCTCATAACTTCTCATTCGCTTTTGGAAGATGGCTATTTCTTTGTACAGGTATCTGAACTTCCAAACATTGTTGTGTTTATTCTAAAGTGGCCCAAGTATAGTTAAAGTTGACCACATGATATCTAACTCAAGAACTTGCTTTGCAGGACAATGTCATTAGTTAGATCTCATCCATCGGGACAAAATTTCTTCATGGTGGTTGTTAGATTTTTGGAGACTTTCGTTGGCTCAATGTCTTCTGGTTGGTTTTAGAAATTTCACCTGTGTTTAGTTTATTCAATGACCTGGAATTATGTGTTTCAGAGATGTTTTGGATAGAGATTTGACATTAGTTGAACTTACACTTTATGTTGATCTTTCTGTCACTATATGCTTAATTTCTAGGATTGGTGTTGCTTTATGTTGCTTTTATGTAGTTGATACAATACAACAACTCTTCAGGAAGAAGAGACTAGATAGAGAAGGGGGCCGGGAGAGAGAATTTATTTGGAATTGTTATATTAGGACATAAATTTTTTTGTTATATTTTCAGCACTTCTAAGTTGCCTTTAATTTCTCTGGCTCTGCAGGTGTTGGAGTTGGATTTATATCTGCTCTAATATCCTTTTAAATCCATGTCTGTCCTCTATATATAATATATAGCTTGTTCGTGATTTAAAAGTCAAGTATATTGTGAACCCTTAACCATCAGAACTTATTTAAGTATGCCGGGTTGGATATTGACAAGTAAGTATTTAAGTTTTTGTTTATCCTTTGGCTCAACATACGATCATTCATTCCATATATATAAAATACTGATCAGAAAACTTTTTGCGCAGTCTTCAAAACTTGGAGAGCTGTCTTTTTGTTCTTTTCCCATATTTCTCGTAAGAAATCTCCCTGGAACATATCTTCATAACTTTTGTTGCAGAAGTTTCGTAACTTTCTTTATACATTGTGCAAACTAGTTGAAACTGTTTTCTTTCTAGGTACATGCTTGCAGAAGGTCTTGGCCTGTCTGGCATTGTATCAATATTATTCACAGGAATGGTAATTCCATATCATAGCTTTATCATTCCATTCCATTTGTGTTTTAAGGCATTACTATGAGTATTTTTGTGCTATGTTTTTAGGTCATGAAGCATTACACATATTCAAATTTGTCACAAAATACTCAAAGATTTGTGTCCTCATTTTTTGAGTTGATATCATCGTTAGCAGAGACCTTTGTGTAAGGAGGATATGATTTGTAGTGTTTTCCTTCTTATGGTTCAACATATACTTCAAATGAAGCATGAACTATTTCATCTTTATGATCTACAGATTCATCTATATGGGCTTTGACATTTCAATGGAGCAACATAGCTGGTCACATGTTGGGTTTATATTCTTCTCCATTGTATGCTTTCGTGATCCTCCAATTTTGATATATATAAAGTTGCCTTTTTTAGATTTTTATTAACTTTGTATTTCATGTTCATATAATCTTATTGATCCCTCATCCTCAACTTGCTCTGTAACCACTTCAGATATTCATTGGAATTGCAAGGTATATGTACTATAATTGCCATCATGATTTTTTGATACATATGTTTTCATGTCAGGCCTTTTTAGCTATTTTGGTAATATAATGACATGCGTGCATTTTTAATATTTCTTTGCTTCACTTTTACTTTCTCTATTAAATTGTAAACTATACTGTTTGATCACTTCATGCAGGGCAGCCAATGTATTCTCTTGTGCGTATATGGTCAACTTGGTTAGACCTGTACATCAGAAGATACCTCTAAAACACCAAAAAGCACTTTGGTATAGTGGTAAGAATTAAGAAACACAGATTATTCGATACTAGCAGAAAGTCGGGCATTGACGTGCCCGTCTTTCTCCAATTTTTATGTTGTTTTCTGTGTAAATTTTTTCGCATACCTATATTGTTAGAGAAAGTTGCTAATTAGAAGAAATTTTATTTAGTTGTTAAATAAATAAAAAATCAGTTTTCTTTAAACTTACGATAGTATTATATGATCATGGACAGGACTTCGAGGGGCAATGGCCTTTGCACTTGCTCTACAATCAGTTCATGATCTTCCAGAAGGACATGGACAGACCATCTTCACTGCAACTACAGCAATAGTTATTTTGACGGTAGGCATGCTCATTGTTGTTGTCTAATTTAAGCTAATCATCACTTTCAAAAATAATTAAATAAATATGGAGGTACTACAAGGTGCTGGCTATGTTGGACATTTTGTAAAATTTTAAAGTCATTTTCACATTTTATTGAGCATGTTTTCCTATCTATGATTCCTATTTACAAAGAAACTTAAGTATGTGTTGTTCTTGTGCTTGCTATTAGTTTCTTCAACTAAGAAAGTACTTTAGGAAAAAAATTATAGAAAGGCATTACTTCACAAAAATTTCTCTATTTGTTAGAGTATGTACTGATTCAAATGTTAAGTCTACTGTCAGTTAGATAGTTATAGTCTTATCTGTATTTCTGTTACTGTTCAGTTACTTTAACTGACAGTTAGTTATATAGTTAGTTATATAGTTGCTGAGCTGTTATTGTAATCAGCATCTATATATATAGCCTATCTGTTTGTATCAATTACAAATATGAAATACAATGAGAAGTTCAGTTCAATATCAATCTCTATGAATTGTAACATGGTATCCAGAGCTCTCTAAGCCACCGTCGTGGCAAGATTCTGGTTCTTTTCTCTCCGCTGCTTTCTTCCTTTACCATGACACAAACACCTCCTCCCACGCCACCACCACTGGTGGCGCCTTCTGATAAACCTCCCCTATCAACGTTCAATTACAAGATCTCAGTGAAACTCGATGAATCAAACTATCTGGTATGGTTACAGCAGGTGGAGCCTGTTCTTCGCGCTCATCGCTTGCATCGTTTCTGCGTCGCTCCGGTGATACCTCCGCAATTCGTCACCGAGGAAGATCGTATCAACGACCGTGAGAACCCAGCGTACACAAATTGGGAATTGCAAGACCAGCTATTACTCGCCTGGTTACAATCGTCTCTTTCACCGGCGATATTGCCGTCGGTCATTGGCTGTCGTTACACGTATCAACTTTGGGATAACATCCACACCGCCTTTCAATCCAAGACTCGTGCACAAGCACGTCAACTTCGTACGCAACTGCGCACGACAAAGAAAGGTTCGTCTACTGTGTCTGAATTTCTTGCGAAGATCAAACTCACCAGCGACTCTCTCCTCTCAATAGGCGAATCGGTCTCAATACAAGATCAATTGGACGTTATCCTTGAAGGTTTACCCAGCGAGTATGAATCTTTGGTCACCTTGATTAATAGTAAGATCGATTGGTTCGATATGGAAGAAATTCGTGGCTTACTCCTTGCGCACGAACAAAGGCTCGCTAAAGCGAATATTCTTGAAGAATCTGCGTCTCTCAATCTTACGCAATCGACGAATCCTTCTGGAGCGGGTGACTCGCATGATCAACATCAAGAAAAGCCCCAATCCAATTATGGTAATGGAAACCCTAATTTCTCAAATTTCACCAATTTCCCCAATTCTCAAACCCTAGCTTCTGGAAATCGTGGGAATAGTCAATTCCGCGGGCGTGGGGGCCGTTCCCGTGGACGCGGTGGTCGCAATGGCCAGCGTTCCAATGTTCAATGCCAAGTATGCCATCGCATGGGGCATGAAGCAAGCTACTGTTATCACCGGTTCAACACGGCTTTCAATTCACCATCAGGGCCTGCTTATCCCATAGGAAATCCTTATCAGTATAACAGACAACAACTTCCTGGTGCTGTGTCAACCTCATGGAACCAAGCTATGCCTGCACAGATTCCTCAGGCTAATTTCACAAGCATTAATCCTGCTCACCCCACCATCTCCAACTGGATGGACACTGCTGCAACCAATCATGCCACATTACTGCCTGCTCCACCTGGTGCACCACCACCACCAGCTCACCTAGAAAATGTCTTTCTAGGCAACGGTACCAAACTTCCAGTTCAATCCCTGAGCACTTTTAAATTTCAATCCCCCACACATCCACATCACACACTCTATCTGAAAGATGTCTTACACGTTCCTCAGTTAAACAAAAATCTGATTAGTGTTAGTAAATTTGCTCAAGATAATGATGCTTATGTAAAATTTCACCCTTTTCATTACTCTGTTCACTCTCAGGTCAATGATCAACCACTTTTACATGGAAGATTGACTCGAGATGGACTCTATCCGCTTCATTCAGCTGCTGTCTCTGCACATTCTGCCACCTCTGTTGATTCTGTAAACAGTTTGAATTCTATTGTTTCTAGTAATTCTGATGTATTTTCTAAATGGCACCATAGGCTGGGCCATCCTAGTCTAGACACATTAAATAGAATACTTCAATCTTGTACCCTCTCAACGTTTCAAAGAAATGAAAATCAATTTTGTATTGCTTGTTGTCTAGGAAAGTCACATCGGTTACCCTCTTCTCTGTCTCAAACAATTTACAGTGAACCTCTTGAACTTATATACTCAGATTTATGGGGTCCTGCCCCTATGAATTCCTCTATGGGATTCAAATACTATGTGTCCTTCATTGATGCTTTTAGTCGTTTTGTTTGGATCTATTTCATACGGGAAAAGTCAGAAACTCTCAATGTGTTTAAACAATTTAAAGCTCTTGTTGAACTTCAGCTCAACAAGAAAATTAAATCTGTTCAAACAGATTGGGGGGGTGAATATAGACCCTTCAAACAATATCTAGCTGATCTTGGTATCATTCATAGAATCATTTGCCCACAAACTCACCATCAAAATGGAGTTGTAGAAAGAAAGCACAGACACATTGTTGATATGGGTCTGTCACTTCTCTCTCACTCCTCTCTTCCATACCATTTTTGGGATCATGCCTTTCACTCTGCAGTTTATATCATTAATAGGCTTCCTGCATCTCATTCTCAGTTAATTCCTATCCAAACCTTATTCAACAAGCCACCAGACTATCACTTTCTTCGATCATTTGGTTGTGCTTGCTTTCCTCTTCTTACTCCTTATAATAATCCCAAGTTTCAGTTTAGGTCTAAACAATGTGTCTTTCTTGGTTACTCTTCATCTCATCGTGGTTACAAGTGTCTAGATACTACCACTGGTCGTCTCTTTATCTCTAAGGATGTTTTATTTCATGAGCATTTATTTCCTTATCAAAGCACCTTTACTAACACTAATCACTCACACTCACCCACTGATAACACATCCTCTAACACATTTTTAAACACTGTTCCCCCTAGCCATCACAATATTACTCACTCACTGCCACCCTCTACACCATCTATCCCTCCATCACCTCCTTCTCCTTATAACCCTGCACCTACCACATCACCAACTCCACACTCACCTACTGATACTCTACCCTCCACTGCCTCTAATACAATTAACCCTCATAGCTCTCTTTCACCCTCTCCTCCACCCTCACCACCACATAACACCCACCATATGCAAACCAGGTCCAAAACAGGTCACCTACGGCCTCCTCTATATCCCTCACTGCACCTTACCACCACTGAACCCAGTTCTGTCCAGCAGGCTCTGTCTTCACCTGAGTGGACTAAGGCAATGCAAGCTGAGTTTGATGCTCTACAAAACAATAAGACTTGGACTCTTGTCCCTTTACCTCCCAACAAACGAGCTATTGGTTGCAAAAGGATTTTTAGACTTAAGGAAAACCCTGATGGTTCCATAAACAAATATAAAGCAAGACTTGTGGCCAAAGGGTTCCATCAAAAGTATGGATTGGATTACTATGAAACTTTCTCCCCCGTGGTCAAACCTGTCACCATTAGAACTGTTCTAACTCTTGCATTGTCTCACCAATGGCCTCTTAGGCAATTGGATGTGAACAATGCCTTCCTTCATGGTCTTTTGCATGAGGATGTCTACATGCAACAACCTCCTGGCTTCATCCATGGAGATCCTTCTTTGGTGTGTCACTTAAAAAAGGCCATTTATGGGTTGAAACAAGCCCCAAGGGCTTGGTATGAGAGTCTCACCAACACTCTCATTTCTGCTGGCTTCTACAGGTCTAAGTGTGATCCTTCTCTTCTTATCTACAACAAACGTGGCTGCTGTATCCTTGTACTCATTTATGTTGATGACATTATAGTCACGGGTTCCTCAAATACTGCCATCAACTTGGTCATACAGAAATTGCAGCAGACTTACTCTCTTAAACAGCTAGGTACTTTGGATTATTTCTTGGGTATTGAGTGTAAAACTACACCTACTGGTCACCTACATCTTTCTCAGTCCAAATATATCAAAGATGTGCTCAATAGAGCTGGTATGACAGACTGTAAAGGCATTTCAACTCCTTTACCTGTTAATCTCAAACTGTCCAAATCGGGCACAGATACGTTTGAAGATCCCTCCCTCTATCGTAGCATTGTTGGAGCACTTCAATACGTGACCATTACAAGACCTGAACTGGGATACAGTGTCAACAAGGTTTGCCAATTCATGTCTACACCTCTCCACTCCCACTGGACAGCTGTGAAACGTATTTTAAGGTACCTCAAAAGCACTATCAATCATGGCCTCACTCTTCAGCCAGCAACTGCAGGCTCTCCTATCAGTATTACTGCGTTTTGTGATGCTGACTGGGCATCGGATATTGATGATAGGAGATCCACGTCCGGTGCATGCATCTACCTAGGACCTAACCTTGTATCTTGGTGGTCTAGGAAACAAACTTTGGTTGCCAAGTCAAGTGCAGAAGCAGAATATCGCAGTCTGGCTCTTGCTGCAACTGAAGTCCTTTGGTTAAGATCTCTCCTGCAGGAACTCTCTGTTTCAGTACCTCCTCCAGTGATTTACTGTGATAATCAGAGTACCATTGCCCTAAGTCATAATCCTGTGTTACACTCACGAACCAAACACATGGAACTTGACATTTTCTTCGTTCGGGAAAAGGTTTTAAATGGCTCTCTGGTTGTAGCTTATGTTCCAGCTGCTGCACAAGTTGCAGATATCTTAACAAAACCTCTCAGCAAAAACCAGTTCTGCAGTTTAAGGAACAAGCTCAAAGTACTAAGTACTCTTGAGCTTGTGGGGGGGAATGTTAGAGTATGTACTGATTCAAATGTTAAGTCTACTGTCAGTTAGATAGTTATAGTCTTATCTGTATTTCTGTTACTGTTCAGTTACTTTAACTGACAGTTAGTTATATAGTTAGTTATATAGTTGCTGAGCTGTTATTGTAATCAGCATCTATATATATAGCCTATCTGTTTGTATCAATTACAAATATGAAATACAATGAGAAGTTCAGTTCAATATCAATCTCTATGAATTGTAACACTATTTGAAATTTTGTCATTGTTTGCAACTTTTTTTTCTTTTAAATTAAATCATAGTTTGAAGTGTTTATTTGTTGCCTTGCTAGAGCCAGTAAATTGTTATCCCAAATAAAACCATTGTGGCTTTGTCTTGGTTTGAAAGATAGCTCACATAAACACACGAAAGTTTCTGATTGTTACCATTGGATTTGGATAGATTAAATGCAGAATAATATGTGAAGTGATGAGCTGTTGAGGAATGTACGGGCGTTATTATTAATTGGACAAACTCATAATACCATTACCGAGCATCTAAAAAGCTTCACCTAACTTTTGTCCTCCTACTTCTTTGAATGACTAGCGGAAAGCAATTATTTTCGCCATCTTTTTATAATCACTACTTGGAAAGTTAATTGACATCAAAACTTTTTTTACTTTGTTTCAGGTATTACTGATTGGTGGTTCAACAGGCACAATGCTGGAAGCTTTAGAAGTTATAGGCGGGGACAGTCATTTTGATGATATTCCATTGGCTTCGGTTAGCACCACAATGGTAAGCTTTACTATGAGGCTTTTTTGCTTTCTTAAATTGTGGCAGCAGTCGTTCAGTGTTTTTTCCGCGTTATTGCGGAGCTTTCTCCTTGTGGAATTAGAACATAGCAGCAAGCTGACTTCTGCTTGGCTCAGATATGACTGTGACTGGGGATGCTTTCTATTGAAACACATTATCTCTTAGTGGGGAAAGCTTGTGTGTATGTGATAAGCTATGCAATATTGATACTTAAGAAGCAGAAGCATGCAATTTGGCGTGTCATTATATTTTCTGAACTTCATAGACCATTCTATTAGAGAAACGGTCAAAAATTTTGGGGCTAAGAAGTAGCAGCTGACCTGACCATGACCCTGGAATATTTAGTAGCAAGTTCTGCATGCTCAACCTACGATTAAGTGTCAGATAAGAGATATATAAAGCTCTTAATGTGTTTTTGAATTCAAATAAACTATGTTCATTTATGAATTTTCGGTGCGGAATTGTATGTTTATGCAGAGTCCTGATAAAGGACTATGTTTATCATAAGGAATCTTTACATGTTTTTTCTATTATCAATGTCAACTAATAATTTTGGTTTTTTTTTTTCTCAAGAACTTTGAGGAAAACAATGTCAATGGTTATAACTCTCCTTCGTATGATGAAGAATCAACACCAAGGAACAAAATTAAGATGAAGCTACAAGAATTCCATAGGAGGTATCATGAGTTCTGAAACAGTAAATATGTTAAAATCTACTTTTGATTAATGATATCTAATTTTGTTTTGCTTTCCTGTTGAAGTGCTGCAACTTTTACAGCATTAGATAAAAACTACCTCACCCCATTCTTTACTAGCCAAAATGGAGATGAAGAAGGAGGTAAACCTGACTTGTAATTAAGTTTTAATTTGTATTGTCTTTCATATTCTCATGAAGAATTGATGTGGCTAGGTATTGAGTGTATCTGACTTGATTTGCTATTTTAAATGGCTTTACACTTATATATAGTCCTCACGACGGTTTTATAACGTGTCCAATTTTTCGCTAAGCTTAGTCCCTTGTTACATTCCAGCTTATGAACTGCAGATTTTAGAATAAGATATTTCTCGGCTTTACTTCCTTTTTCGTTTTGTATCTAGATACATGCTCAATGCTTTCTTGTTAAAGATGAAGCAGTTCGGTTATTTTTATGTCATTTTCATGTGTTTAAAACCTTGTCTGTGGGTTTTTGAAAAGCAAGCTTATTTTTGTTGGGGTAATTGCCCCTTTGCGCGATTTTGGTCCCATGAGCTCCCATTGCGTCAATTAGGTCCTTCGGCTTCAGGTATCCCGATTATGCAAGTTTGGTCACGCGAGTTCCAATTACCTTTCATTTTTTTATTGAAAATGTTATCATTTCGGTTTTGCGTTTAACTAAAAATTTGGTCTCTCTAATTATACCCAGTACCCGCATGTGATGTGACACATCAACATTTTTGGTTATACAATGACAATTATACGTAGGGATCAAAATTGCACAATTGAGAATCCAATTCGCACAATTGAAACTTGAAGGACCAAAATAACACAATCACGATACCTGGAGAACCAAATTTAATCGAAACTAGAGGGGCCAAAATTGCAGAATCGCGATACCTGGCAGACCAAAATACAATTAAGCTTCTGCTGAAGTGCGATTGAGCCTTAATTCTCTGCTGCTTTGTTAGATTGCTATTTTTTCCTCGAATATATGAGTTGTGTTTTGAACTTATTTTTCATCTACGACCTTGATGCATTATACTTACTTGAACTTTATGAATGGATTTTGGGCTTAGGGAATAAAATTTATTGACATAGTATTACCCCAACCTGTTGTTCTTGGTCTCAACAGTCAAGCTTCTGACTTCTGGAAGAGCGGGATTCCACGGCCATGACGATGATGATCATTATTCATTGTGATATTTTTTAAACACCATGCTAAGGCCCTTTGAAGTTTTCCCCTTTATGAATCATGCTATTTATAGAGAACTTGGAGGAATTGCTGTATTACAAGGATCATTTGAAGTTTATAGGATCAAGACTCTCATGTCAAATTCAAGTAGGCAACAGAAGAATTGAAGGAGGAGGATGGTCTCTTTTGATTGAATAGCTAGGTTGTTCTTAACTTGTATTGCAACTTTTAGTACAAGGATAATTGGAAACAATATTCAGTAATGGGAAAGCTCTCTGTTGATTATTCCTTATTTTATCTCTATCAATTATAGGAGAAATACAGTGCTATATCATTCAGCACACTCTAGAAGCATTGATGCAATACATTCTATCCCGAATCAATAATCAGTTGGATTAAGAGACCTTTTCAATCTGAATAGCACCACCTTCCCCTTCTCTTCTCTTTAATTACATATTCAACATTCATGATGGTAATAAGAATTTTTGCTTATTGAAGTGTAAGAATTTTTTCACTTCGTAGCTTGATAATGATTCATCTTTGCTGATTCTAAAATATGCAGAATGAAAACATAAGTCAAAATCTGGATATTTAACCCACATTAAATACAGACTACGACAATATGCTACCTGAGTGCCTCACATTATTGATAGCCCCAATTTCCACTCTAAATTCCTTTTCAGCTTTCCACTGCATGATCAGCACCAACTGTATTAAGATAAACTAGCTACATGCAGATCCAGATATCCTAATAAAACATGAAACAAGGTGCTGTGAAACATAGTTTGGAACTGTAATTATAAATAAAGGCTGCAATTCAATTAAATATATAGTGCCAAGTAGCTTCTTCCCTTCGCGGAAGCTCTGATCGCTACAAGTAGATTCTTAATAGCCACCGGACTTGCCATTCATTGGCTGGCCTGTGATAAACATTGTCTTTCGAAAATCCTCTGGTCTTATTTATAAGAAAAATTTGCAGTTTTAGGTTCAATGATTAACCGATGTATCTGATTATATTTTAGACTAGATACATCAATTATTCAATGAACCTAAAAATGTAAATTTTTCTTATAAATAAGACCAGAGTAGTATGTTGTAAGCTCAAAGTCCCTCCACGTAAACCAATGCCCCCAGCCGAGGTGAGAAAATTCAGGAAGACCTGTGGACAGAAACGGACTTAATAACAAGGCATGGAATCATCGGTGATTGGTGACTTGCATTAACGGTCAGTAAATGGAAAAACATATGGAGGAATGGGCACACAGAAGATCACGATCCAAAAACTGGAGTTAAATGTTGCAGAAAAAATATGGAGGAATGAGCACTTTGAAGGGAGGAGGAAATAGATAGAAATGAAGCTTGGATGGACAAAGGAAATGGACGCTTGGATAGAAATTGAGAAATGAAGCTCGAAGGTGGATTAACGAAGGGACTAATTGTCCCCTATTGTTGGTGTCTCAACAGCGATTTATTGAATATGGACTAGAAGTGACCTCTTTTAGATAAGACCAATGTATCACTTTTTTACTCCCCATATCGGGGACTAAATTGTCCCTTTACTATTGAATCAAACATGAAATAAGTGTTTTGCATTGTCCAATCCCTTCTTATTTTAGGATACTCATCCATTCCTTGTTAAACCTATTTGAACCAAAAAAACATAAGAGTATGATTTGTGATATCTAATGGAATGTAGTGGAATTGGAATAAAAAAGTGTTTCATTATTTGAATAATTAAAAAAAAAATAATGGAATGGAGTGGTAAGTAATGCCATTCATAATATATTCCATTAGATTGTTTGCCCCCATTTTTCTCCCTTCATTTCGGGTGGAATTTTTTTGGTGAATCTCCAATTCGGGCAGAATGAGATGAAATAACACATTAAATTAATTTTCTACAAGTTTACATTTCAATCCCTACTTCTAGATAATAGTGTATTTCAAATAAAAAAATTATAACTCATTCTATTCCATTCACTTTTTTCTAGACAATGAAACGAGAAATTGTTTCATTCTGTAATAAAATACTCTAAATAAAATACTCAAAATGAAACAATAACTCTATTTCATTCCACTTTGTTTCGCTCCAAACTACTCCATTTAATTGCTATCATTTTAAAATGTCCAAAGATTGCCTAAATGCTAAGCGATGCCCCATACACAGTTTAGTTTGAAAAGAGAAACATTTATTAAAAGGTGTATATATTTTAAATTATCAATGTAATTAAATTATCAATGTAATGAATGGTATGATTTTTCTAAGAAATTTCTATTTCTTGAAAGGTGTTGCCAACCAAAGCAATCAGGGAAGAACAACGTGTGTAAATCACCAATTTATATTTCTTCCATCACTTAACACAGTGGAGAAGGAAGGTTGAACTTTGAAGAGATTGATAGTCAATGTTATTTGACACAAGGGAGTAGAAACTGTAACGTCATCAGGCCATATTGTTCTACATTGAATGATGAAGCAAGCCATCAATGATTTTTCTTCTTTTGACGAGATTCTCAAATTCCTAGACACAACATAAACCCTAAAGTAGTTTGTAAATACAAGGTAGACGGATACAAATTTACAAGGAATCAAGATACATGTAGTTTCTTCGTCGATTGTACTGAAGAAGACTTCCATAGGTGCGATCCCAGACACCAATGAAAAGTGATTCTGAGTCGGGGCTAAAAGATACACCAGAGATCTCCCCAAAAAAATCGATCTCCTGCTCCTTTTCAAACCCACGCTTTGCATCATAGACATGCACAAAGTCAGCCGGTTCAGCCATTGCCATGAACTGCCCATCAGATGTGAATCTTATTGACCGTATAGCTCCAAGGTTTCCCTTCAGCACAGCAACGGATTTTGACAAGTTCCTAACATCCCAAACACGGCATGTTTTGTCTTGATTCCCGGTAGCGAAAATGCGTCCATCAGGATGCCATGCAGATGCAAATGAATAATCCAAGTGTCCACATAATGGTGCGACAGTCTACAAAAAAAACACCATCAAAATTAGATATTTGCAGTTTTTCCCACACTCCAAACACATACGGAACTACACCAACCTTTCCAGTTTGAGAATCCACTAATATCCCTTCTGGGTTGTCTCCAACAATTGTAATTAGTTTACCATCAGGGCTCAATGAAGTATGCTGCAAATAGAAAAGGAACAAATCCACACAATCATTTCTCCTATTTTCAGATACATTTTTCGAACACTAGCAGTGGCGATGGCAAATGGTGTGCAAGGAGGAAAAAAAGCCTTTAGACACAATTACTCTCAATTCTCTCTCCTTAGCAACTTAAGATAATCATTTTTCTAGCATTTGTTTGAAGTTTCTAAAGTTGTGCGAAAAAGGGCCAAGGTAATCGAGTTTAACTTTATTTTGATTCTAATATTATATACCCTCGATAACAAAGTATAAGCAAAAAGTGGATGTATTTGGTCTAAAGCAAAAACTTCGGATTTGGTGAATTGATAAGGCGGATTGACAGGTTTACTACACTATATCCAATAATTCAATAATTTGAAACACAATAATTTGTGCACAAGTCAAAAATGAAACCATGGAAAAGTTACTTACATTTACTGGCCATGAGAAGGTGAAATGCTTGGAAAGCTGAAATCTCTCCATGTCAAAGTCTCTAACTCCACAGTCATTATTTGAGGCCATGAAATGGATACCCCCACTGGCTTATTAACTGATTGTTAGTATCATGGTTATCAAATCGATAAACATATCGTGCATAGCAAAACCTATTTTCCGAAATGTGTATCAAATCTTTTTATGAATTGTAAGATTCATAATCAAGAAAAATGACATAATTAAGTAAAAGTAGTAACATAAGCAAAAAACACGAGCATGTATATCATACTTGAACTTCAAGATTTAACTCATAAATTAAAAGGACAAAAATGTGGCTGGTTGCACAGTCAATGAGATATCAGTCTCCCTTTTCTTTTGTCTGACCCTATTCACTAAAACAATAAAAAAAACAAGTGAAGTGGAACGCGTCGGCACAGAAAGAGCAGTAGAACACAGTGGAGCCGAAGGAGGGACCAGCACAGAAAAGAAAAGGATATGAGAGCAATTAATCAAAGTCGGTGATGAGCTATAAAAGATGGGGCACAGGCTGTATAGTTCATTTTAGTGAAGCGGATTTTTGTAGGGGGTGACCTTATCAGCTTAATATAGAAGTTTGAGTTTAGGAATAAGAATCGGCGCTCTCTGTCGTCTATCCTAAACATAATTTAAAAACAAATGGATCATGCAAACCGACCCAACTGGAGCGTGAAACACGTGCATGAAAAGAATTATGCAATTCTTCCAGGTTTGACAATTCTATTGATACAGAACGAACCATTATCTATCGTATTAATGAATCGCAGCAATTCGGGGGCAATCAAGTCTCACTTCGATGCCAGCTGCGATTTTCATCGCCAGGCACCAGCCCCTAATTTCGGAATCTATCATGATTCAACTCGTACAATACATACAATATTTACTAGAATGGTTAGTATGTGAGTGTTATCACTGGATGGAGGATTTTGGCGGCCAGCCAAAAAACTGCCAGGTAAGTATGGTGTTGCAGGCCTATGGCAGAAACATGGCTGATTTAATATGCATTGCAACCTATGGTTGCTGGCACAGAAACCGCCATGCCATAATACCATGGCGCCATTGTAGAAATTTGATAAGGATTGTGAACAGTTGCTGCAGACACCATATCACCATTCAAGATCCAACATAAATAGAAGAAATAAAAGAAAAATAAGAAAGTCCTCAAAGCAGAGAAGAAAGACCTTGGATGCTCATAAATCTCGACAGCATTTGTGATTGCATTGTCATCATATGTAGTCCTGGAACAATAGCTAATCCCTGGTCGATCCAAGTACTGCAAGGAAACATGTCCGTGTGTATGTAATGAGTATATATGAACCAATAATATATCATGGCGAATGTAAAGTGGAACATCCAGTGAATAATGACATAGGTAAAAATATACTAATTACTCCCTCCTTCCCAAAATAACTGTCACACTTGCCAAAAGCGTTCGCCCCAAAATAATTGTCACATTCTATTTCAATTAGTGTGACATTATTATGGGACAGAGGGAGTATCACAGAGAAGAAAACTTATAAGTACAACAGAAGTACCTTGCAAATGAGTTCTCCTTGAAAACCCCCGGCAATCAACAACTTATCACGTACAGCCAGTGTACTAATCTGTGTCTGAGTAAATCCTTCCAAAAGGCTTCCAGGATGTTTCTATTAGCAACAAGAACTCAAAAGATTAGATGCCTTCTTTACGTGATCTTTTTGAGTCTTGAGTCTTGACAACAATGCATTGCAAAAATGCTTACCTCACATGGAGCAACATGTCCTGACACATTCAGGATTTCTGATCTCTTGGAATTCAAAGATGACCAGTGTATAATTGAGTAATTAGAAACAAGATACACATCATGCTTTGAGGTAGACCAAACCAAGTTCCTCAACTGCAAATGACAGATTAAAGGTTTCACATTATTTTTAATCATTGACAACTAGATGCTCAAAATATTCAGTGGTAATTTCCATAAGATGCATGTACAGGAAAAATTTTCCATTAGAGACAACATAACACAGTGCGAGTTCAAACAAATTGTTTGACATCTAAAATAATTAGAAGCAACATACTTGAAAATGAAGTATTGTTGATTTCACAGATCTAGTGTTTTGCCAGAAATCATAATACTTCGCTCCTTTATCTGTTGATTTGCATTCCTGTAGTCAAGAAATAAAGTATAAGATCAAAAGATTCCCACAAAATCATTACACATCTGCTATAGGACTCAAAATCTTAAAGTAAAAGATATTTTACCTTCTCTGACTGTTCCCCTGATTGTGGTATATTTTCATAGTTCTTGTACTGCTCTAATCTAGTTTGTCTATATTTCTCCCGACTAATGCTCAGTCTATCCCAAGGGATACCTTGGATATCCTTTCCTTTTCTAGCTTCCGCAGCAGTGGTATCTGTTATCCGGTTTTCCTGCAACAGTAAATCCAAAGGCAACACCCCAAGATGTCGAAACATAAGACTTTAGTCACTATTAGTCATGTACTTTGTGATAATTGAAAAGTAACTTTGCAAGGGAAAAAGAACAGACACACAGCAACAAATGAAACGTTATTAAATGATTAAGAATTAATCAGAAAAGGTTTTCTTAATGACTCGGAAACAAACCAATGATTCATATTCATCATCATCATCTTCTTCTTCATCTGATTCAGAATCACCAAACACTCTGCTGCCACGGAAATACATATCATCTTCTGCTTCCACCATTTCATTATCATCTGCAGCATACTCCATTTCTTCCCCCTGCTGCTGAGACATGCTCACTGAAACCCGATCCATAAAAAAAGGGAGTAAAAAGATGATTGAATGCAGAAATTGCAACTTGTAATCAAACGCTGTAACTGCAAAGTTTCAATTTGAGTTCTAGAATACCAAATCACTCTTGAAACAGTAACAAGGAAAACCGCAAAGGAATAGCAGTAACCTAACCCTAAAACAACATACTTGCTAAATTAAGAAGATAGATTCTAAATCAAACCGACAAAGAGTCGTCGAAAACAGAAAACCTAGCAACAATTAGGGCAAATTCAACTCTCCAGCGAGTCGGTTAATGAATAACAACATCAGGAAAGTTTTCAGCTTATATTTAATTTGAGATTATAAAATCAAATCGACGAATTCACATCAAAGAGTCGGGTCACATAAAACCCTGAACATTAATCGCAAAATAAGTTATTAAAAATTAAAAGGGTGGGAACCAAGAAAAGGAACTAGCGACAGCAATTGAAGGTGAGGCAATGAAAATTGAACTGAAAAATAAATAAAATATAAAAACCTTGTTTATATGTAAGGAGGTGGTTGAATCGGGGAGAAGTCGAGAAGAGAAGAGAAGAGAAGAGAATTGAATTTGATCTGCGTCTGGTCCTCGAATTCAACCCCTTTTCCTTACATATATAGACAACCAAACAGACTCTTCTCTTCTCTTACCTTCCCAATCTCCACTGCGCGTTTCACTCCTACATAGGAGTAGATCTTTTCTCCTCCTTTATTTATTACGCAAATCTTGTTATTATTTATTTATTTATTGTTTATTTCTATTTACTATCTATCACTATGACCAAATAAACCGACATTTCTCATCTATTTACTATTTATTGCGCACAACTTGATTAGCCCACCACCTTTTATTATTTTATTTTATTTTTGGATAATTTTTTTTATTTCTATTACTACAGTATTAGGGACTCTTTCAAATAATTAAGATTTTGATTTGAAATTCAATTTTGAGAATACAACGGTATTAAAAAAAATTAGGGAGAGTTTTGTCGTCTACCGTAGTCCTGCCAATTCGAGGGATCGGTCTCTAAAATTGCGCGTGACCTAACTTACACCCCAAAAAGTATTTTGGACATTCATACCTACGCACAATCTCACCACTTTATGTATTACTTGTATATGTGTGAATACATTTTAGTACTAGTATTTTATTTACTATTACTTAATGGTATGTTTGGGACATTAACAATATTGTTAAATAGTTTTTGACATTTCCAAAATGTTATTTAGTTTAGGTTAGCATGGACCTCTCTAGTGTTTATGAAATTGACGTGTCACGTTTTCTGCTAATGTGGGATGCATGTCGGTAAACATTAGGGACCTAACTAACACACTTAAATTCAGAGGACAATTGTCACTTCTTCATATTCTTCCTACAATTTGGAGGACTTTGTAACCATTAAAAATACACCATAAAGTGCAATTTCATCATTAATGATCATCGCAAAATTATATCATGACCGCACACTATCAAGGTTGTCTTGGACACATCTGCTGATATCTTGGTGTTGGAATGAATTGCATCACCGATATTCGTGGGGTTTGGATCATGGATGGTGGTGGATGTGGAACCATGCATGGTGGTCGTGGGTTTGAGATAATTGTTAGACTGACTAGAGTTTGTTCTCTAATTTGAGTTGATTTCTCCCTCAAAGTATTAGGTGTAATATGCCCACTCATCCCATATTTGATATCTCCTTCCTTGCACAAAATATAAAATAACCAAGTTATAAGTCCCCAAATATTTTTGTCGCTAATAAATATCTAAAATATCTCTAACATTTACAACTTAATATCAGTTTAGCCTCTATCCAAATCATCTCAGAATACTAATACCAAAACACAAGTTGAGTATAATAGCTGCCAACCTAACAACAAGTTGAAAATTGTGCAAACAACTAAAGGCGAGCATAACAACAACTTAATTACTTTAGCTTGAAGTCGTCGTTTTCAACACTTGAGATGGATAAGTGAGGAAGAGGAGGACAAGTTGTTGAAGAAGAGAATCGCCCAAGAATTTTCTAGAGAAAAATAAAGAGATACCTAGATTGCTGAGAAGTTCTCGCAAGGTTTTCACGTAAAGAGAAAAGAAGAGAAATGTCACAGTCTTGTGAGAGAGAAAAAGTACGAGATTCAAAGAAAGTAGGTTCATGCAAAAACAACTTATATAAAATATATGCTCTATTCATATTATCACCCAAACAATAAAAACTTATATCATTAGAAAAGTTCACATAAGCCCGAAATAAGTGGTTCTCAAACAGCCCCTAGGTCCATTTTTGACTGGGTTCATATTAAGCCCAGTGAAGATTTGAGTTTGTAAAATATTTTCTTTTATAGTTACGTACTTATCCAATTTTTATCATATATGATTTTATTTTATTTTAAATTATTATGTAAATAGATTGAGTTAAATAAATAGGATTATTTTAGTATTTATTTAGTCTTTTGAGACATGTTTGAATATTATTATTGAACTATAAAGACTAAATTAATTTTATAGAAATGTTTGACGATTTCACCTACAAATAATATGATTAATTATATAAAATATTTAATAATCAATAATTATAAATTTATAATATATATATATATATATATATATATAGCATTTAGAATTTAAATATTACAATAAGTGTAGTAAATGCGGTATTTAATAACCCAGAGCGTGGGGTTCAGCGGTTGGGGCTGATCCTCCATTAACCAAGAGTCGGGGGTTCGATCCCCACCTTGGGTACGAAGCAGGGTTAAAACTCTGGGCCAGTTGTCCTGCCCCTCGAGGCACCTACAATTCAGCGAGGGGATTAGTCACTGCGATCAGCGGTGGATACCCCGGGTAAAACAAAAAAAAAGTGGTATTTAATGCTATAATCAAGTCTATTTTACTTATAAAGATAGATGTTAGTTTTTGTAAAAAAAAATATAGATGTTAATTAAAAACACACACACAGATATATATATATATATATATATATATATATATATATATATATATATATATATATATATATATACATAGAATTAGTGATAATAAATGTCCTATTTATTGAAATACTACAGTTAGTGATAATAAATGCAACATTTGATACTGATAAAAAAAATGCAACATTTGATGCATGTTATAATAAAGTCGAGCCTCACTCAGTCCTAAGGAATTCCTTAGTAATTGTTACTAAATGGGTATAATAGTCATTTTCTCATCAATGAAAAAATTCGGTGACAACACCAACACTAAATTGTGGTTAGTATGTACTAACTAACCAGTGTTTTCATTTACCCGCTCACTCACCACACAAACACTAAATTGTGGTTAGTATGTACTAACCATTGGATTGTTGTATAATAGTCACCGAAAAATTTAGTAATCGTTACTAAGGTATTCCTTAATACCATAAGTCATTGCCAATAAACTAAATTTTTCGATATAAAAAATGAGTTTGTATACTCACAAGTACTTGTGGGACAAGGTATAAGCGATAGCGACACAAATAAAAAGATAATAACATTTATTGCATTTATAAATGAGCTTTATTGGGTATGTTTGCCTCTGAAACATGGACTACAAGTAAATATGGATCTACAAGAGAGGGAAAAGATGTGCAAAGAATGGCTTTAGATAGTTGTTTTTGGGGAAACATAATCATATGCCTCAAAGCAGTCTCTCCTCTCATCACAGTCCTTAGGTTGGTGGATGCAGATGAAAAACCCGCCATGGGTTTCATTTATCAAGTGATGGATAAAGCAAAGGAGAGGATAAAAAGCAACCTCAACAATGTTAAGAAAAAGTAAGTTATCTTAAGTACTAGTTAACTTTATCTCCTTCAAAATTTAACTTTATTTTATCCAATTGTTTCTAATATTGGATGTTTAATATATTATGTATATATATATATATATATATATATATATATATATATATATATATATATATATATATATGTAGATATGAACCTATTTGGAAAATTATTGATGAGTGTTGGGAA
The DNA here is from genome assembly GCA_039519185.1 of Astragalus membranaceus. NCBI lineage: Eukaryota > Viridiplantae > Streptophyta > Magnoliopsida > Fabales > Fabaceae > Astragalus > Astragalus membranaceus. The sequence continues at coordinate 142,048,253 of CM076851.1, read as the reverse complement.
AACCAACTTCATAGGCCCTTACATGCAGCAGCTTATTATCTTAATCCTCAAATTCACAATGAACCTGGTTTTAAAGATGAGGATGCAGATATCAAACAAGGGCTTTACAATTGTTTGCATAGGTTGGTAAATGATGCCGGTGAGCGCAACAAGATTCTTACACAAATTGCTAACTTTCATTATGAAAAAGAAATGTTTGGTTGTGAAGCTGCTAAGTCAATGAGAAAGACTATGCCTCCCGCAGAATGGTGGGAATTCTATGGAGATGGGTGTCTGGAGTTAGAGAGGTTTACAATTCGCGTTCTAAGCTTGACTTGTAGCTCATCTGGTTGTGAGCGCAATTGGAGTTCGTTTGAAATGGTAATTGAGTTATTAATTTATGGATTTCATTTACTTATAAACTTAATTTGATTTAATGTTTTTGCAAATTGTAATCCTGAAAATTTGGTTTATTAATTTAGGCTCATACAAAGAGAAGAAATAGGCTGCATCAAAAAAAGATGAATGACTTAGTCTTTGTCATGTATAATTTGAAGTTAAAAAGTAGAGTAACAAGAAAAAGTGTTGCTCTTCCATTTGAAGACATTCAATCCGATGATGAATGGATAACTGAGGATGTTATTGAAGATAATGTTGAGCAAGTTGATGCTACTAATGTTGAGCAAGTTGATGCTACTAATGTTGAGCAAGCTAATGTTGAACTAGGTGGAAGGTCAAGCAATCCGATTCCAATGGTTGATGATATTGATAATGTTGAAGATGAAGATAATGTTTCATCCGGAGCAGAGTTTGATGATGTTGGTGATTATTATGATGATGGACAAGATTTTGTAGGAGCTTTGGATGTTTGAAGCCATTTGATAGGAGCTTTTGCTAATTGGAATACTTTTGCTAATTCTGATGATGGACAACTCACAACATTCTAATTGGAATACTTTTTTGCTAATTCTGATGATGGTGTTAATTGGAATACTTTTGCTAATTTGATAGGAGCTTTGGAATGTTTAAACTTGGAATACTTTTGTGTTAGTTGGTGCTAAATTTGATAGAATTTGGAATGTTGGATTTACTTTTGCTAATTATAAATAGGTTATTTTGATAAATTTTATATTTTACAGGCTCACTGATTTATGATTAAATATTTTTAACACTGCAGTAATTTTTTTACAGATTTTTTTAGTGTAATTTTTTTTTCATAGACTCTTACGAGTCTACGAGTCGAGTCTACGGTCCCCTCACGAGTCTATGTAGACTCTCGAGTCTGACAACCATGATTGCGGCACCCAAGAACGCTTGGATGAGATGGTTCGGGTCTCTTCCAGGTTAACCAAGGTTCTGGGTTCGAATACAACTTTGGGAATACAACAACGTTAAAACCCTTGAGGAAGATAAGTTTTGCTGCCCATTGTGGTCCTACTCGACTCAAAGAATTACTCTCTGCAGTTGCGCACAGAATATACCCCGTTTGCACAAAAAATATATATAGTGCGGTGATCAAGTTACTTTTATACTAACTTTTTTCAATGTGGTTCTCTCTTCCCAACAAATTTTTCGCTGCACCCCATACTGGAACTTGAAAACATTGGAATGAGAATCGAAACCAACTACCGCTCAGAACACCAGCATTGGCGGAGGCTTATATATTGATGGGGTAGTTATGGCTACCCCAAAAAATAATATATGTATTGGAATTTCTACCCGCAAGTGGGGATCCCCGTGGGGACTGCTCCGAATGGGGACCCGTGGCGGGGAATTTTTCCCCGTGGGGATGGGGACGGGGGAGAAAATCCCCCCGCAGTCAAAGCGTGGATGGGGATGGGGATCATACCCGCCGCCCCGCGGGGACCCCGCCCCGAATATATTACATAGTATTCTTATTATAGATATATATTATATTATAAGTAATTAATTTTTTAGTCTTTTTATACGTGTTTCTAATTTAAAATATTTATAAAATATTAAATTGTTCTAACTTTTATACTTTCTAAATATTAAAATATAAAAGTAAGACTCAATTTTATATTTTTTTTATTAAAATATTAATCTTTTGAATTTTAGTCCTACTTTTATATATTTTTCTAATTTAATTATATTTTAGTTTATATTTTTGCTAACTTTTAATAAACTTTCGGGGTCCCCGCGGGAACCGTGGGGATCCGTGGGGATGGGGATGGGGGAGGAAAAGTCCCCGTGGCGGGGAACGGGGATGAGGACGTGGGACAATTTGGGAGGCGGGGACGGGGAGTGAGGGATTACTCCCCGCCCTCGCCCTGCCCCATTGCCATCCCTAATTGGAATAGTAGATGTATATTATATTTAGCTACCACTACAAAAAAAACAGTGTTTAGCGACGGATTTTAGCGACGGATATGTGGTCCGTCGCTAAAATCAAAATTAGCGACGGAAATGCACAAAATTAGCGACGGATTGAGAACAAGGTATTTAGCGACGGAAATTGGCTAAATTAGCGACGGATTTAACATGGCGCGAAAATTGAAAAAAAAATTTGAATTAGCGACGGAAATCCGTCGCTAAATCTGTCGCTAATGTTTGGAAAATTGTGCCACTGACCGTTGCAGTTGATTTGACACGTGACAGACATTAGCGAGGGAAATCCGTCGCTAAATCCGTCGCTAACGGGTAATTTTTTTTTTATAAACCCGAATCCTTCCTCTTCCTCTTTCATTTCTTCCTCTTCCTCTTTCATTTCTTCCTCTTCTCCGTTTTTTCCTCTCTTTCATTTCTTCCTCTTCCTCTTTCATTTCTTCTTACCACCACCACCATCATCTTCTCCCTTCAACACCACACCACACCATCCTCTTTCATTTCCTCCTCTTCCTCTTTAATTTCGTTTCCTTCTCCATTTTCCTCTTCCTCTTTCATTTCTTCCTCTTCCTCTTTCATTTTTTCTTACCACCACCACCATCATCTTCTCCCTTCAACACCACACCACACCACCACCACCACCACCACACCATCCTCTTTCATTTCCTCCTCTTCCTCTTTAATTTCTTTTCCTTCTCCATTTTCCTCTTCCTCTTTCATTTTTTCTTACCACCACCACCATCATCTTCATCTTCTCCCTTCAACACAACACAACCACCACCACCACACCATCCTCTTTCATTTATTTTCCTTCTCCATTTTCCTCCCCAACCCCTTATCTCTCCCTCTTTCTATCTGAGATTAGCATTTTTTTAAAAAAAAAAAAAGAGATTAGCGACGGATTTCCGTCGCTAAAATTGGTTAGTGTCACTGTCAAATCAACTGCAACGGTCAGTGTGGCCTCTTTCATTTCCTCCTCTTCCTCTTTAATTTCTTTTCCTTCTCCATTTTCCTCTTCCTCTTTCATTTTTTCTTACCACCACCACCATCATCTTCATCTTCTCCCTTCAACACAACACAACCACCACCACCACACCATCCTCTTTCATTTATTTTCCTTCTCCATTTTCCTCCCCAACCCCTTATCTCTCCCTCTTTCTATCTGAGATTAGCATTTTTTTTTTAAAAAAAAAAGAGATTAGCGACGGATTTTAGCGACGGATTTCCGTCGCTAAAATTGGTTAGTGTCACTGTCAAATCAACTGCAACGGTCAGTGTGTACAGTGTTTAGCGACGGATTTTAGCGACGGATTTTCCGTCGCTAATTTTAGCGACGGATTGTATTCCCTCGCTACCCAATTAGCGACCAGCTTTTTAGCGACGGAATTGGTCCGTCGCTAATTCCGTCGCTAACAGTCATTAGCGAGGGAAAAACAGGCATTAGCGAGGGAAAAATCCGTCGCTAATGCGCTGTTTTTTTGTAGTGTACACCAAATAAATTTATTAGTCTAAAGAGATAAAAGAACAACAACAAGTCCATTATTTTAAGTCTATTAGTCTATTATTAGCCCAAACAAATATGGTGGTTTTTGTCAACTTGGTGATTTTGGTCCCTTTTTTTGCTTCTCACAATTTTTGGTCCTCAATTTTCTTAATTTGACAATTTTTTGTCCGCGTACCTTTTATTTTCACTTTTGTTTTTTCAAAATCATAGATTATTTGCATTTTGGTTCTCTTTTATTGAAATTCTTTCGGCAAATAAAATATTACTTTTTTATTTCACTCCACATTAAAAATAGGCTATAGCTCCGCCACTTGGTGCAAGGTTGTTAACCTAATACAGTGATTTGGAGCGGTTTAATTGGTTATGTATAATGTCTATACAGACATATTAAGTGTAGCAACTATGCCATAAGTTACTTTTGGAGTAACTTAATATATCTCTCTCTTGTGTGAGACTTATAACTCATTTGCCAAAATCTCTTAGAGAGACTTTGATACCAACTTATAGGAACCTCATAGTTAAAAGAGGAGTTAATATTATAAGAGAAATATTAAATATACCTATAGGAAGTATAGGTTGGAGGTAATAAGGCTTGCATTCGTGGTAAGAAACATGGAGTATAACGATTAGCTGTTATAACATTCTTTGGATAACTCTCTAGTAAGAAGATTTGGAAAAGAATTTTGTTTCATGTTAATATGTTCAATACAAAAATCAAAACATGAAAGTAATGTTTGTTCCCATCTAGCAAAATAAGTTTTGAAACAAAAATTTTAGCATCTTTTGTAAAATATCTTTAGCAATTTTGCAATCTGTTTTAAGTAAAAACCTTTATGAAAATAAATCAACTTGACATTTAGTAATGCATCAAACGATTGCTAAAATCTCTTTATATTTTTGTTGAGCTTAGTTTCAAGTTCGTGAGTAATATCAGAAATTTTGAAGGTTGATGTATTAGGTAAAACATGTTTTAGGACTCTTCCGTATCCAACTTCTGATGAATCATTTTCTACTATTAAGGAAGTTTTTATCTATTTTCTTTAAAGACTTAATACTACGCGTCATAGTTTCATCCCATGTAGGCAAATTATTTGTTAATTTTTTAAACAATAGTGCACAAATAATTATAAGATTGTTGGTCAAAAAAAAATAATTATAAGATTAGGAAGGAAGTCTGCCACATAATTAAAACATCCTAAACATATTTGGTAACAAATCTTTATCTTTTAGTTCATTGATAAATTTTTCTACAAATTCTATTGCTCTACTAATAGTAATAATTGTTCCTTCAAATGCTAACCCATTTTTTTATTATATTGAAGAATTTATCTAAATGTTCAAAAGAATTGATTAATTGAGTTTGAGAATACTAACTCAATATCTAGACAAACAAGAGTAAAGTGTGAGTAGTTATTAAATATTTCATTCACAATATATTTTTTACAACAATATTTTAAAATTTACTAGGTGCATTATTTAATCATAAAGGCATATCATTCCATTTATGGTGTCCAAATGATACTATAAAACCAATTTTGTACTTTCCTTTTCAAATTAATTTAATTTGATAATAACCAGATCTTAGGTCAAATTTTGAAAATATAGCAAGTTATGTGATCTTCTAATCATGTATTTTTTTATATGAAAAGGTATTCTTTTGATCAGATCTTCATCTTCATCAGATCTGCAACCAGAAACACAACAATGGCTGATCGATTTTCGTTTTTGTTACACAACAATGGCTGATTTCATTTTTGTGTTAGAACGAATTTTGTTCGTTTGTTGTTCGTCTGTAAACGAAATTAGAGTTCGTAAATCTGTAAATGAAATCAACCAACGAAATTAGAGTTCGTAAATCTGTAAACGAAATCAACCATCAAAATTAGAGTTCGTAAATTTGTAAACGAAATCAACCAACGAAATTAGAGTTGTAAATCAACGTAAATCTGTAAACGAAATTGGTTATGGGTTTCCAGAATGGCTTCAAAACGTTTCTGTAAATTTTGTTTTCCAGATTTTCCAATTTTCCAATTTTTCCAGATTTTCGTTTTCAAGAATACGAAATTCATCATCAATCCTTCGCACCAATACGAAATTCATCATCAATTTTTCCAGATTTTCGTTTTCCAATTTTTCCAGATTTTCTATGATGATGATGATTCTGATATTCAGATTTGTTCGCACCACCACCACTATCCTTCGCACCACTACCCTATGATGATGATGATTCTGTTATCCTTCGAAATTCATCATCAATCCTTCGTTTTCCAAATTTGTTCTCTTGAAGATGAAGAATTCGTTTCTGTAATATATACTAATAGTTGGCTTAAAGTTCTCAAGAATTGATTTGGCCAAATGGTAATATGGAGAGGGTTTAACAAAGTGGTCACGAGTTCATGTTGATGTGGCGTGTCAATGCCACGTGGCACAAATGTCCAATAATATGGTGACACGTGGCACTGACGTCAGTGCTGACATCATCTCAGTTTGCCACGTCATTTTTTAACATAAAAGTTAACAGCAGGGGGTAACTAGAAATACTTAATATTTGCAAGGTCCATTTTAAAACTTTTTTTTTGCGGGGGGTAAATGGATTATGGTGATATTTGCAGGGATAAATGATATTTAAGCCTAATTATTAAGTATACTTCTTTTGTGTGTACTTTTAACTATATATTTTTTTAAAACAATATAACACAGAAAAACTTAAATTATATATTTATTTTTTTTTTGCTTTCTTAATGATCAAAAAAAAATATTAATTTGTTTTTGACCAAACAACTATATTAAATTTTTAAACTATGTAAATTTGGAAACACAAACAATATATATATATATATCTATTAATAATACAATTAAATAGGCTCCTCAAAGCCAATTTTCTTAGGTGTCCATCAATAAGCCACTCCACATCAGCAATGCTATTTTTACGGCCGTGTCATCACTATTAATCTAAGTCACATACCACGTCTACAAATGGAATACCTTTATGTTTAAATCAATTCAAACCTATAAATGTACGTTTTTGCTGAGCATTTCTTAATAATAAATGTAAACAATATTTTTGGTGGACGTTTCATAATCAGGATCATATCAATTAAAGAATTGTATTATTTGTCTATATCAAATTAGCTAATGCAACGAGAATCAACCCGAATATTTGAACCAAATATTCATTGTCATATCAATTGGTACTACTTATCCAAAGTTTTTGCAAGCACAGTAACATTCGGATTTCAAAATATTTGCCTCACATAATTGCAGAATGTATATATATCGAGTGTATCGAAAAAACATCATCCGTTTGATAAAGTGTTGTGCCTCCTCATGAGACCAGGGAAGAGGAATCGTTCGCGACTCCTTCCAACCACAATGTGAGGGACACAGAGGAAGGAGGATCATAGAGGGAGAGGGAGAGAACACACATATGTAACAACTACAACAACAACTTTAAACTCTTCTTTCATTGCCAGCCATGACCAAGGTTCTCCACCATCTTTCTTCATCACCAAAAACAACTTCAAACTCTTCTTTCTCTTGCCATGCCATTTTTTGGTTTCCATCTCACAGCCACATTTTCAACTTCTTGTGACCCTTTTCAAAAATTTCTTCATTGCTTGCAAGACTGGTGCTACCACCAACCACCTCTGCGCTAGGAACATCGGCAACCCTACTAACGTGCGCCATGTTGTGCATGTCACCTTTGATAGATTTGATGGTTTGTTGGGTTTTCCCATTGAGTTTGAACCTGAGCTTCCCAAAAAACCTCTCGGTACTAGGTACTTCATTTTTACAAACTTCTATTTGATTACCACAAGACACTTCCCTATTGTTTAGATTGATTCAGGGTGATATTACATTACTCAATGCATGCATGTCTATTTTTCTTTTTAGATGAATTTTAAGAGAAAATTTGTTCATTTTTTTAAAGCTCCATTTGATCTTCGTTATAAGTTATTTTGATGTTGCTTTAATTAGTATTTGGCTCCTTTTCATTGATCTAATGTATTTCTTCTCATCAATTCCATCACTGCGTTAGCCACTGGCTTATGAAGGTAGGAACCGCTTCAGCAAACAATCACCATCAGGCACTCCTCTTTAAGGTAATGCGTTGCTATTTTAGATTTTCTTTTTCATGTTAGGATTTCCTTCTGGCTCACTCTTTCACTTGCAAAGAGATTACCTCCCCCAAAGGATTTTGTGTTGTAGGCAGTGATGGATCCTTTGAGGAATCAAGTGCAGATTTTAAGTAACGATTAAATGGAAAAGCAACAGGATTTTTAAGTTCTTTCAATTTATTTATTTATACTTTTGGGAGAGGGCAAGACACTTAAATGTATTGTTACTTATTTAATCTGCTTTTCAGTGTTATATTATTCTGACATGTTATTTTCTGTATCTAATGAGCAGGTTCAATGTTCAGGATTCCCAACAATTTTGGTATTTTTTGGTGCTGTTAAAGATAGTCCAATTTCTTATGACGGTGCAAGAACTGCCCCGGGTATTGAATCATTTGCATTGGAGTAGCTGAAAACAAACGTTGGTCCTTCACAAGTGACAGAGCTACATGATCCGGTAAATGTTTGCTCTCCTGTAAGAATTACCTGGCTGTACATTATTTTGAAATAGAAAGATATAATATATTAACAAGCCTTCTCTATAGGCCTATTATACATATAGATTTGTGGGCTTAACTCTTACGATGGTTTTAATTATAACCTTTTTGTGTTGTTTGATTTTTAACTGTTAATTACTTTTTTTGCCTTCCATATCATATTTCTAGGCAAACCTTATAAGAGTCTCCACATGTTTATGTATTCAATTCTTTGTTATTCTAAATGAACAATATACTTGATAGATGGATGATACTAAGATTGGAAATTAGTTGCCAGATGCAAATTATAGATGTTCTTTTTGATAAATGGGTACTCTTTTATTTAGTTTCAGAACGATAGAATGTTAATTGCCATCGATTGCATGGAACATATTCTTTAGCTGTTATCATTTTAAAGGTCGCTCTTTTTAGTTCATAGGCCTATTTGAAGATGGTGGAACTCAAGTATTCTATTTTTTCATTATTATTATTATTAGGCGTGGCATTATAAATTCATCACGGGAACTGACTATTTGAAGTTGTTGACAATTAAGCTTATTTGTTGAGGACAGCGCCAGCATTTAGCCTTTTGTGTTGTTTTAAAGTTTCCTTTATGCATTTGTTATACGATTGGTTTGGTTTATCTTTTTAGATAATCTTTCTTTGGTTTATAGCAGCTATGTGGGCATTATAATCAATTCATGTTACACCCTCTCATCTCCTGCATTTCTCATATCCTAATTCACTCTATTAACTTTCCTTTCGTAGAATTGATCTCACTATTAGGAATTAATAGGACCAAGAGCATGTGTGATCCTCTAATCAGCTTAGGAACTAAGTAAGTTTTTTATAATAGTTCACCTTTTGATATCAATATTTTCCGCATTAATAGTAGTGCATCTATGGAAAGTACTTAAACTTGAAATTATGCAAGTATGCTACTTGCTACATTTCAAGAGTCACATAAAGAGATACTATAAACTTCAAAGTGAGCTTGAATGGCTTTACCTTTGTTTCTGCAGAAATATGAATACTCAAAGAATTAGAGGATTTGAAAGAGTTTTTCCTAAATTGAGAAGAAAAAGGAGGCAACTGTAAGAGCACATTTCATCCTTAAACCTTCTACCCCCTTTATTCCCACTCTTGCTTTAACACTAATTCTATCTCACTACTATTAACATAACTTTTTTTAATTGGAATAATGTAATTCCTAAATAACTGTATCCAATATTTCTTCACATGGATGTTTCAAGCTAGACATATATTTTGTTTTGTTAAAAAGTTGGAATGAAATGATAATATTTTTCTCCAGCATTCAATTATGATGGTTAGTAATAACTGAACCATTTTTCTCATTTTATTTAGTTAGGATAATATTTATAGTATGTTTTATTTTGTTTTGTGTTTTGTGCATAGCCACGTTCATACTAACATGACAGGACGGAAGAACATATTGTGCAAGAGAGTGGTTAGTCTTATGCAGGAAATTTCAACGGTTTCAAGAGAGTGATTACATGGATCCCAACCAAGGCCTTTGTCTAGGAGGGAGTCTCAAACCCAGTGATTACATGAAGAAGCAATTGCCTCTCGTCTTCTAATTTCCTCTCACTTTTGTGAGCTTCATTTTGTGCGCATTATCACGTTGAAGTCTAATTTCATGTTTGCTTACATTATTAGAATGAAAACAAGCTAATATTAAATCTGATAGAATCCTTTGACTATCTTTTTCATCCTATGCTTTCCCATCTGCAATGCTATCACAGTTTTTTAGATTGATCTTTACAAAGGTCTTTCTTACATTCTTTCTTCTCTACCCATTTCATGATCACTTTTTAATTTTTGTTATGTTGGTGCAAATCATAGTTGATAGTTCTCTCTCTTTTTTCCGATAGTGTTATCGTTTGCTTTCATTCTTCATTTATGTTTTTATAGAGTTTATCTTTTCATGGTGCTACTTTACCTTCTGTTCTTCTTTTTTGTTGGTCCCTGTAGTTTTAAGTTGAAATTTTCTACTAAGTTATTGACTTATTTGAGATATTTCAACTTAATTAAACCAATGACACTATAGTTAAACTTTACACATTGAAGTCGGAAGAGATGATATTGAATATCAAATGTTTAGGACACTCTGTAGTGTCTATGCCTTTGTAAGAATACATAATTGCAAATTTTGAGTGTAATAAGATCTGGATATATATTGGTAGAATACACACTCGCATATTAGATATTTACCATAACCGATATCAGATGGAGAAAAGGAGGTACTAAAGCTTATTTGAATTGTTAATGAATGATTTTTTTACCCTAACAATACCGACTAGCAGGCTCATGACAGAAATTGTCATTCCATGAATTCAAAAGACTTCAAAGTGTTTAAAATTATAAGTATTTGCTAGAATTATTTTTGTGAAAGGATCAAAACATCGATTTTTCTACGTGGCGATGAAGGGGTAAGATATGAATGCAAAGTGTTAAGACACTATATAAGTATGAGTGCTATATATAAAAATGTTTCAGGACTTGGATAACCACTGTGAACGAGCCTTTTGTGCAAATAAATAAATATTATTTTTTATTTTATGGGGAGTTAGTCCAGAACATTACTTGGTTTCTTCATTTGAATATTCCTGATTAAACTAGGGATAGAGATATTTAGACAATTGGATTTTCAAAAAAAATTTATCAATTTTGCTTTCTTTATGTCAATTTGTCAAAAGTGCACGACTTCATTCATGATTGGCAAAAGGCCAAAGCATTACACAAAATGTAACTTAACAACTCACTATTAAAGCGCGCACGACACATAATTAAGTAAAACTCTATGATAAATGGTAAACATATAAATATAAATTGGTCTCTACGTTATATTTTAAACTATATATTGAAGCATCCATTAGCCTCTACAAGGCCTACTCAACCAACTTGCTACACATTAGATGTAACTCCACATAAATATGTACGCGGTGGTTAATCATTTCTATATAAAACACAAATGAATCGAAGATAACATGGTTACCTTTATGTTTGGATCTAATTTACTTATCATTTATGTTAAGATTGTACAAGATCAGATTATTCTTGTGATGAGAATTAAGTTTTACATGAAATTCTCAAAGAAAAAAATAGTTGAATCTATTTTATCACTTTTTCTTTCTTCTCATGGATCTTGGTTTCATGTGCCCCATGTTTTCGTTTACTTATTTGAATTTTGGAATGTATCCTATTTTATTTGTATATTTCTTATTAATTTTGTTTATTATTATAACAAATTAAATCTTGGAAATACTTATCTTGATGTTTAACCACTATTTTGAGTATTGTTTTCATTTTTCCATAATAAATACTTTATCAAAACTCTACATTTTTATAAAGAGACCTGGACACGCGCCACATCTTTACCTAAAACCTTAAGGCTTTGGGTTGAGATGTGGGGTCCAGGTCATTAGCTCGGTGTTGCTCCCGGTGCTCCCCCGGACTTTAAAGATCACGATAAAAAATTCGTGAACACACCCACGAACGATGTAGTTCACTACTGATGTAGTATTATGTGGTGACAACACCCCCATGTAGTGTTAGTCAGCTGATGAATTTCCTTTAAGATTTTTTAAAATGCCTCCACGTAATTCGTGGGTGGTTTTCGCTAAAAATTGTTGCTATAAATAGCAATTCTCTTTTCTAAAAGATAGCTTTTGTCCCCAAAACTTTTTAATCAGCTATTACAAATCATTAACTATTTAGTCTCTAATCATCCAAACAAGTCATTAACTATTTTTATCAAATATTACAAACTACTTTGGTGTTTCACTACTTTTTAAGTAAAAATATATATCATTTTGTCCAAGAACGGGTTGGATACTAGTATATATATATATATATACTTATACTTATATGTCAATGTGGCGGAGCACAGCGCTATTGGTACAACAAGCATTTCAAAGGTATCACCCTGGACAAATTTTAGGGTAATCCAACCACCACTAAAGAGATTGTAAACCTCCCCAATGCGAGCAGAACCATGATCTAAGTACACTCTGCTTGGGCGATGCTTGATAGAGATGGCAAAAACACTGCCCAAGGGATCTAATAGGCGAACAATGGTTGGCATCTCATTATAAAAGTCTGCCAAAAAAAGATTTGGCAGTAACTGCATAGACTGAAAAATTGGGGAACACAATTAGGGACATAACACAAATAGAAAGGTATTATTTAAACACAGAGATACAGAAACTTACAAAGCCAGAAACAAATTCAAATTCATAAGTGCGGTATTTGATTAGGCACTCTGCAAAATATGGGTCACTACCAAGAGCATGGAGGGAACCCAACTAACCAAAGGAAAGACACCACAGTCAAGATAAAAGTATAGATTAGGAAAACCAGAGTAAATCAGGGCCCAGGACAAAAACAGAAACCCTACCATGTTATCGGCGCGGAACAAATGAAAAGGTAAAAATGTAACTAATTTCTGGACAAAAGGCCCAAGAAATAGGTTTGGATAACCCAAGTAATAAAAGAAAAAAAAAGAATGGAATTACCGTGTTTTGTTGACCCAAAGTATCAAGGGAATCCATCTACACAAAGTAAAGGAGAATGGTTTTAGCAAAAGAATGAGACACAAAATTAAAGATAGGGGAGGAAAATTTGGTGAGTTGCATATTAGGTTAGTTTCTGATAACAACAACACTAATGCCTAAATAAGATAGTGGGAAATGAATAAATTAGTAGCTTTTGAGGCATTAAACACCCAACACAAAAGGAGGTCAAAACAGTAACCAAGCAATGACCAAAAACAGGGAATCCATCTACACAAAGTAAATGAGAATGGTTTTAGGAAAAGAATAAGACACAAAATTAAACATAGGGGCATGCTGCAAATAAACATATTAGAATACCAGAATTCGCTGACTGAGAATAGCAGAAATTAGTATGTATTCAGCCCTCAAAAACTTGAAAATAAGAGCTTAGTAACAACATGCCCTATAACATCTCATGGAAATTAAAGAGAGGGAAGCAAGAGTTGGTAGGTTTTGAGCAAATCGCATACTAAGTTAGTCTCTAACAACAACATTACTAATGTCTAATAAGACACTGGGAATTATAAGACACTAAGTTAGGTTGAAAAATCAAAGCAACTAAAAGCACCAAATCAGAGTAGCCAATCAATGACCAAAAAACAGGGAATCAGAAACTATGAATATATGTGAAAAATGAGTATGGTTTTGGCAAAAGAATAAGACAGTTAAAAAGGACAACAAAAATATAACATGAACATGCTAATGGCAAAACAAAATGTTGGAAAACCCAAGCAACAAAAAAGAACACACACAGATTAATCAAACCAGTAAAGCAAGTAATAAAAACACAATGGTCAAAGGAAAAAAAAGGAAGAATAAGATTACCTCGTGGAAGAGAAAGAGAAATAACCACAGCAAATGAAAAAGGAAAGCCTGGAAGGAAAACAAAGTAAATAATTAGGAAAAATCCACCTAGCCAAAGAAACAAAACAGAATAAAAAACCCCTTATATGCATGCAATACAGGAGAGGATTAACCAACTGAGTCTCTGACATATTTCATCCTACATGTTAGTTATGTTAACCAATATGTAAAAAAAAACCTTATATGCCATGAGGGATCAAAGTAACACAGAATAAAAACACTCTTATATACATCCTAATCTGACTTTTGTCCAAACCTGGGTAATTCTAACCAAAAGGAATAATGCATGTAATTTCAGAAATGAAGTTAACAGGCAATGCCATTGGATCCGTACAACAAAACAGAAGAAACAAACAATAAAAAAGCTAGTAGTCAAGTGCATGGGAAACTGGTTCATTGCTGCCATTGGATCCCTACAACAAAACAAAAGAAACAAACAATAAAGAAGCTAGTAGTCAAGTGCATGGAAAGCTGGTTCATTGCTGCAATGTGAAATAAATGTAGGATAAGGGAAACCATATGGATGGAAAGCAATGAAACAATTAAAAATGTGAAGCATACTTGTTAAAAGCAAAAAGTAGATATAAAAAGCGAATGAAAGCAATACATGTAAGGAAGAAAGAGTCCAAGAAAGTGGTGAGTGAGAACATATGCAAGATGGTTTAATTAGAACACCCAAAGGGACTAAATGAGACTAATCAACACATCACTAAACTGGTTAATTGTTGCAATGTGGAATAAATGTATGATAAGGGAAAACGTATGGATGGAAAGCAATGAAACAATCAAAATGAAACAAAAGCAAGCAAGATTGAAAACTGATCAAAAAAAATATATGTAAGGAAGAAAGAGTTCAAGAAAGTAGTGAGTGAGTACATGTGCAAGATGGTTTAAATACAACACCTACAGGGACCAAATGAGAGTAATCAAGGCATGCCTAAAAATAGGGAATCAAGCTATTATAATTGATCTGAAAAGATCAAACATGTTTTCAAAAATATCCAAAACCTATGTTTGCAGATATGGATGAGTGTGGTCTAATGAATTAGTGGATACAGTAAATCAGAGTAATGAAGCCATCACCAAAAACAGGGAATTAGAGGATAAGGAAAGCTGAAGAAACTGAAGAAAGAGGAATAATAGAATTACCTTGTGGAAGAGAAGCAGAAGAGAACACAACAAATAAGAAAGCAAAGCCTGAAAATGAGTATGGTTTTGGCAAAAGAAGAGACACAGTTAAAAAGGCCAACAAAAATATAACATGAACATGGTAATAGCAAAACAAAACGTTGGAAAACCCAAGCAACAAAAAAGAACACACACAGATTAATCAAACCAGTAAAGCAAGTAATAAAAACACAATGGCCAAAGGAAAAAAGAAGAATAAGATTACCTTGTGGAACAGAAAGAGAAATAACCACAGCAAATGAAGAAGAAAAGCCTGAAAGGAAAACAAAGTAAATAATGAGGTAAAATCCATCTAGACAAAGAAACAACACAGAATAAAAAACCCCTTACACGCATGCAATACTGGAGAGGATTAACCAATTGAGTTTCTGACATATTTCATCCTACATGTTAGTTATGTTAACCAATATGTAAAAAAAAAAAACTTATATGCCATGAGGGATCAAAGTAACACAGAATTAAAAAACCGTTATATACATCCTAATCTGACTTTTGTCTAAACCTGACATATTTCCATCCATACGTTTTCCCTTATCATACATTTATTTCATTGTTACAATGTGAAATAAATGTATGATAAGGGAAAACGTATGGATGGAAAGCAATGAAACAATCAAAACGAAACAAAAGCAAGTAAGATTGAAAAGTGGTCAGGGAAATGCTAAGCCTTTAAAATGTGAAGTATACTTGTTAAAAGCAAAAAGCAGATATAAAAAGTGAATGAAAGCAATACATGTAAGGAAGAAAGAGTTCAAGAAAGTGGTGAGTGAGAACATATGCAAGATGGCTTAATTAGAACACCTAAAGGGACTAAATGAGACTAATCAAGACATCACTAAACTGGTTAATTGTTGCAATGTGGAATAAATGTATGATAAGGGAAAACGTATAGATGGAAAGCAATGAAACAATCAATATGAAACAAAAGCAAGCAAGATTGAAAACTGGTCAAAAGCAATACATGTTTTCAAAGATTTATTGTTGATTCAGTATTAAATAGAACACCCAGAGGGACCAAATGAGAGTAATCAAGACATGCCTAAAAATAGGGAATCAACCTATTATAATTGATTTGAAAAGATCAAACATGTTTTCAAAGATATCCAAAAACAGGGAATTAGAGGATAAGGAAAACTGAAGAAACTAAAGAAAGAGGAATAATAGAATTACCTTGTGGAAGAGAAGCAGAAGAGAACACAGCAAATAAGAAAGCAAAGCCTGAAAGGAAAACAAACCAAAACATTAGAAACAGAGGAGAACCAAAAAAAGATAAAGAAAAAGAAAACCAAGTCCAGAAAGTAACCCAAAGAAACTGAACAGCTGGGGCGAACAAATGTGGAGAGATATTGGGGGTTTATATAACAGGAA
The DNA here is from genome assembly GCA_039519185.1 of Astragalus membranaceus. Lineage (NCBI taxonomy): Eukaryota > Viridiplantae > Streptophyta > Magnoliopsida > Fabales > Fabaceae > Astragalus > Astragalus membranaceus. Next base: position 142,031,836 of record CM076851.1, on the reverse strand, counting down.
ATGGGTAGAGCTGAAAAACAAAAAACAATGGGCTAATGGGAGGCGTCAAAACATGATTACAAACACTTTGTATGCAGAAGCTTACTTTGATGAAGTGAACTTCGAAGCATTGGGAAGTGGAGAAGAAGACAATCAGTTTTAAGAACGCAATACAAAGTCAGCCACGTGGGGAAAAACAAAGGGGAGCACAAAGAAAATACAGGAATTGCGAACTAAACCGAGGAAAGGGAACCCAAAAACAAAGCACACGTGTGTACACAAACCTGAAATCCAATCTTTGACACCATTCTTACTCCTTCTTTGATGGCAAGCAATCTGATTGCTGGATGAACCAACCACGTGTACGACGGGGCCTGATATCCCCATACCGACCTCCTTACCGATGAAATCCGCTGATGCAATGCTATCTACTGCCACCGGATTCTTCGCTGACACCACCACACCACCCGTTGATTTCTTGCACTTCTTCATTCGAAGATTGTTGAAGTCCATGCTTCGCTGACACCACCACACCACGCGTTGATTTCTTTCACTTCTACATTCAAGGATCGTTGAACCCCAGGCTTACCACACCACACGTTGATTTCTTTCACTCCTACATTCAACGACGAACCCCTGCATCCCACGTATACCACGCGGCGGCCAACAACTGGCCGGAGAATTGGAGGGAATGAGGGGGGGTGAGGCGGGAAGGCTGACATGGATATCCAACGTGGAGAGTACCATCGGATGTATATATAGAGATTTATTGAGTCTCTCAGTTACTTCATCTCGCAACTGGAAAAGAAAGACACAAAAAGACAAAAACTCAAATTATCAATTTCAGAAAAATCTAGACCTTCTTATGCAATTAAAATTAAAATATGGTACAAACTGGGATCACATGTACCCCACTTTAATCTTGACCATCAAAAAAGTTGGCTTGCAAATCAAAGGTCTTTAGAGCACTTGTGTATGATACACAAAAAGATGAGTTTGTGCAAATTAAAAGCCACCTCAATTCGTTTACTCAGAAAGAACAAGATAGATAACAACAGCACAGCACAGCACACAGCAAAGCAAGAAGAAAGAACAAACTTCAGTTCTGTTCAATTCACTCATCTATCTATCTATCTATCTCCCCGCTTTTTCGGACAACCATTTTGCTTTTCTCTTGTAGCTCAGTCAGGCCCACTTCTTCATTCCGGTAAAGTTGTCTACTTTTCTCCATTTTCTTTCCCCTTTTTCCAGTTTATTCTTTCTTTTCTTCCCTAAAACGGAGGGGAAATGCATCCATAGGCATCAATGTAATGAGGTAGTTTTGATGTAGGATCTCATCTAATCTTTTTACCCCACATTTTCTTTTTAGCAACCTTTTACCTTTTTTTTTGAAAAAAAAAAATACTTTTTCATTGTTTTGCATTTGGGACCCTTTTACTGAATTGATGTGTACCCAGTGACCCAAATTTGAATTTTTCTTTTGACATTCGATAAAGTTGCTTGCTTGCTGCAACCATTGTAAAAGTAGAAGTTGCTTTCTCTCTCTGGATGGGTGAATATTTCTGTTCACTTTCTTTTCTCTGGTTTTGAGGGCATTTGGATCTGGACGTACTTTTAGTTTATGGGGATTATTTTCTCTCTCTCACTCTTTCTCTATCATTCATACTTGGGACCAGCTTACCTGTAAATTTGAAATTTGTTTGTACTACTACTGGTATTGGGTTTCACAGTTTTTTTTTTATGCAAAACCTTTCCTTCTCACAGGAGTTGGGCGTTGATAGCTTAGCTTGCGTTGGACTTAGATGCAGTCTTAAATATCTGTTTGGTATTTGAATTGATGAGTGAAATTCATTTGGGAGATTTGAGGATTTGTTATTCTGAAGAGTGTGGAGAATTGACTTTGAGCTTCTCAGAGACTCTGCTCTACTTGTAGCTTGTAAGCTCATCTCATGACGCGGAGTTGCTCTGATATACATGTAGAAGCAAGATGATTGAGCAATTCATCAATTTCGTTATTCGGCCTCCCAGGTATTAATTTTTGCTTTACTACTTGGTCGCTTAGCACTAATAGTAATACTAGTCTAGAAAGCAGCTATTGTTAATGATTGAGATGACTACTAAATGGTGAATGTTAACTAGGACACATTCTTAAGGGTTTTTTGTCCTCACAAAAGGATCCTTCTTTCACCCCTTATCAAGTTTATCTCTTGTATTTAATTTCCTTACCTGTTCTATATGTAGCAAACTCATCAATTTTTCATGGCCAACATTTTAGTGGTTGAAAATTAAGGGGAAAAGCACTTGATAGGCATCAAGATTCAAATTTGTCCTTACCTACTTAATATGCTGATTCTTTCCTTGTTTACCTCTCAACAATGACGAAAGTGTTTGAATTGAGCTATTGATTCTTCTTCTGATTTGATTGAAGTTTTCTGTGTATCGTGCATTGTGTTCAAACTGAATATGTTTCAACAATTATGGCGTCGTTTCACGACTTTCATCTATATAGCTGACACCATAAAACAGGAGAAAAGCGTTGGTTGTTGAATATGTTCCAACCATCTTTGAAGAACCATTTTAGATAGTTCTCATTATAGACTTCCACAATCTCGTTTTTTTTCTCGTAGTCAACTAATGTAAATAACCATATAGTGCCTTGGCATTCATTGCTCAACATATGATCATCATATTCCCAACAAATTGAGTTACAGTTTTGGTGTTTCTACTTTGCTGTATACACAGGGCGGACTATAACCCAGATCAATATCTGTGGGAGAAGGAATTCTCCCTTGTTGGTAGGACATACCAAAGGCAGGATTTGGAGGCAAGTATGGACATTATTTGTTTGATTATTGTTTTCTATATATAGAAGCTACACATGATTCTGATTGTTTACGTACGCACATACTGCTAGATTATCTATTTTCTAATTGTGCAGCTCAAGAATGCTAGAGGCCATACCTTGAAGTGCAGTCATTATCTCCCTTCTCCTTTCCCTGAAGATACTTCTCTTCCTTGTGTTATATATTGCCATGGAAACAGGTATAAGTTCCGCTGCTATTGCCGCTTATAAAGGATTCTATACGATTCTGACTTAAGTCTATAAATATTATCTTTTGAATATTTTCTTTTTCAGAATTACATTGCCATTCCACTCTTGATATGTGTGCCTGTGTTCAATGATGCAGTGGGTGTAGGGCAGATGCCAATGAAGCTGCTGTAATTCTTCTTCCATCAAATATTACTGTTTTTACTCTTGACTTTTCGGGGTCAGGCTTATCTGATGGTGACTATGTTAGCCTTGGTTGGCATGAAGTAAGTTACCTTTTATGAATATATTTATTTTTTAAATTAATTTCTGAATATCATTAAATATTTTATAAGAGTATCACACTTAATTAAGTTCTCCGTATCATTATTACATCTTATTATAGAAGTATAACTATGACTTTGTTTTTATTTTTATGCTTTTCCTTGCCTTTTTGTGTTGGGTGTGTTCCGAAGGGGGCTTAAGCACTTAAATATTTTCATGCATATCTATAGTTTTCATGCAATGTTTCGTCAAGTTGAATGTTTCCTGTTACTGTTTTATGCATGAGAAATTTGTAAACTATACTCTTTGTCCATTCCTTTGTGTGGTAGAAAGATGATCTGAAGGTCGCGGTGTCATATTTGAGGAGCAACAAACAAATATCTTGTATAGGTTTGTGGGGACGATCAATGGGTGCTGTTACTAGGTATAACATCTTCGAATTAACTTGTTTAACATTGATTTTTATTAGAGTTTCTGCCGCTTTTGTACTTTATCATTTCTACATGTACCCCACACCAAGAAAAGAAAGGTCCTCAGCGGGTGACTTTGACATATTTATCTAATATAATTCCACAACTTTGACATATTTATCTTCTCTCCATGCGTTTATGTGGGCAAAATTGTTGACATTCTTGTGGAAAAACAAAAACATTGTTTAATTATTTGATAAACTGGAAGAAGATAAAGAGGAAAGAATTGCATTTTGTTAAACTTCATATTAGGAAATTTTGATAGCCCAAGGTACTGGGTGAAATATGCTGCATTCCCCGTATTTACTCTATACATGTAATTATGAGCCACACTTATAAGAAAAGCATCTCTAATGACTTCACTTTGCTTTGGTGTGAATTAGCCTTCTTTATGGAGCTGAAGACCCATCTATTGCTGGAATGGTATTGGATAGTGCCTTTTCAAACTTGTATGATCTCATGATGGAGCTCGTGAATGTTTATAAAATCCGGCTTCCAAAGTTCACTGTACTCTCTCTCTCTCTCTCTCTCTCTCTCTCTCTCTCTCACCTGTGTGTGTTTGAAATGTGGATGCCAACTCAGTTTGTTGCAAATGCTGAATTGAAAAAATAAACAGAGGGACTTTATATGTTGAAACAGTCACGGTGACATGAACCGGCAGTGCATGATATCTGCCAAGGTGGTGGTGCGTCACCATTCATCACTCTTGGTTGTACAGACTGCAAAAGACTTGAAAACTATTGCATTGTCATGAATAACTGCATCTTAATACACTGTTTATTTGTACTTGTAAACATTTGTCATAAGTTGCTGCTAGAATTTGTAAGAGGTTGAGTGGTACTAGCTTCTAGGACTGGGTTGCATCTAGACTTTTTTCCATCCATTCTACTGGGTCTATATATCTATACTTTGACGAGGCTTTTATTTGGTATCGGGGCTTTGATATTACTGTCTTTATTTGGTATTTTCCTTTTTTAGTTAAGATAGAAAATTAAAGGAATAAATAACTACCCTAGGGTTGAAGAATATAGTTAATTTTGATTAAGATTTTATTTTGGATCTAGGTTTTCTTGTTGAAATTATGGTTCTGTTTTTTTTTTTGGAAATTTTTGAAATAAAAGTCAGGGATTTATTGATTACGATAGTGTTGGGCATTAATTAATAAAAATATATCTAGAATTTTTATTTTGTGTGGCTGTGTATAAGGGGTTATCACAATCACGGGATGCACCAGTAATGTGAATCAAGTAGGCTGGACTGCATATTTTTAAACATGATATATCCCATGACAAGTTGATGGACAAATAGAGACCCCTTGTAAATGCAACCATATTCTGCATGTGCAGCAAAAAATTGCATAAACTACATTGCCACAAAATTTTAGAATCCTTTCCACCTAAACATTTATAGTGCACCTTCAAAAGCTGCTACAGAGCGAAGGGACACCCACCAAATGCACGATGTATTTCTGAAACTGCATTTTATGAATTACTTTTTTTGGAATGTGAGTGTAGCTGGTCCAGAATATATCGGTTTTCAGCTCATTTCTCATCCAATCCAGGCTAGCAGTATATATGCATTGGATTTACTTTTAGGTTTTACTGCATTTCTTTTGTACTTGTAGATTTTATGTCCTTGTATTATTTGATTGAATAGACTGCATCTGCAAAGTTTGCATGACTTTATCACTCTTATGCTGGTTTCATTATTCTTCAAATCCTATAGCTGTCATTCACTTGGATTGTATCGTATGTTTGCCGAGTCTGATATTTTACTGCATTTTTCTCTCCCCAATTAGGTTAAAATGGCTGTACAATACATGCGCCGGGTTATTGAGAAGAAGGCAAAGTTTGATATCATGAAACTGAACTGTTTGCTGGTATGTATTAGTAGTGCATCTTTTTTAGGTAAAAAAATATCAATGCAATTATGTAAACTCCATCAATCATGTTTATATTCACCTTGGAATCTGAACATGATAGGCTTTATTTTCTGTCTTAGCAAATTGTTATTAGAGTCATTTTCTTTCCATTTCAATCTTAAATAATGCCTTTAAAGCCTACAGGTTGCACCGAAGACATTCATTCCTGTTTTATTTGGACATGCAAGTGATGACAAATTCATTCAGCCCCACCACTCTGATCTCATCTCTGAATCCTATGCAGTATTAATTTAATACAAATCTTTGAGCTTGAGTTTTTCTGGAAGCAGTTTGTAATTTTATTGTCATTGATAGCCAAAATATCTAACTTCTGTTTATGATTTTGTAGGGTGATAAAAATATCATAAAATTTGATGGTGACCACAACTCTTCCCGACCACAGTTCTTTTATGATTCAGTTTCAATTTTCTTCTACAATGTCCTCCGCCCTCCTCAAGTTTCTAGTGCTCATAAACTCGAGAAATATTATGATTTGGGGGATTTGAAACTTGGTTCTGGCGTGGATGAGGTAATTAGCATTTCAGATACCTTGTCTTCATTTCCCGCTCAATTGGATTCTGTCATGAGTATATTACCCACTATCACTGCTACTGATCACTTTGTGCTTTGTAGTAGAATATGGTCAGAACATCAAACAATTACATCTACAATGGCTAATAAATATTTATTTATATTGAAGCACTAGTTGCACTTATGAGAAACCTGATCCACATCGAATGTTCCTAAATATGTACTTTGGTACCTAAATATGTACCGGCACAAGCACTTGTGTGACTGTTTGAGAGAGCTTATGAAAATAGCTTATGAAAACAGCTTATAGCTTATAGAAAAATAGTTTACATTATTTTATCTTTTATTATAGAAATAGCTTATGCATAAGCTCTTATATAATAAGCGCTTATGCCATAAGCGCTTAATTAAGCCATTTATCCAAATAGACCCTTTATGCCCGAAATGCAGCTTGTGAACTAACAAAATGATATTGTAGGAGTTATAGGGCTCAGTCTTTTAGATAAAGAGAGAGGAACAGTAAATTTATATTGACATTGATAAAATTATTGTTACAAAATACAAAGCACTAATCCTTATTTGTACTAATACTAACAAATCATGGAATATAAGGAAATATGGAAACCAATCCTAAGAAAGGATCGAAGATGCTCTTAGATATTTTATCAATGAATAATGACGTGTTGAAATATTTTTCGCTTCAGATATTCCAAGTCTAACAAAAAAATCAACAAGCTGAAAATAACGACCCTTAAGATCCTCATTTCCATCCCTAAAAGACTAGGTAATAGTTTTTTTCAACCTTAATTTCACTTTAAGATCAGCAAAATGGAAAAACAAAAGAAAAAAATGTAGATCACCCAGTAACCTGAAACCTCTAATCATGTGGTCATATTAATATGGTCATACATAATGATTCATATGAACGTATCTTAATGCTACCGTAGATAAGAACTGTTGTTAGGCCAATGTTGTTTTATATTAGTATGGTCAAATGATTCAGCTATATTAAGCCAGTGTTATATGAAGAACATAAACTTATTTGCTCTCACTTTCAATTTAGAGCCTATTATATGAGATTCTCTCTAGTCTCCGGTCTGCAACAACTGATGCTGCAAGTTCATCCTCTGCACTTCCATCAATTTCTGCCACAAAATCAGTTAGTGAACTTCTTTCAGAAGTTTCTCCCCTGACCGATGTGGTAGGGTGCCTTAACCTTCTGTCTCTTTGTTTTTTTTTTCATCAAAAGCTTTGTTCTGTTTAATTCTTTCATTACTTATAATGCAGGAGCCTTTGTTTAGAGAAGATACTACCGATGGCAATGATGAATCCACAGATGTGCAGGTAATCTTATCAATCTAAAATTAAGAAATTGTTAATGAATTTTACCACTGGGTTTCACTGCTGAATGCAAGTACTGCACAATTAAAATCTACACATTGGAGGAAGTCTAGCAACTCACTTTTTGTGTAAATAAAAAAGTCAATTTAGTCCCCTAATAAATTGCACACTTAAAAAGATATGTTGACTTTTAAGAAATGAACCAATCACAAAGTGTCTTGAGTCATGACTTAGAGACACTAATGATATTTGAAGTCCTAACAACACCCATTGAAGATATCTCTAGTGCCCTGCAAAAGAATTCTTCATTGACAAAGCAATTTAAAAATGCTGACAAGGCCAAATATACCATGTATTAGCTCAAAGTTTAATGTGTTGTAATTCAATAAAATGTTTGTGAAAAGTGTAATTTAATCATTAGTTTTGGTGTCAAATCTTGGAGCCATTCATGGAAATAAGAAACATTAAAAGCTGGTGACATCTATTTGGAGTTGAAGTTGATAAATTTTGGAGACTTTATGTCCGCATTTTATAAATTTAGCATATTCCTTTATTTTAACTATACCATTAATGGCTTTATAGGATAAACAAAATGGGCAGATTGAAGATTGTTGCTCATATACAAGCTCAAATAGAGAAAGTTGGGGCAGATGTTCGTCTTTAGGAGGCAGTGATGCAGAATCTCCTGCAGAATTACGGGCTGATGATAAACTCTTTCAGGTCTCTCTTTCTCTCTGCTTTGTTCAATTAAGGCCGACATATGTTGAAAATGATTCAATGATTCTGGAAGTGGCAGTGACCTAAGATATTAATGTTATAGTAATTTGCCTGCTAGTGTTTATGTCAAGAGTTCTGCTGTCTGTGCTTGAGTGCCTCTCAAGAATGTGTGTGTGTGTGTGTGTATATATATATATATATAAATATTAGAGTTGGTCCAAAAATAACTCTTCGATAAAGTTATTCTGCTCAATAATCAACGTCGAAATTGAATTTCATCAATCTAACTATTGAATATCATTATATTTCATCAATGATCATCCACACCAAATTTTAGATCAAATGAGCATCCATATAGCTATATGTAATGACAGTTACTTATATTTTTAGAAAAACAAATTGTTTTGAAATTTTATGAAAATTTGTGGAATTGATCTAACAGTTGAAATTTTATGAAAATTTGTTGATGTGACAGTTACTTTTAGATAAAATGAACATTCATTCATAGCTATATAGGGACGATTTAGGTGAGAAAATTTGATTATTATGAGAAATGAGAATATGAAAATATATAATTTATAATTTATGGGTGACTAAGCTAATTCATTATGGAGTAACTATAACTTCTACCACAATTTTTTTGGCTTTGGCTAAGCTATATATACATAAGTTGACATGTTTGATTTTTGTAAATAATGTCAGAATACTGTGACTGTGTTTGCAACACCTTTGCGAAGCATGAAAGAGAAATCGTTGGACCCAAAAGAAAATGAGAAGAAGAATAAGAAGAAAGATGAAACGGTTGCTAAGAAACCCAAGAGCGAGAGATTTGAGAAGCTGGAGGCTCTTAGCAGAAGGTTGCGGCTTTGTCTTCTTAAGGGATCAATCCATCGAAGAAACAACTCATCTTAACCCTCTTTTGTATCATATCATATTCTCATCATCGAATAGTTAATTGCCAGCCATGTTTTTACAACATTATTACTATTTCTAGGCAGTCCGTGTGACAGACTAGTAGTAGGTTTTATTTTAGGAATTGTCAAACATTTGGTTTCTCGTTGGCTTTGTTTCACTTCTATGACTATTGACTATGAAACAAATGTGATTGAAAAAGCAGACCCAGCTAGAAGCCTAGAACTTCACATTTTTTGTACCCCCACCGATACACATTATACCCCTACATACTTTTTAATTCCCAAAATGCCCCTAATAAAAGGAAACTGACGGATTTATCTAATCCAAAGATAAATCCGTTTCTGGAAAAACAACATAACGGATTTATCTAACCCAAAAATAAATCTGTTTCTGGAAAAACAACATAACGGATTTATCTAACCCAAAAATAAATCTGTTTCTGGGAAAAATAACAAAACGGAATTACCTAATTGAAACATACTTTCGTCTTTAAATTTTAGCACAATGGAATTATATAACTGATATGTACTTCTGTCTTCGTAAAATTTTGACAACGAAATTACCATTATCTAAGGTAATTTCGTTTTGTTATTTATCAAAACGGATTTACTTACTAAATAGATAAATCAGTTATAGTTATTTGAACTAACGGATTTATCTATTTATTAGATAAATCTGTTTTTGTTAAAATCTAATGGACACGATTTGACTGACAGTTTTGATCAATGATTCACTTTTGTTTGTTTTGGTAACTGTGCCCCAATGGATATATTTTTAACGATGTAGATTGCACCGACAATATCAACGGTGGATAATCAGTGGCGATTGCTATAAATATCCACACACCCTCATTCTTTTCACACCAACATTTCACTCTGTTTTTCTTCTTTCACACCCACACACCAAAATGAACACTGAATCCACTCAGTACTCAAGAGACAACATACTAACTGCTGTTCCTCATTGTGGCCAAATCACCACAAGAGTAGATGGTGTCTTCTTCTCTTGTCCTAAATCGGTCTTATGCAGGCTCCATGACAACATCACCTTCGAAGGTTTGAAGGATAAAGTGGAGCTGAAGGTTCAAGTGAGGGGTGATGACCGAGAGGTTACTAAAATCACTTATCGTAAACCCACTTTTGGAGATGATGACAGCATTCACTGGTCGTCCATGAGTATTAAGACTGACGACGACGTACGAAGCATATTAAACATTGCTGAAATGTTTCGGTCTCGTTGTCTGTTGGAGCATCAACGGAGTGTCAATGAGATTTTACGCCGTTGTTATAATGGAGGACCAGGGATTTTAGGAACTGTGTTTGTTGCTGTTATGTTTTAGTTTTTATATTGTATCATGCTTTGGTTTTTATGTTTGGTTGTGTTGTTGTTTAGCTGTAATCTACTTTTGCATTAACGAGTATAATTCTAACGGAATAATACTAAATGGAAACAATAGCAATACCAAAGACTCAATCCGCAAAATAAAAATCAATCCAATACAGTCAGCAAAATAAAACTCAATCCTCTCTGTCTGCCAAATCAATCAATCCCCGGATCACAGCATACGACTGAGAGTTTGGATGAAGGTCTCCGGACTGAAGCACCATCCGCAACTACCGGCTCATAATCATCAATCTCTCCTCAGGTCCCATCACACCTAGTGCTGGTGGTGGTGGTGGTGGTGCCTCTGGTGCTGCTGGAAGGGGTCGGGGAACTGATACCCTAACGTACCATGGCAAGTAAGTCTGATAAACCTCACCCACCTCCCTCTCACCAGTAGTCGTGCTCAAAACCTCATGGACACTGTCACTCCATCTGGACAATCGCATCATGTAAACCCTGGACGACCCTGAAGTGGATCACGAGGGATGACCTGGACGTATCCAAATTGTCGGAGGCACCTATCCCGCATGTAGGGGACATTGATGTCCTCCCAGCTCAAAAAGCCCCTATATAATGAGATCTGCTCAAAGGCTCTCACGTGTCTGTAGTCCTCAAAGGGTCTCCAGATGACATCAGCAGGTGTCAAAACATCAATCCTCCTCCGGTACTCCTCCAGCTTCACAGCATCCGTCTTCCTCCTCTTCCAAAACCCGCATCGTACCCCGGTGTTGGTCTTGGTGGTACCCCACACACATATCCGAGGGAAGTACTCAAATATCCATCTTTGAAATGAACAAATAAACAATATGGTTAAAAATAAAAACAAACTCGTCAAAAATAAAAAAAATAAACTTACCATAAACAGCGTCGCATAGCCCCCTAGCTGGCAGATATCCTCCAAACAAGCAAAGTTCAACTGGTCATACAAGAATGCCAAGGATGCTGAACCCCGTGCCCATGAGCTAACTGTGGTGACATCCTCCAGTAAATGCAACCATTTAGCCTCAACTCTGGTTCCAGGTATGTGTTGCAGATCTTCAGTAGCCACTCAAACCTGAAATATGCCCCCTGCTGGCAAGAGTCTCCTCTGTAGCCTCAGCAACAATGACCCCCAGATAATCCACAGCCAGCTGAATGGCATCATCAATAGTAACAGAGTTGGGGGGATCTATAATATCTGCCTGTCACCGGTAGATGAAGGAGACATGACACATCATCCAAAGTAATCGTCATTTCACCAAATGGTAGGTGAAATGACGACGTCTCTAGGTGCCATCTCTCTACAAAAGCAGATGGCAGCTCATGGTCTACTGTGGTGAGGGCTGAAAAGACGTGGGGCCCTAAACCAGAATGCTGAATATGATAATAAAATCCATGACTCAGTGCTAGAGGGGCCAAATATTTCTGGATTTTGTTGCCATGTGCAGATACATGAGCATAAAATGCAGTGAGCAAATAACCATCCATAGGTGTCCAATGCGAGCATGATGCTCATCGACATCCTCATCATGCCGGTACTGCTGCTGGTAATGCTCCTGGTACTCATGCTGGTAATGCTCCTGGTACTGCTCTCCCCCTGGTAATGCTGCTGGTAATCCGGCTCCTGCTGGTACTGCTCCTCATGCACCTCATCCTCTGTATACTGTTGTCGTCTCTGCGCGCGTCTATGTCGGTTAGACGCATGTCCAACCTCTCTAATCTGAGTCTGTGTACTCACCAGAGTTTCCTCCGGTTCACCACGTCCGACAGAATGTGATGATCCGCTTCGCATAACTGAATACCTCCTGATGTCTTTGATACGGCTGTCTGCACCTCTGGTACGAGCCACTGCAAGTAAAAAAACAATTAATTTTTTTTTTAAAAAAACGGAATTACCTACGGAAGTACATACTTCCATTTTCCCTTTTTTTCCACATACGGAAGTATGTACTTCCGTTCAGAATTATACTAAATTAAGTAGTTATGTTTTTGATGCAGACGGAAGTACATACTTCCGTATGTGGAAAAAAAGGGAAAACGGAAGTATGTACTTCCGTCTAACGAAAGTACCTAATTTCGTGAAGAATTTTTTTTTTGCCTTACTGAGTCTAAAACGGATGTAAGTGAGTGAATGATAAATGTTTTGGGTTTTTGTAAAAACTGAAGGGTAATTTGGTCCTTTCACACGCGAGGTGGGGGTATAGTGTCAAACGGTGGGAGTACCAAAAAAAACCACAGCTACATTCACCCCATTTTTTTCAGATTATTAGTTACTGCTATCAACCTGCTCCTTCCATGCTCATCCATTGCTTCACATGGACAATCAGCTACATGCACCCCATTTTGTTAAATTTTAAGTAAAAAAGTTAACAAAATGTTAAGTATTAATATTAATTAAACTAGAGACAAATAAAAAATTTAAAAATAAAACATAATATCAATATTATTCTCCTTCATCATTAAGAATCAGTCCCCTCCAATCAAAAAAAAATCAGCCCCCTTCAATCAACCCATTACGTTATTTTTTTTGAAAACTAGCCATTGTGCCCGTGGTACCACGGGTATTTACAATTTTTTTTGAAATGATTTCGAGACAAAACATGTTACAATTGACATCTATTACTATTCGTTGAAATTGAAGCCAAGACATTTTCTTTATATAATTTCTATCGGTGAAACCCACATATGTTTTAAATTATTTTCAGGTGATATTGAAAAAAAATTGTGTTACAGGTACTTAACAATGTGAGTTGGTTTTATGGGTTTATAATAATAGTTTATTTTTTTGGAGTAATTACATTCAGTTTATTTTCTAATATAGTAAAACACAGAATAAAATAAATCAGTTATATTTTAAAGCATGTTTAAAAGTGGGATTCAAAACAGCATACATAGGTTTATAAACAGTTAATAGGATATAAAAAGAGAGCCACATAATTTGCATTCCATTATAGATAGGAAACGCTACTTGCAGATACACAGATACGTAAAACACACTGGTCATACATTACACAATTACATAGTACTTACTTTAAAATTCAAAAGTTTTTTTGAGAGTATTTTACTAACTCAAGTAAATTTCCACGCATAAATATTCTTAGTAGGTAGCTCAGTTGACAAGCCAATGGATACCGAAGGAGTCCACTAAAAGAGTGCAAAAAAAAGGTCCCAGATTCAAACTCCAGAAACTAACATTTCCCCCCACTAACATTGTCTACCAAAAAAAAAATGTACTAATACACTACAAGAATAATTGGATTTTCCGGCCAGGACTTTCCGGCGGATTAGTATCCGCCGGAACATTTCCAGCGGATTTTAGGAATTACCGGTGGATTTGTGGGATTTTCCGGCAGATTTATTTCCTCCGGAAATTTTCCGGCGGATTATTGTGGACGAAATGTAATTTAAAAAAAAAAAACAAAATCCGCCGGTAAGGTAATTTCCGGCGGATCATTAAAAGCAGTGGGAATTTTAAATTTTGAAAATCCGTCGGAAATTCATACAAATCTGTCGGAAATGACAAACCGACCAAAATCCGCCGAAAACGTCATTTCCGGCGGATATTTTTGAAAATGCGGGAGTTTTAAATTTTAAACAATCCGCCGGTAAGTCATTAAAATCCGCCGGAAATGACACAACGGCCAAAAGCCGCCGGAAACGTCATTTCCGGCGGATATTTTTGAAAATACGGGAAATTTAAATTTTAAAATATCCGCCGGTACGTCATTAAAATCCGCCGGAAACCCCCTAATTTGCCGAAAATATATTCAATCCGCCGGTAGGTGACATTTTTGGCGGATTTTTGAAAAATTCGACTGTTCCCCCTTCTTCCTATATATATAACTTCTTCAAATTTCTTCTCCACATTTCTTCTTCACACCCAAATTCTCTTCTTGAAATTCCTCTCTTCCTCCCTACGAATTCTCTTCTTCTCTCTACTAAATCTCTTCCTCTCTTTGACAAATTTCTTCAATCTAAGGTATGTTTTGTAACATGAGTTAATAGTTTTAGTTTATGAATTATTTTATAATATGAGTTAGTTACTAATTGTGGTGTTGTTTGTTTAGGTATTGTTTGAGTTTGGTTTCTTCTTTTTTCCTCTTTGTTTGAGTTGCGGATTCGCATCAAGACAGAGCCTTCTCTTCACTACGGTTAGTTATCAAAGTCATTAGTTGGTATAAAACGTTATTTGATTTTATTAGTTTTAATTTCTTTATTAAGTAAATATCAATATATCAATATATATCAATATATATCAAAAAGTAATATTTGATAGTTTATTTCATTATGAATTATTAATTTCTGTTGATGTTAATTAATATATCAAAAAGTAATATTTGATAGTTTATTTCATTTACTTTGAATAGTTATGATATTTAATTTATTGATAATCAAAAATTGGATAGTTTGTTTAAAACATAGTTATTTATAGTTATTATTTAGTCAAAATATTATTTATGTTGTTAGTACAAAGATCCCTAAATTATGATAGTGATAATATTTATTGTAGTGTAGTACATAGATCCTGAAATTATGGATCGTAGTTGGATGTATGATCGATTGTTTCCTGGAAGATCCGGTTTAAAGCGACGTTTTGTAGAAGAGTTTATTTTTTGTGCTAAGCGTCATGAAGAATTTGCGCGACAAGGCGGAATTAGATGCCCGTGCTTGAAATGTTCATTTCGATTTATAAAAAATGAAGAAGAAGATAGAGTTGATTTGTACAATAATGAGTTTAGGCCAAATTATTGGATATGGGGTCGTCATGGGGAAGTAGGACCAGGGGTAGCTGCAATTCCTGCGGTTAATGTTCCAGTTGAAGTAGTAGCTCCCACATCAAGTAGTTATCCAGTGACTACGACATCTGGAGGCCAAATTATACAACCGTTAGATGTTTATCTGGGATTGATATCTGACGCTGTTGGAGTAAATTTGGATTTTGAAGAACCAGAATATGATGCTGAAGAAGTTCCAAATGAGGAAGCTCAAAGGTTTTACATGTATTTGAGTGAGATAAATAAACCATTATTTGAAGGATCTAAAGACTCAAAATTATCAATGTGTGTTCGGTTGTTGGGTCTTAAGTCTCAATTTAATGTTGCTGAGTTGTGCATAGAATATATGACCAAAATGATGTTGGATGCAACCCCCATTAGAGGGCTTTTGCCGCAGATTTATTATGATGCTAAAATACTGGTATCGAAGGTTGGCTTAAAATCTAAAGAATTGATTGTTGTGTGTCTGGTTGCATGCTCTATTATAACAATGAGTTTGGCATAAATGATGGAGAGTTGTCGGAATGCAAGTTGTGTGGAGAGCCACACTATCACGTGAGTAGGGAAGGGATGAGCAGAGGCAACCCGGTTCCACGAAAAGCAATGTTCTATCTGCCGCTTATACCAAGGCTACAGAGGATGTTTACTTCAATGGAAACCGCGGGTAAAATGACGTGGCACCATCAAAATAGAAATAATTCTGGTGAATTACGTCACCCATCTGATGGTGAAGCTTGGAAGCATTTTGATCGTGTTCATCCAGATTTTGCTAGTGATCCATGCAATGTTCGGCTTGGTTTATGCTCTGATGGTTTCACACCATATATTCAAGCCTCGGTAACATCGTATTCATGTTGGCCAGTTATTGTTACCCCATACAACCTTCCTCCAGAAATGTGTATGTCTAAACCATACATGTTTTTAAATTCTATTATTCCAGGGCCAAGTAATCCAACAGCTGGTATTGACATGTATTTGCAACATTTTATTAATGACCTAAAAAGGTTGTGGAATGGTGTTTTAACTTATGATGCAGCACGCAAACAAAATTTTGTGAAGAGGGCGGCTTTGATGTGGACCATTAATGACTTCCCTGCCTATGGAATGTTGTCTGGATGGGGGACACATGGTAAGATGGCGTGTCCGATTTGCATGGTTGACACAAAGGCTTTTACTCTTAAATACGGAGGAAAAACTTCATGGTTTGACTCGCATCATAGGTTCTTACCTATGGATCACCCATTTAGAAAGCAGAAATATGGGTTCATCAAGGGAAATGTTGAAACAGCTGGACCTCCTCGTAGGTTGACACCAGAGGAAGTTTGGAATAGTTTTAGGGATATCCCTCCTGTGGAAGTCGTAGCGAGTGTTGTTTCTCGTCCAGATGGCTATGGACAATGGCACAATTGGACAAAAAAAAGTATTTTTTGGGAACTTCCCTATTGGAAAGATAATCTATTGAGGCACAATCTCGATGTAATGCATATAGAGAAGAATTTTTTTGACAACATATTTAACACTGTCATGGACGTGAAAGGCAAAACGAAAGACAATGAGAAAGCTAGGAAGGATATAGATCATTATTTTAGATGACAGGATTTGTTGTTGATTGAGCAAGGTACTAGGACTTTGAAACCCAAAGCCAATTATACTTTATCTACCGAACAAGCGAAAGCAGTTTATCAGTGGATAAAAGAGTTGAAAATGCCAGACGGTTATTCTTCCAATTTATCTAAATGTGCAGATGTGGATAATGGGAGGTTGCATGGGATGAAGAGCCATGATTGTCATGTATTCATGGAGTGCTTACTTCCTGTCTCTTTTAGTTCGTTGCCAACACACTTTTTGAATCCGCTCATTGAAATAAGTCAATACTTTAAGAATTTGTGTTTTGCAACGATAAAAGCTGATGGTCTTTCAAAAATGGAACAAGACATCCCACTTATCTTATGCAAGTTGGAGAGAGTATTTCCGCCTAGTTTCTTTGATTCTATGGAGCATCTACCGGTGCATCTCGCATATGAAGCTAAACTTGGCGGACCTGTCCAATACAAATGGATGTATCCGTTTGAAAGGTCAGTTAATTTTTATAATATAAGAAACAGGTTTAAAATATATGATTATTATGTTAATTAATATCATTTTCTCTAGGTTCATGGGTGATTCAAAAAGATCGGTGAAAAACAAAGCTAGAGTTGTAGGATCGATATGTTCTTCGTACTTACACCGTGAAACAACCCATTTTTGTTCTTTGTTATTTCAAGAATGAGTTTGCTCCTGGAAGCAGTCGAAATGAAATGGATACTGAATGTCCTAGACATCATTTAGCTTTGTCTGTCTTTTGTCTACCCGGTCGTATGATAACTCTATTTTATATAGAGTTGTTCATACAATTAAGCTTGAGTTATTGCTTATTTTCAAGAACATTTATATATATTTATAGCTTATTTATCAAGGAACAACATTCTAAATATTCAAATGGATAAAGGGCAATGATCTAGGCAAAATGCACAAATCTTGTTAGGTTTGATGTTTTTGTTCAGTGCAGCTACTGCAGGAGTGGGAACACTGCCAACACCAGGAGTGGAAACACTAGGAGTAGAAACACTGCCAACACCTGCTAAAATTCTGCAGTTAATACCAAAACATCCAAGGACCATTTCAATGCTTCCACACTTGATTAGTGACGTCATGCCTAGTCACCTGGAGCTGAGCCACTTGCTGAAGTCGGCGATACACATAACAATCAAGTTGCAAGACTCAAACTTATCTAAAAGACATGTGGCACTTCTCCAATGGACCTCTTCTTTTGTTATGCATGCAAGCGACCAAAACTGTGCAGCTTGCTTGATTGGTTGTCAACATTCTAACCAAGTTCGGTCCCCTCAGCTGATCTTTCGTGCCAAAGGAAACCCCTTGCAAGAGGAAAGCTTTCAAGCCTATAAATAGAAGCCAAATCCATAATCCAAATATATCATCTTTCACATCTTTAAATCCTTTATCTTTCAGTTTAGTTTAGGTTTAGTTTATTTTCATTTTAAGTTTCTAAGGAGAGGAAGGTGAGGAAGTGCTTGACAACCATTCCCTTCACTTCTACTTTGAAGAAATTCGTGTAAGAAATCTTTATTGTACTTCAACTTGGGAACTTAATGCAAAAGATCTTCTATTCAAGTAATCTCTACTCTTTTAAGTTCTTTTGCCTTATTATTCATTTACTTATGTTCTTTGCATATTCTTTGCTTTATAACATGAGTAACATGAGCTAAATTCCCTTAAGTTGAGATGTTCTAACCTTGTAATGAACTTCTAAATATGTTATTATGGTTTATGTAGTGTAAACACTTTAAACTCTTGCATAATACTTCTTTCAACTTATTCTGGAATTGATCACTTTAGAATAGGTAAAACTTGTAGCAGCAGACATGGGCTACATTTATGAACTCAAGAGTTAATAAGGACAAGTATTTAATAAAGGAAACCTTGTTAAATATATGCTAAAACCTAGACATAGGATAGCATAGTTCTTAGGATAATAAAATTACAAGAGTGAACCTATTTAGCAACTTGGATCATTGTTAGGAGGCAAGGGAGGAATTGACAAACTTCTCTTTACTGTAGAAAACAAAGATCATAAGAGCTTGTAATGAAACTCTGAAGAGAAGTGCTGAAAGGCACAAACTGATGCACCTACATCCAGTGTTCTCACACTACATACTCCATTAAAACATTTAGAAGTAAAGTACTTAGTGAAAACATCTCAACTACTTTTCCAACTGATTTCTCACACATTTTATTGCTTATTATTATTTTACTTATTTTGAAAACTCCAAACCAAAAATACTGAATAGTGTAGACACACTAAGTGTACACTTTGAACTACAAAAATTTACAATACATAATCCCTGTGGGTTCGACCTTTCTTATCACTTTATTACTTGTGTGACTATGTATACTTGCATATAATAAACCACACCAAGTTTTTGGCGCCGTTGCCGGGGATTATAGTAAAATTTTGTTGTTTAGATTGTTAATTTAGTGTTTTATTAGTACTACTGGTATTCTGTTTTCTGTGCAGAAACACTTAGTGCAGAAACACTCAGTGTGGAAACACTAGTTTATGCCCAGAGATAGACCACCAGAATTTGATTGTGATCCAGAAATTGAGAGAAGATTTAGGAGATTGCTAAGTCAACAAAGACAAAGACAACAAGACTGCAGAACAATGTCTCACCACAGTGAAGATGCCTCAGTAAGAGGAGGACCTAATTCACATCAACAAACTGAAGGTGGACCAGATCACAGACAACAATTCATTCAAATGGGACCAATAGGTATGATTAATGATAGAGATAGACCTATGAGAGACTATGCTCAATATGACCAGCAGCACATACAAACTAGTATTGCTAGACCTCAAATTGATGCTGTTCATTTTGAATTTAAACCTATGATGTTTCAAATGTTGCAAACAATTGGTCAATTTGGTGGATCTCCACATGAAGATCCCCATGAACATTTAAAACAATTCATAGAAGTTTGTAGTAACTTTATCATTCCTGGCATCAGTGAGGATGCATTTAGGCTTAAGTTATTTCCATACTCTTTGAAAGATAGGGCAAAATCATGGCTAAATTCTATGGAGCCCAATTCTATTCATACATGGAATGAATTAGCTGAAAAATTCTTAAGCAAATATTTTCCTCCTATTAAAAATGCTAGGATGAGACATGATATTACATCTTTTAAACAAAAAGAATTTGAATCATTGTTTGAAGCATGGGAGAGATGGAAAGAACTTTTAAGAAAATGTCCACATCATGGTTTACCTGTCATTATACAAATGAAAACTTTTTACAATGGTCTAGAACCACAAACCAGAGTGATGCTTGATGCATCAGCTGGTGGTGTTCTTTTGAATATGTCTTATAATGAAGCTTGTGATCTTATTGACAAAATTGCTACAAATGGTTCAAGTTGGCCTACTGAGAGGGTAAGTGCTCAAAAGAGAACCTCTGGAGTACATGAGATTAATGATATATCAGCCCTATCTGCTCAAGTAGCCACTTTAACCAATCTGATCAAACAGTGCACTAGTGCACCTACATCTAGTGTAGCAACACCTAAAGAAAACACTGCAGCAGCTATAGAACAAGCCCCTCCAGGAACTACAAGTTGTGTGTATTGTGGAGGAGGCCATCTATATGAAGAATGTCCTAGCAACCCTGTCTCTGTCAATTATGTAGGTTACAATAAAAATAACAACCCTTACTCTAATACCTACAATCCAGGATGGAAGAACCACCCAAATTTTAGGTGGAACAATTCTAATGCACCTGCACAAAGTGCACCTGCACCAAGTACTCCTCCTGGATTCCTACCTCAAAGCCAACAAAGATCAAACCCACCTGCCAGTGCCAACTCTCTAGAAGAATTGCTTAGATCATTCATTAGTGAAACTAGAACTGCTAGGCAAGCTCATGATATATCAATTAAGAACCTAGAGAACCAAGTAGGGCAATTAGCAACTGCTTTGCAGCAAAGACCAGTAGGTACTTTGCCATCAAACACAGAAGCTTCACCCTCACAAAGGCAAGGTAAGGAACAGGTTAAAGCCATATCTTTGAGAAGTGGCAAGGATCTAACAGAACCATATGAGCTTGAAGGTACAGAGAAGGGAGAAAAAAATAAAAATGAAAAAAATTCTCAAGATGCAGAAACACCTGGTGTTCCTACATCTCCTACTCCAAGGTTAGTATCAGAATACCCTCCTCCTCCTTTTCCTCAAAGATTGAAAAAAATACATGAGGAGAAGCAATTCAGTAAATTTTTAGATGTTTTAAAACAATTGCATATCAATGTTCCCTTGATAGAGGCACTTCAACAAATGCCAAACTATGCCAAATTCATGAAAGATGTGCTTTCTAAAAGAAGAAGATTAGGGGAATTTGAAACTGTTGTTATGTCAAAAGAATGTAGTCTGATTTTACAAAACAAAATTCCAAGGAAGCTAAAGGATCCAGGTAGCTTTACAATCCCTTTTTCAATAGGTAAGTACTATACAGGAAGAGCATTATGTGATTTAGGTGCAAGCATCAATTTGATGCCCAAATTTATCTTCACAAAGCTAGGGATTGGAAATGCAAAACCTACCACATTGACACTATCTTTGGCAGATAGATCAATTGCATATCCAGAAGGAATTATTGAGGATATATTGGTGCAAGTTGACAAATTTGTGTTTCCTGCAGATTTTGTTATACTTGATTTCATTGCAGATGAAGAAGTGCCAGTCATACTTGGAAGACCATTCTTGGCAACAGGGAAAACACTGATAGATGTGCAAAGAGGAGAGCTAACCATGAGAGTGAATGATCAAGAAGTAAAATTTAATGTCTTGAATGCTTTAAAGTATCCCGCAGAGGAGAGTGAAGAGTGTTCATCAATCTCACTTGATCATTTGGTAGAGAAGCAGTTCCACAAGCAGTATGATCACCTTGCCAATGCACTAGCACCTGATGTTTCTGCATTGCCTGCTGAGAAATTTATTGAAGAAAGCATACTGCCCAAGGAGCAAGCTACACCTAAGGTATGGGTTAGAACTTATGAATCTCTTAATTTAGAAGATCCCAACCTTAAAGAAAATGTACCTTCTATTGAACAACCTCCTAAGCTAGAATTAAAAGAACTACCTAAGCATTTAAAATATGTTTTTCTAGGTGAGGATAATACCCTTCCTGTAATCATAGCTTCTGATCTATCTTTAGAACAAGAGCTTGATTTAATTAACACCTTGAGAAAACATAGAAAAGCTATAGGTTGGCAAATGTCTGACATTAAAGGGATTAGCCCCTCAACATGCATGCATAGGATAATTTTAGAAGAAAATTCTAAAAATAGCATAGAAGGGCAAAGAAGATTAAATCCAGTAATGAAAGAGGTTGTTAAGAATGAAATAATTAAATGGCTAGATGCTGGTATTATCTACCCTATTTCAGATAGTTCATGGGTTAGTCCTGTGCAATGTGTTCCTAAAAAGGGTGGAGTCACAGTTGTAGCCAATAAAAATAATGAATTAATCCCAACTAGAACTGTAACAGGGTGGAGAATCTGTATGGATTACAGAAAACTCAATAAGGCCACTAAGAAAGATCATTTCCCCTTACCCTTTATAGATCAAATGTTAGATAGGTTAGCAGGAAAGGAATTCTATTGTTTCTTAGATGGTTATTCAGGATACAATCAAATAGCAATTGAACCTAAGGATCAACAGAAAACCACCTTTACTTGTCCTTATGGCACTTTTGCCTTTAGAAGGATGCCTTTTGGACTTTGCAATGCTCCTGCTACCTTTCAAAGATGCATGATGTCAATCTTTTCTGACTTCATTGAACAATCAATGGAAGTCTTCATGGATGACTTTTCTGTTTTTGGAGAAACATTCTCATTGTGTCTTTCAAACTTAGAAGAAATTCTTCAAAGGTGTGAAGACACTAACTTAGTACTTAATTGGGAAAAATGTCATTTCATGGTAAAAGAAGGCATTGTGCTTGGTCATAAAATATCTCAAAAAGGTCTTGAAGTGGATAGGGCAAAGATAGAGGTAATTGAGAAACTACCACTTCCATCAACAATCAAAGGGATTAGAAGTTTTTTAGGTCATGCAGGATTCTATAGGAGATTTATCAAAGACTTTTCAAAAATTTCAAAACCATTGTGTATGCTTTTAAACATGATGTACCTTTTAATTTTGATGGATCTTGTGTAGAAGCTTTTCAAAAACTAAAAAAGGCCTTAGTTACAGCACCAGTTGTAGTCACTCCAGATTGGAGTAAGCCTTTTGAACTCATGTGTGATGCTAGTGACTTTGCAGTAGGAGCAGTCCTAGGGCAAAGATATAACAAAGGGTTTCATACCATATACTATGCTAGCAAAACACTAATTGAGGCTCAAATGAACTACACTGTGACAGAGAAGGAACTATTAGCAGTGGTTTTTGCTTTTGAAAAATTTAGATCATACTTGGTAGGCACCAAAGTAATTGTGTACACTGACCATTCTGCCATCAAGTATCTAATTTCAAAAAAAGATGCAAAACCTAGGCTAATAAGATGGGTTCTATTACTTCAAGAATTTGATCTTGAAATAAAAGATAAGAAAGGAGTAGAGAACCAAGTGGTTGATCACCTCTCTAGACTTGAAAGTAATAATGCAGGTACAATTGAAGAAATCAAGGAAAGTTTCCCTGATGAGAAATTACTAGCAATTACCATGAATACAGCCAGTGTTTCTGCACTCTGTGGCCACACCTCATGTTTCAACACCATGGTATGCAGACATAGTAAACTTCCTTGTAAGCAAAATTGTACCATGTGACATGAACTATCAACAGAAAAGAAAGTTCTTCCACATAGTAAAACAATACTATTGGGATGACCCTTACCTATTTAAGATATGTCCTGATCAAATCATGAGAAAATGCATTCCTGAAGAAGAACAGCAAGCAGTGCTTCTGCATTGTCATGCTGCACCATATGGAGGTCACTTTGGAAGCCAAAGAACAGCAGCTAAGGTACTTCAATCAGGTTATTTCTGGCCTACTCTATTTAAAGATGCTTATTATATGGTCAAAACCTGTGATAAATGTCAAAGAAGTGGTAATATATCTAATAGACATGAAATGCCTAGGACTAATATTTTAGAAATAGAACTTTTTGATGTTTGGGGCATGGATTTCATGGGTCCTTTTCCACCATCTTTTGGCAATGAATACATCTTAGTGGCTGTAGACTATGTGTCTAAATGGATTGAGGCTGTAGCACTGCCAAATAATGATGCTAAATCTGTTAGCAAATTTCTCCAAAGAAATATTTTTTCAAGATTTGGTACTCCAAGAGCAATCATCAATGATGAAGGCTCACATTTTTGCAATAAACTGATTGAAAATCTTCTTGCAAAATATGGAGTGAAACATAAGATTGCTACTGCCTATCACCCACAAACAAGTGGACAAGCTGAACTTTCAAATAGGGAAATAAAAAGAATGCTTGGGAAAATGGTTGGACCAAACAGAAAAGATTGGTCCTTACACTTAGATGAAGCATTATGGGCATATAGGACTGCATTTAAAACTCCATTAGGAATGTCCCCCTATAAGTTAGTTTATGGCAAGCCATGTCATCTCCCTGTTGAATTACAAACCAAGTCATATTGGGCTATCAAAAAGTTGGATTTTGATCTCAAAAAGGCAGGAGAGAAAAGGTTTCTTGAGCTAAATGAATTAGAAGAATTTAGGCATTTCTCCTATGAGAATGCAGAAATTTATAAAGCTAAAACCAAAGTATGGCATGACAAGAAAATCCAAAGGAGAGAACTTAAAGAAGGAGGAATGGTTCTGTTGTACAATTCTAGGTTGAAACTCTTCCCTGGAAAACTGAGATCAAGATGGTCAGGACCATTCAAATTAGTTAAAATCTACCCCCATGGTGCAGTTGATCTATATGATGCAACCACTGATACCACTTTCAAAGTAAATGGACAAAGAGTGAAAATGTACTATGGAGAGCATGTAGAGAGAGACAAGATCACCACCCACTTTACAAAACCTTAGACCAAGGTACAAGTCAGGCTATAAGACTCTTAAAACAAGCGCTTGAGGGAGGCAACCCATCACTATATAGTTAAATTTATTATTTTGTGCAATTTCATGTTTTGTTATTTTGCAGGAAAAACAAGACAACAGAGTAAGCCAGTGTTCCCACACTAGGTGTTTCCACACTTAAATGCAGCCACACTGCCTACTCTGGTGTTAGAATAATTTAGAAGAAAACTGTCACTTGACAAATCATCAACTTAGTGGAATCATCTCTGATCAAGGGTTAGAAAGTGGCGTGTTAAGTCTAAGTTCCCACATGTTGGCTTGCATGAAGGGTGTCACTGGAGGAGGTGAAGATGATTTTTATGGTGTGGTTCAACACATATATGAACTTTCGTACCCCCATCTAGATTTTAGTCAGAAGGTAGTGGTTTTTTATTGTAATTGGTTTGATCCGTCTTCTCGAGGAACAAAGGTGAATCTAAAGTCAAATACAGTGGACATTAAAATAAATAGTAGATATCGGCTGTATGATCCGTTCGTCATTGCACAAAATGTGAGACAAGTCTATTATGTCCCTTATCCATCAACGCGGACTGATAGGCGTGGTTGGTGTGTCGCAATTAAAACAAAACCAAGAGGTCGCATTGAGACAAATGATGACACGGTGGAAGATGTGTCATATCAAATGGAAGAGATGTCTAATGTGAATGAAGTGATTCAAGTTGAACCCATTACTCGTTTATGTGATGAGCCAAACACCGGCGATGAAGTTGATGAAGAAGAATATGCTGATGAATATGGAACAGACCACATTGGTGTATCAAGAATTCACTCCTCTGATGATGATGATTTTGAGAATGAATGGGATTCCAATTAGTTATTTTATGTTTCAACAATATATGTTAACCTATTTTTAATCAAGGATGTAATTTATGTTTGTTTAATTAGTATGTTTATATATTTTTGTTTAGTATGTTTATGTTAACTTTGTTTAGTATATGTTTGTTTGTTTAAATGTATATGTCTAGATACGGTCATGGCATCATCTCACTCAGGATCCGATCATGACGACACATATGTTCCTCCACCGGTCACGGGTGATGGCGCCAGCACTAGCAGGAGGAAGACTTCTACTCGCCTAGGGCGTCGTCGTCAGCCTGCTCGTGTTGTTGTTTCTGGTGGCAGATATTTGCCACCACCTGGGTCTGAGGGTGCTGGTAGTAGTACCACAGGGCAACCAGTGATTCCTGATGGTACTGAGGGCTTAGCCCCGATAGATGTTGATGCAGACGGGGTACACACATTTACTGTTAACCAGGAGGTGGTGAGGTATACAGCTGATGGTCGTATCATATTGGAGACTGCTGGCGATTCGTAAGTATTATATATTATTATTTATTAATTTATTTTTGTTGCCTTTTATATAACTTATATAATTATGTGTAATAAAATTCATCTTTTTTTAATGTAATACATGTTTCTTCCTTTGAAGGCTACAACTACTGATAACTCTATTTTATATAGAGTTATTTATGCATCTAAACATAACTAATTACTTGAAACCAAGTGTAATATGTGTTAAATATAGTAGTATGAAGTAAAATAACAACATTCTATGTTTCAAAGAGGATTATGTAATGATTTAAGCATTTTGTATATATATTGGTATGTTTGATATGTTTGTTCAGTGCACTTGCAGTTAGGTGCAACTACACCAAAGAAACAAACAGTGCATCTGCACTAACCACATTTACAACAGTGGAACTGCACTTAGGTACATCTGCACCATCCTGTGCGGAAGGCAGATTTAAACCCACCTTGGAAGCACCTCAATTCATACTAATGCATAAACATTTCTAAGACATCATGCTTAGTCACAAGTCACATGGAGGCACATGCCAACATGCAAGAGGAGGCGCCCACAATGGGAAATCATCATGAAAGGCTACGCATCTAGGACACATGGTCTTCCACAATTGGACCTCTCTTTTGGACTCAATCTCCTCAATCAAAGCTCTCAAAAGTAACCATGGTTAAGCCACCTTTGGTCAGCTTGATCCCCAAGCAAACCCTCACTTGAAGGAAACCTCCAAGGCTATATAAAGGCTTCCACTTCTCACTTGAACAATATCTCATATCTCACATCATAATATGTAGATCATACACTTGACTTATAATTTAGTAGTTTCATTCCTTATAGTTTTTAGTAGTAGTTAGTTGGCAAGAAGGTAAGGAAGGAACCGACGACTTCTTCCTTCACTTCTTCATCAACTTAGTTAGGTGCAACTGCACCAGGAAGTCAATGCTTTTGCACTGTTGGGCAAATTTATGCAAGAGTACTTCAATCGGTGTAATCTCTACCCTATTGATATCTCTTGTCCTTTCATTTATATTAATATGTTTTATTTCATCTATCTTTGCCTTGCAATGCATATTATGAGCTAAACCTTTTTTGGTTGAGATGTTCTAACTTTATAATGAGCTTTTGAGTAAGTTATTGTGACTTTAAGTGTTGTACGCATTTTGGGTCTTGTGTTATACTACATTCGTCTTATTTTAATGTTGATCGCTTAGAATAAGTAGAGTTATATTCACAGACATGGTTTATAATTAGAAATCAAGACTAATAAGGGTGAGAGTTTTAGTAAAGGCTTTGTTAACTTAAAGAGAACTTTGTTAAAACCATGTTAAGTCTTAGACATAGGATAACATAGTCCTTAGAGTGATACAGTGGGTACTTCAAAGGCAGGAGTGAACTTATTTAGCAAGCCCAGACATTGGAAGCTTGTAACGAAACTCTGAAGAAAGTAGCTGAAAAGCACATACTCATGCAGCTGCACTCAATGCATCTGCACCTTGGTGCATCTGCACCTTGGTGCATCTACACTACATAAAAGCACAAAACTCTCAAAAGTGAATTATTTAGTGAAGACATCTCAACTATCATTCTCAACTGATTTCCTTCACATTCTTTTACATATTTGCATTCTGTTTTCACTTAACATAAAAACCCCAAATTTGTGAGTAGTATAGTAGCACCAATTTATATTTTCTTAAACATACATAAGTTAATCCAATCCCTGTGGGTTCGACCTTTCTTATCATTATATTACTTGTTTGTGACTGTGTATACTTGCACATCTTTTTCACACACCAAGTTTTTGGCGCCGTTGCCGGGGATTGCCATTAATTTTTGTTGTTTAGATTTATAAATTAGTGTTTTATTATTCTGATAGTTTGTTTCTTAGTGCAGATGCACTAGCTTATGCACAAGGCCAGATCACCAGAATTTGCATTAGATCCTGAGATATAGAGAAGGTTTAGAAAGTTGCTGAGACTCAGGAAACAAAGACTTCAAAGCTGCAGAATCACTATGTCTCATCAAAGTGAAGAAGAGAGATCTAGACCATGTTCAAGTGGAAGATCAGTCAGAGGTGGCCCAAGCACTCATCATGAACCTGAGGATGATCATAGAAATCAATTCATCAGCATGGGACCAATAGGTACGATTAATGATAGAAATAGACCCATGAGGGATTATGCTATGTTTAGTCATCAAAATATGCAAACAAGTATATCAAGACCTCATATTGATGCTGTGCATTTTGAATTTAAACCCATGATGTTCCAAATGCTACAAACAATTGGTCAATTTGGTGGATCCATCCATGAGGATCCCCATGAGCATTTAAAACAATTTTTAGAAGTATGTAGTAACTCTATTCTTCCTGGTGTTAGTGAAGATGCATTTAGACTTAAGCTATTTCCATATTCTTTGAAAGATAAGGCTAAATCTTGGTTGAATTCAATGGAGCCTAATTCTATTCATTCATGGAATGAAATGGCTGAAAAGTTTTTAGCAAAATATTTTCCACCCATCAAAAATGCCAGGATGAGAAATAATATTACATCTTTTTGACGTAAAGAATTTGAATCATTGTTTGAAGCATGGGAAAGATGGAAAGAACTTTTAAGAAAATGTCCACATCATGGTCCACCTATCATTATTCAAATGGAAACTTTTTATAATGGTTTAGAACCCCAAACCAGAATAATGCTTGATGCATCATCTGGGGGTGTGTTATTAAACTTGTCTTATAATGAAGCATGTGAATTGATTGATAGAATTGCAACCAATAGTTCTAGTTGGCCTACTGAGAGGGTAAGTGCCCAAAAGAAACCATCAGGGGTACATGAAATTAGTGATGTATCAGCCCTATCTGCTCAGTTAGCCTCACTAACAAACATGTTTAAAAATTTCACTTCAACCAGTGCATCTGCACCTAGTGCAGCTGCACCAACAGAAAACACTGCAGCAGCCATAGAACAAGCCCCTCCAGGTGATACATCTTGTGTGTATTGTGGAGGAGGTCACTTGTATGTAGGATACAGTAGGAATAACAACCCTAGCAACCCTGTCTCTGTCAATTATGTAGGTCATCTTGTGTGTATTGTGGAGGAGGTCATCTTGTGTGTATCCTAGCAACCCTGTCTCTATCAATTATGTAGGATACACTAGGAATAACAACCCTTACTCTAACACCTATAACCCTGGCTGGAGGAACCACCCAAATTTCAAATGGAACAATACTGGTGCATCTGCACCAGCCACACCACCAGGATTCCATTCTCAGAACAACCAAAGACAACAACCACCTGCCACTGATAACTCCTTAGAAGCCTTGCTCAAATCCTTTATTAGTGAAACCAGAACAGCTAGGCAAGCACAAGATGCATCTATAAAGAATTCAGAGAATCAGGTGGGACAATTAGCAACAGCTCTGTATCAAAGACCAACAGGTACATTACCATCAAATACAAAAGCGACCACATCCCACAGGCCAGGTGTAACGCCCCAAATTTTATTAAATATTTATTGATTAATTTATTTAATTAATTTAATTAGGATGTTGTGTGATAGAATATTAGAAATAATATATGGTTATTTTATTTAATGTGTTGGCCCATATTGGGGGTTAGAAATAATAAAATGAGGAGTGTTAGTAGCAAGCCCATGATTAAGTCAAATTAGACTAATGAAAAAGCCCAAAGGAGTGGTAAGTCATGAGAAGGGCTTAGCAATTAGGGTTTCATTCATAATTAGAAGAAAAGAAAAGAAAAGAAGCATGAGAAGTGAGAAGAGAGGAAGGGGCAGCGGCTAGGAGGGGAAAAGAAAGAAGAGGAAAGCGTGAGTTCCAACCAAGAACAAGAGAGAGAGAAGGAAAAAGCTAGGGGCTTAGGAGAAAACCCTCACTTGTGAGAAACCAAAAATTAGAAAGTGAGAAGAGTCAGAGAGAAGGGGCGCGACGGCTCAAGAAGAAAAAGGAAGGGTTTTGCGTGAAGCTTGGAGAAGAGGAATGTAACATCCTCAAAATAATTAGGCGAATTATTTGGATGTTAACCCAATAGGAATAATTTAGTACTCGACTGGTAAATTTATTGAGTACTAAAATTAATTATTGAATGTCATTAGATCGTTAACCGGATAATACGGGTCAAGGAAGTTTCGAAATCGAAATACGGGATTAAGATCAATTCGGTAATTGGACCACGCCACCACTTATTTATTAATTAAATGTGTGTGTGTGTGTGTGTGTGTTTAAAGAAAAGAGAAAGAAAAGAAAGAAGAGTCCACGAGAGAGAGAAAAGAAACAGAGGAAGAAAAGAAGAGAAGGAAAAGAGAAAGAAGAAGAGGAAAGAAGAAGAGAAAGGAAGAAGAAGAGGAAACCCCATCCCCCCAAAATTCAGCACAATCACCATCTCCCTCTCCTCTACAAAACCCTATAACTTGGTAAGATTCTCTTCAATTTCCCCCCCTCCTCATGACCTACGAACTTCTAGGGGTTTTTGGAATTGATTTGTTGAAATCTTGAGTTGTGAGATGAAATTGATAATGGAAACGTGATTAGGAACAAAGCTAGGAGCGGATTGAACACGATTGGAAGCTCGAAACGAAGTTAGGAGCGATTCGGTGTTGTTTGGGTTCGATCCGGTGATTTTGACACGCCGGTGATTTCGGCTCGGCAACGACTCTCGCTTCAAGGGTGGGTTTTACTCACGCTTAGGTTTATTCCGTTTTGGTATAATTTGTGTGTTAATTGGTTCCGAGAAATTTTGAGTCAAAAACCGTTATTCGAAAAATAGCGCTTTGAATAAAAATCCGTTTAAATTACGTTTTGGATTGGATTGATTGATTGTGTGGTTTGTATGGATTCATTATATTGGTTGTTGGATCTGTTTTCGATCGGAACTAAAATCGGAATTGAGCGGAATCGCGGTTTTCGCGCGAAACCGCCAAAATCTGCCCTTGACAGACCCCCCTGCTGTCTGTTCGCGCGCCACTTGCGCGCGGCGCGCCACTCGCGCGCCATTTGGCAGAACCTGCTGTCTGTTCGCGCGCCACTTGCGCGCCGCGCGCCACTCGCGCGCCATTTGGCAGAATTTCAGCAACCAAACACTGTTTTTCGTTTCGCGATAACTTTTGATCCGGGAACCCGATTGAGGTGTTCTAAGATGCGTTGGAAAGCTTATTCAGAGGACTAACTGAATATTCTATTTTTAAGGCAAAATGAATGGTTTTCGAAGTTGTAAATTGTGTCGAAAAGAGGTAACTTAGAGTGCGAGTGTGAACTTGGTTTTATAAAAGCGTGGGTTAAGTGTTCGACTGGTTATTTGAGATGATGGACTCCGAGTTCATACGATTGTAGATATATATATTATATCGAGTTTGGGTGACGACCCATGTTGACATACTAGGAGGGGCAGTCATGATCCCCCACCCTAGGCTCCGATGCCAATAGTTAAACTATTATTGGTCAGGGGTTCGCCGGAAGATGCAAGGTTTGCGGCCGGTGTTGTGTTAAAAGTTATTGTACTACGTTCGCCGGAAGATGCAAGGTTTGCGGCCGGTGGTACGTAGAAAGGCCTAGGATGCTAGTTCATCGGGAGACGCAAGTGGATTGCAGCCGGTGTCTTACTAGGTCGAAGCCTTATTGTATGGTCCACCGAGATTAGCAAGCGGATTGCGGTCGGTGTGGTGTCGAATCTTAAAAATGTTTTAAACGGACCGAGAGTGTTAGTAGGGGTCGCGGTAGAACTCACTGAGATTGTATCTCACTGTTTAAATGTTGTTGTTTTACAGATAAACAGGGACAGAAGAAACCTCAGAGGCACGAGTAGGTGGCCCCGGGTGATGGAGGATGACTTAGTTTATGTTTAAGTTTAATTTCCTTCTGTTGTCCATGTATCACAACACTATGGCATTAGCGTTTCGTTTATCTTTCTTTCCGCTTTCTTGTATGACTCTGATTACCACAGTTGCTGACAGTTTATGGTCTAAGTACCGTATGATCTTATTTGTGTATAAGATGGTTATGTTGTATTTCAGCAAAAATTTTATAGTGGTATTCAGTGTCTAAACAGGAATTATCATCTCTGATGTTTTTACATTTGGTGCACTTGGGTATTTTTACATGTTAATTATACCGGGGTGTTATAGTTGGTATCAGAGCGGTTCGACCTAGTCGGACTTAGCTTTTAGGGTCTTTGCTTTCTCCAGTCGTGATTTTCTTAGTATGCTATTAGACATTGAGCTTGATCAACTTAATACTTTGTGCATATTTCGCAGAATCATGGCCAGAAGAGGTAGAGGCGTCCCTCCTCCTGTTGATCCAAACTTTGAATGGATGCAGAATGTCATTGAGAATCAACAGAAGATGATGCAAGATATGTTGCAAATGCAGCATGACCAAATGGCTCTGCAGCAGCCCAATGTTCAACCTCATCAGGAGGATCCTAACCGGACATATTTCCAATTTCAAAAGATGAAGCCCCCGACTTACAAGGGTGGACCGGATCCAATGACTGCTTATTATGGGATTGATTCAATGGAGAAAATTTTTCAAACCTTGCAATGCGGGGAAGAAGAGAAGGTAATATGTGCGGCAAATGTGCTCGATGAAGATGCCCACACCTGGTGGTGTAATGCAAGACAAATGATGGAACTCCAAGGAACTCCCCTCACTTGGGACAACTTCAAGGAATTGTTTTTGAAGCAATATTTCCCTTCGGTGAAGAAGCTGAGTAAGCAAGCAGAGTTTGTAAATCTTAAGCAAGGTGATATGTCGGTTGGGGAATATGCTGCGAAATTTGAAAGACTGTCTCAGTTCTATGAGTTGGGAAGGTATGCCCCAAATGATATGTGGAAAATGCAAATGTTCAAAGAAGGTCTCCGAGCTGATGTGAGCCAAGGACTCAGTTCTTACACTTTGGTTAACTATCCTGCCTTAGTGCAACAAGCATATGTTGCTGAGGAGGATCTGAGGAAAATGTATGCTGAAAAGAAGGACTATTGGAAGGGTAAGAAAAAGGTTGCTGAATCTTCTACTCCACACAGGCCTTTCAAAGGAAGTAATTATAAAGGGAAACAGGTGCAATCCCATGAACCGTCAAAGCCCCACAAGTGTAGCACATGTGGAAGATACCATCCGGGTGATTGTTGGCAGAAATTAAATCGGTGTTATCATTGTAACGAAGAGGGCCACTATGCAAATCAGTGCCCGGCAAAGAAAAATTCCCAAGGAGCACCGAATGCGCCAAGACAAGGACGAATCAACACATTGGATGCTCGAACCATCACACCAACAGATAATCTTCTAAGGGGTACGGGATCTCTTTTAATAACTCAGTCAATATTTTATATGATTCCGGTGCAACTCACTGTTTTATATCACAAGCATGTGTGGATCGGTTGGGACTAGCAATATCTGAGCTATCCGAACCGATAACTATTTTAACTGCTGCCAAGGGTCGTGTCCAGACCCAATCATTGTGTGAAAATTGCCTACTTGTCATAGGGGACAGACAATTTGTTGTGAAATTTATTTGCTTGCCTATGAGGAGTATGGACATTGTTCTGGGTATGAATTGGATGGCTAAGAATCATGTAACAATCAACTGTGCCGATCGCACCATTATCTTCGCCTCCGAATCCGCAGGCTTGACATAGGCAGATTTTGAAGCAACGATCTCTTACACCGAAGCAAGCCAGTCATTATTCCAAGGTGCGGAAGCTATTCTTATTATGTTATCTGCATCTACTGAAACGGGTTTAGATTTGTCATCTGTGCAAGTGGTAAATGAATTTCTAGATGTCTTTCCAGAAGAGGTTTCATCCTTACCTCCTGACCGAGAGGTGGAGTTCTCAATAGAATTGATTCCTGGTACAGGACCAATCTCTATTGCTCCTTATAGAATGTCTCCTTTAGAATTGAAGGAATTAAAATCCCAACTTGAAGAATTAATATCAAAAAGATTCATCCGACCGAGTGCCTCTCCATGGGGTGCTCCGGTGTTGCTAGTCAAAAAGAAGGATGGTAGCATGAGGTTGTGCATAGATTATCGACAACTGAATAAAGTAACGATCAAGAATAAATATCCCTTGCCAAGGATAGACGACTTGCTCGACCAACTTCGAGGTGCCGTGGTATTTTCAAAAATTGATCTGAGATCGGGCTATCATCAAATAAAGGTACGAGCCTTAGATATTCCGAAGACAGCTTTCCGTACAAGGTATGGACATTACGAGTTCGTAGTAATGCCCTTCGGTTTGACTAATGCTCCAGCGGTATTCATGGATTACATGAACCGAGTATTCCACACTTATCTTGATCAGTTTGTGGTAGTTTTTATTGATGATATCTTGGTGTACTCTAAGACCATTGAGGACCATGTTCAACATCTCCGCATTGTTCTGAACGTACTCTGAGAAACGAAATTGTATGCTAAGCCGTCGAAGTGTGACTTCTGGATGCCGGAAGTAAAGTTTTTGGGACACGTGATTTCCCAATCGGGAGTTGCGGTGGATCCCAGTAAAGTGGAAGCTGTATTGAACTGGGAACGACCAACATCTGTTACTGAGATAAGAAGTTTCTTGGGTCTAGCTGGTTACTATAGGAGGTTTATTCAAGGTTTTTCACAATTGGTTCTTCCACTTACTCGGTTAACTCGTAAGGGCCAACCGTTTACCTGGGATGCCGATTGTGAGGAGTGTTTTCAAGAGTTGAAAGTTAGGTTAACTTCTGCTCCAATCCTAATTCTTCCAGATCCGTCTTTGGATTTTCAAATTTTCAGCGATGCTTCTGGGAAGGGTTTGGGATGTGTTCTCATGCAGAACCAACAAGTTGTAGCTTATGCCTCTGGACAGTTGAAGACTCATGAAGAAAACTATCCGACTCATGATTTGGAGTTGGCAGCTATTGTGTACGCCCTGAAGATTTGGAGACATTACCTATATGGGTCTCGTTTCGAAGTCTTCAGTGATCATAAAAGCTTGAAGTATTTGTTTGATCAGAAGGAGTTGAATAACAGGCAGAGAAGGTGGGTGGAATTTCTGAAGGATTATGACTTCGAATTGAAGTATCATCCGGGAAAGGCTAATGTTGTAGCTGATGCACTAAGTAGGAAATCCATCCACGTAGCAGAGTTTATGATGCATGAAATGAAATTGTTGGAATCCTTTAGGGACTTGAATTTGAATGCAAGATCAAGGAAGAACCGGTTGGTGCTGAGCCACATGAGGGTCTCTAGCTCATTAAGGGATTCTATTCGCTTAGCACAGGAAAATGATGTGAAGCTACAATCGCAGAAATTGTTGCCAGATTTTACTGAAGATAGGGATGGAGTGATTTGTTTCAACGGTAGGATCTGTGTGCCCGATAATGAAGATATTAAAAAGCAAGTGCTAGAAGAAGCACACCGAAGTCTATTTTCTGTACATCCTGGATCCACCAAGATGTATAGAGATTTAAAGCAGATGTATTGGTGGCAAGGAATGAAGTTAGAGATTGCTGAATTTGTATCAAAGTGCTTAACTTGCCAAAGAGTTAAGATAGAACATCAGAAGCCTGCTGGTCTGCTACGGCCACTAGATGTGCCAGTGTGGAAATGGGAAGACATTTCCATGGATTTTGTAATGGCGTTGCCAAAGTCTCAAGCCGGTAACGACTCCATTTGGGTAGTTGTAGATCGGTTAACCAAATCAGCTCATTTTATTCCGGTTCGTTCTAGCAGTAAAGTATCCAAGTTAGCTGAGGTGTATTTGAAGAACATAGTAAGGTTACATGGGGTTCCTACCAGTATAGTTTCGGACCGAGATCCGAAATTCACTTCTCGATTTTGGAAAGCTCTGAATGAAGCATTGGGGACTAAAGTACTTCTTAGTACCGCTTATCACCCGCAGACAGATGGGCAGACCGAGAGAACTATCCAGACATTAGAGGATATGCTTAGGGCTTCGGTACTTGATAACGGGAAGAAATGGGAGGATCATCTTCCATTGGTTGAATTCTCATATAACAACAGTTATCATTCCAGTATCGGAATGGCACCTTTTGAGGCCTTGTATGGAAGGAAATGTAGAACTCCATTGTGTTGGTGGGAAGTCGGTGAGAACCGATTGTTAGGACCTGAGACGATTCAAGACACTACGGAAAAGATCCGCCAAATCAGGGAAAGAATGAAGGCTGCTCAAAGTAGGCAAAAGAGTTAAGCCGACAGAAGGAGAAGGCCGTTAGAGTTTGAGTCTGGTGATCATGTGTTTTTGAGATTGTCACCAACAATTGGCACAGGTAGGGCATTACGGGTGAAGAAACTCAGTCCTCGGTATATTGGACCCTTCCAAATTATCGAGCGAGTTGGGCCTCTTGCATACCGTATCGCCTTGCCTCCACCATTGTCGAATCTACATGATGTATTCCATGTGTCTCAGTTGCGGAAGTACATTCCCGATCCAAGTCAACCGTTAGATTTTGAAACGATTGACCTCCGACCGGACTTATCTTTCCAACCTCATCCACATTACATCATGGAACGTGGCGAGAGGACGCTACGGACGAAGTCAATTCCCATTGTCAAGGTGGTTTGGGATGGTTTTTCCCTCGAAGAAGCTACATGGGAGTTGGAGGATGATATGCGGACTCAGTATCCGTATTTGTTTTCTTGAGGTACATTGTGTTAATTTTGAGGACAAAATTCTTTTAACTGGGGGAGAATGTAACATCCTCAAAATAATTAGGCGAATTATTTGGATGTTAACCCAATAGGAATAATTTAGTACTCGACTGGTAAATTTATTGAGTACTAAAATTAATTATTGAATGTCATTAGATCGTTAACCGGATAATACGGGTCAAGGAAGTTTCGAAATCGAAATACGGGATTAAGATCAATTCGGTAATTGGACCACGCCACCACTTATTTATTAATTAAATGTGTGTGTGTGTGTGTTTAAAGAAAAGAGAAAGAAAAGAAAGAAGAGTCCACGAGAGAGAGAAAAGAAACAGAGGAAGAAAAGAAGAGAAGGAAAAGAGAAAGAAGAAGAGGAAAGAAGAAGAGAAAGGAAGAAGAAGAGGAAACTCCATCCCCCCAAAATTCAGCACAATCACCATCTCCCTCTCCTCTACAAAACCCTATAACTTGGTAAGATTCTCTTCAATTTTCCCCCCCTCCTCATGACCTACGAATTTCTAGGGGTTTTTGGAATTGATTTGTTGAAATCTTGAGTTGTGAGATGAAATTGATAATGGAAACGTGATTAGGAACAAAGCTAGGAGCGGATTGAACGCGATTGGAAGCTCGAAACGAAGTTAGGAGCGATTCGGTGTTGTTTGGGTTCGATCCGGTGATTTTGACACGCCGGTGATTTCGGCTCGGCAACGACTCTCGCTTCAAGGGTGAGTTTTACTCACGCTTAGGTTTATTCCGTTTTGGTATAATTTGTGTGTTAATTGGTTCCGAGAAATTTTGAGTCAAAAACCGTTATTCGAAAAATAGCGCTTTGAATAAAAATCCGTTTAAATTATGTTTTGGATTGGATTGATTGATTGTGTGGTTTGTATTGGATTCATTATATTGGTTGTTGGATCTGTTTTCGATCGGAACTAAAATCGGAATTGAGCGGAATCGCGGTTTTCGCGCGAAACAGCCAAAATCTGCCCTTGACAGACCCCCCTGCTGTCTGTTCGCGCGCCACTTGCGCGCGGCGCGCCACTCGCGCGCCATTTGGCAGAACCTGCTGTCTGTTCGCGCGCCACTCGCGCGCCATCTGGCAGAATTTCAGCAACCAAACACTGTTTTTCGTTTCGCGATAACTTTTGATCCGGGAACCCGATTGAGGTGTTCTAAGATGCGTTGGAAAGCTTATTCAGAGGCCTAACTGAATATTCTATTTTTAAGGCAAAATGAATGGTTTTCGAAGTTGTAAATTGTGTCGAAAAGAGGTAACTTAGAGTGCGAGTGTGAACTTGGATTTATAAAAGCGTGGGTTAAGTGTTCGACTGGTTATTTGAGATGATGGACTCCGAGTTCATACGATTGTAGATATATATATTATATCGAGTTTGGGTGACGACCCATGTTGACATACTAGGAGGGGCAGTCATGATCCCCCACCCTAGGCTCCGATGCCAATAGTTAAACTATTATTGGTCAGGGGTTCGTCGGAAGATGCAGGGTTTGCGGCCGGTGTTGTGTTAAAAGTTATTGTACTACGTTCGCCGGAAGATGCAAGGTTTGCGGCCGGTGGTACGTAGAAAGGCCTAGGATGCTAGTTCATCGGGAGACGCAAGTGGATTGCAGCCGGTGTCTTACTAGGTCGAAGCCTTATTGTATGGTCCACCGAGATTAGCAAGCGGATTGCGGTCGGTGTGGTGTTGAATCTTAAAAATGTTTTAAACGGACCGAGAGTGTTAGTAGGGGTCGCGGTAGAACTCACTGAGATTGTATCTCACTGTTTAAATGTTGTTGTTTTACAGATAAACAGGGACAGAAGAAACCTCAGAGGCACGAGTAGGTGGCCCCGGGTGATGGAGGATGACTTAGTTTATGTTTAAGTTTAATTTCCTTCTGTTGTCCATGTATCACAACACTATGGCATTAGCGTTTCGTTTATCTTTCTTTCCGCTTTCTTGTATGACTCTGATTACCACAGTTCCTGACAGTTTATGGTCTAAGTACCGTATGATCTTATTTGTGTATAAGATGGTTATGTTGTATTTCAGCAAAAATTTTATAGTGGTATTCAGTGTCTAAACAGGAATTATCATCTCTGATGTTTTTACATTTGGTGCACTTGGGTATTTTTACATGTTAATTATACCGGGGTGTTATAAGGAAACTTGGATTGTTGGTGTTTTTGGTGAATTGCAAGGAGCTTTGTGAACTCTTCAATTAACAAAGGTTAGGGGGCTCTCTTTTCATTCTTAATAACCTATAGGATTTGTATCATAGGAGTTAGGTTTTAGGAACGATTTATTGATTGAATTGTTGTGTTGATAATTGAATTGATGTGTTGTTGATTAAATTGAGATGTTGTTGTTACTGATTGAATTGTTGTGTTGTTGATTAGATTGAGATGTTGTTGTTACGTTAAACCTCTTGTTGAATTTAAATTATGTGGTTTACTATTATGGAAAATAGACTTAATTCTTGTTAATTTGGTGTTGATTTGGTTGCATTTGGAGTTGTAAAACTTAAGTTATAGGTGAAACAAGTTAGGTTAAAATTCTGGAAACGATTTGGGTAGAGGTTCAGTATTTCGGTAACTGGGAACGTTGTGTTGACTGAAAAATTATGTGGTTTACTGTTCTGGAAAATAGACTTAATGCTTGTTAATTTGGCACTGGTTGGTTGCGTTTAGAGTTGTGTAGCTCGAGATATGAATTTCACAAGTTAGGGTAAGATTCTGGAAACAATTTGGACATAGGGTCAGTGTTTTGGTCACTGCGTTTTCAAAAGAACTCATTTTCGAACGAATCCAATTTCTTTGAAAACTAGGCAGAATTCTTCCCAGTTTATGCACAAGTCTCATGCAATTTGATTGAGTTTTGGTCATTTTAGAGCTGCTTGAATTTGAAGGACAGAAACTGCCCTCTTTTGAAACTAGTATGTGTGTTTTTGAAAACTGTACCTGTTAGACTCTCTTTTTCAAAAACTGAACTTAGGAATAAGGAGTAGACCCATAGGGCTTTCCAACAAGTATTTATTTGTCGAAATCCGGTGTGGGTTACTATTTTAATCAATTCGCCAAAGTAAGCGCATGGTTACGGAATTTCTGCACCTTGTTTGTTTTCGCGATATCTTTTGATCCGGGAACCCGATTGAGGCGTTCTAAGATGCGTTGAAGAGCTCATTCAGAGGCCTAACCGATTATTCTATTCTTAAGGCAAAATGAACTGTTTTGTATTGCTGTTGCTGTTTTATGCTGCTGTTTATATTGCTGCTGCTACTCTATGTGTTGTTTTGGTCCCTACGGGTGTTGTTTAGTCCTTTGGTGACAATGTAGTCGCGTAATTAATTGTGCTTGGTGTGATTGGTGTGCTATCCTTAGAGCTGAAATTTTGGAGAGGTATAATGGTGATGTATATAAAATGGTGAGATAAATTATTGGTGAGTTTATTGGTGAGTGCCCTCAAGGCAATGGCCTATGACCTTTCTTTTGGTGTTGGTGAGTTAATAAAACTATTGGTGAGTTAATCCAATTATTGGTGCGCATGTTATTGCATTGTTGTGGTGATTTTGGTGTGTATGGTGCATTGTTCATGGCGTCGCATAATCATGTGCATTTATTGGTGAGCAGAAGGCTCCGGCCTTATTTTGGTGTATGCCCTCAAGGCTAATTTTTGGTGATGGATCAACATGCATGTGCCCGTGGAGTTTTGGGTTGCATCTCATACATTGAACATGCATTCGGTACTTTTCCTGGTGATTATAAATTGATGGTGTATGTGGAGATAATTGTAATTTGGTGTATTTAGTTATATTTGGTGTTGTTCTCGGTGATTGAAAATATTCGGTGCTGTTTCTTGGTGAATGAAAATTAATGGGGTATGTTGTTATTGTGGGGAATTGGTGTGCTTAGTTGCCTTCTCTAAATGATGCTTATCTTATTTGTTATTACTTATGAAATGAGACTCACCCTACTGCTTTTGTGTTGCTTCTCATGTCGGCAACGTGCAAGTGATAGCGAGTGAAGGTGATCTAGTACCTTCTCCTAGTCAGTTGGGTCTGCTCTGATACGTAGCACTCGGGGGGAAAATGAATGCCTAGTTGTACTTTATGTTTATCAGGTTGTATTGTTGTTGAGTTCCTTTTAAAGGGCCTTTAAAAGATGTTAAGATTTGTTGAAGTTAAACCTTTTGAAAATCCGCTGCTTAATGAATGAGAATTTGAAGTGCGGTGCATCCGATATGTTATAAGTGAATTAAATACGCTCGTCTTCGAGTTCAAGTGAAAATGTGGCACTCCTTTCTGGTGTAGCAAAGAAAAGAATTTTTGAAACACTGATTTTAAATGAATAAATAACGGGTAGAAAAGGGGTGTTACACCAGGAAAGGAGCAGGTGAAGGCCATTGCTCTGAGAAATGGAAAAGATCTTGCAGAACCTGGTGAGAATCAAGGTGAAGGTAAGGGAGAAAAAAATAAAAATGAAAAAAATACTCAAGATGCAGAAGCACCTGATGCATCTGCATCTCATGAAGTTCCAACTCCAAGGTTAGTTCCTGAATACCCTCCTCCTCCTTATCCTCAAAGATTAAAAAAAGCACATGAGGAGAAGCAATTCAGTAAGTTTCTTGAAATTTTAAAACAATTACACATCAATGTTCCCTTAGTTGAAGCACTTCATCAAATGCCTAATTATGCTAAATTTATGAAAGACGTGCTTTCAAAAAGAAGAAGATTAGGGGATTTTGAAACAGTTGCTATGTCTAAAGAATGTAGTCTAATTTTACAAAACAAAATTCCAAGAAAACTAAAGGATCCTGGCAGTTTTACAGTCCCATTCTCTATAGGAAAATCTTATACAGGTCGTGCATTATGTGATTTAGGTGCAAGTATCAACTTAATGCCTAAATCCATATTTACACAACTGGGAATTGGTAATGCTAGGCCTACAACAGTAACACTTCAACTTGCTGATAGATCAATAGTTTATCGAGAGGGAATCATTGAAGATATTCTGGTTAAGGTTGACAAATTTGTATTTCCTGTAGATTTTGTTATTCTTGATTTTGATGCAGATAAAGAAGTCTCAGTCATTCTTGGGAGACCATTCTTAGCAACTGGGAAAGCACTAATTGATGTGAAAAAGGGAGAACTAACCATGAGAGTGATCAAGAGGTGAAATTCAATGTGATGAATGCTCTGAAGTATCCTGCAGAGGAGAGAGAAGAATGTTCAGCAATCACTTCTCTTGACCATTTGGTGCAGAAGCAATTCCATAAGCAGTATGATTATCTCACTAGTGAACTTGCACCAGATGCTTCTGCACCACCTGAAGAAGAAATCTTAGAAAAAGACACTTTGCCAAGAGAAGCACTAGCACAAAAGGTATGGTGTAGAACTTTTGAATCTCTTAATTTAGAAGACCCTAACCTTAAAAAGAATTTACCCTCAATTGAACAACCTCCAAAATTAGAATTGAAAGAACTGCCCAAACATTTGAAGTATGCTTTCTTAGGGGAAGACGATGCACTTCCAGGGATCATTGCCTCTGACTTGTTAATAGAGCAGGAGCATGATCTCATTTATACCTTAAAAAAGCATACAAAAAGCTATAGGGTGGCAAATGGCAGACATAAAAGGAATTAGCCCTTCTATATGCATGCATAGGATAATTTTAGAAGATAATTCTAAAAATTATATAGAAGGGTAAAGAAGGATAAATCCTATAATGAAAGAGGTTGTAAAGAAAGAAATCATTAAGTGGCTAGATGTTGGAATCATATACCCCATATCTGACAGTGCATGGGGAAGCCCTATACAGCGTGTTCCAAAGAAAGGGGGTCTGACAGTAATAGCCAATAAATGAAATGAGTTGATACCAACAAGAACTGTTATAGGTTGGAGGATTTGTATGGATTATAGAAAACTCAATAAGACCACAAAGAAAGATCACTCCCATTTACCCTTCATTGACCAAATGTTAGATAGGTTAGCAGGTAAGAAGTTTTATTGTTTCTTAGATGGTTATTCAGGGTACAATCAACTTGCAATAGAACCTGAGGACCAACAAAAAACTACCTTTACATGTCCCTACGGAACATTTGCATTTAGAAGAATGCCTTTTGGACTCTGTAATGCACCTGCAACATTCCAAAGGTGCATGATGTCCATTTTTTCTGACTTCATTGAGCGATCAATGGAGGTATTCATGGATGATTTCTTAGTCTTTGGAAACACATTTCTATCATGTTTATCAAATTTAGAAAAAATTCTCCAAAGATGTGAGGAAACAAATTTAGTGCTTAATTGGTAGAAGTGTCATTTCATGGTACAAGAAGGCATTGTGTTAGGACATAAAGTGTCAAAGAAAGGTCTTGAAGTGGATCAAGCCAAGATTGAGGTCGTTGAAATACTGCCACCTCCAACAACTGTTAAAGGAATCAGAAGCTTCTTAGGCCATGCAGGCTTCTATAGAAGATTTATCAAAGATTTTTCATGGACATCCAAGCCATTATGTACACTCTTGCAAATTGATGCACCTTTTAACTTTGATGAACCATGTATAGAAGCATTCCAAAAACTCAAAAGAGCATTGGTGACTGCACCAGTGATTCTTACACCAGATTGGAGCAGGCCCTTTGAATTAATGTGCGATGCTAGTGACTTTGCTGTAGGAGCTGACTTAGGGCAAATGTATGACAAAATCTTTCATTCCATTTATTATGCTAGCAAGACATTAATTGAAGCCCAAATGAATTATACTATAACAGAAAAGGAATTGTTAGCAGTGGTTTTTGCATTTGACAAATTTAGTTCTTACTTTGTTGGCTCCAAAATGATTGGTTATACTGATCATGCTGCCATCAAGTATTTAATTTCCAAAAAAGATGCAAAACCAAGGTTAATAAGATGGATTCTCCTCCTTCAAGAATTTGATCTTGAAATCAGAGACAAAAAGGGAGTGGAGAATCAGGTTGCTGACCATTTATCTAGACCTGAAGGTGAAAGAACAGGTACACAGAAGGAAGAGATCAAAGAAAGTTTTCCTGATGAAAAACTGTTAGAAATAGCTGTAACAACATCCAGTGCTTCTGCACCTGGTGCAGATGCACCTGGTGCAGCTGCACCTTGGTTTGCTGACATTGTTAACTTTCTTGTAAGCAAAGTGGTACCAGTGGATATGACTTACCAACAAAGGAGATTTTTTCACATAATCAAAGAATATCACTGGGATGAGCCATTTCTCTACAAAATGTGTCCAGGTCAATTAATGAGGAAATGCATCCCCCAAGAAGAACAGCAAGCAGTGCTTCTGCACTGCCATGCTGCACCATATGGAGGTCACTTTGGATGCAACAGAACAGCAGCTAAGGTATTACAGTCTGGTTATTATTGGCCAACTTTATTTAAAGATGCATATTCAATGGTCAAAACTTGTGACAAATGTCAAAGAGCAGGTAATATCTCTGAAAAACATGAAATGCCTAGAACCAATATATTAGAAATTGAACTTTTTAATGTTTGGGGCATGGATTTCATGGGTCCATTTCCACCTTCTTTTGGCAAACAATATATCTTGGTAGCTGTTGATTATGTGTCCAAGTGGGTAGAGGCATTAGCATTGCCTAATAATGATGCCAAATCTGTTAGCAAATTCCTTTTGAAAAACATTTTTACAGGGTTTGGCACCCCAAGGGCAATCATCAATGATGAAGGATCACATTTTTGCAATAAACTCATTGAAAATCTTCTTGCAAAATATGGGATTAAGCATAAAATTGCTACAGCCTACCACCCACAAACAAGTGGGCAAGCTGAACTATCAAATAAGGAAATTAAAAGAATGCTTGAAAAAATGGTTGGACCATCAAGAAAAGATTGGTCTTTACATTTAGATGAAGCATTATGGGCATACAGAACTGCATTTAAAACACCATTGGGTATGTCCCCCTATAGATT
This sequence comes from Astragalus membranaceus, assembly GCA_039519185.1. Taxonomy (NCBI): domain Eukaryota; kingdom Viridiplantae; phylum Streptophyta; class Magnoliopsida; order Fabales; family Fabaceae; genus Astragalus; species Astragalus membranaceus. Next base: position 141,986,958 of record CM076851.1, on the reverse strand, counting down.
AGTCTATGGCAAGGCATGTCATCTGCCTATTGAGTTGGAAAACAAATCTTATTGGGCTATGAAAAAGCTGAATTATGATCTCAACAAGGCATGTGCACAAAGGTATTTAGAATTAAATGAATTAGAAGAATTTAGGCAATTCTCTTATGATAATGCAGAAATTTACAAAACAAAAACCAAAGTTTGGCATGACAAAAGAATCCAAAGAAGAGAACTTAGAGAGGGAGGAATGGTCTTGTTATACAATTCCAGGTTGAAATTATTTCTGGAAAACTTAAATCAAGATGGTCAGCACCATTCAAACTAGTCAAATTTTACCCCCATGGTGCAGTTGATTTATATCATGCAACCACAAATACCACTTTCAAAGTAAATGGGCAGAGAGTCAAAAAGTACTATGGTGAACATGTGGTGAGGGATAAATTCACCACACATTTTCAAAATCTCTAAGGTAAAGAGATAGTCAGGCTGAAAGACTCTTAAAACAAGCGCTTTTGGGAGGCAACCCGTGTTATTAAATATTTAGTTTTGCAATTTTTGTTCAATTTGATGTTTTTAAGTGCTTTGTAGGAACACAGGTTTTTAATGCAGCTGCACCTGGTGCAGATGCACCAAAAGCTGAGGAGTCAAAGAAGAAAAAACAGAAGGTCAAGCACATGCCTAGCAGAACCAGCTCAAGGATCAGGAGTGATGCCAAGAAAGAGTAAAAACTTTAATGTTGTTATTTTAAATTATATGTTTTGTTGATATCCCACATGTATTAATCCCTCTCTCCATTTTTGGTACACTATTATTTTTGAAATCTCAACTTAGAGCAGTGGGGACACTGCTCATCTTTAAGTTGGGGGGGGGGGGAAGCACTTTAAAACACTCTATGCGTGTTTTTATATGTTTAGTATGTCTGTTTCGATTATATTTTGTTATCTATATGTGTTAATATTCAAAAAAAAATTGTGATGCAACCAACAAAGCTCTTTTGAAAAAAAAATTCAGAACTGTTTTACAAAAACATTAGTTACATAAAGCTTTAGTTTGGAGTGCATCAACTTGTTTCTATGTTCAAAGTAAGATTTATAAGTTTTTGAAGCATGATCAGCTTAAATTCTTTTTCACAAAAACTTAGCCAAATGCATTCTTTGAACTAATTTTTAAGGATGAAAGAAAAGAAGCCTTGTTTTCCCCAAATGACCAATTTTTATTATTACTTTGACACATCAAAACTGAGTTTTAAAAAGAACCTTGCTATTTGAAAAAAACTATCTGATGCAAGAGGATTTTTTAGTAAACCAAGGTCAAAAACAAATTTTCACTAAAAATATAAAAGAGCATAAAGAAATAAGTTTGGGGGAATTTCCATGAATATTAAGGCTGAGTATGAGAAGCTTAGAGTAGTCAATGCAAATAGGTTACCAAAATCACTACAAAAAGCTCAAAGTGTTATAAACTAGTTATATTTACCCAAATCATTAAACTGAACTTGTTCCAAATAGTGCATTTGGTTTGAAAGAAAAGAAAAGCATCAAAATGCAAAAGAAAAGAAAGAAAAAGAAAAAAAGAAAAGCAAAACCAAAGAAAAAAAGTATGCATAAGGAGGTTAGTGAGGAGGGCAATATATGCTACAAGTCTTGAAATGTAGTATCCAGTGCAGCTGCACTCAAGTGCATCTGCACCGTCAAAAAGTCAGTGCTTCTGCACTTCACAAAAAAATTACCAGGTGCAGCTGCACCAAAGTGCATCTGCACCAAAGAAAAGAACCACCAAAAGTAAGAATAGTGCATTGACTCAACATTTTTTGAAATACTCAATCAAAGCCCTTAGTTGTACTTAAAGCCCCCCAAGTCTTGAGGATGTTGTTAGTCTAGTCTATATTTTGGAACATCTTTGTTTTGACCAAACGTGATCTAAAATTTTCCAAAAGCAAAAGAGAAACTTTTTACTTAGTTTTGGAACTGATTGGATCTCAGTGGGGCACAAACTCACATAAATGAGTTTTAATAAACTTTGGATGTTTGGGAATTCAAAGGCACAAAAACAAAATGTTCTGAAAAAAATGAAGTTCATAAAATGCAAAATCATCTTTTAAAAGATATGAGCTGATCTGTTCTTCTTAAAACATGAAAATCTTATTTGTGTTTTCTTCTTGTCATTACTTGAGGACAAACAATGGTTTAAGTTTGGGGGTGTGATAACTCTATTTTATATAGAGTTATTTATGCATCTAAACATAACTAATTACTTGAAACCAAGTGTAATATGTGTTAAATATAGTAGTATGAAATAAAATAACAACATTCTATGTTCCAAAGAGGATTATGTAATGATTTAAGCATTTTTGTATATATATTGGTATGTTTGATATGTTTGTTCAGTGCACTTGCAGTTAGGTGCAACTACACCAAAGAAACAAATAGCGCATCTGCACTAACCACATTTACAACAGTGGAACTGCACTTAGGTGCATCTGCACCATCCTGCGCTGAATGCAGATTTAAACCCACCTTGGAAGCACCTCAATTCATACTAATGCATAAACATTTCTATGACATCATGCTTAGTCACAAGTCACGTGGAGGCACATGCCAACATGCAAGAGGAGGCGCCCACAATGGGAAATCATCATGAAAGGTTACGCATCTAGGACACATGGTCTTCCACAATTGGACCTCTCTTTTGGACTCAATCTTCTCAATCAAAGCTCTGAAAAGTAACCATGGTTAAGCCCCCTTTGGTCAGCTTGATCCCCAAGCAAACCCTCACTTGAAGGAAACCTTCAAGGCTATATAAAGGCTTCCACTTCTCACTTGAACAATATCTCATATCTCACATCATAATATGTAGATCCCGGATGCCTATGAAGCTACATTGAGGCCCTTTTTATAGTCTAGGATCAGTAGACAAAGCACTAAATTTGAATTACAATCCATAAAGATGAGAATGAGAAGAGTTTGTAACATCAACACTAAATTCGAATTACAACCCATAAACATGAGAATGGGAAGAGTTTGTAACATCTTTTGAATTCATGGCTGATTTTTCCACTTTTATATTACTTGATTATTTTCCCCATCCTATTGTCTTTTGATCCTTGCTCTTTAAGCATCAAATTTCCTCATTTGCTCCATAATTAACCCTGAGAATAAAAACTAACAATAGGTAGTAAAATAGTTCTAAAATAGAATCAAAACATCAAATAAATTACTTAAAATAAATACTAAAAACACACTAACATATGACTTATCATACATCCATCTTATTTTAAGGTTGATCGCTTAGAATAAGTAGATTTATATTCACAGACATGGTTTATAATTAGAAATCAAGACTAATAAGGGTGAGAGTTTTAGTAAAGGCTTTATTAACTTAAAGAGAACTTTGTTAAAACCATGTTAAGTATTAGACATAAGATAACATAGTCCTTAGGGTGATACAGTGGGTACTTCAAAGGCAGGAGTGAACTTATTTAGCAAGCCCAGACATGGGAAGCTTGTAACGAAACTCTGAAGAAAGTAGCTGAAAAGCACATACTCATGCAGCTGCACTCAATGCATCTGCACCTTGGTGCATCTGCACCTTGGTGCATCTGCACCACATAAAAGCACAAAACTCTCAAAAGTGAATTATTTAGTGAAGACATCTCAACTATCATTCTCAACTGATTTCCTTCACATTCTTTTACATATTTGCATTCTGTTTTCACTTAACATAAAAACCCCAAATTTGTGAGTAGTATAGTAGCACGAATTTATATTTTCTTAAACATACATAAGTTAATCTAATCCCTGTGGGTTCGACATTTCTTATCATTATATTACTTGTTTGTGACTGTGTATACTTGCACATCTTTTTCACACACCAGCTACCGCCATCACAAAAACAATTAAGGAGAATTTCACCGGAAGCTGGAAGAATTGGACGGCGGTTAGAAAAGATAAAGAGGCAATTGCGAGAATGTTAAAATCATTCTTGGTAAGTTGTTCTACGAAATAATTAATTTGGTGTATTATCTTATTGACTTGATTAATTAATTTGTCTTATTAACAACAGTATTGTAAATTTCTTAAATAGGAAAAATGTACGTGGTTACCAGAGCAGCAAAAAGAAGTTGAGAGAGTGTTCCATAAGAGATGGTCCCATCGCTATTCTGAATTACTGCGGGATGCGTGCAATAAGAATGTGAAGCCATCTTATATGGGAGACTCAACTTGGGCTTCGTTCAGAGAGTATTGGGAGACATCAGAATTTAAGAATTATTGTGAGAAAGCCAAGAAGAACCGTGCTTCTGAAAAAGGTGGCTGCATACACACAGGGGGAGTGTTAATACTGCAACCCATCACAGACGTTTGGTAAATTTATTACTTTATTACTTGATTAATTAATTATTTATAATTAACTAGTCATTTTCATGTGTATTGATTAATCACTATATGTATATATATAGGAGGCGATGCATCAAAGGACAATCACTTTGCCTGAGTTGCATCGCTACCTTCATATGCGAGAGGACACTGGTGAGTTTGCTACAGATTGGGCGAGGAATATTCAGGTAAAACTACTTTTACAATTATATATTAATGTTTATTATTTATATTTATCTTTATATATATATATATATATATATATATTGTTTTTATTATATTATACATTATTATTAATAATTAGTTATTTATTTCATTGTTGGGTTATTTTTTTCAGGAGAGCTTCCAGGATGGGCTGGCTGAGTACCATGTGTCACAGTAGAGCAGTGGGACAGATATCGATCCTGTAGAGGAGGCTAGAGTAGCTCGTGATATTTGGGAGAGAGTAGTTGGTCCCCAAAAGAGTAATCATATGGTAGGATCTGGTGGTATTGGACCGGCTGCTTTCAGAACAAGCATTATTCCGAGTCTATCTTCACATTCTGGATCAGAGAGTACTGGTCGCTCTTATGTTCCTAATTCTAGTGAGTTGAATGTTGTTACGCAATTGACCCAGCAACTGAGTGAGGCCCATCGTCAGTTTGCCGAGCGGCAGGAGCAAAATGAACGGGAAGTGCAGGTGCTTCGGGAGAAAGCTAGGATAGCTGAGGAGCGCATGGAGGAGCAGGCTAGGATAGTTGCGGAGTAGGCTAGGATAAATGAGGAGCGCTTTAAGTTTTTGCACGATCAGCTGATGTCTCAGCACTCGAGACCATCATCATCACATATGCCATCCTACCTGCCGCAGCAGCATTTCGGCGGTGCATTTCAGCCGTGGCCTCAGCCCCAGTATTCCCAGCAGTATGCACCCCAGTATTCCCAGCAGTATCCATCGCAGCAGGTTCAGCACCGCCAGCAGCAGCCATACCAGCCATACCAGCACCCCAGCAGCAGTCACCCCACCAGCCCAACTCAAACATCGATCTTAATATCGATGCGATTAGTGCTTTTCTTGCATCAGATGATACCTATTATCATGATGATGAGTCAGGCCAGCAGCCACCCCAGTAGCTTTGGATTGTTTTATTTTGTTGTATGGATATTTAAGTTTTCATTTGTATTGGTTATGGATATTTGAGTACTTTGTTCAATTTTAAATTTGAATTAAATTAAATCGTCTTCAGTTCAGAACTATTATTGTTTTTCATTTCGTATATTATTAACATCGATATTATTAATTTTAATTATTATTAATTATTTTAAAAAAAATTTAATTTTTTAAATTAATTTAATTAATTATTTAAATTAATTACTATATTAATTAATTATTAATTTTCATTCCAAATTTTTATTTTTTTAATAAATAAATCAATTAATAATTAAATTAATTATTTTTTTTTATTTTTTATCAATAATTAAGGTTTTTAAATTAATTATTAATTTAAAATAAATAATTTTGAATTTTTTTAAATTAAATTAAATAATTATTTAAATTTAATTACTATAATAAATTAATTAACAAATTAATTAATAATTAAATTAATTATTAATTTTCATTCCTAATTTTTATTTTTTTAATTAGTAAATTAATTAATAATTAAATTAATTATTAACTTTTATTTTTTTATCAATAATTAAAGTTTTTAATAAAATAATATTAAATTTTTAAATAAAACGAAAATTAATTTCCGGCGGATTTAACGGGTTTTCCGGCGGATTTTTATTTTTTCAAAAAAAAAAATTTCCGGCGGATTTAACGGGATTTCCGGCGATTTTTTTATTTTTTTAAAAAGAAAATTCTTTTTACCGACGAATTTAACGGGATTGCAGGCGGATAATTTGCCGGAAACCGTTTGCTGCGAGCTGGCTACCGGCGCGAAAAATCCGCTGGAAAGTCCAATTTTTCGGCGGATTTTTGACTTTTCCGGCGGATTTTGCCCGCCGAAAAAACCAACTTTTCTTGTAGTGATATCTTGTGGAGAACTACTTCATCACTTTATATAAAAATTCCCATATCACTTCTAACGCCTATATAGACATGGCCTGAGCCTGTTTGTTAATTGGGCTTAGTCTCTGAAATGTTAGGGTTTTTTTTACTCCCACAATATGCCCCAATACCCCCACATATCCTATTATTCCCAATATACCCCTGACATTTATTACACATTTCAGATTCTTGTCAACATTCTCTGCGTGGGACCCACTTTTTTGGCCAACGAAATTACCTAGGAAGAAGGTAATTCCGTTTTGCATTTATACTGTTTCTCAACGAAAGTAAGTTTCTCAACGAAAGTACCTTTCAAAACTTACTTCTGTCTTTTGTTTTTTTAACTAACGAAAGTAATTTTTAGAAACATAAATCCGTTTTACAAAAAACGTAAATACGGATTTATGTATTGAAAGGATACTTTCGTTAGTTCTAGTTATAGGTAACGGATGTATCCTTTATACACATAAATCCATTTTGAAAAAAAGAAAAACGGATTTATGTATATAAGAGATAAATCTGTTTCCTAATATTAATTTTTATTTACTTAATTATTTTTAAATGTGTTAAAATGAAACTGATATGGATACAGAGCCAGAGTTGGTTCCGTTCTTGATAGATACATCAGGGCCATTCATGATTGACGCGGTATATTTAATTAAATATTTTTTAGCTATTGTCTATTTTGTAGAATATTAATCAATTAACTAGTTAACAATTGTCTATTTTGTAGCTATTTCCAACACGTGATGATGTTGTACTTTGGGTCAGAGAAGCGCATCAGAGTTGTTCTTATCATCCTTAGATTTGACAAATCTGGAGGTAAAAGGGGCACAGAGATAAAATTATTTTTGGCTGCGAGAAACATGGCAAATTCACCAATAATTCTAGACTCATCGGGTCCAAGAAGCGTAATTGTTCGTTTAAGTTGAGAGCTACATATACGGTTCGTGATGGGGGTTGGCGTTTGAAGGTTAGGTGTGGAATCCACACACATGATCTGCTTAAAACCTCAACCGGCTCCTCAATGTTTGGTCGTTTAACGAAGGAGGAGAAGGCTATGGTTGATGAGCACACTGCATTGAGAGTTGCCCCCAAAAGATTGTATGAATGCTTTGAAGAAGAAATTTGCGGGTAATGTGACTTCTATGCCCCAATTATATAGGCAGCGTTACATCTTCAGGTCTTCCTTGAAGGGTCCTAGAACTGATATTCAGGAGCTGATGAGATTGATAGAGGCTGAGAAGTTTTTATGTTGGAGCAGGAAAGTTGAGGGCACAGATGTGATCAGTGACATCATGTGGGCACACCCCACTTCTATCAAATTATTCAGATTGTTTCCGAAGGTTCTTATTCTAGATAGCACTTACAAGACCAACAAATACAGAATACCTCTGTTGGAGATTGTGGGTGTCACTTCAACGGAGATAACCTTCTCGGTTGCATTTGCATATCTGACACATGAGCGTGAGTCTCATTTTACATGGGCATTGCAGATGTTGAAAGATTTGTTCGATGTACATGGCCTATCACCTCATGTGTTCTTGACTGACAGGGATCTTGGTCTTATGAGTGATATTCATGAAGTATTTCCGTCATCTGTAAATTTGCTTTGTGTGTGGCACATAACTAAAAATGTCAAAGCAAAGATCAAAGAGTATGTGCATGTGGATAGGCAAGAGTCAGTGATCTCTCTTTGGCACAGTCTTATTGATTCACTTGACAAGGTTGAGTACTCACAGAGGTTGAAGATATTGGAGGACTGATGTGTTGATTTGCCCCTTCTCATGAAGTACTTGCATGACACATGGTTGACTCCTCATAAATACAGATTTATTTTGGCATGGACTAACCGGGTGGCACACTTGGCGAATACAACCACCAACAAGTATGCTTAATTTTGTTTGCATTTTTACATTGTTTTATATTGTTACTTAATTTTGTTTTTCTTTAAGGGTTGAGTCGGCCAACTGGTCTTTGAAGAGGGCATTGGGGAATTCTGGAGGAGACCTATGTAGGTGTTGGGAATCGATGAATGGTATGCTTGAGATTCATTTTGATAAGGTTATGGGCTCTTTCCAAAAAAGTATCAACCGTATTGAAGTTGCTCACAATACTCCATTCTACAAAAAGCTACGTGGTGTGGTATCTTTAAATGCCCTGAATCATATTGCTAAAGAGTGTGTGAAAACCACCTCAACTGTGGGGTATGACAAAGCTCGTTGTGGGTGCGTGATTAGAACGACACATGGGTTGCCTTGTGCTTGTCAGCTTGGTGTTTATCATGTCTCGGGTACATCTATTCCATTGGAGGAGGTTGACAATCATTGGTCTAGGGTTTGGATGAGGATGTGTCTCAAGAGAAGTATGCTGAATGTGACATTACTTATTCTATATATGGAGATGATATGGGCGATATTTAATTCTATGACACTTGAAGATAAGTTTGTGTTCAAGAAACAGATTGATGAGTTGGCATTTCCTTCCACATCTTCAATGGTTCCACCACCATCTAAAATTAAAACAAAGGGTGCGCCAAAGAAGAATAAAAAAATGTATGATGTGAAACGCGATCCTTCTTATTGGGAACATGTGGATGAGGCGATGAAAAATACTCAAGAGCCTGGGACTTCTAATAAACTCTCACAGTGGATCTCACAAGCCACTTCTAATAAACTATTACATCAGACCTCACAGAGGGCTTCAAAGAAACTATCACAGGAGATTTCAAGAAGACTATTACCGTGGGTTCCTCTCCATTTCCACTCAAACATTGCAGAAATTATTGATGTGGAAGGGGATGGAAATTGTGGCTTCCGATCAGTTGCTATTGGTCTTGGTCACGGTGAGGAAAGTTGGCCGTTAATTCGACAAGAACTAATTCAAGAAATAGCCTCACGTTATGATCTATATTTTGTATTATTTGGGGTTGAAAGACTTGCAGAAATTAAGGAGTCACTGTTTGTTAGGGGTTATGGGAAGCAGGAGGAGGACAAGTGGCTAAGCATGCCTGAGATGACGTACATTATATCTACCAAATATAATGTCGCCCTAGTTCAATTATCTTTGAAATTCTCATATACTTATTTCCCTTTGAGAGGTTCTTATTCATCAACTAAGAGTCGCAGCATCATCTCTATTCTTCACGTGAACGACATTCACTGGGTGCATGTTGCGCTCTTGCCTGAGTGTCCATTGCCTCCAATTGGGCTTCAATGGGAGCGTTTTTCATCTAATGAAGCCAAATCATGGTTGGATGCTTATATGGGGCGTTTCCAACTATGGGTGTCTTTAGCTCCGCTCCCGAAACCACCATCTCATCCGCCAAAGACCGTAGACTTAACAGCTAATTTTGAATATGTTTGACGTTTCACTAATACTTTGGCACTAGTTTTTTGTAATTAATATTCCTTATTATTTTTAGATCTTATATTTAGTTTTAGAAGGTTGAATTTTTTTTAAATAACGGATTTATCTAATTAACAGATAAATCTGTTAGTTGAAATTAACAAAACGAAAGTATCTTATTAGTAGATACATCCGTTAGCAAAAATACTCTAAAACGAAACTATGTTTCTCTTATATAATTCCGTTATGTTATTTTGGTCGTAACAGATGTATGTTGTTTGACTTACTTCTGTTACACTAATTTTCAAACGTACGGATTTACCTAACTAAAAGGTACTTCCGTTTTACGTTTTTCCAACAAACAGAAGTACCTTTTAGTTATGTAATTCCGTTGAAGGTAAAATCTTGAGGGTATTTTCGGAATAACATAAAGTGTGGGGGTATTCGGGCATATTGTGAAGGTAAAAAAAACCCAAAATGTTAAGGTGAATTTTACGGCCAACCCAACTTAGAGGGAGCACCAATGTGTAAGAAGACCAAACCAATTACTAGTGGCATCAAAGCCCAACATCCAATTAAGGCCATCACTTTTCCCACACCCCTCCCTACTCACCCCACACCCCCTAACTCCTTTAATCCCCAAAATACCCCTCACTAAAAAACACTATTTCTCTCTCCCTCCCTCACACCTCCTCTCACACCCCAACCTAGAGTACTCTGCCTCCCTCTCCCTCTCAATCATTGATTTCGATTTCCCAACGTCAGTTTCGCACCCAGGTACTCCCTCCCTCACGTTCCTCCGTTAATTTTCATTGTTTTATGTTTCTGTTTCTGCGTTTTCTGGACTCTGAGTTGTCTGCGACAGATTCGGTTGCCCTCAACCGAATGGTTTTGGGGAAGAAGCAAAACGGACCCATTCGGTTGAGGTCAACTGAATACGTTCGGTTGAGGTCAACCGAATCATACTGATACTGATTGTGTTTGATATGTTCGGTTGCAGGTATGATCCAATTCGTTACCCTCATTGAACGAAATGCTGGGAGGATTTCCATTCCAAATGAGATTTGGAGACTAGAGTTGCCTTGTTCCTTTTATTTTGTCTTGGAAGTTGGCCCTTGTATTTGTGGTGTCAACAACGTGCGCTATGGCAACATGCTTACTGATTTGCATGCCATCTGCCAAGCGTATGGGGGTGTTGAGAGTGTGGAAGCCTCGTTAACAAACTATCAGACTGGGAGCTTCAAGGTCGCCAGGATTATTCCTGTGGTTGCCTCTAATGGGAGTGGGAGTGATAGTGATACTGCGAGTGATGCTGGATCCGGCTCTGTTGTTACCCAGTTGTAGTTTTTTACTGTTATTTTGTTTATCAATAATTGTAATTGAACGTCACTGATTTAGTAATGAATAAATATTGGGTTGATTATTTTTTGGTTTACAGTACCGTTTAAATTAAACAACAATTTTATTATTAAAAAGCGTCACCGTACATAAAACTCGAAATACACGAAAACGATAAAATGACAGAAGCTACTGAGCTGGTGGAGTTAAACGACTAAGGATCTCAGCGACGGTCCGTGTGGTTTCCACGTACAAATGCAGATAACCCTTCCATTTAAACAGGACATAAATGGACATCATTGCTTGGACGTCATCGTCGTTCTTGACATCCATTGTAGACCAGTGCACACGTCCATCAGACCAATCAGGTTTCCGATAAACTATACGAGTTATCTCTCGCTCGTCGCCCTCCACTTGCACCTTACCCAGTAGTTTATCTTTTAGGGCAGCGAATGTTATGTTGTGTTTAAGCCCACACTGCATTGTGTCTCGCCCCTCGAAACAGACACCATCAACTTTGTTGGTGATGATGCCCTGATGATGAATGATAGTGAGGGAAGAATCCTCTGAGTATTGTGTTAGGGGCATTTTTTTGTGTTTATATGATTTGGTGGAAAAGAAGAAGCGGAGAAGGGGTTAGGGTTTTTGTGAAGTAGAAGGGAAAGCTGAAGGCCAATTTATAATAGGCGTGGGGAAACAAGAGCCGTTGATCAAAATTTTAGATCACAAATCTGAGCCGTTTATTTTCTATCCGTTGGGGCACAATTTCCAAAGGAAATGCCATTCACTCCTTTTCTTGACACGTTTGACTGGTTGTGAGCCGTTGGTTAAAAGTGTCGGTGGAATCTGAGCCGTTCAATCTAATCCGAATTTATTCGGTTGGGGTCAGCCGAATCCTTTAAAACAGGAAAAAAGGGGTGTGTGCCAAAAAATACACCTTCGGTTGCCCATAACCTGAATTATTTCGGTTGCCCGTAACCGAATCGGCGAAAAATGCGCGTTTCATTAATGGCCTTTTGCTCACTTCGCAGGGTTAGGGGGTGTGGGGTGAGTAGGGAAGGGTGTGGGAAAAGTGATGGCCCCAACTAAAGCCACAATAAACCCTAAGTCCGACAAAACTTAATTCAACAGACTAACACCACTAAACACATTAGGAAAAAGGTGGGGAAGCTATTGAATATTTCACAAGTCGCAGAATCATTTTTTTCTTTTTTCTTTCGCTCTCATCCTTCACATCTCACTCTCATCTTTCAGTTTCATGGCCGCCTCAAGTGTCACTCTCATCTTATCGCTGCTTTCTTTGTGACGATCCATGGGTAAAATTCAAATTTTTTAGGCAAAATATCTCTCGAGGCCCCTTAACTTATTTTCAGATAATGAATAGGTCCCTTAATTTTTTTGTAACGATTAGGTCCCTTAAGTTCTAAAACGTTGCACAATTGCCATTTTTGTAACTTCCGTTTAACTTTGTTAAAAAAAAGCTTAAGTGGCTGACGGTGCTGACGTGGATGTTAATGTGGCTAAACAGTGAAGATGTGGCAGGTCCACCTAAGATTTTAATTAAAAATTAATTTTTTATTTAAAACTGAAAAACCCAAAATACCCCTATGTTACTATTCATCATCTTCTATCCCTCTTCTCATCTTCCCCAATCACCTCTTTCAGTACCAAAAATATCTGCCATAACCACCAAAACTCAACAATAGTCTTTCATTACACCTCATAGAAGAAGAAGGTGAACAAAAAAAGAAATGGCGGAGGAGTTTAAGGTACACCTGTGAAATCACACCAAAGCAGATCGATATGCATCGGATTTTTCAGTTTTCGCGTATCATGTGTACGAGTTCTTTAAGGTACACCTGTTGATTTTGCATTAAACGTTCTACAACTTGCATATTCTCTCAGGAGGCTCATGTTACCCCTTATTCACTGTTCTTCTATAAAACTTTGTTTTATGCAAAGAGGAATTTTTGGAACTGTTTGGAATCAAAAATTTGGAAGGGAAAACTTTGGAATTGCTTGGAATTGGGGAAGAGTGGAGAAGAGCAGCAGCGGAAGAGTGGAGAAGATGGGGTAACGAATTGGGGAAGATGGTGATGTGTTTTTTCAATTTTAATAAAAAATTAAATATTTTTAAATAAAATCCAAGTTGAAATGTCAATTCTTTTATAAGCCACTTAAGCATGGTAATAGCCACATAAGCTTTTTTGTAACAGAGTCAAATGGAAGTTACAAAAAAGAGCATGGTGCAACATTTTTAAAAACTTAAGAGATTTAATCGTTACGAAAAAAAGTTAAGGGACCTATTTGTTATCTGAAAATAAGTTAAGGGACCTCGGGAGATATTTTGCCATTTTTTAAAACACTTCCCAAAATTAATTTTTTATTCCGGGTTTATGTTTTTGACATAAATCCGGAATGTATTTTTTTAATTCGGGCCATGTAACTACATTTTCTCTGCTCTCCTCCTTTACCACTTCTCAAGGAGTAATACCTTCCCTGACAAAATCGATTTAACTGCTTCAAATTCATAGGGGTTAATGTGTATAGTTATGCATTTTTTTCTATTTTATGTTGAATTGAGTCCCACATTCTTTCACTAAGTCTGTTTAAGTAACTCCCCGACTTAGAATAAAGTGACCTTAAAAATGAGTTTTTTCCCCTATTCATGATTCAATTTTAACATAGAAATTGAAGAAAGCCTTCATTACATTCATACCAAATAAATTGGTTTATGTTTTTTTATAAGCAAATGTTAGTGGGGGTGGGGGAATGTTAGTTTCCGGGGTTTGAACCCTGGACCCCCTTCTTGCAACTTTGCAACTCCTTCATGTCCCTTACCTCGCCAACTGAGCTACCTTCTTGGGACATAAATTGGTTTATGTGTATAGTGTTTTGATAAAATAATTGGAGGACTGAACTTGGTGCACACTTCAGAGACCTAAAAAATATTTTTTTTTTCTTTTCATTTTTCAATTTTGACATCGGAAACATCGAAATTGAAGGTAGTCTTAATTACATTAATACCAAGTAAAATAGGAGAAATGAGCACTCAGATGTTGGTATATAAGGCTATCTGTTTTTGTTGCTAGTCTTAATTGTTAAAAACAACATTGGTTAGTTTGGCTTTGATTTGTTCCTTTAATAGGATGTGAAAACATCTCAATTTAGGAGAGATTAAGGCTGCTGAAGTGAGCCAAAAGTAGCATGCTAAAACTGAAGTCCCAGATTACGTCGGTGGGGCTCAAGCTTTTGAGAAGGTATAATATTGAGAAAGTATAATAATATTCATGAAATGTTCATTATGTAGGTATTTCATTCAATGAATTATGTTGATATTTCATTCAATGAATTTAGTTATATCACTCATAAAAAATATATTGAAATCAACAATTCTATGAGTATATGTTATCATCATCTTTATTGTAAAAGTGTACTTCTACATTCTTTTCATTCAGGCCACAAAATCCTTTCATATTGCTGCCATAAAAGAGAAATAGATCATTAGTAAAACAATCACAAATTTAGTTTATTTTGACAATTGAATCATGTTTGTTGAATGGGTTTAATTTAACACAGAAGATTTGGGTAAAACACTCGCAGACTTGGAATTACGTTCACTACGTATGCTGTTGATCAGTTTCTACATGCTTGACCAACTATTTTGTGCACATTTAAATGGGTGTACACTGACAATATGTGTAAAACAAATCTGGTCAAATTGACAAATAAAGAGTAAGATTGGCAAACACTGATTGTTTGCTTGTTCTCTGCAGACACAACTTGTAGTCTTCTCAATAGAACTGGAGCTTTGGTGCTGCTGAGGAAAGGAGGGGATACGTAATTCATTTTTGGTTGACTTGGGTTGTAATAAAATATTGTAAAGACCTATGGCTGCTCTTTATGGCTTTTGGGTTGGTGTTTATGTATTCAAAAGGTTTAACCCAATTGCCTTGGCTTTGTAGCATGCACGGTCATCTTGTGATGAGCTTAAGCACATAAGACAGACCGTTGGATTCTTGGTAAGTGTATCTTATTTGATAATTTGATAATATGCTACCATCTTCTAGAGTAAGTGTTGTGAGAAAATGTGATGTGCAAGTATACACAGTCGTAACAAATAATAAAGAGTAAGTAGAGATCGTTCCCACGAGGATTGTTGAGTTGATTTCTATATTTAAATTAGTAGTTAAGCTAGTGAGAAAAAATGAGTAACAATAACAAGTTGTAGAATCATTAATGTCATCAACATAAAAGTACAAAAACAAATAAGATAAATGGTAAGTAGAAATTAATTCAGAATGTAGTTGAAATGTCTTTCACTATGTAAATTTATAAAAAAAGATTAATGTTAAGTCTGATGCTATAGCATTAGGTGCTATAGCATATGATGCGTGCCTTTCAGTCACTATCGTCAGAGTTTCATTACAAGGATTTATGTCTAAGCTCTAAATAGGTTCACCCCTGTATATTAAGCTCCCATAGTATTCACCCTATGAACTATGCTTTCCTATGTCTAGGTTTAAGCATGAGTTGTTCTAAGTGTCCTTGAAACAACCACTCACCCACATTAATCATTGAGTTCGATTTATAGACCATGTCTGAACCTATAAATGTACTTATATTTAGCTGATCAGTTCTAAAATAAGCATTGAAAGAAGTTTAATGCAAAGGTTAAAATACTAATATCAAACATTACATTAAAAATTATTAAAATATCATTACATAACTTCAAGTATCCAACTACAAGAGAGTCAGCTCATGATAAGCAACAAACACAAGAAATAAGCTTAAAGGTGATACCTAAAGCCATAAAACCGAAATCACAAAGAGAAGAAAAATACTCCAATTGATGACATCCCCTGTGATGCTACAGCATCACTCACAGAACCGCCTGATGCTACAGCGTGTCGCACACAGTACTGCAGAATTTCTACTTTTTATTGTGAAAATGGAGCTTGGAACGAAAATGGAGTGCAAGAGAGTTATTTCTAACTCTCCTCTCTTCAGACCAGCAACCCCATAATGAAGAATAAGAAGGTTGAGATTTCTATATAAAGAAAATATCTCCTAAAAAGGGTGACAAGCCATCCCACCAACTCTTTTCATCCTCCATTACAAAATAGACAAGTGTCTCATAAAGTAAAAGGTGGGTGGCTGCTGCAGGAAAAGTTCTGAACTGCTCTGCAGTGATTTGACACGCAGCAGAAGCTGCTTTTTCATTTTCTCTCTCATCAGCTGCAGAACGCAACGCTATAGCGGCTGATGCTGCAGCATACTGAACAAACAAGTTAAAATACAAGATGGGGCACCAAAGTGCCAAATGATCACTTAATCAGTTCCTAACACTCTTTTACATTAAATAACACATATTTACTTAATTAAACAACAATATTACTTAAGAGCTCACGTTGATTTAAATAACACATATTTACTTAACAATTTTTGATTTTTCTTGATTTTTGATTTATTTTTTTGATAAAAGACGGTATGCACTAATACTTATTTGAATGCAAGTGCAATGCAATATGTATGATTTCCC
This sequence comes from Astragalus membranaceus, assembly GCA_039519185.1. Classification (NCBI taxonomy): domain Eukaryota; kingdom Viridiplantae; phylum Streptophyta; class Magnoliopsida; order Fabales; family Fabaceae; genus Astragalus; species Astragalus membranaceus. The sequence goes on along the minus strand of CM076851.1, from coordinate 141,970,349 downwards.
GGGGATGTATGCAAATGATGTAATGATGCAATGATGCCTTTTTGTGTTTTTGCATAGGCATTTATTGAAAAGGGAAAAGCATATCCTTTTAATTTTTTTTTTTTTGAAAATTTTGAGGGCAAAAATTTGACTAAACTGAATGCGACAATGCAGCACACAATTTGGAACGCCCTTGTGACTTAAAAGGGAAGAAACCTATGATCTAAGGCATTTTAGGGGTGATCTTTCCATGTAGCCCTATTCGCACCCTCACAAAGGTCATCAGAGCCACAGTCTCTTTCACGAAATTCCTCGTAAATGCAGCAAACTGCTAGGTACAAGGCATCATGAAAGAGCACAACTCTGATTGAAACTTTCGCAAGTAGCCAAACGGACAAAGGTCCTGATGGACTCTCGCTACTTGAATCCACTCATCCTAAGATACTCTCACAGACCTGGGTTATGGTCTTTCTCTCAAAGCATATCATCTCAAGGTACAAGTGGTGTGTGCGAATGGCATTTCCTCAAAACTACCCCACCTGCAAATGAAAATCCAGACAATAGCACGTCGTCTACCCTAGGGTTCAATATCATTCAAATACAACTAGCCTAGGGTACCAACAACAAACACATTACTTACTTCAGAAAGGGAGCTGAGAAGAAGGGACATGATAGAATGGGGGGAAAGATGCATGCACTTACCCAAGAAAGGGAGCGAAGAAGAAGGGGTCATGGGGATTGGAAGAATACATGGGCATAAGCAATAAAAGAAAAAGGAGTAGAAGAGGAGATAGAGAACAACAAAGAAGAGGACAAATGCATACGCCTACAATCAATGATAAGAAAGAAAGGCAAACAAGGTTTTAATCAAATCAACAATACATTAAACCACACATTTAAATTAGTTAGGCTTGACCCTCGTCTTTTTTTAAAAAAAAAAGGTCCCCAGTGGAGTCGCCAGCTGTTGCACCCCGAAAAATCCCCTTTTTGACCCTAAAAACCCTAATTTCCCAAAAAGTGCATTCTAACCCTAGAAATGATTTCAAAAACTTTGGAATGGTTTCTAGGACCCAAAATGCAATGTATAATTTATTATATATTTTTTGTGTGGAAAGTTAGGGTTTGGACCTAAGCCGGACAAAATTGGGGTATGACAGAGTCCTCAGTCAGACTAAGTCTTGTGGTAGGTATCTTTGGCCAATGGAGGCTCTGGTGTAGGAGGATGTGTCATACCCTAATTTTGTCCGGCTAATTTAAAGTTTACTAGAAAATCCAAAATATTGTTTTTGTCGTTTATGTGTGTCGTTCCCAGTCGTGTATAGGCGTGTTACTTCTCATTGGTGCGCGTGTGCTATTGTTAATAATGTACACATTTTTGTCCCCGTTGCGGACGGGTGTTCGCGTCCCGTTGTGTACGAGTGTTTATTTTGGTATGCAAATTCGCGTATTAATCTCGTTGCGGACACGCGTTCGCGTCTCGTCGTGTACGTATGCTTATCGTCGTTGTTATCAGTTTAATTTTGTTATAAAAATCTAATAAAAATCAGATTGTGAATAAATGCTTTTTTATTTGTATAATCAGTTTTTTTACAAAGTCAACTTTAGTACACATGTATAGACAAAATTTAAATACAAGAAAGTACAAAAATTAAAATCAAAATAAAATAAAAAAGAGGCAGGAGCGCCCCTGCTCGCAGCACTGCTGCTGCCATTTGAAGAATTAGGCCAATGCTAATTTCTTCTTGCTCCTTTGTCATTTTCCCAATTTGCTCCAACAGGACAGCTTTGCAGGCACCACCCTGCTGCTGCTCCACTAACCTCCTCTGCTCCACTAACCTGTACCATGGACACAAAACAACAAATATACAGTAGATCAAAAACAACCACTCCCTCTATAAAAGGAGGCGAGCAGCAACAGTAGAGAGGAGAAAACCCACATAATCTAAATAAAACCCACATAACCACACCTTTTTCTCTCACCTCGCCTCGGTCTCTTCCCTCCCTCCTATGTCATATGTCCTTCGGCCTCCCTCTCTCCACCGAAACCTTCATCGCTGTAATACCCCAATTTTGTCCGCCTAATTGAAAAATTGTATTTTTGTGAATGCCCAATTTTAACGGGTATTTTTCTTGTTTTTCAAAAAGCCCAAAAATATGTTTTGATGTGCTCACACATTTAGTTTCTAATCGTGTATGCGCGTCTTTGTAGTCGTTAGCAGTTTAGCGTTATTATTATCATTTAGCTATTATCATTATTAGTTGTATTTACTTATTAGTAGTCATCAAAAATAAGAGACATAATCAATAATCAAATATAATATTTTTATTTATTTAGATGAGTCCCTTTTTTACAAAAACAAAAAAATAAACATAATAAAATGAAATGTTTGTTACTGGGACAAGCAAAAATGAAAAGGGTCAAACAAAAAAAAGGGGGATGTACGCCCCTGCTGTTGTTTCTCAGAGAGGTAAATCAATTTGAGCTACAAGCTCCAACTTCCTTCTTCTTGTCTCCTTGGATTTTTCCTAATTTGCACAAGCAAAGCTGCTTTTGCAGCAGCAGCACCACCACCTCTTGGTGGTTTGTTTTGGTCTTCAGAAATCTGTCCCCTTGGATTGTAATCCACTGCTCCCCACACCACACTACTCCACAAACTCTCTGCCTATAAATACAGCAAAACAGAAACAGTGTTAGGGGGGGAGAATTCAGGCAAAATTTAGGATCTCATATTGAAATACTGACTACAAAGCATTAAACTTCAGAAACAAGGAGGAAGAGCAGTAAGCAGTGTCAGCAGCAAACTGCGGGAGTAGGTTGGTTTTTCTTTTATAGAATCCGAAAATGCAGAAATGTGTAGTTGCTTAACCTGTCATGCTGTGGTTTTCTTTTTCTTATATGTTTATATACTTAACAATATCAACATACTCTAGGTTTTCTTTTTTTTGCTTTTAAACCAGTATGTAAACATGAAATTTCAAGCATGTAATGTTTTAGTTGTTCTGATCATTATCTGTCGGGCATATTGTTCAGCGATAGGTGTGCAACAGGCAGGGTTCATATCGCACAGTTTCTTTTTATTTTATTAAGAAAATTAGGTTTCTAATTTGTTAAAAAAAACGAAATCAGCTTCGTTTCAATTTGGTTCAGTGTGAGAAAAATTAAGGTCCAAAGCTAATTTCCTTCAAAAACGAAATTAGAGACAAAAACTTGAAACAGATTTGTTAAAAAAAAACGAAATCAGCTTCGTTTCAATTTGGTTCAGTGTGAGAAAAATTAAGGTCCAAAGCTAATTTCCTTCAAAAACGAAATTAGAGACAAAAACTTGAAACAGATTTAGTGACCAGAGATTAGGACAAGAAGTAGGAAAAGGAAGCGAGAGTAAAACGAAAAAACAAAAAAACTTAACTTTTAGTTCCGACCACCGTAGACGGTGGTCGTTGGCCTGAGTGCGATCGTAACTCCTCCCCGCCGTTTCGTTCTTCCCCCGTCGCGGTTGTGGCCTCCGTGCACTTCACTGTAATGCCGTTGGCATCGCACAAGATTGCGGTCGTCACTACCGTCGGCTTCCCTCCTCTCCCTGTCGTTGTAGATGGCCGTAGACAGCCCAGCACCGTCTCCGACGGAAACCGCCGCCGCCACTACTGTCGTAACCATTGTGATGGGGGAAAAGTAGGTTCTTGGTGAGGAGAATAGGATCGTATATCGTAAGGAAGAGAGAAAATCGGAGCTAGGTTTGAGGGAGGAGAGTGGCGCGGTGGAGAGTGGAGATGAGATTAGGATGGGGTGAGGGAGAAGAAGGTGTGTACGGCGCAATAGGGGGGGAAGGAAGATTTCTGGTTTGGAAATTTTGAGAGGGGAGAGATCAGCCGCAGCAAGGAGCAAGGGAGAGAGAAAATTTTTTAGGTTTTGGTTAATTTTGGGAAGGAGGCGCCGTTGAGAAGAAGGAAAGAAAATTAGGGTTTCCACTTTAGTTAGGCTTTTATAGTGTGAAAACCCAGGGGCAATTTCGTCCATTCACATTTTTATTTTTCAGATCTCTATTTGCACCTCACCGTTTTAATTCGCGCGCCTCCCCCTGTCTTAGGCCCATTTACGTGGGCAGGCGCCCAAGCCAAAAAAAAACGAAAAACAGACTGGGCTCACTATTTGCACCCCAATCTTAATAATACAGCCTCCCTGCTACTTGCACCCCCCATTTTACTATTTCACCCCCTGTTTCTCTTTTCAAATTTTATTTCTTTCCCCTAGATAAACGTTTTTTTTACAAAACCTTTTTCCCAAATGATAAATTTTGTTTTCCCTAAACGAACTTATTTTTTCTCAAACCTTTTTTTAAATGATGGATAAAGGTTTCCCCGAACAAAAATCAATCCAATTGCAAATTCCTTTCATCACGACGTTCTCTCCAATTAAAACCAACGAAAACGCTTTTCAAAAACAAATCTTTTCAAACGTCGAAATCAAAACTAATCATCACTAATGATCACTCGCGCCGTTGCCGTTTGATTGTGGGTGATGATTTCATTCCTGTGGGAGCTAGTAGTGTGGCCACTCTAAACCGTTGTTGTTTGGTCCTCACCAACGCTCTCCTTCAATTGCGAAAACCTTTTCAATGCTCAAAATAAAAACCGATTATCATTAATCATCACTCGCGCCGTTGCCGTTTGGTCGTTAATGATAATTCATTTTCACAAGAGTTAGTAGTGCGACCACTCTAAACCGTTGTTGTTTGGTCACTGCGAACGCTCAACCCCTTTGCGAAAAACTCCAAAAAGATTAAAAAACAAAAACCCTTTTCAGAACACAAGAACTACGTAGCTTTGAATTCTCCATCGCACCAGGAGATACGTAGGAGCGAGAGGCTAACTCTCGTCAAGCGCCAAAAATAAAAATTTTCATTAAGTCTTTTCATTCTCTCTTCGAAAAAGGGGCAAATTTAAGTATTTTCCAAATCAGCACTTAAAACCGCACGTTTAATTAAAGGTTCCCTTTCGATAGAAAGGAGACGTGGGGTGCTAATACCTTCCCCATGCCTAACCGACCCCCGAACCCAAATTTTCCGGTTTCTAAAAGGCCATTCGTTTTCCAAAAAGGTTTTTCTTCAATATTTTCCTTATAAAAAAATATTGGTGGCGACTTCATTGATTTTTTAAAAAAAAAGTTGTAAACGAAGAAAGATTCCCTCAGGGACTTTTTCGGGCGCAACAGCTGGCGACTTCACTGGGGACTTTTCTTTTTTAAGTGGGTCAAGCCTAACTAATTAAATGTGTGGTTTAGTGCGCTATCGATGTGATTTGGATACTTTGTTTGCCTCTATCCCTTTTCGGTTTGCTCTTCTTGTCATGTTGCGTGCACGTGCATTTATTTTCTCTCCTTTCATGTTTATTTTTCCTCGTCTTTGCTTATGTGCTTAGTACCCTCAGGCTTTTCCCCCCCATCTTGTTATGTTCCCCTCTTCTTGGCCCCCTTTCTTGAGGTAAGCAAAGCACTTGATTGTTGTTGAAACCCTAGGCTAGCTTATTTGATATTGAACCCTAGTGTAGACAACATGTTATCGCTTGCTATTGTCTGGACTATTCTGGGTTTTCCTTCGCAGGTGGGGATATATGTGGGTAGTTTTAGGCGGTATGCCCTCGCTACACACACTCACACCTTATGCTTATTGTGCTTCGAGAGGGGCCTAAAACCCAAGGTCTGACAAAACTTAGGAGAGTGGAAACGAGTAGCGACTGGCAATTGGACTGTTGTCCTTCTGACTCTCACGAAAGTTTCAGCCAGAGTACGCTCTTTCATGATGCCTCACACCAGATGGCGTTCCATCGTTGCGGGTGCTATTGTGAGAGAGAGTTAGCTCTGGTAACCTGGTGAGGAAGTGACTAGAACCCACATGGGAGGAACATTTGAAATGTCCTAGAACTTAGGTCCCCGTCTTCGTAGGACACAAGGGGCATACCAAATTGTGTGTTGCATTGTAAACTAGGCACGTTTTCAAAAAGAAAAGGAGATTTTTCGAAAAAAGAGAAAATAGAGAAAGAGTTGCCGTTGTAACCTGGGGTGAAAGAGTTACCGCTGTAGCCTTTCTCATACCGGTCCATATGAAATAACGTACGACTCGCATTTTCAAAAAAAACTTGAACCACTGCCAATAAGGACTGGTCTCTGAGTTACATAGAACATCATCATCATTTACACACATCCTTTGCATAAAACATACATTTTCAATAGTTTTCGCATGCATCTTTGCACTTCATCATGGTTTGCTTGCCGAGAATCCCAAGTAATGAGAAATTTTTGTCATAGATACGGCATGGAATCTAGAAGGGAAACAGTGTATACTCCAAGGTACCCCGTTGTAAACAAGGTAGATGTGACTAGTCTGAAAAAATGTGTTGACCTGATGGGACCTATTGAAAGGGGATCGTTTGACAATGCTTATGGGAACCTCCGGAAGTTGTTGTTGCTAGAGGTGCAGACTGAGGCTATTGTGGCTTTGAGTAGATTCTATGACCCAGAAATCAGGTGCTTTCTTTTCAAAAATTTTCAAATGGCACCCACATTGGAGGAATATCAGCAGATTTTGGGTTTCACTCAGACAGAAGCTGTCCCCTACCGGTATCAAGAACAGTACTACACAGATGAGGGGTTCGCTACATTATTGCAAGTGAGTGTAGAGGATCTGAAGCTCCAAAAGCAGAAGAGAAACAATGTGATAGGTTTCCCGCAGAGCTACCTTGAAGGTTTAATGGGAGCCTATGCTAGAAGTAAAAATTGGGTTGTCTTCAAGCGAGTTTTGGCCTTAGCAATTTTTGGGGTTGTTCTCTTTCCGCAGATTGAGAGGTATGTGGATGTGACCGTTATTGGTATTTTCCTAGCTTTTCAGAATAGGAGGAGCCCCATTAATCCAATTCCCGCCATCCTTGCTGACACTTATTCTGCTTTTACTCATCATTGTGACTTGAGAAGGAAGAAAATCTCTTGCTCTTCTCACCTGTTGTATGCGTGGCTTCTCATTCATGCCTTCACCAACCCAACACGAGTGGAAAAGTTGATTAGCTACGCTGTAACTTGTGAGGTGAAAGCTATGAGTATTCAAGAGTGGATCCAGTTTCTAGGGGGTCTAGATGAGCACTCGATCCGTTGGTATCTCTCATCCTGCTGGGAAGATAGGCCTAAGGTAGTCTTCCGCTGTGGTGGTTTTCAAAATGTCCCGCTGATGGGCACTAAGGGATGCATCAACTACAACCCGTCTCTGACTCTGAGGCAATTGGATCCGATGAGGAATTCGCCTACTGAAGAGATAATATTCCCGCTTTACATCTTTGAAGGAGGACCAAAAGATGACAGTTTGCTTAGAAAGGTCTTGCAAGCCTGGAGTACGGTGGTTCGCATGGGAAAAGTAGAGCTTGCTCAGAGGACTAGCGGTATCACCTTCGCTCAGTGGCTCGGAAAAAGAATCCAGAATGTTCAACTGCCCTATCAAAAAGAGTTGCAAGTCGAGAGGGAAGTAGTAGACGCCAGTGTCCCTGTTGCCGAAGAATTAGGCGAGGTTAAGTTGGCTCTGATGAAGGCAGAGGAAGAGAAGAAATCTTTGCAAGCTGAGATAGAGAAGATGGCTCTGAAGAACAAAAGGTTGAAAGAAGAAAATGCCCTGAAGTCTGCTACCATTGAGAAGTACAGTGAGAAACTAAAAGGGGAAGAGGAGAGCAAGTTAGAAGTTCAAAGGTATCTGCAAGGAGCCAAGGAGGAAATCAAGAGGCGAAGCTTGAAAGAGAAGAAGGCCCTGGAAGAAGCCAATCAGTGGAAAGAATTGTGGGATGAAGCAAAAATGGAAGAGAGAACTGCGAAAAGCTTGCTTGCCAAGTCAAAAAGAGAATCCCGCATGTTACAAGCTGAATGGGAGAGTAAGTTAGACAGTGTTGTGCAAGAGAGAGACTCTTTTGAGAACATCCTCAGGGAATATCAGCGGGCCCTAAGAGCAGAGCAAGAGGATTCTGACGAGTTGAAGGAGCGTCTTTGTCACATCAGTGATGCGTACCGGCAAGTGAGGGATGAAAGTCAGTATTGGGAACATCGCTATGTTGAGCTGCTCGGTAGGATTGAAGAGCAGGCAGTCATCATTGAGCTGAGGGACGAAGTTCAACACTGGAAGGGTAGGTTCTCCAAGCTATCAGAATTGGTCAACCAGGCTCTTGCGGATATGCCCAGGAGATTAAGAAAAGCTGAAACTGAGATGTATCCCCTCAACACCCCGCTTGAGGTGTACAAATTTGTGGAGTACTGCAGAGCCCTAGTTGAGGAAGCCAAAGGAAAAGCCGGAAGTACCTCTACCAACAACAAGAGGAAAAGGAGTAGAAATGTCAAAGCTCTTTGTATTTGAGATTCTGTATTGTAATTTTCCATTTTGTTGTACCTTTCCTTTTTCAATCATTGTATCAGAATGTCGTACTTTCGGATTCAGATTTTGAAGTATTTTGTTTAAATACACCCGTTTCGCTTCCAGATTCCAATTTCAGTAGGATCCAAAGAAAGTGATATAATAAAAATAATCAAAGATTTACCTGCGTATCTATGACAAGACATAATACGCTGCGATTCTCGGCAAGAAAAACTAAACACGCATTCATTCGCATTGCATTCATTTATCCGTTCTTGTGTTCATAAGCGTGTTCCGTCAACAGAAAATTAGGCAAGCTGGTTAATCATCGCTACTGGACGCGTCTGCAAGCAAGAAGCATGGAAAACAATCAAGCCAATCTTGATCAGAACGATCCGCAGCCACATCAGGATGACGGAATTTCAGGAGGTCCGGATCCTAATGATCAGGGTCAGCATGGTCAGAATCAGGGGAATCAAGTCATTCAAGCTGAGATGGAAGTTCTAAAGGCTCAAATGGCGGAGGTCATAAGAGTGCTAAGTGCCTTAAGAGATGTTGGCACAACTGAAGCTGCTGTCGCTGGGACGAACAATCCCCCTCCCCTTCCTGGGTCTGGGATCTCTCAAACCCTTCAAGCTGCGCAATGGCCTCCCTATGGTCTCCCACTGGGCTATACGCCTCCTACTGCTGATACAAACCCTGGAAGAGACCCTTCGGGAACCACGGGGCGCGCTCAGCCTAATACAGTTGTGAATGAAGTGGGAAGAGGGACGCATCGAGCCCAGATTCAGATCCCAATTCCTGTTATTGCCCCAGGAACTCCGGCGGGCTTCAATTCACCAATGATGGTCCATCCACACGTACAGGGCCCAGTCCCTCAGAATATTGCTCACCAACACATGACCCCGGTCGCGGCATCGATGAATAACCCTCACTATGGTGCCGGCGGTTTCCCACAGAATTACCCTGCCGAAGCTAGAAGTCAGTATCAAATGCTGGAAGAAAGATTGAGAGCTGTTGAAGGGGCAGGTTCCCGAGCCAGGAATGCCCACGAGTTGTGCTTGGTTCCTGATCTAGTCCTGCCACCCAAGTTCAAAGCACCAACTTTTGACAAATACAGAGGGACAACTTGCCCAGTCAGCCATGTGACAATGTACTGCCGAAAGATGACTGCCTATGCCCGTGATGATAACTTAATGATGCATTGCTTCCAAGAAAGTTTAGCTGGAGCTCCCCTTGACTGGTACATGCAGTTAGAGCCAACTAATATCCGTTGCTGGAAAGACATGGCGGATGCCTTCATGCGTCAATACCAGTATAACAATGATTTGGCTCCAGATAGAACTCAGCTACAATGCATGTCTAAGAGGGATAACGAGTCGTTCAAAGAGTATGCTCAGAGATGGCGGAACCTTGCGGCTCAAGTAAAACCCCCTCTGCTGGACAAAGAAATGGTCCACATGTTTATGGAAACCCTTCCTGCGGTGTATTATGATAGGTTGGTTGGCAGCGTAGCCTCAAACTTCTCTGAGATGGTGGTCACAGGGGAAAGAGTAGAGAATGGTATGCGGAGCGGAAGAATAGCTCAGGGCCCGACACCTCCTGCCGGTCAAAAAAAGCCATTTTTTGGGTCTCATAAGAAGAAAGAAGGTGAAACTAATGCAGTCACCGGAGCCAGTGGTCCGTCGCATAGCAACCCACCGCAAGCTATTTCGGTTCCTCCTCAAGCACCACTGGCACAGCCTTTTCAATCAAATTATCAGTACCGGAACTATAATGAAAGGAAGCCTGTTGTCTTTGATCCCATTCCCATGTCCTACACGGACTTGTTTAATTATCTCATCACCAACAAAATAATCAGTACTCGTCAAATGAAGCCATATCAGCCTCCCTATCCCAGAGGGTACAACGCAAATGCCACCTGCGCCTTTCACTCTGGGGCAGTAGGACATGTGGTGGAGGATTGTAAAGCGTTCAAATACGTGGTGCAAGAATTACTTGATAAGAAAAGCATATCATTTCAACAACCCAATGTAGCCACCAATCCGTTGCCAGGGCATGGAGGATCTGCTATTAATGCCGTTGGCCATCAGGAGGGTCAGTGTTTGGTTAGAAAAGTTGATTGCATTCAGATGCCTTTTGTAACACCCCTTTTCTACCCCATAAGTTACACGTCATTTATCAGAGTAAATTGTTTTCACAAAAATTAATTTGAATGAATAGAAAAGAAGTGCCACATCGTCATAAATAAAACTCGTCATTGTCACTCGTCAAGGTTTTTGCATCATTCGTCATGAAATTTAAATTTTGAAAATTTCGTCACAGCGGAATAAAAATAGCAACTCGCCAAAATCCCTCAGACACGTCTCAAAACATCAATAAAATCATTAAACAACCAGTTAAATAATTCAACAAACTTCACCCACGCCCCCTAGGTGTTACAGTATCAGAGAGCGACTCAAAACATCCCAACAGCTATCAAGGAAGGCAGCATGACCTTCACTCGCGGATACCTGCAGCGTTGCCACAGTAGAGCAACATTCCAAGCAGAAAGGGTGAGTCTTCAAACAGCATAAAGGCATATATAATAATCAATATATTAGAGGACAATATCTATAACTACCACGGCACACTTAACGTCGCATTACAACCATCACAGAGCAACATCGGCAACCAACGTCAAAAACACATCACAAGCAAAACGCGTCGTGTTTATGCATATGTATGAAAATGCAACCCACACCTGGGCATATGCATGATGGTACCATACTCGTCATAATAAGCCACTATGGGCACACCGTCACTGTTTTCTCGTCATAAATAAGCCACTATGGGCACACCGTCACTAAGAGGCCGAAGCCTATTCGTCATAAAATGCACATGCTATGAGACACTATGGACACATGTGCAACCACAAATCATCATAATCACAACATCATCAAAATATTGGCCACTAAGGGCAACAACGTCGTTTAATTAACCACTAAGGGTATCCTCGTCATAATCACATCAACGTCAAAATATTGGCCACTAAGGGCAACAACGTCGTTTAATTAACCACTAAGGGTATTATCGTCATTTTACTCAACACGTCATTACTTCGTCCGGGTCAGCCACGTAGGCGCCCGTGCAACATCACTCATTTTTATTTCCTTAAAATAGCTCTTTTCCGAAAATGATTGGGTCACCACAATTTTTTTTTTTTCAAAATACGATGTTCGAAGTCAACGCCCAAATAAATTTTCCAGAAAAATGTTTTATGAGCCCCAAATTAGAATATTCAGATGGGCGTCTGAATAAGCTTTACAACGCACTTCGAATCGTTTAAAACGGACACCCGAGTCAAAAGTTATGATCAAAACAATTTAGGGACGTCAAAATATTTTTCAGGACAACTACGGGTTTGGCGCCCATGTGTGCGCCTAGGGCTAGGGCACACTACAAAAATCCGATTTTCACCAAATTAAATCCCCAAATTAATTCCCAAAATCAGACTCATCAATATAAATCAAATCACCATGATCACCTATTAAATCCTCCAATTATTTGTTGCCAAAACATCCATCAATTAAGGTCCCAATCCACCTGAATAATATTTCAGTTATCACAAAATCAAGGGTTAATTCAATCACCAATTTTGGACCACCAAATCAATCACCAAATCAATTATCATTAATTCAAATTACTAATTGCTAATCATCCCTACCAATCCTCCTGAATTATCAAACATGACACAAAAGCAAATCACACCAACATGTAGCATGTGAATCATGGTATTAACATCAAACATCAATAAATCACCAACAACAAACATCACAACTCATCTTATATTCACAACAACACCAACAGTTCAACAAGAAATTCAACATAATAACTAATACACCCTAGGCATCATAGAACTACCCTCCCACATACTAACCATTATATAAACCCTTATAATGTGAGACTCCCCTTACCTTAATTATGATGAACACGAAACCTTCTTGACGAGAAATCACCACGTAGCCAACAGCAACAAAGCGCCCTTCTTCTCCTCCCTTGTGCGCCGTACGGCTCCCTCTCCCCTCCTCTCTTCACGATTTCTTTCTTTCTTTCCTCTCCAAGGCGCACTCTCTCTTTCTCTCTAGGTCTCTCTCTCAAAATTTCGCTAATGACCCATCATAGTCCCAATCCTAATTCACTTATGCGCAATCCAATGGATCATGGGCCTCCAACACAGCTTAAGCCCTTTATCTAATTAGTTGTCGCCACCAAATCCCTAATACCACACCTCCACATAATTAATATAATTTCTAATAATTAAATTTTATCCATTAAAATAATTAAATTAATCAAAATACCTAAATACTTAGTTAATTAACTTAATTAAATATTTAGGGTGTTACAACTCTCCCCCACTTAGAATATTTCGTCCTCGAAATTTTCTACCGACGCGAACACCCTCACACTACCCAAATAACGTCGCCTCAACGCTTTGCGACTAAACCTGCTGCGCTACTCTGATAAACCGACTTGCATTCTACTTCACTCATCTACCCTTAAGGATAACGAAAAATATCACTCATCACAGCATCACCACGAAGTTCACGGAGTGCATAATAATTGCAAAACAAGCCACATAATAGGCAACATCAAAATTATCTTTGCCACTCAGGCGACATCAACAACAACAAAACCACAACATCGGCCATAGGCCTACAACACACAATTCGCTAAAGCATTTTCGGGTCATTCGGCGGTACCTTCAACAAAACAACCTAGCTTGGGCCATTCGGCGGTACCCAAGACAACACATAAACATCAACATAATTAATATCAATACAATCAACCACGTCATCATCATTAACGAGCAACCACAAAGCAATAACAAAACAACGGTACTACTCACAACGGGAATTATCATCCCGAGAATCAACTATTGACCCAACAGTCAATAAGCATCACAATAATGACCAACCTGCACAACAGCAACCATACACAACAACAACAACAGTCACGACAGGGCCGACGCCCAAATCGACAACGTACAAACAATGTGGAGACAAAACTCCGGGACCAACTATCCCATATCCGACAACAGGTGCTAAGGCACCGACAACACCACAATCAACGTGGGTCACTAAGCCTCCAGCAACACAACAACAACAACAATGGGGCACTAAGCCACCGGGGCAGCCACACGGGCGCCCAACTACCAACAACCACGGACCGGCAGGCAACACTTAACCATTTAAAAACAACCGACACATTTAAAAACCAAAGACACCAGAAACAGTCAATTTTGCCTTGAAATTAGAATATTCAGTTAGGCCTCTGAATAAGCTTTCCGAAACATTTTAGTTTGCTCAATTCGGACTCCTGGGTCAAAAGATATTGCGAAAACATTTTTCCGTTACAGTGACAGCACAAACTAGGCAACGCATGAAATTCCAGCACCCGCACGTAAACTTCAACAATTTATTTACCCTATCAAACGACATCGGAATTTTGAAAACAACCCCTCTACGGAAAACTTACGAAGTCTAGTTTCTGGCTATATTTTTAGAATTTCAAAATGATGAGTCGAATAGCACAGTTTTCACAAACAAGGCAGCTGGTCCAGAAAATGGGGCAGCGACTGTGTCTAAAGTTGTGACTCTTCTACAATGCCCAAAACAAACTCAAATAACACGAAACTTCAGCCTAAACAGTAAATCATTTTGTCTAGTTTTCAAAGAAATTGGATTCATTCGAAAAGGAGTTCATTTGAAAACACCACAATCAAAACATTGACCCTATGTCCAGACGGTCCCCAGAATTTTACCCTAACTTGGGAGACCCATAAATGGAGTTATACTACTCCAAATGCGACCAAACCAAAGCCAAAATTACCAGAATTAAGTCTATTCCCTAAAAAAATATGTTCCATAATTTTTGGACAAACGAAAGGTTCCCAGTTTTAAAAAAATACAGAACCTATGTCCAGAATGCTCCCAGATTACTAACCTCACTTGTGGAGCCTATAACTAGAGCTACGCAAATCCAAATTGAACGAAACCGGTACCAAAACGACCGGCGTGAAATCTATTTTCACGAACAATTAAACACGAAATTTTTGGACTGGCCGAACAGTCCCAGTTTCACGAAAATCGAAACAGTGTTACGCACTACATCTCAACTTTTTACAAACACAAAATACACATCAATCAATCAATTAAACATCAACTTTAACAATTAGCATACTACAGTAAAAGCTTTACGCACGATTAGTGTTTATAAAAATAATTTTCAATACTAATCTCGGTATCCAACCGTAAAAATGTTTAATGGAGGTTCAAAACAATTTCAGAAATTACTTTACACTTTTAGATTTTCAAAACCACATGGACAAATCAAGAAGAATCAACCAAAAGTTTTGTTATAAAACTCGAGCATGCAAGGTTACACTTTGAGGAAATTAGGCAAGTTAAAATAGTAACTCAATGAGGTGGTAGTTCTCAGCTAAAATATTTACATCAGGTTGCAATTTTTCAAAAAGGAATTGAGGGCAAAATTATAGTACTTGAATGAAAACGTTTTCACTTGTAATGATTAAAACACCATGGCAGTTATCAGTGCATCAATAACTTAAAATAGCCCATAAAATAATTTGACAACACATTCAGTTTGCAAACATCTAAACACATTGCAGAGTTTTCGTAGAGGTTTAGCGTCGACCAATAAAAAAAACAGTTTGGACGAATCAACACATGCGAGTAACAGGCACCAAGGTAAACTACCAGTAGCATATATGCACAGCAGATACACATAACAAGGTCAGGCAAACAAATGTAATTATCTTTTAAAATGCATTATGTCGGTTTACACTCAAGGGACAAACAAACATCAGGATGGTGAGCACTTAATATCATACTATACAAATACACGAGCATGCGAGTACATATGCAAGTAAAAGTCAATTTAACATTTATCAACAAACAGCAATTACAAGAGCATCTGAGTACATGTCAATCTAACATTTTACAACAAACAGCAATTAATTGGAACATGATGCAAGGTACACCGAGCTCAATACCAACCAAAACACATGTGAGCATTTAAACAACAGAGTATATCATTTAGAAACACGCAGCAAGGAGGTTAACAATAAGGACCACAACAAACAAACACAATTCACACACCGAAAACACAATACGGCACACTACACTAGTAGGGACATCTCCCCCACTAGTTCACTTACCAATGGAAACTTTTGGCGTACCTGCAACATAAACAATGGTCAGCACTGAAAGACAACAGTTGGTCACTATCTGACACAACGACTCGACGACTTGGCCGGACGGACCAACCATTGCTCTGATACCACTAATGTAACACCCCTTTTCTACCCCATAAGTTACACGTCATTTATCAGAGTAAATTGTTTTCACAAAAATTAATTTGAATGAATAGAAAAGAAGTGCCACATCGTCATAAATAAAACTCGTCATTGTCACTCGTCAAGGTTTTTGCATCATTCGTCATGAAATTTAAATTTTGAAAATTTCGTCACAGCGGAATAAAAATAGCAACTCGCCAAAATCCCTCAGACACGTCTCAAAACATCAATAAAATCATTAAACAACCAGTTAAATAATTCAACAAACTTCACCCACGCCCCCTAGGTGTTACAGTATCAGAGAGCGACTCAAAACATCCCAATAGCTATCAAGGAAGGCAGCATGACCTTCACTCGCGGATACCTGCAGCGTTGCCACAGTAGAGCAACATTCCAAGCAGAAAGGGTGAGTCTTCAAACAGCATAAAGGCATATATAATAATCAATATATTAGAGGACAATATCTATAACTACCACGGCACACTTAACGTCGCATTACAACCATCACAGAGCAACATCGGCAACCAACGTCAAAAACACATCACAAGCAAAACGCGTCGTGTTTATGCATATGTATGAAAATGCAACCCACACCTGGGCATATGCATGATGGTACCATACTCGTCATAATAAGCCACTATGGGCACACCGTCACTGTTTTCTCGTCATAAATAAGCCACTATGGGCACACCGTCACTAAGAGGCCGAAGCCTATTCGTCATAAAATGCACATGCTATGAGACACTATGGACACATGTGCAACCACAAATCATCATAATCACAACATCATCAAAATATTGGCCACTAAGGGCAACAACGTCGTTTAATTAACCACTAAGGGTATCCTCGTCATAATCACATCAACGTCAAAATATTGGCCACTAAGGGCAACAACGTCGTTTAATTAACCACTAAGGGTATTATCGTCATTTTACTCAACACGTCATTACTTCGTCCGGGTCAGCCACGTAGGCGCCCGTGCAACATCACTCATTTTTATTTCCTTAAAATAGCTCTTTTCCGAAAATGATTGGGTCACCACATTTTTTTTTTTTCAAAATACGATGTTCGAAGTCAACGCCCAAATAAATTTTCCAGAAAAATGTTTTATGAGCCCCAAATTAGAATATTCAGATGGGCGTCTGAATAAGCTTTACAACGCACTTCGAATCGTTTAAAACGGACACCCGAGTCAAAAGTTATGATCAAAACAATTTAGGGACGTCAAAATATTTTTCAGGACAACTACGGGTTTGGCGCCCATGTGTGCGCCTAGGGCTAGGGCACACTACAAAAATCCGATTTTCACCAAATTAAATCCCCAAATTAATTCCCAAAATCAGACTCATCAATATAAATCAAATCACCATGATCACCTATTAAATCCTCCAATTATTTGTTGCCAAAACATCCATCAATTAAGGTCCCAATCCACCTGAATAATATTTCAGTTATCACAAAATCAAGGGTTAATTCAATCACCAATTTTGGACCACCAAATCAATCACCAAATCAATTATCATTAATTCAAATTACTAATTGCTAATCATCCCTACCAATCCTCCTGAATTATCAAACATGACACAAAAGCAAATCACACCAACATGTAGCATGTGAATCATGGTATTAACATCAAACATCAATAAATCACCAACAACAAACATCACAACTCATCTTATATTCACAACAACACCAACAGTTCAACAAGAAATTCAACATAATAACTAATACACCCTAGGCATCATAGAACTACCCTCCCACATACTAACCATTATATAAACCCTTATAATGTGAGACTCCCCTTACCTTAATTATGATGAACACGAAACCTTCTTGACGAGAAATCACCACGTAGCCAACAGCAACAAAGCGCCCTTCTTCTCCTCCCTTGTGCGCCGTACGGCTCCCTCTCCCCTCCTCTCTTCACGATTTCTTTCTTTCTTTCCTCTCCAAGGCGCACTCTCTCTTTCTCTCTAGGTCTCTCTCTCAAAATTTCGCTAATGACCCATCATAGTCCCAATCCTAATTCACTTATGCGCAATCCAATGGATCATGGGCCTCCAACACAGCTTAAGCCCTTTATCTAATTAGTTGTCGCCACCAAATCCCTAATACCACACCTCCACATAATTAATATAATTTCTAATAATTAAATTTTATCCATTAAAATAATTAAATTAATCAAAATACCTAAATACTTAGTTAATTAACTTAATTAAATATTTAGGGTGTTACACCTTTGAATTTTATCCATGCTGAACTATGCCGTTTTGGTGTCATCAAAGAAGGTTGTGCTAGGAAAGACGCCTGTGATAATCCTCGCTGCATCGGGGCATGTGAAGGCTTTAAACCAACTCTCCAAGATCTCTTAGACAGACACCTGGTCCAAGTGAGAATCCAGGAGAAAGAAGAAAGTATATTTACCTTGCAATCGGGCAATGGAGGCTTCAGGAGACCGATTGAAATTCCCTGCAATCTGAATTCCAGTCTAGCTGTGACGAGACCCTCGACTGTTGTTATTCCAGTACCTGCTGCTACCCCTAGTGGGGAGACTAGGATGACTCCATGGAGCTGCAATGTGCAAATGCAAGCGGAGGTCCCTAAAGGCACTCTGGATATAACAAACATTGCTGGAGGTAGTTGTATCACAAGGAGTGGAAGGTTGTATACTCCTGAAAACCTTAGAAGAGAGCAATCCAAGGGAAATGAAGAAAGGGCCCGTAAGGGAAAAGACAAGGAAGCTGTAGAAGTCAGGGATGTGTCGGACAAAGAAGCTCAAGAATTCCTGAGAATAATGAGACAGAGTGAATATCGGGTGGTAGACCAGCTGAATCAAACTCCATCCAAGATCTCAATGCTCTCTCTGCTGCTTAGTTCAGAGGCACATCGTGCTGCACTGCTAAAGGTCCTGAATGAAGCTCACGTCTCTCATGACATTACAGTAAACCAGCTTGATGGTATTGTTGGCAGCATTGTAGCCTCCAATTACTTGACCTTCTCAGACACTGAGCTGCCTCCGGCAGGAAAGAGCCATAATCAAGCTCTTCACATCTCAGTCAAGTGTGGGGACCATATACTTGCCAGGGTTCTTATTGATAACGGTTCATCCTTGAATGTGCTGCCTAAGTCTACAATGGATAAGCTGGATGTAGACTGTTCATATCTGAAACCGAGCTCCACCTTGGTCAGGGCGTTTGATGGGTCAGTGAAGGAAGTTTTTGGAGAAGTGGAAATGCCGCTGCAGGTAGGCCCTGAAGTATTTTATGTCGTCTTTCAAGTGATGGACATCAATTCATCCTACAGTTGCCTGCTAGGACGTCCCTGGATACATGCGGCTGGGGCAGTGCCATCCTCGCTCCATCAGAAACTCAAGTTTGTGGCTAGGGGAAAGCTGATAGTGATCTCCGGAGAGGAAGAAATATTGATAAATCGATCACCACCTGAATATTATGTGGAAGCAGCAGAAGAGTCCTTTGAGACTGCTTTCCAAGGATTGGAGATTTCAAACGCTGTCTTCGCCGAAGGTGAGCCTCGGTGGAAGCCTAAGTGGTCCAGGGCTGACATGATGACTGCAAAGGTGATGCTGGGACATGGGTATCAGATTGGTAAGGGCTTAGGAAAAGCTGCTCAAGGAATCGTAATGCCTATCCAGTTGAGGGGTAATATTGAGAGGTTCGGTGTTGGGTACATCCCAAGTCTTGCTGATCGGGAGAGGCTGGCATCTGACGGAAGGGAGAAATGGCTGGCCAAACTCAGAGGAAGGGCACCCAATCAGGGGAGAATGGTCATCGCTAATCTTAAGAACAACTTCCGGAGTGCTGGTATGCTGAACCCTGACCAAGTTAATGTGGTTGAAGAAGGATCAAGCTCAGTCGGCTGTGCTGTAGGTCTGGTGCGCTGCTGTGCTGCTGGAGAGAAGCTGCAAAACTAGGAGATCATGGATTTCCCCGTATTTTCCAATTTAAAGTAATTATCATTGTAATGCAGATCCCTCGGCTCTGCCCAAGGTCTTGGGATATTTCATTCGGGCACACATGTTTTCGTCAAAAATCATCAATCAATAAAGTGTTATTTTGAATTTTCAATAAAATTTCTGTCTTCATCTTTTATCTGTGTTGCTTTTTCTTTGTTTTTATTCGCCGCTCCATTCTAATGCAGATCAAAAATAAACTCTGAAAATAACAATGCCCATAACTCATACTGTGATTTTGATTACCCGGTTAATCAAGCCGAGGAAGATGTTGAGAATGATTGGGATACTCCTCCAGAAATCATGAGAATGGTAGAACAAGAAGAAAAGGTCATCGAACCCCATGAGGAGTCTACAGAAATGGTCAATTTGGGTACTAAGGAAGACAGAAAAGAGATCAAGGTTGGTACCGCAATGGAGGATAAAGAGCGCAAAAAGTTGATTCAACTCCTGTTCGATTACGCTGACGTATTCGCATGGACGTATCGGGACATGCCAGGGTTGAGCACAGATATTGTTGAACATAAATTGCCGGTAAAATCAGAGTGTCCCACGGTGAAACAGAAGTTAAGGCGGATGAAGCCTGAAATGTCTTTGAAGATCAGGGACGAGGTCAAGAAACAGTTTGATGCAGGGTTCTTAGCTGTGGCAAAATATCCTGAGTGGGTAGCAAACATTGTTCCAGTCCCTAAGAAAGATGGAAAGGTCCGAATGTGTGTTGACTACCGCGACTTGAACAGAGCAAGCCCTAAAGATGACTTCCCTCTACCCCATATTGACGTTTTGGTGGACAGTACTGCTCAGCATTCGATGTTCTCCTTCATGGATGGATATTCAGGCTATAACCAGATCAAAATGGCTCCGGAGGATATGGAGAAAACCACCTTCATAACCCTTTGGGGAACTTTCTGTTACAAGGTCATGCCTTTCGGGTTGAGGAATGCCGGGGCAACCTACCAAAGAGCGATGGTAACCCTATTCCATGACATGATGCATAAGGAGATCGAAGTCTATGTGGATGACATGATTGCTAAATCAAAGACTGATGAAGAGCACGTGGTTAACCTGCAGAAGCTGTTCGAACGTCTCAGAAAGTACAAACTCAGGTTGAACCCCGCTAAGTGCACCTTCGGGGTTAGGTCAGGGAAGCTGTTAGGTTTCATTGTTAGCCAGAAGGGAATTGAGGTAGACCCGGACAAAGTACGAGCAATCCTGGAGATGCCAGCACCTAAAACAGAGAAAGAAGTTCGTGGTTTCTTGGGAAGACTAAATTACATCTCTCGATTCATCTTCCAGTTGACTGCGACTTGCGAACCAATTTTCAAACTGCTGTGCAAAAACCAAGAGATGAAGTGGAATGATAAATGTCAAGAAGCATTTGAGAAAATCAAGGCGTATCTTCAAAATCCACCCGTCCTAATGCCACCTGTGTCTGGCAGGCCCCTCATCCTATACCTCACGGTGCTAGACAACTCTATGGGCTGCGTGTTGGGGCAACACGATGAGT
Organism: Astragalus membranaceus; assembly: GCA_039519185.1. NCBI lineage: Eukaryota > Viridiplantae > Streptophyta > Magnoliopsida > Fabales > Fabaceae > Astragalus > Astragalus membranaceus. Next base: position 141,949,161 of record CM076851.1, on the reverse strand, counting down.
CAGGAAAGAAAGAACATGCGATCTACTACATAAGCAAGAAGTTCACAGACTGTGAGGCAAGGTATTCATCACTGGAGAAGACTTGTTGTGCTCTAGCCTGGGCTGCGCATCGACTGAGACAGTATATGCTGAGTCACACTACCTGGTTGGTGTCCAAAATGGACCCAATCAAGTACATATTTGAAAAACCTGCGCTCACAGGTAGAATTGCTCGTTGGCAAATGCTTCTGTCAGAGTACGATCTCGTGTACGTAACCCAGAAAGCGATTAAGGGTAGCACACTAGCAGACTACCTGGCACATCAACCGGTTGAGGATTACCAATCAATGCAATGTGAGTTCCCAGATGAGGACATTATGGCATTATTTGACGCAGGGAAGTCTCAAGATGATGAAAGGTGGAGAATGTTGTTTGACGGTGCCTCTAACATGTGGGGGCACGGAATCGGAGCAGTGCTGATCTCCCCAGACAACCGCTTTATACCAGTCACCGCTAGACTAAGCTTCTATGTCACAAACAATATTGCAGAGTATGAAGCGTGTATCTTGGGTATCCAGGCAGCTCTCGATTGGAAAGTCAAGAGGCTCGACGTATACGGAGATTCAACTCTAGTTGTCCATCAAGTAAAAGGAGACTGGGAAACAAGAAATTCTGATCTGATTCCTTACCGTGACTACATTCAAGAATTAATCAAGCCCTTTGAGGAAATCACTTTCCAACACATACCCCGCAGCGAGAATCAGTTGGCCGATGCCTTGGCAACTTTGTCCTCTATGTTCAACGTCAGCTGTGACAAAAGTCTGACGACTGTCAGAATCCAGCACAGAGAACAGCCTGCTTATCACTACTGTATGGCAGTCGAAGAGGGATCAGATAGTAAGCCTTGGTACCATGACATCAAGCAGTATATCACAAACAGAGAGTATCCTCCCGGAGCTACAGAGAATGACAAGAGAACCCTCAGGAGGCTGTCAATAGGTTTCTTCTTGAGTGGAGACGTCCTTTACAAGAGAAACCATGACTTGGTACTCCTCAGGTGTGTAACAGGAGAAGAATCAGTAAAGATTATGCGAGATGTTCATGAAGGCTCATTTGGGGTTCATTCCAACGGGCACGCAATGGCTAGAAAAATCCTGAGAGCTGGATACTATTGGCTGCAGATGGAATCAGACTGTTACAGTTTTGTGAGGAGATGCCATAAATGCCAAATCTATGCAGATCACACCCATGTACCTCCAACTTCTCTGAATGTTTTGAGCGCACCATGGCCATTCTCAATGTGGGGCATGGACATCATTGGTCCCATTGAACCCAAAGCTTCCAATGGTCACCGTTTCATTCTGGTTGCTATTGACTACTTCACTAAGTGGGTGGAGGCTGCTTCTTATCCCAATGTAACGAGCTCAGTGATTGCTAAGTTCATCAAGAAAGATTTGGTTTGCCGCTACGGCCTTCCAAACAAGATTATCACAGACAACGGTAATAATTTGAACAGCAGAATGATGAAGGATTTGTGTAAAGACTTCAAAATACAACATCACAACTCTTCTCCCTACCGCCCAAAGATGAATGGGGCAGTTGAGGCAGCTAACAAGAACATCAAGCGGATAATACAGAAGATGGTCGTGACCTATAATGATTGGCATGAGATGCTCCCCTTTGCCCTGCATGGTTACAGAACCTCAGTACGCACCTCAACAGGGGCAACCCCCTACTCACTGGTTTACGGGTCAGAGGCAGTCCTCCCCATTGAAGTTGAAATACCATCCCTGCGGGTGTTAATGGAGACAAAACTTGATGAAGCAGAATGGGTTCAATCCCGTCTTGACCAATTGAACCTCATTGACGAAAAACGGGTGGCCGCAATGTGTCATGGACAGTTGTACCAACAGAGGATGAGGAGGGCTTTTGACAAGAAAGTCCGTCCTCGTGAATTCCAAGAAGGAGATCTTGTGCTCAAGCAGATCTTGCCGATTCAGACAGACTCTAGGGGCAAATGGGCTCCCAAATATGAAGGACCTTATGTGGTGAAGAAGGCATTCTCGGGAGGAGCTTTAATTCTGGCAAACATGGACGGAGATGAGATCCCAAATCCAGTGAACTCAGATGTGGTCAAGAAGTATTATGCCTAGAAAAATAGACGAAAAAAGAGAAAGATAAGCCAAGGAAAAATCAGCTCGCTAGGTTGAAAACCCGCAAAGGGCGACCTAGGCAAAATCAGAGTGGCCCGGTGGATTGAAAACCCGCAAAGGGCGATCCAGGCAAAAATTAGGGTCAGAAAACTTGGGCTTGAGAAAAGAAAAAGGCAATCAGCGTTCCAAAGGTTCGGATAAGGGGGTGATCAGTATTATGAGTATGGACGGTGGGCACCGTTACTTCAGAGATGGGACCACGAGATCTGTTCCTTTTGCTTGTATTTTTTTGTAGTTTAAAAGAAAGATTGCAATGCACTTTCGATTGGCGTGACTTTCTGCACGTCCAATTTCTATATCAATAAAAGTCCAACTTTTCTTTCATATGTGTACTTTTCGTGTCTCTGCTTTCATCTATTCAGTTTCTTTCAAAATAATAACTTTTATGATTGATGAAATCGAATTGCAAAACATGTGCACATTCAGAGCATTACAGGATCATTGCGAAATCTTTGAAAAAATACAGAAAGAAGTGATTTCCCAAGTGAATAAAATTGCGAAAAAAAACAGTCATGACGAACCAGTGTGCAATCCTCGCGGGATCATCGTCCTGGAACAGCCTCCGTCCGGCAGATCGATTTAACCAGCAAAAAAAAAGAATGCCAAAGAAAAAACAAATAAGCAGAAAAAAGAAAGCTGCTTAAAGAAAACAAACAGAGTAAACAAAAACAAATAAGCAGAAAAAAGAAAGCTGCTTAAAGAAAACAAACAGAATAAACAAAAAAACAAAAGAGAAAATCACAGAAGACGGAACATAAAAGAACACAACATCATTCATCATTCTCATATCATCCATACCATTCGTCACTCCATGGCATCAAACATTAGTGCATTACACTTTCAAATTCGCATCTCAGAAAGAGCGAAAGAATAACAAAAGAAAAAGAAAAGAATGAAAATCAAACAGAAAGAGCATCCCACCCAAAATCAATCATTGCATTCATGTGCACCCAAATACCCAAGTGCATGCATTTCATGCACCATCCAAGGGGGAAGTTACTTCGGACCAGAGAGTCCCAAAAATCTCATTTTTTAGAAAATCACCATCAGCACCGAGTTAGTAAACTCCATCAACCCAGAGTTAGTGAACTCCCACAGAGTTAGTGAACTCCCACAGAGTTAGTGAACTCCTTCCACAGATCACAACATCGTGTACGAGCACGCGATGGATCCATCAGACTTCGTTAAGTCCTTCGGATTAGTTGTGTCAGCCTAAGGCATAGCGTAAATCCATTGATCAAATCAGTTCCGGACCTGATGTTGATCGGCCGCTCGAAAAGGCCACCCCCAAAGCTCGGACTCGACCAGAGTTCGTTAGAAGGTTTTTAGGCAACCTCCGAATTCCCAATTTACCGCTTTTCCCAATTTACCGCTTTCCCCAATTTACTGCTTTCCCGTTAATGCGACAAGTGTTAACCCTCGTTCCCAAAAGGAAAATAACAAAAAAGAAAATTTGAGCTTTTCTGGAGCGGACAAAATTAGTATTATTTCTATATCTTTATTTCCATTTCACTAACAAATATGAAAAGGCCAATTCATATTTCTTGGCGAAATGTGAAATAAAGAGGGGCAGCTGTAATACCCCAATTTTGTCCGCCTAATTGAAAAATTGTATTTTTGTGAATGCCCAATTTTAACGGGTATTTTTCTTGTTTTTCAAAAAGCCCAAAAATATGTTTTGATGTGCTCACACATTTAGTTTCTAATCGTGTATGCGCGTCTTTGTAGTCGTTAGCAGTTTAGCGTTATTATTATCATTTAGCTATTATCATTATTAGTTGTATTTACTTATTAGTAGTCATCAAAAATAAGAGACATAATCAATAATCAAATATAATATTTTTATTTATTTAGATGAGTCCCTTTTTTACAAAAACAAAAAAATAAACATAATAAAATGAAATGTTTGTTACTGGGACAAGCAAAAATGAAAAGGGTCAAACAAAAAAAAGGGGGATGTACGCCCCTGCTGTTGTTTCTCAGAGAGGTAAATCAATTTGAGCTACAAGCTCCAACTTCCTTCTTCTTGTCTCCTTGGATTTTTCCTAATTTGCACAAGCAAAGCTGCTTTTGCAGCAGCAGCACCACCACCTCTTGGTGGTTTGTTTTGGTCTTCAGAAATCTGTCCCCTTGGATTGTAATCCACTGCTCCCCACACCACACTACTCCACAAACTCTCTGCCTATAAATACAGCAAAACAGAAACAGTGTTAGGGGGGGAGAATTCAGGCAAAATTTAGGATCTCATATTGAAATACTGACTACAAAGCATTAAACTTCAGAAACAAGGAGGAAGAGCAGTAAGCAGTGTCAGCAGCAAACTGCGGGAGTAGGTTGGTTTTTCTTTTATAGAATCCGAAAATGCAGAAACGTGTAGTTGCTTAACCTGTCATGCTGTGGTTTTCTTTTTCTTATATGTTTATATACTTAACAATATCAACATGCTCTAGGTTTTCTTTTTTTTGCTTTTAAACCAGTATGTAAACATGAAATTTCAAGCATGTAATGTTTTAGTTGTTCTGATCATTATCTGTCGGGCATATTGTTCAGCGATAGGTGTGCAACAGGCAGGGTTCATATCGCACAGTTTCTTTTTATTTTATTAAGAAAATTAGGTTTCTGATTTGTTAAAAAAAAACGAAATCAGCTTCGTTTCAATTTGGTTCAGTGTGAGAAAAATTAAGGTCCAAAGCTAATTTCCTTCAAAAACGAAATTAGAGACAAAAACTTGAAACAGATTTGTTAAAAAAAAACGAAATCAGCTTCGTTTCAATTTGGTTCAGTGTGAGAAAAATTAAGGTCCAAAGCTAATTTCCTTCAAAAACGAAATTAGAGACAAAAACTTGAAACAGATTTAGTGACCAGAGATTAGGACAAGAAGTAGGAAAAGGAAGCGAGAGTAAAACGAAAAAACAAAAAAACTTAACTTTTAGTTCCGACCACCGTAGACGGTGGTCGTTGGCCTGAGTGCGATCGCAACTCCTCCCCGCCGTTTCGTTCTTCCCCCGTCGCGGTTGTGGCCTCCGTGCACTTCACTGTAATGCCGTTGGCATCGCACAAGATTGCGGTCGTCACTACCGTCGGCTTCCCTCCTCTCCCTGTCGTTGTAGATGGCCGTAGACAGCCCAGCACCGTCTCCGACGGAAACCGCCGCCGCCACTACTGTCGTAACCATTGTGATGGGGGAAAAGTAGGTTCTTGGTGAGGAGAATAGGATCGTATATCGTAAGGAAGAGAGAAAATCGGAGCTAGGTTTGAGGGAGGAGAGTGGCGCGGTGGAGAGTGGAGATGAGATTAGGATGGGGTGAGGGAGAAGAAGGTGTGTACGGCGCAATAGGGGGGGGGGAAGGAAGATTTCTGGTTTGGAAATTTTGAGAGGGGAGAGATCAGCCACAGCAAGGAGCAAGGGAGAGAGAAAATTTTTTAGGTTTTGGTTAATTTTGGGAAGGAGGCGCCGTTGAGAAGAAGGAAAGAAAATTAGGGTTTCCACTTTAGTTAGGCTTTTATAGTATGAAAACCCAGGGGCAATTTCGTCCATTCACATTTTTATTTTTCAGATCTCTATTTGCACCTCACCGTTTTAATTCGCGCGCCTCCCCCTGTCTTAGGCCCATTTACGTGGGCAGGCGCCCAAGCCAAAAAAAAATGAAAAACAGACTGGGCTCACTATTTGCACCCCAATCTTAATAATACAGCCTCCCTGCTACTTGCACCCCCCATTTTACTATTTCACCCCCTGTTTCTCTTTTCAAATTTTATTTCTTTCCCCTAGATAAACGTTTTTTTTACAAAACCTTTTTCCCAAATGATAAATTTTGTTTTCCCTAAACGAACTTATTTTTTCTCAAACCTTTTTTTAAATGATGGATAAAGGTTTCCCCGAACAAAAAATCAATCCAATTGCAAATTCCTTTCATCACGACGTTCTCTCCAATTAAAACCAACGAAAACGCTTTTCAAAAACAAATCTTTTCAAACGTCGAAATCAAAACTAATCATCACTAATGATCACTCGCGCCGTTGCCGTTTGATTGTGGGTGATGATTTCATTCCTGTGGGAGCTAGTAGTGTGGCCACTCTAAACCGTTGTTGTTTGGTCCTCACCAACGCTCTCCTTCAATTGCGAAAACCTTTTCAATGCTCAAAATAAAAACCGATTATCATTAATCATCACTCGCGCCGTTGCCGTTTGGTCGTTAATGATAATTCATTTTCACAAGAGTTAGTAGTGCGACCACTCTAAACCGTTGTTGTTTGGTCACTGCGAACGCTCAACCCCTTTGCGAAAAACTCCAAAAAGATTAAAAAACAAAAACCCTTTTCAGAACACAAGAACTACGTAGCTTTGAATTCTCCATCGTACCAGGAGATACGTAGGAGCGAGAGGCTAACTCTCGTCAAGCGCCAAAAATAAAAATTTTCATTAAGTCTTTTCATTCTCTCTTCGAAAAAGGGGCAAATTTAAGTATTTTCCAAATCAGCACTTAAAACCGCACGTTTAATTAAAGGTTCCCTTTCGATAGAAAGGAGACGTGGGGTGCTAATACCTTCCCCATGCCTAACCGACCCCCGAACCCAAATTTTCCGGTTTCTAAAAGGCCATTCGTTTTCCAAAAAGGTTTTTCTTCAATATTTTCCTTATAAAAAAATATTGGTGGCGACTTCATTGATTTTTTAAAAAAAAAGTTGTAAACGAAGAAAGATTCCCTCAGGGACTTTTTCGGGCGCAACAACCGCGAACCTCGACCACCACACCCCCACCGTCAACCATCAAAACCACCCTCTCTCTCATCATCGCCTCACGTTCTCTCTCTCTCACCGTCGCAATACAGCTCTCACCGTAGCCATCACTGTGCGCCTCCCTCTCTCTCCATCGTCGTCCCCTTCACCGGTAGACAACACACATCACACCGTCGTGCACCCCTCTGTCACCATCGCGAGAACCTCGCCGGCGATACCGCAACACCCTATGCGGTCGTCTCCTCCGGCCAACCACCGCCGTCAGCACCGCCGGCATCTCCACGGTACCCCCTGTGGTTGACGTCGTCGGCGTCGTTTTCTTCACCCCCTCACTGTCGCACCCTCTCTCTCCTTCGTTCTTCTCTCCCTCCTCCCTTTCTCTCTCTTTCTCAATGAGCATGTGGTGCGGCGCTGGAGTATGAGGAACATTAGGGTTCCACGTTATTAAGGGTTATATCTCTCTATTTCAATATTTATTTTATTTTTTTTTTAAAGAAAAAAACATCAGATTCATCTTTACACCCTCTTATTTTTAGTTTGTATACCCTCTCACTTAAGCCCAATCTGCGCAGGCTCCAAGCCCAACAGCGTGAATTGGGCTATTTGCTAGTCGCACCCGATTATTTAGAATACAACCTCCTGAAGCTAATTACACCCTTCTCACTATCTACACCTCCCCCTTTTTTAAAATACAACATCTATTGCTATTCACACTTCCTTTTTGATAATACAACACCCTTTGTTAATTATATTTCTTTTTATTACAACTCATTTTGTGTTTTATTATTATTACACAATGCTTCCAAACCATTATTTTTCGAACAATTAAACTCACAAAAAGGGTTGTTACTAATGGTCACTCTGAGTCCGGCTTGTTTGATCGTTAGTAACAATTTTGATTTTGAAACGGGTTACGAGTAATGACCACTGAGTCCTACTTGTTTGGTCATTACGAACGCCTATCCCAATTTAAAAAAAACTAAAAAAACATCAACGCACAAACATTTTCTACCCAAGAACTACATGTGATTTGATTCTCTACCAGGAGATACGTAGGAGCAGAGGGCGGCCGACCTCTGTCAATTGCATTAATAAAAAACCTTTTTTTTTCTCTTTTAATTCACTTCTCTCCTTTTTCTCAAAAAGTATAAAAATAACTAACCGTTTATCGAGTCTTTATTATTATTATTATAATTATTATTATTATTATTATAAGGGTAAAAACATTATTTTTGAATTAATACATGTTTACACATTTAGTTAAAAGGTGACATTCCTTAGGAAGGATGTCGTAGGGTGCTAATACCTTCCCTACGCATAAATGACTCCCGAGCCTAAACCTGGTCCGCAAAACCCCCTTTTCCACTTAATAGGGATTTTCCAATGTTTGCCCTCAAACTAAACTTTGGTGGCGGCTTCATTTCAAGAACTTCGATGAATCCCTCCTCCGGATTTTTCGGTCGCTACAGGATGGACCCAATCATTTACTACAACAGAATTAGGTTCCTCCACAACAGATTTAGGCACCCTTGGCCTCATTTTAGCCACAATTTTTGTTCTTACAGCTTTCTTTGGTGCTGCAGCACTGCCTTCTGATACCGATGCTATAACACTGCTCGCTGATACTGATGTTATAGCACCACCTGTGATAACATCCACTCTCTGCACTTTAGTTTCCAATAGCCTTGGTGGTTGCTTTGTGGCAGGTTAAATTTTGGGTGGATTTTTTCTTTTGTGAGGCTGAGTAGTTTTTGTTTTGGTGAGGGAAGTTTCTTAGAACATGGGGACTTGTGTGGAGTGGGTTGTTTTAGAAATGGGGAAGGTGTTGGGATAAAGTTTGATGGTTTGGCTTTAAGTAGGGTTGGATTAATGGTTGGAACTGTGAGGATTTGGATTTTGTGCTGGAGGTGTTTTAGGTGGAGGGGATGGTTCTTTGGTTGGTGATGGTTTAGGTGAAGGTGTAGTGGAAAGGTTTTGGGGGGGTGGTGTGGGTTGATACAAAACGGCGGATCCTTCCTTACTTCCCTCTTCTTCTTGCTCACTATGATCTTCTTCATCTTTCTCATCATCACCTTTTTGACCACATGCTCAACACCTCAGCCACGAGCGCTGTAGCACATGGTGCTACAGCATCAAAATTCTGCATAATTGACAGCACATACCATAAGACCTCTTATTCTTACCTATAAAAACAAAAACACACAAAACATAATTAGTCCTAAAACTCTGGGTTGCCTCCTAGTAGCGCTTAATTTATAGTCTTTAGCTAGACTTGGCATTCAATACCCAAGTTAGGGTGGATAATAGGACAAGAAAAAAATATCATCCTTCCGCTTTCTCTTTTTTGTTAGAAATCCCATGTATTTGGCATATGGAAGCAAGTGTTCCCATGCCCCAACCAATAAGCATTTGGGATAGGAATTCCACTTCTCTTGAAAAAATTGAAGCTCATTTTGCAGATGAATCTTTTCTTCCATTACCAAGGGTTGAGTGGTCAATTGTCACATGACTCTTTTCATACCTCAACCTTGGCTTCTCTTCCTTGTCACTATTTTTGAATTTTTCTTCTTCTACAACTACACAATTTTTTTGTTCTTCCACTACTTCCAATTGACCACATTCAAGTTCACACTCTACACTCTCTTTTTCTTCCTTTTGCTCAACCACCTCAATAGATTCAATGGAATGAACTAAAATTTCTTTAAAATCAGAGCTCCCCAAATGACCACATTCATCTTCAAACTCTACACTCTTTTCTTTCTTTTGCTCAACCACCTCTTCAATACAACTCTCTTCTTTTAGATGCTCCATAATTGTCTTAAGGTAAGCCTCTATATTCTTGCATGACACTTGAAAGTTGTCACTAGTCACTTTGATATCCTCACGGTGTTGATTCATAGATTCAATGGATTGAGCTAAGAGTTCTTTAAACTAGAGTTGTCCTCATGCAATCCTTCGGTTTGAGCTTGGGAATATGGATTTGTCTCGTAACAGCCCCTTTCATGTTCACTCACATGGGAATCATAAATGAAACATTGTTGTTGAGCATTCAATTATTGCATAAAGTAAAAACTCCAATGGGCCATGGCATAAAGTGGATTTTTTTTTCAAACACTAAACACAAATAACAACAAAGAGAAACACACTACAAAAACAAAACACAATACAAAATAAATAAATAAAATTGCTGGAAAAACAGAACACACTAAACTTACTAACTAAACAATAGAAATTAACTATCACAATCCCTGGCAACGACGCCAAAAACTTGTTGTGAGAAAAGGTGATGTGCAAGTATGCACAGTCGCAACAAGTAATAACGAGTAAGTAGAGATCGTTCCCATGAGGATTGTTGAGTTGATTTCTATATTTATATTAGTAGTTAAGCTAGTGAGAAAAAATGAGTAACAATAACAAGTTGTAGAATCATTAATGTCATCAACATAAAAGTACAAAAACAAATAAGATAAATGGTAAGTAGAAATTAATTCAGAATGTAGTTGAAATGCCTTTCACTATGTAAATTTATAAAAATTGATTGATGTTAAGTCTAACACTATAGCATTAGGTGCTGTAGCATATGATGCGTGTCTTTCAGTCACTATCGTCAGGGTTTCATTACAACGGCTTATGTCTAAACTCTAAATAGGTCCACCCCTGTATATTAAGCTCCCACAATATTCACCCTATGAACTATGGTTTCCTATGTCTAGGTTTAAGCATGGGTTGTTCTAAGTATCCTTAAAATAACCACTCACCCACATTAATCATTGAGTTCGATTTATAGACCATGTCTGAACCTATAAATGTACTTATATTTAGCTGATGAGTTCTAAAATAAGCATTGAAAGAAGTTTCATGCAAGGGTTAAAACACTAACATCAAACATTACATTAAAACTATTAAAATATCATTACATAACTTCAAACATCCAACTACAAGATAGTCAGCTCATGATGAGCAACAAACACAAGAAATAAAGCTTAAATGTGATACCTAAAGCCATAAAACCGAAATCACAAAGAGAAGGAAAATACTCCAAATGATGACAGCCCCTGTGATGCTACAACATCGCTCATAGAATCGCCTGATGCTACAGCGTCGCACACAGCACTGCAGAATTTTTACTTTTTATTGTGAAAATGGAGCTTGGAACGAAAATGGAGTGCAAGAGAGTTATTTCTAACTCTCCTCTCTTCAGACCAACAACCCCATAATGAAGAAGAAGAAGGTTGGGATTTCTATATAAAGAAAATATCTCCTAAAAAGGGTGACAAGCCATCCCACCAATTTTTTTCATCCTCCATTACAAAATAGACAAGTGTCCCATAAAGTAAAAGGTGGATGGCTGCTGCAGGAAAAGTTCTGAACTGCTCTACAGTGATTTGACACACAGTAGAAGCTGCTTTTTCGTTTTCTCTCTCATCAGCTGCAGAACACAACGCTATAGCGGCTGATGCTGTAGCATACTGAACAAAGAAGTTAAAATGCAAGATGGGGCACCAAAGTGCCAAATGATCACTTAATCAGTTCCTAACCCTCTTTTACATTAAATAACACATATTTACTTAATTAAACAACAATATTACTTAAGAGCTCACGTTGATTTAAGCTTAAAGAATGACATGAAATCGAAACATATGTGGCAATATTACTGAATGACAGCAAAAAGACATGTAATGAAAGAGTAAAAATAATGAATTCAAAAAAAAAAGAGTAAAAATAATACTGGCAACATGTTATGGTGACAACAAATCAAAGAAGACAAAAAAAACTTAAGCTGAATTAATGTGGCATTTTCTTTAGCTGACAACAAAGAAGACACAAATGAAGGCTCGTATGGTAAGTTGCATGTAAGCGTGTGAAGGAAATATAGCATTGTGAAAAAAGCCTTAGAACTCAAAATTGCGACAAAACTGTGCACGTGAGAACTGTCCAAGATTTATATATAGTAGATAAAAATATAACTTTTTTTTTATATAATAAAGGAAGACAACTAAGAAATAGGCCTAGGGGTACAAACACCCCTTGCATGATAGATGCAAATCTAACACAGGAAAGCTAGTATCAAAGAACACCCCACAAGATGAGACATCGTGCCCCCCGTTTAGCTAATAAATCCGCACATTGGTTTGCTTCTCTGTATACATGAACATTGGTTTTGGGAATGCAATGCAGATATAATTGGTTAGAATTATGTCGAAAATAATCTTTGAGTCCATTCCAAACTGAACCCACGCGAGATCCAAGTCTTGGGCCATTCTGATACCCAATTTAGAGCCCAAAGTTCTTCCCAAACCGCTTACAAGTACAATATAAATAACGTAGTACAATAAAATAATGTTTGGATTAAATTGAAAATAATTACAATATATAAATTAATTTATATTTCAATCAATAGTTGATTTTGACGATGTGGTTGAACAAAAATAAAAACTAAAATCTATCGCACCAAGTAGGTAGCTCAATTGGTGAGCTAAAGGATACCGAAGGAGCGCACCAAATAAATGCAAGAAGGAGGTTCTGGGTTCAACTCCCGGAAACTAACATTCCCCCACCCCCACTACCATTGCTTACAAAGTCTGGCACTCAGATATCTGACTTAAAAAGTAGACGCGGTGGTGAACTCGTAATTAAGATGGAAAAATTATCTAGCGCGCATATCTTTAAGTCGAGCGGCTACATAGTCCGACTTCAAAAGCACAAGCCTTTTTTAATTAAAAAAACAACTCATGAAAACCCCTTGCGCGCTCTCTCCCTCCCTCAACTTCTGAAAAACTTACGCGCTCCTCTCTCTACCCACCTCAAGATCGTGACCGTCGCTCAACAACGGTATGTCAAGTACCCACTTCATCTCTCTCTCTCTCTCTCTCTCTCTCTCTCTCTCTCTCTGTCGTTGGCTCTCTCTCTGTCGCTCTCTCTCTGTAGCTCTCTCAGTCGCTCTCTCTGTCTCTCTTTAGGGTTTATTACATGTGTTTGCTTTTATCGATTGTATGAATTTTAGGTGGAAGATTTAGGGTTCATGAGGTTTTAAAACTTAATTTGGGATTATGGGGTTTTAAAATTTAATTTGGGATTTAGGGTTTAACAAAAATAATCAGAAGTCATTTGTTTGTTTTTTCTTGCCCCCGATTACTTTAACTTAGATTCTCATTATTTGCTGTTCTAATATGCTTAGAAGATTGATGCATTTTCTTGAAATTGAGAGTATTGTGAGTTTAGGAGAGGATTAGTGGTAGTTCACGTCACATGTAGAGCCAAAGCCAAAATCTTAATGTTGATGAAGTAAGGCTCATGGAGGTAAGATATTGTTGCTAGTTTGCACACATATGTTTTTGTTTTCTGTGGGGATGCACTTAAGACCTGGTTAGTCACTACATTGCACAAATTTAATTTTGTTTGCGTTGATTACATGGGAAAATATCTGACATCCGAAATAATCTATATTTACATCTTTTGTCGATCCTATTACGTTCGAAATCCTTGTTAGGATATGTGATTTTGTTATATTATTTCAGAGATCTAGAGAGTTATAATATAAAAGTAACTGCAGGTGAAAGCCTAGTTTTGGGACGGTGAGTTTTTTTCTATATTTGTTTTCCTATTTATTTTTAGATAATCTTGAACTTATATCTTTAATGGTTATGTTGTATTCCATATTAATGGGAATATAATATTTGTACTAAAACTTAAATAAATTCTGTTTTGAATGATGTTTCAATTGTATTATGCAATTCTATAAAACTTGCCTCAGATCAGCAAAGTAGTGAACTGATTCGAGTCTTGAACAGTTTGAAGTTGAACAGAATGTGGATCGGTTATGTAACTAAACCAAGATGAATTCAGTGGCTTGACTTGTCTGAATCTAATATTAGGAAAACTGGTCTAGTAACCGGAGTCTGGAAGTGCCACAATCTGGGTTCTTTCTTTCCCCTATGAAATTTTTTTAGAACCCTAGCTAACAGCTAACTTGTTAGGTGGATCAGGATATGCTTTGCTAATGTGTAGATCCAAAATATGGACCCCCAATGTCTTTCTATAACGTCATTCATATAAAGGCAGCAAAAACACCCAACCCCAACAACATTAGGTGACCTCTAGAGTATTAAAATGTCTGTTTCACTCATGTCTTTTGAAAGGGTAGTTAGTGATACATTGAGTTCCCCAAGTAATTGCCTTTACTAAGCCACCTTGAGAAAGAGAGCAATGCAGGTCTCTCCTTGTAGTTTAGTATATTTGCTGTCACCTTTAATAGTATTTGTATTGGTTATAAATTTTGATAAGGCTGCACCTATTAATGTGTAAGAGAGACATAGACATGTAATTTTCACAGTTTTAACATGAGAGGATCTATTTGAATCCGGAAACGCAGGCACTGCTGTTGATAAATTTGAACTGTCGGATGAAGTTTGAAGTTGAGTGGCTTAGATTTAGAGTTTGTGTTATGAATCTGATTTACTAAGTAGATTGTGAGCTGTCCAATCTTGATCTAACGGCTTTAACTAACTGAGCTGTCCAAAATGTTTATGGGTAAAAGTTATGGGGTGTTCCCTTATTAAAGGGGTACACCTGGCTTCACTTTAAGATGACCTGCTGTATGTATCAACTTGATCAATAGATGTTCCCTTTAAGTGGAATCACCGTTGCTTCCTTTTTAACGGGGGAGCACTTTAGACCAGACAGGTTTTTTCAAAATTTTATTGTGCCTTAACTTTTGACAAGTATTGTACACATCCATATCCTCTAGCTATTTCTACAACTATGCCAAAATGGCATTAACCTAGTTTACAAAAAGCCCTATAAACAAGCATTTTATACTTTGATGCCAACTGCCACTGATGGTTGGTGATGCAGAATCAGAAGTATGCGTCAATTGATGGTGGAATTAGTTGACATAAACTTGTGAAATAGAATTCTTTCCAAATTTCTATCTATATCTTGGTGGCTCCTCAAAACACCGTTGGGAATTGTATTATTGATGTAAGGGGATGGTGAGGGAGTTTGGCACATATTTTAGACATGTTTATCGTTACTTTCCAAATTTCTATCTCTTATTCTTTGATAAGTTTAGAATTTCCCTTTGCAGATTTGGGTTTGTCAAGAGAAATACTTTCACTATTGATTTCTCTATTATTAGATCACCATTGCTCACAAGTTTTAATTAACTAGATTTTAAAATACAGTTTTTTTCCCTTTGTATCTGGTCTTAATTGCTTTTATGACTTGGAGGTAAATTATCCACTTCTATGTGAATGCTCAATGATATTTGGTTGCTCCCATGACAGAAAGAAGGTGCATACAAGGGAAAGAAATTCAATGCCATATGCCACTTTTTCAGATTTCAATCTCGAGGATTCCTTCCATCAAAATTTCCAGAACCACGAACCGTGAATCTCTGCCAATACTTGCTTGCCTCTACATCCTCTTGTCTTATTGGTGAGAAGTCAATTTCTCCCATTGATTGTGTGTGTGGGCCAAAACCCTAAATCGAATTTCCCTCAAACTTCAATTCCTAATTCTGTCATCAACATTTAATTTCTGTTTCCCTCAACTGCACCTTGCAAGCTTCTCCTATATTTTAATGGAATAGGATTGTATTTTTTTATGAAATTTGTTCAACAGTAGAGGATAATGGAACGAATATTTAAGAATTTGATACTGAATTTTTTTATGAATTTGATACTGAACTTGTTACTGAATTTGAACAAGATTCAATTTAGTTGTTTTCATGATATTTTCAATGATGTGTGATGTTGAAATTTTTCTGCACCCTCCGGTTAGAATCTGAAACAAACATACGCGAATCTTTGGTGATTGCGTTCGTCAGAAAATGGATGGGATAGAATGTCCAATTGAAGAGGGAGGAGGAGGAGGAGGAGGAGGAGGAGAATGCGATCCTTCAATCTCAATTCCGAGGGGTGGACCCATTTACGTTTCAAATATGGTTACCTCCTGCACTAGGGTCCCTAATTTTCTCGATTCTCTTCTCTCTGAACTTCAGGTATCACTCTCACTCTCATTTTTCTCTCTCAACTTTCTTCGCCTTTCCCCATTGTTTAATATATCTGTTTCTGCAGAATCTAGATGCCGAGTTACGTGAAGATTCCTCTCACCATGATGATGATGATGTCTCGTATGCACTCTTCCCTCATCGTCTTTACTACTGTTCATTCTTCATATATCTTTCTCGTTCTTTACTTGCTAATTGACGCATTTACAGGGTCGACGACCTTAAAGTATTTACAGAGGATGAGTTAATGGATATGGCTTTGAAACAAGTATTTGAGGTGCTCTGTTTTTTTTATAATCTTTTTATTAATAGTTCTTTAATTTTCAATATGATTTATCACTTCAATCAAAGTATTATTACAGGGTAGGGAGAACAACGGAAATCATCCTCCACTTTTGAACCAACCCAATGCAGGGTCAGTCTCTTTTCTCACCCTTTTCCTGTTATTCTCGTGTGCAGATTATTTTAGGGGGGAAATTGCTTTCCTCCCCCGTAGTGTTAGCTGAAGTCAATCCATGTAAAAGAGCAGAATTATTCTAGTCATATTGCTCTTTTTTTTCCGATAAGTTCTTGTCATATTGCTCTTAAGGATATGAGCAGAATGTAGCCCCAAAAAAAGGAAATCTAAGATCAACTTAATTTGGCTACTTCTTTCATTTGTTCATATTCTTTCTCTCGAAGCTTATCAGATATAGTGGTGATCATATGTATCTGTGAACTTTTGTTAAATGCTAAGGAATTATATAGTTGTTGTACTATACTTGTTCTACTTTAACAATAATAAAGTTTATGCATCCTATTCTCTCTCAACTTCTCTTTGCAGTAAACAAATCAAGTAAAGTTTTTTTTTGTTTGATTTGGTAGCAGGTGTCTAAAGAAGTATTCCAGGGGAAAGAGAAGTGGAACAAATAATTCCATTCTTGATGTATGCTAACTCTCTAAAAGCAATTATTTTTCCCCGTAAATATTTGATCTTTCTATTATATTCCTCTTGTTGATTTAATGGCTGAGATGAAGGCTTCGAACTTGAAAATCGGCCTCCCTAAAATATAAGTTTAACATTTTATCTCGGTTTATGAAGAAAACTAAATATTTTTATGTACAAACTAAATCATTTAGTTTCAATTTTTACTCTTATGTTCCGATTACATTATTGAATCAGTTTCAGCTCATGATCAAGTAGGTATAAGCTAGTTAGCTAGTTTAATATAAGCTTATCAAGTGTGTCCTTACCCGATAACCATTTCTTTATTTGTTATCACATTCACATACAATTTTACTAAGTTTGCTATTAGAAAAGGTTAGTTAGATAACTGTTAGAAGCTAATTCACATTGGACTTTGGGATGAATGTGTACCCAAGGTAGTCAAATTCGAGATTCTACCTAAACACGGGAGGGGATTTGAGAATCGTAACTCGTAGAATCGTAACACGATTCGTAAGAGTTTACATATTTTACAAATTTATATAAATGTGTATATAAATTCATAAATATGCATATAAAACACTACTCGTAAGCTTCAATTCAAAATATTAATAAGAAAGCTATTCATAATTCAAAAGTATAACAACTTAACAAGTAATAACTCCAAATAGAAAATTTCAAAACACAACTGTTCAATAAAAAGTGCCGAAGAATTATAAACAGAATAAAAAATAGAACTTAGGTTAATGGAATAAAAAACAAGAGAGTAAAAAATAGAAACAAAATGAATAGAACTAAAACAAAGGTGAATAAATAAACAACATCAATGGTCATAAACAAAAGAACAAAAAACAGAGGTTAACAGAATCAAAAATAAAAGAAAAACAAAGGTTAATAGAACAATATAGAGAAGAGGTGAAATGAAGAAGAAGCAGCAGTTTCTTCTGTTGATGGAAAAACAGAGGCTTGCGTTCGTGAGGTGGTGAAGAAGCAGCAGCGAGTAGCTTGCACCAGTAGCTTGCAGCGAATGTGAGGAGCTGAAGAAGCGGCAGCTTTCGCGAGGAAGAAGAAGCAGCAGCGTTCGCGTTTAAGTTTTTAAAATATTAGGTTTTTTTAGGTAAATAACTAAATATTAGGGTTTTTACTTTGGGTAAAAAGCAAATAGTTAGAGTAACTATTAGTTACTGAGTTACTATTAGGGTTTATTTTAAAACAAACAGGCCCAAAAGCGTGAACCCGACCCGAGAAGCCCATCTTTTGCGAAACAAGTAACACCCAGCACGTTTCCTGCGCGCCGCTTCTGCCGTCTTCACGCTTCAGCACGGCGTCTTCACCGAACTCTCCCAGCTGCGATTTCTACCATGATTGAACTCGCAAAGCTGTCTGAAACACGTAGATTCGTACGTTTTTGCGACTTAGCTCGCGTTTTTGACTACCTTGTGTGTACCCTGATCTGTTTGGACCATTTGGCTATTGAAAAATTCTTAAAGCTTGTTTAGTATTAAATCTGTGCCATCAATTTTTTTCTCTCTCTCTCTCTCTCTCTCTATATCCATTCCCGTATTTTCAGGGGTTTATGTTTCTCTTTGTTGGAAGTCCCGCCAAAATTTAAGACTTCTCTTATATTTGATTATTTCCAGAGTAATTGTGTAGAAAAGGTGGAGAAAGTTGTGAGAATCAAACAGAAGCAGGAGGAAGACAAGGCAGCAGTCAGACTTCATTCATTTAAGTTAGTATTGGGAATATTTATGTGTTTATTCCATTTTCTATTTATGATCTCATTCAGGTATCTTGTCTTTTGGTTTAGTCCTGTCTGCAGGATCAATGAATCTGCCCAAAAATCAGCAAGAACCGAAAGAATGATGTCCCTTAGGTCCACAAGTTCTACCCAAAAGGTTGGCTGAAATTCTTATGTGATTATTGCTTCCTATAAAATCGTTTCGTTCTATTTGAAACACCTTAGGGATGTATCTTACTTTTAGATAAATTAAAGTCATTTTATAGCCTCTTTTATGATGCCTTCTAAACTTTTTGCTTTCTGTGTTGCCTGTCGATACACCTTTTTCAGTTAGATTAAATATTCTTTGAATTTCATCTCCAAGTGAAGCCGTATATGACCAACTAAAAATACTAAAATTTATTAAATCAAATCAGTAGTTACTTGAAGGTTACTTCTATTGGGAGGTTACTTCCAAAGTTTTCTCACTGTTCTATGTATTATTATTAATATTTTCAAACCAGACTTGATGTTGTATGCATTTCCCGGTTTTTTCATGTTCATGTTCGCAATCATTGTCGGTTTAATGTTTTGGAAGGTCAACACAGCGTGCCTTCAGGAACACATACCGGTGCAGTATCCCGAAGTTGTTCTGTCTGTTGAGATTTACCATAATGTTCGAAAGGGTGTCAAGGTATTCAATGCCATGCTGGTGTAATGAAATAAAGTTCAATATCTAATTCTGAAAATGAATTTTGGATAATTACCATCAAAATTGACAAGTGCGGTCTCTGTCAATTTTTTTTTGTATGGATAGACCCAAGAGTTGTTAGTTCTTGGAGGGCAAAGCCTAGCTGCATTGAGGGGCAATATCTATTGTTCAATGGACCAGGTTATGCAGAAAGCTGGGCAGCATGATCCTTCTGGCTATTTTCTCATTGAGGTGTGTACCATTACTTGCTCTTTAATGAGATGGTTATTTCTTCATCGAATTTGACAAAAAACTAGTTTTTTGCAGGATGTGTTTTACACGGATTTGAGGGATCCATCTGCTATTGATTTGACCAGACCTATACTTGATTGGCTCCGAAACTCCAAGGAGGAGGCACAAAAGAAATGGGAATATATTATAAATGGGGAACTACAGCAGAAACAAAAAGCAATCGTGGGTGAAATATCTGGATCACATTTGCCTCAGTTCAGATCTGTTGAGATGCACAAGATACGTTTTTCTGACTTAAGCTTACGACTAGGTGCTGGATACCTCTACTGTCATCAGGTACTTTCTTTTTTCTGCCTCGGGTTTATTATTTTCGTTGTTGCCTTTTTTATATTTTTCATTCTTCTAAAAATTTTGTTTTCAAGTATAACTATCGAAACTTGTGTTGTGGTAATTGAGGGGGAAAATTTGGCCGAGGTTGTGTAGTTTTAGTACAATAGTAGTTTTTAGGCAAAAATACATCAGGGTCCTTTAAGTTATTCGGTTGTAACGAATTGGTCATTTAAGTTTTTTTTGTAACACTTAGGTCCTTTAAGTTACATAACGTTTACACCGTTAATCTTTTTTTAATTTTCCATCCAACTCAGTTAAAATAAAGCTTATGTGGCAGTTATTAAGCTGATATGGACATCAAAGTGCTTATTTGGCAGGTCTAACATGTATTTTTAATTAATTTTGATTAAAAAAGTGTGCACCATGAATGTCAAACCCAAAAACCAAACACAAACCCAGAAACACAAGTCTAAGAATGAAAATCCCCAATTTAATAATCAATCTTCAATCATCAAAACTCAGAAACACTATTAGCCAATTCAATTATAAAACGAAATAGATTTGCCACCACCAAGATCTGCTTTTTCTTGCTTTTTCAAAACCGAAACCTGTTTGCGATTTTTTCCAGATCTATTTTTTCTTTTTCATCTTCATCTTCATTCTTAGACATTTGGGCCAAAGATTGTGGTTTTAACTTTTATGAGATTTATACAGCCCCAGAAATAAGATCTCAAATTTGAAATAAGCCAATCCCATATTTGTTGATAATTTTCTGTGATTTTGCTGTTATCAGAGTAATTCTTAAATAATTTATTTGACCAAGATGCTTTTGGGGTTTTGGGGATAAGAAGAAGGAAGGGGTGGTGTTTATGAGTTCCTGGGTTTTGTTCATGAAGATGTTCATCTAAATTTTAGATTTTTTTTTATTTTTAATAAAATATTAAATAAAAAATTATAAGTCAAATTAAAAATACATGTTGGACCTGCCAAATAAGCATTTTGATGCCCATGTCAGCTTATTAACTGCCACATAGGCTTTTTTTTAACGGAGTTGGATGGAAAATTAAGAAAAGGTTAACGGTGTAAACATTATGTAACTTAAAGGACCTAAGTGGTACAAAAAAATTTAAAGAACCAATTCGTTACAATTAAATAACTTAAAGGACCCTTGATGTATTTTTGCCTAGTTTTTAAAAGGGAAAACAATGGTGGTTTTTATTGAGAGGACAGAACAAAACTTTTGTAACTGTTCTATTTGGTTCCACCTTTTTTTTTTGAATATATGGTTCCACCTTTTTGGTGGAACTAAGATGTCTCACATCTTTAATTTATGTCATGTTCTGATTTATTTTTAATATGCACCAACATAGAGAAGAACTCATGTTTTCTCTTCGTTTTGTCCTGTATTAACATGTGTACCAAACATTGTCTTTATATAGTATATGTAGCATCCGTGACTGATATGATAGATGAAGTTCTCTTTGAGAAAAGCATGTTCTTCAAGTGAATACCATATTGACTATGCAACGAGACAATGCAATGAATATAATATAACGTGCCTAATAAGCAATCAACTTATATACTCTATTACTTAGTCCCGACTAAGATGGTGTTTCATGTTGCCTACCTCTGGCTATAAGGATTCAGGACCCAAACTGATATATATATATATATATATATTGGGGGCTGCTAATTTACACCCACTCAAAAATTAGGTGTACATTACCAAGCCAGCACCTTTTCATTTAGACAAAAAAATCACACTTCCTCTTTTTCTATGCAAATCTTAATAATGGACAATAGTGTAATTTTATATTTCCCATTTTTTAGAAGACAATTAATATTACTAATATTTATGTATTCCATTTCTCCCTCTTAATTATGGCAGCGCTGCAAATCCCAATAGTTTCTGTTTTGTTCAAATTTTTTTTCCTGTACCTTCCTAGATAAACAAATCATGTGCATAACCATGAGTAATGATAGTTAGTTAAAGGACAATTGGATCGGATGATATATTTGCGGCAATGTTTTTCCGGGTGAATCATAATCACGGTGGCTCAATATCGATAGGATTCGTTTGGATTATCCTTTACTTGTACGCGCAGTCAGATCTCTAGCTAGTGTTGTTACTGTGATGATAAGAATGGTTAGTAAAAGGATAATGGCTTTGAAGAAAAGTGGGTGGTCACGTATTTTAATAATCTCCATATCCATGAGTTAGTTATTAGTAGATGATAAACAGGTTCTATTACTTTCTGCTTATTGTAACATTCGAATTGGCTTTGATCAGCGAGTGAAGGTAAGGCTACACTATTGGGAATTGGAGCGCTGCATTAAAAGAGAGGGATGGAATACATATATATTAGTAATATTAATTGTCTTTTAAAAAATGGGAAATATAAAATTACACTATTGTCCATTATTAAGATTTCCATTGAAAAAGAGGAAGTGTGGTTTTTTTGTCTAAATGAAAAGGTGCTGGCTTGCTAATGTACACCTAATTTTTGAGTGGGTGTAAATTAGCAGCCCCCATATATATATATATATATATATATATATATATATATATATATATATATATGCATAAAATTTGTATCCACCAGTGGTTCTTCTTTAAGATGTTATAACTTAGCAGACATTTAACATGGTGTGTTGTGTGTGTACCTGCAGGGTGGGTGTACACATACCTTAGTAATACGAGATATGAGGTTAATTCATCCCGATGATGTACATAATCAGGCTGTTTATCCAATAGTCACTTTTCAACTTAAATTGCGTTTTCAGAAATGTAGTGTTTGCAGAATATTCAGAGCTACAAAAGTGACGGTGGATGACAAATATACACCAGAAAACCCTTGTTATTTTTGTGATCAATGTTTTAGTCTACTGCACTTCGCCGAGGATGGCTCTCCATTGTATACGGACTTCATAGAGTATGATTATAACCATGATTAATTATTGTCAACCTTACCTACAGGCTACAGGCTACAGGCGATTAAACTCCTTTATTCGTTACTGATAAAAAAACTCCTTTATTCGTTGAATTTTGTACCTTTGAAAGGTATAATATCTTCAGAAGCCCAGAGGGCAAGAGAGAAATTGTGTCAGATGCCTACTAGGAGGTGCCTGTTTACAAAATCTTGTATATTACAGCACAAATTTGGTATCTACTGCGATAAAAGTAAATAATAGATAAGTAATTTTATATAATACGAAGAAAACATTTCTAGTAATACGCTTTCTTTTCTTTTAGTTCCAATCGAATCTACTCGTGTGCTATCAACCAGGCACCCCTTCTCCCGAAGTTACGGGGCTATTTTGTCGAGTTCCTTAGAGAGAGTTGTCTCGCACCCCTAGGATCGAAGAACCAGTGTTTACTGAAGAAGCTAAGATACTTGTCCAGTTTCCTATACTCTAAGTAAAATGTATCTAGATTTTTCATTCTCTATAACTAGTAACAAGACCCTACACTTGTTCAATGCATGGATTAAGTAGATTTACCATATAGCTAAAATTATATATATAATAATTAAGTATGCTTTATTTTGTTGATTTAACGAAAATATATGTCAACCAATATGAAAGGCATTGTAAAAATATCTCCACCAACTAATAAAGAATGTAAATACCAAGAAATACATTTACTTAAAAAATGAACATTAAAACATAATGTTGAAAAAGGAAAAATAATGCCTAATAAAAAAAACAGCAAAATAACAACAAATTGAGTAGCCTCCCCTCAACCAAAAGGAAAAATAGTGCCTAATTTTTTAAAAGGAGTTACATTCTTTGCATCCTTGAAACCCCTCTCCCCTCTCTTTGATTTTTATCATTGAAATATATTTTCCCGGTGGTCCTTCACGCTTTTCTAAAATCTAACAAAAAAAAGGGTAAAACATCGGTTTCATAGAAAATTAATCTTTGTCAAGCTTGATTCGTAAACAATTTAATAGAAAATATTTCATTGTCAATCATTGATTTCAGTTCTCTTGCCGACCAAGTAAAAGAATCTACAATTTCTTTAAAATACAGATAAAATAGCAAGTTATAATTTGTGTAATATTTCTCAAATTCACAATCAAATTTTACATAAAAAATAATATTGTGTAAACTACATTATAATGGGGGAGCATCATTTAAATATATGAATTACCAAAAATTATAATATCCCGAGACCTAAAAATTGGGATATTATTCACTTCCTAGCTCTATTAATTTAGGTAATACAAAAACATGACTGCAAATTGTGACAATTGTTAAATTTGACTAAAACCTTATTTCTATTTTTTAAGGAAAATAACATGTTAAGTGTTAATCAGAATATTCGGATTCAAACCAATACTGTTGACCCACTGGAATAAACTACACTAGGATACGAGGGTCGACCCATGTTCTAGATTCAGGATTCCCTATAGTTGCAATTTAAACATAATGGGTGAACAATCCGATAAACATTAAAGTTTTGTTACGTATGATTCCCTATAGTTGCAATTTCTTTAAATTCACCGTTTTTTAACCTTTTATCTTATCTTATGCAATTTCCATCTTCTTTTGGAAGGCATGCCACAATTTATTGTCAACGTTAACTCTTTTTTTGTATTATTGTTAAAGGTTTTTTTGGTAAATCATGTTAATTGAACAATTAAAATGGACAGAATAAATTGTCTGTAAATAATGAAAATTTGATGTGTTATAAAAAATATTCTCATCGTTGTCAAAAAAAAAAAATTCTCATCATTAATTAATGTTATAAAAATTGGCTCTAAACTTTGTTTGCCCTATAAAATTTAGAGTTTTGATTTTTAGTCTCTAATGGCATTTTTATTAACTTTTTGTCTCTACTTATATGTCGTTTGCGCAATTGTCCTCACTTATATATTATTTGCACTTTTGACTAACTAACAGAGGTGATTTTATGCATGTGGAGAGGGGTAATAATTCTAGTTTCATTTGGCGTAGTATTTATGAGGCTCGACTAGTGCTTAATGAAGATTGTAGGTGGATGATTGGAGATGGATCTCATATTCGTGTTTTTGGCGAGAGGTGGCTTTCAAACCGAATTCCTCTCTCGGAGGCTGATTCCCCCCACTTTAATCTGTTCTTACATGTGGCGGACTTAGTGGATCATGAGACTAAGTCTTGGAGAGCTGATATTGTTAACCACTTATTTGTTCCAAATGTTGCAGGCACAATTCTGAACACCCCTCTTTTTGATGCTATTAGCACAGATCGCATTGTCTGGTGGCCCGAACGTTCCAGGCTGTATAGTGTCCGCAGTGCTTATCGTTTGCTTATGGAGAACGTCCTAGATTCTACTTATTTGCATGCTGGTGGAGATTGGAAAGTACTGTGGAAGTTGAAGGATCCCCCCAAAGTCAAACACTTTCTTTGGCGCCTTTGTAGAAATGTCTTACCGACGCGTGCTAACTTGCTTCGATGCCATGTTCTCTTAGATGATGTTTGTCCGTGGTGTGCTGACCCCTCAGAGACGTCACAACATTTGTTCTTTTCTTGTTCCAAAGCTAAGGCATGTTGGGATGTTTTGGGCCTTAGCTCAATGGTTATTGATCATACAACTTCTTATGTTAACACAGGCGCTATCTTCTTCTCCGTTCTTGCTACTCTTAATGAGCAAGACAAAATTGCTTGGTGTATGACATTATGGAGCATTTGGCAGGATAGGAATAATCGCATCTGGGAGAATGCTAATGTGGATGCTAGATCTATTGTTTGGGCAGGTGCTAAACTTTTCTCAGAATGGAGTGCAGCCCGTTCCCCCACGAATCTGCCAGGTAATGTGCCTAGTCCGCCTGTTTCATCCTATATTGATTCTAGTTGGCGCAAACTTCCACCTGGTTTGGTCAAATCTAATGTCGATGCCTCCTTTTCCTTGAGTGCGAACAAGGTTGGGATTGACATGTGCTTGCGAGATGGTCGAGGCTCTTTTATCTGTGCGAGGACTCAATGGTTCTCTCCTATTACTGATGTGCATGTTGGTGAAACCATGGGTCTTTTTCCAATAAGTTTGTAATTTCTGAATTTGGTGCTTTGCTTGGCTTTTGCAAGAGTCTTTTTTCTTTTTTTAATTACAACTCTCATGTTAAGTTTGCTAGGAGGAATGCTAATAAGGTTGCTCACTCTCTAGCTGGGGTGGGCTTATTGTCAGCTAGTCCTCATGATTACTTTGTGATTCCTACATGTATTTCCCCTTTGATTATTAATGAAATGCACTAAGTGCTTATTGTCAAAAAAATACCTTACACCAAAAATTTATGTTTTTATTTAGAATGATTATTTCATGTTTTTCATATTTATTTATTATGATGATTTAAGATGTTTTTTTAAAGACCAACAAAGGAGGTCTTTAAAATGTTTGTCTTCTTATTTTTCATAGACATGGTAAGGGTATTATCTAATTGTACAAAAAAATAAATTGTCTAATTATTAGTAAATTATATTACTCTATGAAGAAGCATAACAATGACATAGGTTTTTCAAAATATCTATCACACGTTATTGTTAGACTGCCCTACTTTATTTTTTTTACATGGATTGTTCTACTTTATTTGTTGACAACTATACTCCACTTTATTGATAAATGCTCATTTATTGATTTTTTCTTCTTTCTCTAACATAGTAAAACAAAACTTTTCTATTTCCCAATTACTTGTAAATTGTAAACCATAATTGTCTAGAAAACAACCATACATGCGTATAGGCCACCGTGTTCGGCAGAAATTAACCATACTAATATTCTAACTTCATTTCTCAATTTATTCTATCAGTTTTACCGACTTCTCATTTTCTTTATTTGTAGACTTCGGATATTCTCTTTCTCCATCTCATTCTTTCTCTTCTTCCTTCTCTTTCAAGGCCAATCCGATCTCTTCCTCCATCTCACTCTTTCTCTTCCTCCTCCGCATTTGATTGATTGTTGTGTGATGATTGAGTTGTTTTGTTGATTGTTTGGTGGAGTCATATGTAATATATGTAATGTAATGTATGCAATATAATATATACAACGTAATGTATGTATGTATGTAATTTAGTGTAATATATGTAGTATAAAATATGTATGTATCTATGTATATATATATATATATATATATATATATATATGAATGTAATGTAATAGATGTATTGTAATCTATGTATGTATGTATGTATGTATGTAATGTAATATATGTAATGTAATGTATGTAATGTACGTACAAAAGTAATGTAATGTATGTATGTATGTGTATGTAATGTAATGTATGTATATATTGTTTGTATGTAATGTATATAATATCATGTATTTAGAATCACAAAAAAAAGTGTCATGTATTTATATCCTAATGTATGTAATATAATGTATGTATGTATGTATGTTTGTAATGTATGTATGTATGCATGTAATTTGGTGTATTGTATGTATGAATGTAATGTATGTAATGTAAACTATGTATGTATGTGTGCATGTAATGTATCTATTATAATATAACAAAGAAAAAAAGGAAACTAATAATAAAAACTTGTTATGTATAAGAAGCAAACAGCTAGCAATGAATTTTGTATCTATAATCTATAAGTAAGTAGATCCTAACTGGCGAATCTTCTATTTAAAAGAGAGAAGATTTGTCCGACATTCCTCTAATTTGAATAGTTATATATCTCTATCTCATTTTCCGATCCTAATACTTAAATTCAGCGAAAATCTCAATAACCTCAAGTCTCTTATTTTGTGAAAGCAGAATGTGGCCAGTAAAACATTTAGTTATGTTGATCATCATCAGCCTTCTTTCTTCTCTCTTGCAAGCACTTGTTTTTGTAGTAAAGAAGGTAATTAAGCTTTATGTCAACACTCTTTATCACGTGAACCCATTTTATCAAAGTTAGCTTTCATATTTTTGCTCTGTGCAATTATTGGTTAAATTATGGATTTACAACTCGGTTAATAATATCTTCCTTTTTTTGGTTACTCTTAAAGTCTTACATAGTGTACTTGGGATCACACAAGCATGGTGAAAGAGTTACAAATGCTGATTTTGATCGAGTTACACAAACTTGTCATCAATTTCTTCAATCTTATTGAGCAATGTACATAACTAGCTCGCTACAAATGAAACTTAAATTGCATTCATTCACTTTTTTGTATTTATTAAAATAGAATGAATGTTGGAATGTAATGCAGTTATGAGAAAGCAAAGGAGGCAATGAAATATTCTTACACGAGAAATATCAATGGTTTTGCTGCAACACTTAAAGAAGAAGAGGCCGCTAACTTTGCAGGTAGTAAAATTAGATGGCTAGTTAGTGTGATGAATAAAGTTCCAAACCTTATTATATACCTGAAATTGTTAAATGGTGCTTGCTTGTTTGATGTAGAGCATCCCAACGTTGTGTCGGCATTCTTAAATCGAGGAAGAAAATTACACACTACACTCTCGTGGGAATTCATGTCAATGGAACACAATGGTGTCGCTCCCTCTGATTCTATCTTTAGAAAAGTTAGATACGGCGAAGATATCAGGAACCTTAACAGTGGTAATTAATTATGATTATAATTGTAAATTTACATTTATATTCACGTGTTTGTTACTGCACAAATTTATATTCACAATTACCTTAAGTTAGCAGAGTCTACAAATTTTTTAAGTTAGCATTATCAATTATGCTCCTAAGAAGTGTCACTTCACAAAAAATTGTGCAACAAATAATTATGTTAACTAGCGTCTTGACCCGTGCGCTGCACAGGGGTAAAAACTCTAGTTAATATAGAATTGTTTTTTGTTCAAATTTGTTTCTTAAACTCCAACATGAGAAAACATTGTTTAAAATGAAGGTAAGTATGAATTAAAAAAAGTGTAATAAAGGCGATTGTGAACTTAAAAACTAAAATAGAGTGTGTACATATTTGTCACAAAATTATTTTTTTCGCCAAATCAGTTCTTGAGCAATGAACTCTGATCTGAGTATTTGAACGGTTAATTTTTTTTCCCGAATCCTAAAGTTCCCCAAAACACCCTGCATAGCATCACACTTTACGTATTTTGTCATGAAATCATATTTTTTTTCACCAAACCAGTTATTGAGACACAAACTTTGCATATTTGAATAGTTGAATTTTTTTGCAAAAACTAAAGCATAAAAAAACACACTACTTAGCATCATACTTTACATATTTTGTTTTTAAATTATTTTTTTCACCAAACCAACCACAGAGGAACAAACTTTGAGTATTCGAATCGTTAAAATTTTCGATATTGAGGAATGAACATTGAGTATTTTAACGGTTAAATTTTTTTTCGAACACTAAAGTATCTCAAAACACGTTGCTTAGCATCACACCTTACGTATATTTTCACGAAATTATATTTTTTTTCACCAAACCGGTTATTAAATTTTGCATATTTCAATAGTTAGATTTTTTTGCGAACACTAAAGCATCCAAAAACACACTATTGCTAACACTAAAGCATTCAAAAACACACTAATTAGTATCGTACTTTACATATTTTGTTATGAAATTTTTTTTGTTCACCAAAAAGGTTACTCAGAACAAACTTTGCGTATTTGAAGAGTTTAATATTTTTTGACCCCTTAAGTACCTCAAAATACACCGTTTTGCATTGTACTTTACGTATTTTATTACAAAATTACTATTTCTTTTCAACAAATCAGTTATTGAGGAACAAACTTTCCGTATTTGAACAACTAAAATTTTGTTCAGACTCTAAAGTACCTCAAAACACACTGGCTAGCATCACATTTTACATAATTTAATACAAAATTAATTTTCTAAGTTTTAATGTACTCCTAAAAATAAAAATATAAAAAGAAGAAAAAGAAAAAAAAACACAAAGGGGAGCGGGAGACTCCCTAAGATTTATATTATAAAGATGTTGGTACTAAACTTTGATTTGGTTGAAATATTCGTTCTCTAATTAGGTGTATGGCCAGAATCTCCGAGCTTCATAGATGAGGGGATGAGACCCATTCCTTCAAGGTGGAAAGGAACTTGTCATACTGATATTAATGGTTTCTGTTGCAATAGGTAATAGTCATAGTCATAGTCATTGTAAAAATTGATATCACCCATCATCTCATGAAAACAAATGTAACACTTATTTCTTCATTGATGCAGAAAGTTGATAAGAGCAAGGTACTTCATTAGAGGTTATGCTGTAGAAGTGGGGTCAAAGGTATTAAAAAACATAATGTTCAACACTGCAAGAGACAATAAGGGTCATGGATCTCACACACTATCGACAATAGGAGGAATTTTTGTTGATGGAGCAAATGTTTTTGGGTTTGGTAATGGAACTGCTTAAGGCGGTTCTCCTAAAGCCAGACTTGCTACTTACAAGATTTGTTGGGATCAAAGGCGGTATGTGTTTTGATACTGATATCATGGGAGCCTTTGATATGGCGATACATGATGGTGTTGATGTTCTTTCCCTCTCTCTTGGAGACGATCATGGTGTTGATTACTTTCATGATCCTATTTCAATTGGAGCATTTCATGTTGTTCAGAAGGGTATCACTATGTTGTGCTCAGCTGGAAATGATGGATCAACACCTGGAAATGTTATAAATGTTTCTCCATGGATATTAACTGTTGCTGCAAGCACCTTAGACAGAAAGTTTGATACTCGTACTGTTGTTCAACTCCCCAATGGATAAAGCTTCAAGGGAGCAAGCTTTTGTAAACCTAATTTTCCGGAAGAAAAGCTTTACCCACTCATTCCAATTGCTCCAGCCTCCAAAGCAACAGAGTTCTTTTCCAGTCTTGCAGTCACACCTCTAAGACAAACCAGTATTTTGCCCTTCGCCTTATTGGGGTCAATGGTTCATTTCTTACACAGAGTAATACACAAGAACAAAGGCAACATCAACATGCATGTTTTGTTACTATTTTTCCACTTTCAAAAGCCCTAAAAATGATAGACATATCATTGGATAAATAAAAAAGTTGTAGTAAAATACTCGTGTCTTACGCGTTTTCAATTGATGCTTCATCTAGTTTTGCCCAGCAACACTAATGAGTGGGTAAATATTTTCTTTCGGAAAATTAGCTTTAGAAAAGCTTGCTCCCTTGAAGCTTTGTCCATTGTGGAGTTGAACAACAATACGAGTATCAAACTTTCTTTCTAAGGTGCTTGCAGCAATAGTTAATATCAAAGGAGAAACATTTGTAACATTTCCAGGTGTTGGTCCATCATTTCCAGCTGAGCACAACACAATGATACCCTTCTAAACAACATGAAATGCTCCAATTGAAATAGGATCATGAAAGTAATTAACACCATGATCGTCTCCAAGAGAGAGGGAAAGAACATCAACACCATCATGTATCGCCATATCAAAGGCTGCCATGATATCAACATCAAAACACATACCGCCTTTGATTGGTTCCCAACAAACCTTGGAAGTAGCAAGTCTTGCTTTAGGAGAACCACCTATGACTCATATTGTCTCTTGGAGTGTTGAACATTATGTTTCTTAATACCTTTGACCCCGCTCCTGCAGCATAACCTCTGTTGAAGTACCTTGCTCCTATCAAATTTCTGCATCAATGAAGAAATAAGTGTTACATTTTGTTTTCATGAGATGATGGGTGATATAAATTTTTACAATGACTATGACTATGACTATTACCTATTGCAACGGAAACCAGTGCTATCAGTATGACAAATTCCTTTCCACCTTGAAGGAATGGGTCCCATCCCCTCATCTCAGAAGCTCGGAGATTCTGGCCATACACTTAATTAGAGCACGAATATTTTAATCAAATCAAAGTTTAGTACCAACATTAACATAATTGTTTGTTGCACAAATTTTTTGTGCAGCGACACTTCTTAGGAGCATAATTGATATTGCCAAATTAAAAAATTTGTAGACTGCGCTAACTTAAGGTAGTTTTTTTTTGTTACCATGTTTTTGGTGCGCAGTTTCCACCGGCTTTGCCGATGATTAATCTACGCCGGGGAACTTGGCTGACCACGAGTACCCGGCTTTGTCGGCCCGTGTGGTTCTCCCCTCCCAACAGAGTTTTTGGCACACCCAAGATTCAAACCCGAGACTTTGGGGTGGAGTCCAAGTCCAGTTACCACTTGGACCAACCCTTGTTGGTCTAACTTAAGGTAGTTGTGAATATAAATTTGTGAAGTGACACACACGTGAATATAAATGTAAATTTACAATGGTCGAAGACAAGAATGAAATAGGAATCATAATCATAATCAATTAATTAAACCCTAGTTATCTCTTTCAACCTCCTCTCCACTCTACTCTTCTCTTCCTTCTTGCTCACCAACTAGAGGTGAGTGGTTTTGGGGTCGGTTTTTTATGTGAAACAACCCCTTCAGTATTATTTTTCTATCTTCTTTAATCTAAATAAGTGGTTTCCACGTAAATCTAGCTTTTATTTTGTATTTTTTCATGATTTCATCGTCCGAGTGCACTATTATTGTTGTTCGTCGTCTTGGTGGGGCGTTTTTGATTTCTTGTGTTACGGTGTTCGTTTCCTTTAGATCGACAGATCAACTTTAATCAACTGCAAATTCAACCACGGCTAAGCCCTCAAAGTTACGGATCCAGAGACATGTGTATTCCAGTGATTTTTTTTGTTAGGATTGTAGACATTTTGCCGTTTCATGCTAGTAACTTGGGTGTTGTTAGTTTATTCGCAAATTCATCATTTTCAAATTTTAGCAATCATAAATTTGTATTAATTTTTAGGGTTAAAGGTATGTTTCGTCCCTGCAAATATCACAATAATCCAGTTTCGTCCCTGTAAAAAAAAAAGTTTTAAAACAGCCCTTGCAATTACCAAACGCTTCTAGTTTCGTCCCTGCTGTTAACTTTCCATCCAAAAAACTAACAGTTGCCACGTCATCAACCCTTGCCCAAAAAAAAGTTTTAAAACAACCCTTGCAATTACCAAACGCTTCTAGTTTCGTCCCTGCTATTAACTATTCATAATCTTCAGCCTCTTGATTGTCTTCTTCAAACCCATGTGGTAACTAACAACTGTTTCATCTTAGTTGCAAACAAGGGTATCAAACTAAAATAAAAGACATCTAACAAAACTACTCAATGATATTTTATTATCAATTTCCCCAAGTTATCAATCTCATATTTCCATGCGCCTAAAATAAAAGACATCTAACAAAACTACTCAATGGTAATTCTGCAACTGTTGGCATAACTGATCATGCCCAAGATCATTTGGGTGATGTTGTCTATGTTGAGTTGCCTGAAGTGGGAGCTGCAGTGACACAAGGAGATGGTTTTGGTGCAGTTGAAAGTGTGAAGGCAACCAGTGATATTAACTCGCCTGTTTCAGGAAAAGTGGTTGAAGTTAATGAAAAGCTTAGCAGTTCTCCTGCTTTGGTGAGTTTCATTGCCTGATTCTTAGAGTATTTTCACATTTAAGATAGGATCTGTGAGCTGAGTGTATGTACATTTTTTAATTTTTATTTTCATCTCCATTTTGTACTTTCTTTATCAACCAAGTGTTTTTATACTTTCCTACGTTTGTTATACAGGTCAATTCAAGCCCCTATGAAGATGGATGGATAATTAAAGTTGAATTGAGTGATAGTGGTGAACTTAACAAATTGATGGATTCAGAAAAGTACACCAAATTCTGTGAAGAAGAAGATTCCCATCATTGATAGCGTTGCCAATTATCTTTCAGCATTCCCCATGGTGTAGATCATCTCAAATTGGGAAGCCTAGAATTGTTCTTTTTCTCCTTTTGTCTTTGTCTGTTTTGACTATTTTTTTTTTTGCACGAGCTTCTGATTCAGTGGGCTGATATTCTCACTCTTTGCAATGGAAATATGAGATTGATAACTTGGGGAAATTGATAATAAAATATCATTGAGTAGTTTTGTTAGATGTCTTTTATTTTAGTTTGATACCCTTGTTTGCAACTAAGATGAAACAGTTGTTAGTTACCACATGGGTTTGAAGAAGACAATCAAGAGGTTGAAGATGATGAATAGTTAATAGCAGGGACGAAACTAGAAGCGTTTGGTAATTGCAAGGGTTGTTTTAAAACTTTTTTTTGGGCAAGGGTTGATGACGTGGCAACTATTAGTTTTTTGGATGGAAAGTTAACAGCAGGGACGAAACTAGAAGCGTTTGGTAATTGCAAGGGCTGTTTTAAAACTTTTTTTTTACAGGGACGAAACTGGATTATTGTGATATTTGCAGGGACGAAACATACCTTTAACCATAATTTTTATGCAATCTATCAATTCGCAACGAATAAATATATATTTTCGGTCATAAAAAAGTATGATTAGCCAATATAGTATACACATTGCTCAACGCCTATTGAGGCCTAATGCGAACGTTAAGGAGATTTCAAATTTTGATTATGTGTTGTGTGAAAACATGATGTGCAAGTATACAGTCGCAATGGGTAATAAATAGTAAGTATAGATCGTTCTCATGATGATTGTGAGTTTTTTTTTCTAAATTTAAATTAGTAAGTAAGCTAGTGAGTACAAACAAAAGAGAAAATAATCATGTGATAAAGCATTTTATAAAAATAACAAGTAATGTATAGGAGCGAAGAAGCTGATGAAAGTAGCTTCTCCATTTTGGGCATAAAAATGATTTTTTTAGAAAGCTTAAACAAACACTACTAAAAACCTTTAAAATGTTTTTTCAATTAAAAAAGTGATTTTGACACCAAAAAATCTGTAACAAAGAGGCTCTCAAGCTTGGTAGTAGAAGTTAACATCGACAAATATGTCCCACTTAGAAAATTGTGAGGATATTTTATTTTTTGACCAAAATTGTGAGGATATTTTTATTAAATAAAATGTTCAGTATCTTTTGAATGTTCTTCTCTCTCATTTATCGCATGAGATTTTTTCAACAAATTGATCATTTTTAGACATAATTTTTCTTTAGAAAGCTTAAACAAACACCACTAAAAACGTTAAAAAGGATTTTTCAACTAAAAAAGTGATTTAGACAACAGACCCAGGGCCCGTTTGTTACAGATTAAAAAATAAGTAATTTTGTTGTTAAATAGTTTAGAGATTAGTTTTTAGGGATTTTTAAGAAAATGAGAAGTTGTTTCGTGTCTGTATAACTGACTGAAAATCACTTATTTTAAAAAAGAAATTCTTTAAAAATGTTTTTTATGAGAAGCTACTTAAAACAGATTCTCATTTGAAGCGGTTTTTAGATTAGTTTTAGATTCTCGTTTTTTTTTGAAAAACTGTAACAAACGGATAAAAAACTTATAAAATAGATTATTTTTTTAAAAAGATGATTAGTCTTCAAAATAAGCTATAACAAACGGGCTCTCAAAATCTCTATTTTAGTTTGACGTGGTATTTGAAAATTTAAACTTGGTTGTAGCCATAGATGTTTGAGTTTTTTTGTACCCCCATCATCTCTCATATACCCCCATCACATCCCATATACCCGAAAATACCCCTGCCCAAATAACAAAGCAGATTTACCTCAAATAGGGGGTACCTAATAGGTAAATCCGACTTTAAAAATAACAAAGCGGATTTACCTCAGATGAGGATACATCAGCTTTGTTATTTTTCAAATCGGATTTACCTAGTGGGTAGATAAATCCGATTTCCCTAAAAAAAGGAATTCGGATTTACCCCACCTAAGGTAAATCCGATTTTGTTATTAAAAATAATTGTTTTTTATTTAAATTTTTAAAAAAGGCTATAAAAATGCTACTAAAAATCCATTAAAGAGTCAAAACTAATCAAAAAATTATCAAAACACCACTAAAAGTCTAATAAAACCAAAATATGTTTATGCAAATTTTTTTAGATTTTTTGGAAATTATGAAAAATTAAAAAAATTAATAAAAAATAGTAAACGATGGAATTTGGGATTCTGCGGTCCCTTATCTTGAAAGAAGTGCCTTCTTGAGGAGTCTTGATCGTTGATTTTTTTTTCGGATTTAATGGCTGTGGTTTCATTACAATTTGAGCAGATTGCCCGAGAACCAATTTTTTAGCCTAAATTATTCGCTCGACGTACAACATCGTCACGTGGTAACGAACTACACACTAAACAGAACCAAAAGACGGTCGAAATTCGTATCTGATTTTTTAATTGATTTATTTATTTATTAATTAGGTAAATCTGGATTTATTTATTTATTAATTAGGTTAACAAAGCGGATTTACCCCTACATAAGGTAAAATCCGCTTTTGTTATTTAAAATCAGATATACCTCCAATGTTGAGAAGGTATTAATTGACGAAGGAAGCTCGGTCAACATCATGTACTAGGCATGTTTCGGAAGATTACAAATGCCACAAATGGAGCAAATCTCATCCTCTTCATTATTGAGTTAAGATAAGAGAGTTCAGGTACAATTAGAGATTTTAGCCGAATTTAAATATGAGGATCAGGAAATCAGATAGGAGGAATGCACACAAATCTCTTCTCTCTTATAAATAGAACATTCTTTAGTGAGGCTGTACTTATTTATAGGCACTGTCTACGTTGCTGCTTGCCTACTTATAGATAACAAGTTGTATGATTAATTTCCACTTTTTCTTTGTTAAGTTTAAATCCACAAACCTACTGCTCTTATTTTTGTGATCAATGTTTTAGTCTACTGCACTTCGCTGAGGATGGCTCTCCATTGTATACGGACTTCATAGAATATGATTATAACCATGAATAATTTTTGTTAACCTTACCTACAGGCGCTTAAACTCCTTTATTCATTGAATTTTGTACCTTAAAAAGGTATAATATCTTCAGAAGCCCAGAGGGCAAAAGAGAAATTGTTTCAGATCAGATGCCTACCAAGAGGTTGCATGTTCACAAAATCTTGTATATTACGGCAAAAATTAGGTACTAACTGCGATGAAAGTAAATAACAGAGAAGTAATTTTATATAATACAAATAAAAATATAGATACTAGATTATGTTGTTTACTATTTATAGAGAATAATAAAAATATAAACATTAGATTTAGAGGATAGGAAACTGGACAAGTATCTTAATGTTTTCTTCGTATACAGCAAGCACTTGATGGAGTAGGGGCATCAGAAGCACGTTTTGAACATAATCTTTGTGCCATCTTTAAAAGCCCCCCAAATTTGGATAAAATTGGGTTACAAAGGCACTTGTTATTATAAAATCCCCTAAAAAATTTACCATGATTGTCGCGAGTCAGGCTCCCACAAACTTTGCATATACATTGTGATCAGGCAATCGGTCAAATCCAAAATATATATATATATATATATATATATATAGCAACATAGTACCAATCAATCAAGGGTCAGACAAACATGATATCCTAAATGAGAATGTATGCTCAAACAGAAACATATACAAGAATCAGAAAGATTACAAAAGAAGAAGAAGAAGAAGCAAGCCTGATACAGGAGGGCAGGGGGATAATGGCCAAAGGAAACAACTCTAGGAGCGTTTCATTTACAGATTGCATACCTGCAAGCATGTATCAAACGCTGCAAAATGTTCCTTTGATTTTCGCCGCGAACCTTCTATTGCTGATATCTGAAAATGACTGATACAAAGCAGGAACCATATACAAAAAGAATCATCAATCTCTAAAATATAGAATCTTTACACTGGTGGAATTGCAACCTATAAGGTGCATGGACCCATAACTAATACCAAGAAACTTGGAAGACTAAAAGTACAATGAGACCCATCTATTGATTGATGTTGCATTCTCGTAAATAAACAAGATCATAATCGACATACTTTGTCCAATAACCTCGAAACTTGGGAATACTTATCTCAAGCCATGGTTTCATGTTTCCATTGAAGTGTATAACAGCCGCCTGTTCAATATCTTTTTGGTTGACATTGGGGTTGTAGCCAAGACCCAAGGCATGCCATGATCGGTTCAGCGGGAAAGTGCGTTTCCAGAATGTTATAAGACCGGGTGGCAGCGTTCCTAACTTCCATAGTTGTCTATCATGATTCTGTAGTCAGATTAATTAGAAAGGAAAAATCAGTTACGAAATAGACAACAATTTAGAAAGAGACAAGTTAATAGGTGCATTTCACTTCATTTAGCCTTAAAAGAAGCACCGAGTTTCGGATAAAGTAGATGTCAATTTGTGATGTTTTGGAAAAGTAAACCAGTGTGCTTACCAGCTTCTGCCAATTGTGATACACCTCTGTGATGTTTTGCTTCTTCCATTGAACTAAATCAAAAATATTCATACCATATGCCCATCCACAAGCACGAGGGTCAAAATTGTTTGCAATAAGAGGATTTGAGAAGTTGAGGTAACGATCAAAACGATGGAAGCTTTCTGAACAAGTTTCAACTGCACCATTTACATTGCCCTTTAAATTAATTGACCAAAGACCAGTCAGATCCTTCTGCACAACCACATCATCATCCAAGAACAGCACTTTGTTCAGCTTTGGAAAGATCTCGGGCAAGTAGAAGCGGAGGTGGTTCAATATAGATAAATACTTTGGATTGCGAAATTTTAGGTTTGAATCAGAAGTTGCCCGATGAGTCTTAAAGTAATAATTTATCATAGAAGGAGAACCCAACTGCTTAAGAACCGGACTGTAACTAGAATTCAACCATGTAAAATCTTCAATATTCTGAACTTCAATTGCTGCCTTTCCTGGAGGATGCACCAAAAACCACATCCTCATTGCCACGTAATTGAGCCTATCAGTAACAATATGGAAAACATGTTTTGAGGCATCCTGCAAATTTATTAAAATAACATTATTAGTGTGGTTTTAATCAGAAATAATAGTGCCACCATCGATGTAGTAACATTTTAGTTTTTTTTCTTTTCATTTTAATTCATCACCAACTCAAGCCGAATAAATTAGTTTGTGCCAAAATAGACAGAATAGTAATGTAATTTCTGAGATATACCAAATTTTCTTTGGTGTTCCATAATCCTTGCTAATAAAAACAAATCAAGAAATTTCTCTGAAAATAACTTACCTTAGCATGGGTAGCGGTAGAATTCACAACAACAGCTGTTGCCAATATGTTATCTGAGAATATTGCGTAATGGTAAAGTCCAGGGTCTTCTAACTTCTCTTGATTGGGGAATTGTTGCTGAGAAGAATTCAAGTCATAATATTCAGTTGTAAGGCGCAACGGAAGACAATGGAGACTTTTGGGCAGCGTTTTTGCTGTCAACTGTGTTAAGAATAAGGTCTGCTTCTTGTGCACACGAAGCTGCTCCTCTGTTGAGTGGAGTATAGCCCTAAGCTTCTTCACAGCGACAGCACAATCATCTTGAATTTGCCTTCCTTTCATCAATGATTGCCCCATTGCCTTCATTCTTTCATTTGCACTGCATTAGGATAATTACAAATATAAATTTAGACCGAACAAAATGTAGCTTTGCAGAATTAATCTATTCAGCATGTTTATATGCAAAAGTAGGATAAACTTAAAAGTTGAATCAACTAACTAACGAACTTCACAGCTATAACAACGTGGGAAAACCCGTTGACATGTGTAACAATATTCTTACTTCCTTGGCAAGTCAGAATCTTTGCTTGCATCTCCAAGTGTTCGCGAAACTTCCTTTACCCGTAACCGAAGCTCCCGAGTGAGATGGGGATTGTTCCGTATTGCCTGAAGGGAAAGATATACCTTGGCCTGGATGAGCTGATCCTTTAGTTGCTGTATGCGAGCATCAGATGGGGTTTGGCCATTATGCTTATTATTTTCTTGTAATAATATGGGTCCTTTATTGTTTACTTTGCTAGAAGATTCAGTACGTTGTTGCCCTTGCTTAGTAACCTGAAAGTAAAGAAGAAAACTCCAATCATTACATTACATTAATGTAATTCTCAGAGAAGTGTGTATGAAAAAAAAAGTAATATATGTTGATGGCAGCACTTTTTGTTCTTTTTCCATGTTAAGGGAGCTAGCCAACCAGGGAAGGAAATGATTGAAATTATACAAATATGTACTGGACCACCAAAAATTACCATATATGAAGAGTTCAAATAATAATAAATAAAAAAACTATCAGTCAACATGACATCTATTCATTCTGATTGTTTCAGACTTGAACTCTAACTTGAGACATACTTGTGAAAGCCAAAACAATAAAGATAAGCATGGTAACAGGCGAAAAAATAAAGAAGCAAATATGTCACTTACTGTAGTTTCAGATGCCTGATCAGAAGCAAGAGATGATATAGTAAGTTTCCTAACATTGGCATCAGCATCAATAGCATCTTCCCCATTTATACTATCATCAGTTATATCAGCTTTCTTCAAGTAGCTACTTTGATTTTCTTTCTTAATAATTCCATCTGTCACCAGTTTGACGGGGTTCTCTCCTTTTGTTTGTCCTACCTCGTGTGTTGCCGACAATACCCTGGAAGATACATGCTCTCCTGATTTCAACAAAGTGCAAATCGATCCAAGTCAACCAAATAATTAAAAAAACTAGTGATTGAAAATAGAATAAACAGGACCCCATAAGAAAAGGGGAGGTGAAAATAATGTTACTGAAGAACAAGAAGAGACCATAAATATACCTTGAGGCACATTATGTGTGTTGGAAGAGTCCTCTGAAAATACAACTCCAATTGGTTCCTTAAGGACTGTAGAAGTTTCCTATGTCCAAAATGAGAAATTTCATCAAGAAATTAAGTTCATCAGCATATGCAGGTATGCAGGGAAATTTCTAAACAGAAAAGGAAAAAGCAAAGCTGGAAAAATTACCTGGGGTAGCAGATTTAAATGACCAGAGTCTGCAGCATTAACAGCCTGACACAAGTTAACAAGAGAAAATGCAACTAATTCAGAGATCTCAGTCTACAGAAATAAAAAGAATCCAAGTATTTCTTAAGGAAAGTAATATATTACTTACAAAAGCATTTACATCTTCAATAAACTCTTGCTCAGCTGCAGAATGCATATAAAAGGCAAACAATCCAAAGAATTCAGCTTAATAGGAGATTCAGAAACATTAATTAATTAAAACAAAGTAAGTTCGAAGCAGTTAGCAAAGTAATGAAGAAAACAGACCGGAGGGGTAGTTGAAGGTGCTGAGACGATCAGTGTATAGCAGAATTGGAGCAACAACAGTAATGCAAAGCAACAACAACACAATATTTCTGGTGACCGCCATTTCTACTCAAACCGCTCAAGGAGCTGATGATATGGGTACGACCAAATGAAGAAATTCAATCAAAGATAGAAACTTTTTCAGCAGAAAAACAAACCCAGTTAATTACTTTTTCTCATGGGCGCGTTACAAATCTGAGAAAGAAGTGAATCTGAATGACTTACGCATTTTAAGGTGGGAAAGAGAGAAGAGAAGGGTGGGATGAGATGAGAATGTGGCCTGAAACAAAGGACCGTTCTACAAAACAAAAAGCCCCCTATTTATTTATTTATTTATTTATTTGTTTGTTCCAGAAAAAGAGAGAAGAAGATGACGTTGAATAATGAATAAAGCAAATGCAATGAAAATTGATGAAGATGTGTGTGTGCGTGAGAAAGAGATGACACCAACATAAAATAAATAAATTCGGAGTACAACTGTTAGCTTTTAGGTAGTTGTCTGTCTGTGACTGTAGTATGTGTGTGGGCTGTGTTTTTCTTACAAAATAAAAAAAAATAAAAACATAAAAACATTATGATTTTTTTTGACCAAAAAAACACAATATGATTCAATCTCACAAAAATGGAAATAAAATAAAATTAATACTACAGTAATCTGTGATTATAAATTAAAAATTGTGTTTTTCTTTTCTTAGCACAATAATAAGGAATTTAATTTTTACTGATTAAATCCCTCAAAAATGGGAATAAAAAATAATATTAAATAAAATAGTGTTTTTCTTATTGGAATAATAAAGAATTTAATTTATATGCATAATCAATCTTGCAAAGATATGTGAGGTTGATTATATATATATATATATATATATATATATATATATATATTTTGATGTAGAAAGATATTTAACACATGCATGATATGTTTTTAGATATTTTTTTGGTACATAAAGAAGACAAAGCCAAACAAGAAACTAAAAATCCGTTGTCAAAAAAAAAAGAAACTAAAAATCTACATTAACATTTTGTGGCTAAGATATCCAGAAAAAACCATCAAATCGAAGCTGTTGCAGGTCCTTTGAGAGATCGTTTAGGACTTGTGAACTCATAGTTTCCATGTTGATGTTGTGGTTGGCTAACCAATCCACACATATATTCCTTCTCTCAAGGTGTGAGTGACTTTGACATGCCAATCAAGAATAGTAATTTGGGAATACGTCGTATAAAGGTGGAGGAGAAAACTCTATAGTCATTTTATAATAGTATCCAAATTAAGTCTTTGAGTCATTCCAAATGGTTAGTTTAGACACTCCCGCTTTCTGAGCCATATCAACCCATACAACTCTATGTGTAAAGCACCACAATTGCCAACATCATTGATGAAACCTTTAGTTCATCTTCCATATGAATTCCTCA
The DNA here is from genome assembly GCA_039519185.1 of Astragalus membranaceus. Taxonomy (NCBI): domain Eukaryota; kingdom Viridiplantae; phylum Streptophyta; class Magnoliopsida; order Fabales; family Fabaceae; genus Astragalus; species Astragalus membranaceus. The sequence goes on along the minus strand of CM076851.1, from coordinate 141,906,844 downwards.
ACAAATTGGCACATCTAACACAATTCATTTGAAGTTTGCAAGCTCCATTACAATTAGTTTCGTTCACTCAATTGGTGGGGTGTCCACCCTCACTAAAGTATCTTTTGTTGGTCTATTACCCAAGCTCATGTGTAGAAGAGATATTTTTGATATAATGCAAAAATCAGATAAATGGTATGTTGGGGTCACCCTCTCTTTGAAACCTTTGTTCAAATATTGACTTGTTGCGCCACTTCCATGGATATCATCATGAGACCATGAATGTTGTTGGCTAGGGGCCACCATGGACACTCTTCATAGGGGTATTTATATTGTAAACACCCAATAATTGATGCTAAGCGAAAAGAAATGGTCAGTATAAAGACAATAAGTTTAACAAAACCTTGGGTAGCAAAGACACAATCCCTCAAAAACATGGAGCGCATGCACATATTCTAATAGCAACTCTGAAAATAATAAGCTGCTATTCTTACTGTGGCAAATTCGTCACGAAAATCTAGGCTTTTGGCACCTTTGCGAAACCAATATAATTGTCCCAGTAAAATTCTCATTATTATAAAAAATAGAAGTGTTAGCAACACTCTCTCCAAAAATCACACTATGATTCATTAGCATTCATGTCAGTCTCACTAAATTAATGAGTCCATTTCCAAATGTGAGACCCATATGAATTTTAACTAATCATAAAATGAGTATTAGAGAAAGAATATTACTAGCACTTTTCATTAAAAATAGTGTGGCTCGGGGCATCACATTCAAGTGTGGCTTCCCTGTTCGTTGCCCAATAAATAGAGCTGGAAAAATTTGCAGCCCCAACCGAGGCAGTCCAAAAAAACTCGACAAAAGAAAACACTAATTCCGTAAATCCCTCCAGATTTGGATTTGGTTGAGTCAAAATTACAGAAATGGATTATAGTTATAAGGTTCTATTTGTCTCCCTAAATAAAGGAGGATGAAGAAGAAACAAAATCTCTATTTTAGTTTGACTAGTTGAATTGGTATTTGAAATTTTGAACTTGGTTGTATAGTTGTAGGATGCTTTTTTTGTTTACTATGTTATTGGTGCGCAGTATCCACCATTTTTTTTCAAAAACATAACTCTGAAATACCCACATTTGCCATGAAAAACATTATTTCGTCAATTTTGAAATATTTCATCAATTATGAACTTAATTGTTTTTTTCAACTCTCATTAATTATCATATCTTCCCCAAGTAAAGAGAGAACACCATCATTGTAATATGTGTAACTAGTGAACTTATACTCTTTAATAATTTTTATATTACAATATAAAACATTAAACGATAACTATGCATACATTTTATTTTTCAAATTCACAAATTGTAGTTCTTCCAAGTGGGGAATAACTATGCATTTTCTTTTTTCCCAATCTCCCAAGAATATAGAGAGAAAAAAAAGTGATCCTAAATAAATTATTATAACATCACATATTTAATATGCTAATAAACTCCTCCAATTATAATTGGACTTCTAACATAGTGTTTACCATCTGACCAAGTTAGTCCTCCAAATGCAGTAGCCACACCTGATCTCGTAGCTTCAACCGTCACCTTAAAGCTCTTCTCTCCACCAATGCTCTCAAATTTCAAGATATCAGGCTGCACAGATATGGAAAATCCCACCGGTACACGGAGGCTTGCGGTGTACGTGCCTGGTGAACCAACATTTTTCAACTTTCTGGTCAAAGTAACCAAGCCATAAAGCTTAGGTATATTGTTATTGTGGGGTAATTGAAATACAGGATGTTTATGTCTAGACAACAAGGAGGAGTAGGATACAACGTTTTAATCTGGTTATAGTTATAACCAATGGCACAAAGAAAGTTTAGGTAATCATCAATGGCCAAATCATAGACCAAGCCAGGAGCCATTGCACGATTTGGTCTCACATGACCTGAGCCATAAGTAAATGATGTTGCCTTCGCATTATTGAAATCAAGCATTGGCATCCCAGTGTTGTCCCTTGCCCTAGCTGCTAACACAACATTTTCCAAAATGTCTCATGTGATCTTATATCTTAACTTTATAAATATAAATACTCACTCTATCTAATATTTAACGTTGTTTGTTACCTACCAGTTGTCATAATTGCAGATTTAATAGCTGATGGACTCCAATGAGGGTGGAGAGTCTTGAGAAGGCCAACAACTCCAGCAACATGAGGGCATGACATGGATGTTCCAGACATGGTCATGAAGGGAACCCTGCGCTCATCAAAGTCATACCCTGACGGGCTAACTGCTTTCGAGAAGACAGCAATAATATCCACACCAGGTGCCGTGATATCAGGCTGGAGACATATATATACAAAAATAATGTCATGTTATTCAACGGTCAGATTGAAAATGAAACAAAACTATTAGTTACAAATAATAGAGGAATAGGAAAAACCTTTAGGATCCCTGGTGTCATCACTTTGTTAGGCCCTCTAGAGGAGAAAGATGCCATGGTTGGAGCAGGCTTTATGTTTAACTTGGTTTTAGGAGGATGGATATATCCTAGCGGATTCCTAATATATAATATGGCCATAATTTTATGGATTAGAGAGAAAAAAATACATAGACACACAAACACACGTTAATGGATAAAGAAATTCTTGAGAGAGTAAGAGGCAACAAGAGTTAGCTAGTTACTTGGTTGAATTGATGTAGGCAAAGACATCAATGCCATCTTGATAAGTAATTTGTGATGCTGGCAAAAAATATGGATCAGGAGTAAGTACGTTGCCACTATTCTTATCGTTACAAAGAATCACTCCAATTGCTCCAGCCTCCAAAGCAACGAGGCTGTTTTCCATTCCTGCAGTCACACCTCCAAGACAAACCAGTATTTTTCCCTTCACCTTCTCGGGGTCAATAGTTCCTTTCTTACACTAATACTGTTGTTCAACTCCACAATAAACAAAGCTTTAGAGAAGCTTTCTCCCTTGAAGCTTTGTCCATTGTGGAGTTGAACAACAGTATCAGTATCAAACTCACTGTCTAAGGTGCTTGCAGCAACCGTTAATATCCATGGAAAAACATTAGTAACATTTCCAGGTGTTGGTCCTGAATTTCCAGCTGAGCACAACACTGTGATGCCCTTGTGAACAACATGAAATGACCCAATTGAAATAGCATCATGAAAGTAATCAACACCATAATCGTCTCCAATAGAGAGGGAAAGAACATCAACACCATCATCTATGGCCATATCAAATGTTGCCATGATATCAGCATAAAAAACAATCGTTGCCTTTGATTGGTGGCCAACAAACTCTATAAGTTGCAAGTCTGGCTTTAGGAGAACCACCTTTGATTAGGCTTGGTTTATGATTTGACCATTGATGATTACCTAAACTTTTTTTGTACCCTTGGTTATAACTATAACCTGATTAAAACCTTCTATCCTACTCATCCTCGTTGTCTAGACATAAACATCCTGGATTTCAATTACCCTACAATAACAATACCTAAGCTTCATGGCTTAGTTACTTTGACCAGAAAGTTGAAAAATGTTGGTTCACCAGGCACGTACACCGCAAGCCTCTGTGTATCGGTAGGAGTTTCCATATTTGTGCAGCCTGATATCTTGAAATTTGAGAGCATTGGTGAAGAGAAGAGCTTTAGGGTGACAGTTGAAGCTACGAGATCGGGTGTGGCTACTGTATTTGGAAGACTAACATAGTGTTTACCATCTGACCAAGTTAGTCTTCCAAATACAGTAGCCACACCCGATCTCCCTTATTAGTTTCCAGAATTTGAACCTTGAACATCCTTTTTGCAACTCCTTAATCTTCCTTAAGGTAATTGTGATTTGTGACGCACTCGTGAATAGTAAATGTAAATTTACAATGGTCAAGGACAAGAATGAGAATCTATTTCTGTTCGTCCTCTTCTTAACCCACCACCTGTGAAAGTGCAACCAATGTAATTGGCATAAAATAATGGCAAATGTACCTAAGCACCTATACTTGACACACAATACTTGGTGGGGGCAATTGACCCCACACCATGTAATATGTATCCGCCACAGGATATGTAGTGTGTCAAAAGAACACTACCAGTAACAATTTGCAACTACCAACAATCATAAATATGTCATATTACACAAAAGTTTTGGATGATATATATATATATATATATATATATAGAAACAATATTTTTTCATTTCCATTTCACTCACATGATATGAATAGTTTCTGTTAATGATACATGGGCGTGTAAATGGGATGTTTAAAACAATTTAGTGGGTATTAAAATTCTCTGCATTCAGCATAATCTTTCTCACTCTATTGATGTTTTATCTAATTTTTATTTGAAAAGAATCATAATTTAGTGATTATAGTCTTAATTAAAAAGTTGTTGGGGGATATTATAAAGTTGCTCAACACGAGGGATGATAGTGGTGGTGGCCAGCACAACTTAAAATATTTGTCTGTTAATTTAAAAAAAAAACAAGTAGTCCAACGAGAGAGGTATAGCTTTTTATACTAGTACATCGTAATGAAGTCATCCCTCTTTTCTTGCTTTCACTTCTTAATAGTAATAGTTCTCTACTTGGATTAATCCTAACTAAAGGAATTAAAGAACCCACCCACCCACCTATCCATTGTGTAGTGTGCTCTCCAAACTATACATGTGAGCTGTGAAGCATATACAAAGCATGTAGTGGTTTTTTTTTTAGAGTTTTTATTTAACTTACTGTACAGTTTAGTGAATGCCACATTTCACATACTGTACATGTGAGCTGTGGTCACCACCTAAAAGTCAAAAAGAAAATTAAGATGTGAGTTTCTTGATCTTCTAGTAATTGAAACATTTCACAGATTATTGCATAGTTTGTGTAGTTGTTTTGAAAGAGTTAATTCTCATTTCTGCATGTTTATTTATCAATCAAGCAAAGAATTTATACTGTTGGTTCTATGAGTTAGTGACACTTGGATTAGTTTAGGAAATAAGAACTAGTCCTAATTGAGAAATGTGGACTAAAATGTTGATGATGAATTTCTAGGGATACTTAATTCGGCACATGGTTGCATGCACGATTGATACAAAATGAGACTAAGAAAGAGTCATCAAATGCATTGAAGCTGCTACTCCAAAGAGTGTGAGCGAGGTAACTTGACTTGGCTGTATGCTTCACTTGACTTGATCTTCTTTAATGTAGTTTCACTTGATTATTTTTATCTTAAAATTATATGGAGAGAAGTTAATTGAATTTATGTACTGTTATTGTGATCTAAAACCCAATAAGAATACTACTTCTATTGCTAAGGTACTTCAAAAAATTGAACTGTGTAACACTGCTCTAACTAATAAGTAAATTTATGTGGCCACTTTTTCAAGTAAATTTATCTAACAATATGATATTTGCAGGCTAGTGCACAACCATTTTAGTTCCCAGACTGTTGATTACTGCTATTGATATATACTAGCTGCTGATCTTGAGGAATGGATTCACAGAAAGGTGGTGAAGTAAATTCTCGACCATTTTGGTGTTTGGAGACTAGTTAAGATAATGACACTAATAAAAATTAGAAATTAATTTTCTGTTGATGGAGTAAGCTTAGAAATTAAGTGTATCCAATTTGATTTTTTTGTAGTTTTTGAGATTATTGTTAGACTTTATGATTTTTAAATGCCAATGAGACTCTTAGGTTGGCATTTTAACCTACTTTTTAATTTGAAATGCTTGTAAGACTAGATGTTAATTTTCAATATAATTGAATTTTTATTTTATTGTAACATAAGCATATTTATTTTATTTTGTATTAAGCGTTTAAATTATCGAAAGATATATAGTGTGCATATTGGCATTAAAATAGTCACTAAATCATTTACCACCGGAATAAACATGGTGGGCATAGTCAATAAAGAAGTATCACTAAAACATATAGTGACAGAGATTTGACCGTGGGTATAGGAAACTTAACAGTGTTGTTAAACCCTATACCAATGAAAAAAGAACCATGGGTATAGCACCAAGGTGTTGTCCAATGGTCAAAAAAACCATCGCTATAGGTTATAGCGACACCGATTTTCCGTGGGTGTAAGGCAAATAAAGACCACGGAAAAGATTATCCCTTGGTGTATATATATTTGATGTAGAAAGATATTTAACACATATGCATGATATATATATATATATGTTTTTAAATATTTTTTTATACATAAATAAGACAAAGCCAAACAAGAAACCAAAAATCTACATTAACATTTTGTGGCTAAGATATCTAGAAAAAAAATCATCAAATAGAAGCTCTTGTAGGTCCCTTGAAAAATCGTTTAAGACTTGTGAATCCATAGTTTCTATGTTAATGTTGTGGTTGGCTAGACAATCCGCACATATATTCCTTCTCCCAAGGTGTGAGAGTGACTTTGACATGCCAATCAAGGATAGTAATTTGGGAACACGTCGTATCAATGTGGAGAAGAAAACTCTATAGTCATTTTATAATAGTATCTAAATTAAGTCTTTGAGTCACTCCGAATGATTAGTTTAGGCACTCCCGCTTTCTGAGCCATATCAACCCATACAACTCTGTGTGTAAAGCATCACAATTGCCATATTACACCTTAAATGATAACTATGCAAACATTTTATTTTTAAATTCACAAATTGTAGTTCGTTCAAGTGGTGAGTAACTATGCATTTTCTTTTTTCCCAATCTCCCAAAGGATAAAAGAAAAGAAGTGATCCTAAATAAATTATTATAAAATGATGAACATCTTAATATGCTAATACCCCCAACTACAATTGGACTTCTAACATAGTGTTTACCATCTGACCAAATTAGTCTTCCAAATACAGTAGCCACACTTGATCTCGTAGCTTCAATTGTCACCTTAAAGCTCTTCTCTTCACCAATACTGTCAAATTTCAAGATATTAGGCTGCACGTACAGATATGGAAAGTCCTACCGGTACACGGAGGCTTGCAGTGTACGTGCCTGGTGAACCAACATTTTTCAACTTTCTGGTCAAACTAACCGAGCCATGAAGCTTAGGCATTGTTATTCTAGGGTAATTGAAATCCAGGATGTTTATGTCTTGACAACGATGAGGAGTAGGATAGAACAGTTGATATGGTTATAGTTATAACCAAGGGCACAAAGAAAGTTTAGGTAGTCATTAATGGTCAAATCATAGACCAAGCCATGATCCATTGCACGATTTAGTCTCACATGACCAGAGCCATAAGCAAATGGTGTTGCCTTTGCGTTATTGAAATCAAGCATTGGCTTCCCAGTGTTGTCCCTTGTCCAAGATGCAAACACAACATTTTCCAAAATGTCACATGTGATCTTATATCTTAACTTTATATATATAAATACCCACTCTATCTAATATTTAACATTGTTAATTTGTTACCTACCGGTTTTCATAATTGCAGATTTAATAGTTGATGGACTCCAGTGAGGGTGGAGAGTCTTTAGAAGGCCAACAACTCCAACGACATGAGGGCATGACATGGATGTTCCAGACATGGTCATTGTAACAGCCTAGGTCCAACGCATTGACCACCCCAGCACTATTACATCACGGTCTTCTCTACCCCTCTTGTAGAATTTTTGCCTTCCGTGGGAATCGAACCTTGCACTTGAGGCATAAGTGCAAGTTAAACACACCTCCCACTACCAATTGAGCGCGCGCTCATCAAAGTCGTACCACACCGGGGCTGGACAATGCGTTGGACCTGAGCTGTTACAGTCATGAAAGGAACCCTGCGCTCATCAAAGTCGTACCTTGAAAAGCTAACTGCTTTCGAGAAGGCAGCAATAATATCCACACCGGGCGCCGTGATATCAGGCTGGAGACATATATAAATACAAAGATACTGTCGTGCTATTCAACAATAAGACTGATAAATTTCATTTTATATACTCAAAGTTATTGATTTGTATGAGTCACTAAGTTTGACATCTAGTGTCAATATATATAAACTCATAGGGGAGGGGAAGAAAATGAAACAAAACTGTAAGTTAGAAATAATAGAGGAATAGGGAAACCTTTAGGAACTCTTGTGTCACTTTGTTAGGCCCTCTAGAGGAGAAAAATGCCATGGTTGGAGCAGGCTTTATGTCTAAATTGGTTTTGAGATGAATATATCCAAGTGGATTCCTAATATATAACATGATCATTGTTTTATGGATTAGAGAGAATAAAATACATAGACACACAAACACACGTTAGTATATAAAGAAATTCTTGAGAGAGTAAGGGGCAACAAGAGTTATCTAGTTACTTGGTTGAATTGATGTAGGCAAAGACATCAATGCCATCTTGATAAGTAATTTGTGATGTTGGCAAAAAAATAAGGATCAACAATAAGAAAGTTACCACTGTTCTTATCGTTACAAAGAATCACTCCAATTGCTCCAGCCTCCAAAGCAACGAGGTTGTTTTCCATTCCCGCAGTCACATCTCCAAGACAAACCAGTATTTTGCCCTTCGCCTTCACGGGGTCAATAGTTCCTTTCTTACACAGAGTACTACACAAGAACAAAGCTTAATATGCTTTAGGAACAAAGCTTATTATGTACTACACAAGAACATAGTGGTTACCAAACGTCTACTACCTAAACATAGTGTTTACCAATAGTGTACATCTAACATGTTCTCTGCTACTCCTCATCGTTGTCAAGACATAAACATTCTAGATTTTAACTACCCTACAATATCAATACCTAAATTCAATGGCTCTGTTGTTACTTTGACCCGAAGGTTGAAAAATGTCGGTTCACCAAGCACGTACACCGCCAGCCTCTGTGTACCGGTAGGACTTTCCATATCTGTGCAGCCTAATATCTTGAAATTTGACAGCAGTAGTGAAGAGAAAAGCTTTAAGGTGACAATTGAATCTACGAGATCAAGTGTGGCTACTGTATTTGGAAGACTAACTTGGTCAGATGGTAAACACTATGTTAGAAGTTCAATTGTAGTTGGGGGTGTTTATTAGCATATTAAGATGTTCTTGTGTGGTACATAATAAGATTGGTGGCCAAGAAACCCTATAAGTAGCAAGTTTGGCTTTAGGAGAACCACATTCGGCAGTTCCATTACCAAGCCCAAAAACATTTGCTCTATCAACAAAACTTCCTCCTATTGTCAATAGTGTGTGTGATCCATGACCCATATTGTCTCTTGCAGTGTTAAACGCGATGTTTTTTAATACGTCTAGCCCCGCTTCCACAACATAACCTTTGTAGAAGTACCTTGCTCCAATCAACTTTCTGCATCAATGAAGAAATAAGTGTTACTTTTTTTTTCAAGATATGATGAGTGGTATCAATTTTTACTGTGACTATTACCTATTGCAATGGAAACCACTGCTATCAGTATGACAAGTTCCTTTCCACCTTGAAGGAATGGGTATTATGGGTCCCATTCCCTCATCTCTAAAGCTCGGAGATTCTGGCCAGACACCTTAGAGCATGAATATTTCAATCAAAGTTTAGTAAAAACATTAACATATTGTTTGTTGCACATAATTGAAAATTGTTCTTGTAAAAACAAGATGGGCCACAGGGGATTTTTGATACATGAATAGAACCCACGACAAAGTGAGTTACATGGCTGCAAATTGCAATCAAGACAAACCATATTTTTGGCAAAATGTTTTTTATTTTTCAGCGAAAACGAACAACCATATAGGAAACAAGACCTTTTTTCAAACTCTTAGCTCTTGATATTGCTTACTTCAAAAATTTGTACCCGATGCTAACTTAAGATAATTGTGACACACATGTGAATAGCAAATGTAAATTTGCAATGATCAAAGACAAGAATGAGATATTAATTATTTACCGGTGTCAATATTCCCAATAATATAGTATCTTCGCCGTATCCAGCTTTTCTTAAGATAGAATCAGAGGGAGCAAACACCATTGTGTTCTAGTGACATGAATTCCCACGAGTGCGTAGTGTGTAATTTTCTTCCTCAGTTTAAGAATACCGACACAACATTGAGATGTTCTGCATCAAACAAACACCAAATAACAGTTTCAGGTATATAAATAAGTTTTGGAAACTTTATTCATCACACTAGCTAGCTATCTAGCTGATTTTACTACCTGCAATGTCAGAAACCTCTTCTTCAAGTGTAGCAGCAAAGTCATTGATACTCCTCGTGTATGAATATATCATTGCCTCTTTTGCTTTTTCATAACTGCATTACATTACAATGCAACTTTCATTCTATTTTAATAAACACAAAAAGTGAATGAATGCAATTTAAAGTTCACTTGTACCGAGCCAGTTATGTACCTTCCTAAATAGGATTGAAGGAATTCAAGATGAGTTTGTGTAACTCGATCAAATTCAGCACCCGTAACTCATGAAACTCCTAAAATTAACGTTTTAGCTTCCATGCATGTGGTATTTAAAATTTCCTAAAATTAACTTTAAGAAAATACTTCATGAAATTTCTTTAGTTTACATATTCTCCAAAATCATCAAAACAAAGTATTTTAAGACAAAGTATTTTAATATCTCCCAAAATTACATTTCCTTCAAAAGTTACCTAATCCAAACACACTCTTAGCTCTTGACATTGCTAGCTTAAAAAATTTGTACGCGGTGCTAACTTAAGGTAATTGTGACACACACGTGAATAGAAAATGTTAAGTTACAATGGTCCAAAACAAGAATTGGATAGGAAGCATAATTACCAGTGTCAAGATTCCCGATAATAGTATCTTCGCTGTATCTAGCGTTTCTAAAGAGAGAATCAGAAGGAGCAGCCCCATTGTGTTCCAGTGACATGAACTCCCACGAGTGTGTAATTTTCTTCCTTGGTTTAAGAATACCGACAAAACATTGGGATGTTCTGCATCAAACAATCAAGGCAATTAAGCAAACAACATGAAAAGCTAAAATTCAGAGATTCCCTGCATGCCGTTCTCTAGTAACTTAACAACTTTCACACATAATATCGTAAATGTTAAAACATGTCTTTGGCCCCTAATCCTTCATGTAGGATTTGGACAATACTTAGAACTCAAAGTTTCAATTCAATTTAGTCTTCTTCCTATTGACCAAATGTTCAAGAGATGAAAACTAGGGTCTTTAATCTATTAGCACATTATCACTTCTTTTAAAACCTTCTTTATGAGTCTTAGATTTATATGTTTTGAGAATTAAAGTTTTGAAATCCATGCCTTTGATTATTCAAGAGGCCACTTTTTTGTTCTTCAAAAATGCTAGAGAACTTTTCAACTTCCTGTTTCTAGATCTATGTTTTGAAGTTGTAAAAAATCAAAACCTTTCAAAACTACAATATTCATAAAAAAAATTATCATATTTCTTTTAAACTTACTAAAGTAAAGCTCTTAAAAACAAAAGTGGATCTGAAGTGAAAGTAACTTAAAAATTTCATTAAAATAAGGATCTCTCATAGATCTATCTCCTTCATAGCTAAAAGTTAGATCTATTTTTCCAAAACTCATTTTAAATATTTTCAGCACCTTAAATCTCCTATCTTTTAGTGACTCTAGTTTAAAACTTGATAAAAATCATTCCTTTTCAAAGGTTTATTTATTTATTTCCATTTTACAAATAACAACTTCTTTAGAAGAAAAAAAACAAGAGGGTTTTACAACTTGCTTTCAAAGTGATTTAACAAAGGAAAAGAATAACAAAAATTTGATCCAATTTTTTTTACCAACTCTATCAAAACATTCAACTTAAAATCAAAAAAATAGGGAGAGAAGAGAAGATATTTCTCACCCAAAAGAGAGGTCACGGTTTTGATAGAAGAGAAATGAAGAGATGATTCACCCAAAATGCTCCTTTATGATCCACTCCAAGCTTCAATTTCCTAAAAGTTTGATCTTGCTTCCTTTGATGGTGAAAAATAAGAGAAAATAAAAGAAGTGGAGAGGAGAGGAGAGATCTTGGTCACGGTTTGGGAGAGGGAGGGGAGATGGAGAAACACTTTATCAGAATAATAATGGAGTAAAAGGAAGAGTATGAGAGAGTGGAATGAGATGAAAATGTTGAGATTGAGTGAGAATGGGGTTATCCACCTTTAAAGGGGATAGAATCATTTAGATATTTTTTTTACTCCAAATCATTTAGATATTTATGAGTTATAATAATATAATAATACGGATAAATTTTGCCCGGCGTGTCCAAAACGCGACTAAATTCTGATAGAATTTTTGGAATGAAATTTAATCCCTAACCTAATAAAACATATTAGGTTCTAAATATGATTTCAGTTTGGTTCAATTCGCTCCTCGATCTATCATTGAGAATTTAGCTAATCGGGTGTTTATATAGCTAACGATAATGTAAACAACACAGCAGAAAATGGGACTTCAGAGATTTGAGGGAATGGTAATATTTTCCCTTCTAAAATAATTTATATTTCTAAATACTTTTTTTTTGACAATATATTTTCAAATACTTAAAAAAACTATTTCTAAATAAAGATTATCTCGTATGCTAATGTCAAGTTGAATTTATAAAAATACTATACTTGTTGCATTAATGTAATATAACGTGAAAATGTTTTAAAAGGATATTATTATTTTAAATTGATTTTCACTTTCGATAAGTACTTGATTAAAAACTTGTATCATTATTATAACTTATGTTGATCATGAGTCAATTCCTTTACTCTGATCCCGCATTTTCTCATATAATTGAGTTAAGAAATAGTGTAAGTTTACACTATTGATTAACTTAATCATTCATGGAAATTATACTGAAAATTTGTAAATCACATTCTTAATATAATTACTAGTATGATAAACGAATTTTCAAAAATTCGGGGTGTAACACCCACATTATAGGCAACGCTAATTGAAGAAAAATGAAATTAAATTATATTCATTGTTTATAAGTTAGAAACTGAACATTTTAAAATTAAAGATCAAACATTCTCTCCGTAACGCTCTGCTAGGGTTTACATTATTATATTTCCATTTTTTTAATAACAATCAATCGTTTTCATTTAATTCTTGATGCCGCTTATATTTTTATTTTTTTATTATATTTTTCTATCATATTTTTATTTCTATTATATTTTTATTTTTTTTAATTCCACGTAATAGACAAATAGACAAAATGTTGCTCACGTGGAAGATCTCTTCATGAGAAACCAATAAAATGTTGCTGACAAAATATAGATTGAGTTTTTTGTTTCCAGTTTTGAATTGTGTTATTATTTTTGTTGCTGTTTTTGAATTTTTTGAATTTCAAATTTCGACATAATTATGGTAATTTTTTGTATGAATTAATTGTAGACATAATTTCTTAATTAATTATTGAAGGTCCACAACAGTTTTAAAAGTTTGTTAATTGAATCTCTTATTTCATTATTGGTATTTCATTATTGGTATTTAACACATTGTGAGAAGAGTTCTCTCCTACCGAGGAAAAATCTCTAGTTACAAACATTCTCTCCGTAACGCTCTACTAGGGTTTACGTGAGAAGAGTTCTCTCCTAGTGAGACGGTTTTAGATTTCATCTTTACGTTCAAGCACTGTTTTCGTGTACTGTTTCTTCGTTCTTTTCATCATGTCTATGAGTGGGGTGGATCCTTTGGTGGAGATCGAAGTCGAGGGGAGGAAGAGTCACATGTTAGGGCAAACACATCGTTAACTTTGGTGGGTAGGTTCCTCACGAACCGTCCCATTAGAACGCATATTATGAAGGAAAGAATGGCAGGAGTATATGGAGGCCAGGTAGAGGAGTTTCGATCAGGGAGGATGGGCAATGTACTTTTCTCTTTCAATTCTTTCACCCTTTAGATCTTCAAAAAGTGATGAATCAAGGCCCTTGGTCTTTCGACAAGCATCTGTTGAAAATCCGCCGGTAATTCGTCCGCAGGTAACGGCTACCGGCGGAAAACCCGCCGGTAATCACCCAAAATCCGCCGGTAATTATTTTCTTTAAAAAAAAATTATTTTAAAAATTCCGTCGGTAATTCTGAAAAATCCGCCGGTAATTAATTATTTTTTAAAAAAAAAAATTTTTAAATTAGTTAATTTAAAAAATTAATATTATTTAATTTTTTTAATTTATATCTTTTTTAAATTCGTTTATTTTAATTTATTTCTTATTTAATTTATTTCTTTTTTTAAAATTCGTTTATTTAAAAAATTTATATTATTTTAATTATTTGAGAAAAATGAAGTGTATGTGAGGGGATTTGAGAAGAGATTGAATGAGAAGGAAGAAGAGAGAGGAAATAAAGATTTGAGAAGAGATTGAGAAAAATAAAGTGTATAAATGTGTGAAGATTTTGAGAAGAGATTGAGAAAAATGAAGTGTATGTGTATGTGAGAAGATTTGAGAAGAGATTGAATGAGAAGGAAGAAGAAAGAGGAAATAAAGATTTGAGAGAAAGAAGAAAGAGAGATATGTAGAGAAATAAAGATTGGAGAGTATGAGAAAAAAATAAAGAGTGAAATGAGAGAATGAGAAGAGTGTAGGAGAAAGTTTTATTTATAGGAGAAGTGAGAAGGAAGAAGTGAGAAGTGAGAAGGAAGAATAAATTTTGTTTTTTTTTCTGTTTACCGGCGGATTTTTGTTGTTTACCGGCGGATCTTTTGACAGGTTATTACCGGCGGATTTATGATGCGTACCGGCGGATTATAATTTTTAAATTTAAATATTACCGGCGGATTTGTGATGTTTACCGGCGGATTTTTTGACAGGTTGTTACCGGCGGATTTTTGTTGCTTACCGGCGGATTTTTGATGCTTACCGGCGGATTTTTTTTAAAAAAATTTCGTGTGGAAACGGTCCGCCGGTAATAGCACCGAAACCGCCGGTAATTTAACAGTCGAAATTAAATCCGCCGGTAATGGCTAAAATCCGCCGGTAATTTACTGGGGGATTTTTTCCGCCGGTAATTTTCCGGCGGTCGAAATCTGCCGGAAATTGCCCGCCGGAAATGCACGAATTTCTGGTAGTGATTATTCAGTGCTTATGAATGGAGAGAGAGCTGGCTCAGTCTCACCAGGGAGAGGTCTCAGGCAAGGTGACCCACTGTCACCTTACCTTTTTATTCTATGTGCAGAAGGCCTTACGGCTTTACTAAAAAAATGTGAGGCGAGAAGAGAGATTCATGGAGTCAAAGTGTGTAGAGGGGATCCAATCCTAACACACTTGTTATTTGAAGATGACTGTTTCTTGTTTTACAGGTCTGATGTGAATGAAACTACAAAACTAAAAGGAGTCTTAGAAACTTATGAGAAGGCTTCGGGACAGTCTGTCAACCTTCAGAAATCTGAGATCTATTTCAACAGGAATACTAATGAGAATATCAGAGAGCAGGTGGTTAATATTCTGGGGGTGACTGAATGTATTGACATAGGGAGATATCTTGTGCTACCCTCTATGGTAGGCCGTAGCAAGAAACAACTTTTTGGGTATTTGCGTGATCGAGTGTGGAACAAGGTCAGACAGTGGTTAGGGCGTCATCTTTCTAGAGCAGGGAGGGAGGTGCTTGTGAAATCCGTGGCTCAAGCTATCCCGGCTTATTGTATGAGTACTTTTCTGATTCCTACATCTCTAGGAGAGGAGATGGAGAGGATGATCAATTCTTTTTGGTGGAGTTCGAATAGAGGAGCAAGGAGAGGGATTAATTGGTTGAGTTGGGATAGGTTATCCATGCGCAAAGAATTTGGTGGTATGGGCTTTCGACATTTTCATGGGTTCAATTTGGCTATGCTATGGAAGCAAGGTTGGCGTTTGTGTACCAACAAGGATGCTATAGTTACCCGCGTCTTCAAAGCTAAATACTTCCCTAATGGGGACTTCATGGGGGCTCACTTGGGCCATAATCTCAGTTATGTTTGGCGTAGCATCCACACTTCACAGGTTTTGGTCAATTCTGGAGCTCGGTGGAAAATTGGTGATGGCACATCTATCAATGTTTGGAATGATCCTTGGGTGAAATGAGGTACTACTTCTTTTATTTCTTCTAGTGTGGTGTCGGGTTGTGAGAATATGACAGTGGATAATCTTTTTAATGCAAAGGAAGGGATGTGGAATATTTCTTTGCTAGACCAATTATTTAATGAAGAGGATAAAAGTCGCATAAAGGGGATGGTGCTCCATGGGAGGGGCGTTGAGGATAAGTTGGTGTGGAACAAAAGTAGAGATGACATTTATTCAGTTAAGTCCACTTACTACGTATGTATGAATGAATTGATTGATAGTTCGGAGTTTCGTGCGTCGGGTGAGTGGCATTTAGTTTGGAAACTTAAGGTGCCACAAAAAGTAAAGATCCATTTGTGGCGTTGTGCTCGATGGGTTCTCCCAATTCGGTTTAATCTTCGCAAGCGTCATGCATGTTAATTGTCCGGTGGAGTGTCCGTGGTGTGATCATGAGGAAGAGAGTGATTGGCATTTATTTTTTGGGTGCTCTCAAGCTGAAACCGTGTGGAGACAAGCTGGTCTATGGAACCTAATTCATCCATTTTTAACCGTGGGGGCTGCTGATTTTAAATCTGTGTTTTTTTCTTTTTTGGAGGCCTTGGCCGAAAATGCTAGGAAAAGCCTGGCTATGATCCTTTGGTGCTTGTGGAAGAGGAGGAATGAAAAAATATGGGAGAGCACGGTTAGACCAGCTACGCTTTCTATTTCGTGCGCAATGGAGTTCTTGTTCGGTTGGCAGCAGGCTCGGCGCCCAGCCCGTGTGCAGGAGCAGCAACTGGCGCGGCCTGTCACTTCTAATTCTGCTGCTGCTGGTGCTGTGTGGGTTCGGCCAGCAGGTGATCTTGTGAAGTGTAATGTGGATGCGGGGTTGTTTGACGATAATAGATTTGGCATTGGTCTATGTATCAGGGACAGCGGCGTTGTTATGGAGTGCCACAACCACATGTTTTAGTGGCATAAAATTCTTAACTTGATGTTTATCAAATTGGCCTCTGTTTCTGCTTAGACGGGAATTCTTTATGCTTAGACAGAATTCTTCCAAAAGGTGTATAATATTTTTTTTGTCTTTCTAGCTTGGAACAAAGGATACCAGAGACTCATTTGTTCTTCAGATTCACTCCTAGCTATTCACCTTGTATCCTCTACGATAAACCTTCATCATGTGTATGCTACCCTCATCCAGAGTATTAAAGATACCCTCACTTATCATTGGTCCGTGAAAATTACTCACACTTCCTCCTTCTGACATAGAGTCCATCCTTGCTGCTCGGGACTTAGTTGCTCAGGACTTAGTCCCTCATCCTTGTTGGAATATCACACTCAATATTCACAAGAGAAAGCGAGGTCGAAAAAAGTCAAGAACTGTCGAAGGGAAGGGGAGAGTGTCGAAAGACTGCAAGAACAGTTTTCTTGAGGGAGTGAATGCAAGAATGGGAACCACTTTCACATTAAATTGGTATTGACTTATTACAATGTGTCTTTATAACACTTAGGCAAAGCTAAAGTGAGAATTTACCATTGCCTAATTATAGTTAAATGGATTTTAACCAATCACTTAAAACTAATACACAAAGTCTTCTTAATTGCTAATAAGTCCTACACAAGTTTGTAATTACACCACAATACTCTTCCTTAATTCAAACTTGCTAGGCTTAGCATTCCTATCTTGCTCCTCATAGCTTCAAACTTGCCGGTCTTCAAACCCTTTGTTAGCATGTCTGCTAACTGATCTTCTATACTGCAGTGCTCCACTGCTAGTTTTCCTTTGGCCACTTGATCTATTAGGAAATGATACTTGATCTCTATATGCTTGCTCCTTCCATGAGCAATTGGATGCTTTGCTAAATTAATAGCTGACTTGTTATCAACCTTCAATCTCATAGCACCTTCACACTTCACTTTCAGTTCATGCAGCAACATTTGTAGCCATTGTGCCTGACTTGCACCAAATGCTGCAGCAATGTACTCAGCTTCACAGCTCGACAGGGCTACAACATTCTGCTTCCTTGAACACCATGCTATTGGAGACTGACCCATACATGTAACCATAGGTACTCTTCCTGTCTTATGTATCTCCACTCCAATCAGCATCAGTGTATCCTACTAACTCAGTAGTTTCAGGCCCTGCTGTACTGGGAAACAGAATTCCCCAATCGATTGTGCCCTTGAGATATCTAAGTATTCTCTTTGCAGCCACCATGTGAGCTCTCTTAGGCACTTCCATGTATCTGCTTGCCACTCCAACACTATAGACTATGTCTGGCCTTGAGTGACAGACATATCTAAGTGAGTTAATCAACTGCCTAAACAGTGTCGAATCAACACCTTCATCAATGGCATCTTTCTGCAACTTCACAGTAGTATCAGCTGGTGTAGATACAGGCTTGCACTCAAGCATTTTAAACCTCTTGAGTACATCTGTAATGTACTTCTTCTGATGCAGGAAAACTTCCTTTTCACGGGACACAAATTCCATGCCAAGGAAATAAGACAATTTTCCTAGATCAGTCATCTCATACTCAGTCATCATCTGCCTCTTAAGCTTCACTATCTCTTGTTCATTGCTTCCTGTCATTAACAGATCATCCACATACAAGCAAATGATTATCAAGTCCTCATTCATGTTCAATCTTACATACACACTGTAGCGACCGAAAAATCCGAAGGAGGGATTCTTCGAAGTTCTTGAAATGAAGCCGCCACCAAAGTTTAGTTTAAGGGCAAACATTGGAAAATCCCTATTGAGTGGATACGGGGGTTTTGCGGACCAGGTTTAGGCTCGGGAGTCGTTTATGCGTAGGGAAGGTATTAGCACCCTACGACATCCTTCCTAAGGAAGGTTACCTTTTAACTAAATATGTAAACGTTTATTAATTCAAAAATAATGTTTTTACCCTTATAATAATAATAATAATAGTAATAATAATAATAATAATAATAATAATAATAATAATAAAAAGACTCGCTAAACGTTTAATTATTTTTTGTACTTTTTGAGAAATAGGAGAGAAATGGATTAAAAGAAAAAAGGTTTTTTATTAATGCAATTGACAGAGGTTGGCCGCCCTCTGCTCCTACGTATCTCCTGGTAGAGAATCAAATCACACGTAATTCTTGGGTAGAAAATGCTTGTTGGTTGGTGTTTTTTAATATAGGGGTTTAAGGACTGTGTGATCTGTGTTGAAGGACCACTGGGGTCTGAAGGAGCGTTGGGGGTCTGAAGGGCCGCTGAGGGCTGAAGGAGCGCTGGGGCTCTGAAGCACCACAGTTCACTTATCCTAAAACAATAACTGACCCGGCCGTACGACCGACTTAATCCCCTACTTTTAAAATAAGATTTTTGATTTTTGAAATGAAAGAGATGTGTTTGTATATTTTTTTAATTTAGAAATTGTTTATTTTAAATAGGGATTTTAGGACATGATCCGTAACGGTTCATTAGTGACCCAAAAACAGACTAACCCGACTGTACAGTCGACTTAGTCCCCTATTTATATTTTGTGGTTTTTTGTAAAAAATGAATTAAGAAAGAAAGGTAATGGAAATTGTTTATTTTTGCGCTTGACAGGGGTGTGACCCTCCTCCTACGTATCTCTTGGTAGAGAATCAAAGGCTACCTAGTTCTAGGGTAGAAAATATTTGTGTGTTGGTGTTTTTTATTTATTAAAAAAAATGATTTTGATTTTGATTCGGCAAAAAAAGGGCGGGACATTGTAAGTTGTAAAATAGAAACGAGGGAGGCGCGATTAGTCGTGGAGTGTAGTATTATTAAAAGATGGGTGCAACTAGTAGTGCAGCCCAATTCACGTTTTTTGGGTTCAAAAGTCGGCCTGCGAATTGGGCTCATCCAGGGGGTACTGAATGGTTATACGCAGGGGTGTAAATAGCTGAGAGGTGTTATATAATGAATAAAAATGGCAGTTAGCGAGCCCAGTCCATTTTCCCATGAACCGGGCTGTGTTTTAACTAGATGGGCTCGCATGGGGGTTAACTTATGAAAAAAAGGGTGTGATTAGCAAATGAGGGTTTTATTAGAAAACAGGGGCGCGAATAGCATTCTGTTTCCCTTTCCCTTTTTTTACGGAGTCAACATCACGGCCCAAGCCCATCACATGTTACATAACACAAAAACCTTGACTTCACCATAACCCTAATTTTCATTCTCCCCAACTCAATCAGCGCCGCACACACTCCTTCTTGGAGAGAGAGAGAGAGAGAGAGAGAGAGAGAGCGAAACTTGCGGGAGAGAGAGAGGGGGAAAACGAAAGAGAAAAGGGGGAGAGAGAGCACGCGACAGCGAAGACCCACACGCCGGAGGGGAACCATGGTATCGGTGCCCGCGATGGCGACGGAGGTCACGGCGTTGGTGTCGCCGTCGGAGCTAGACACACAACGGTGGGCGTAGATGACGCGATGACGGAGCGAGAAGGCGGTGCTGCTACGGAGCTTCGCGCCGTCTCCTGCGACGGCGATGGTGGTGGCGGCTTGGTGTATTGAGCCGTCCGATGAGATTTTGGAACCGAAAGGTGGAGGATCGGATCTGGAAATGGGGTGTTCCTTCTTGGGACGGAAATAACGTTTTGGGGATGGCTTGAGGTTTTTTGGGGTTAATGTTGATGGGCTTCATTAGGATCGGAGATAGCGGTGGTTGTAGGTGGTTGTGGAGGTTTTTGTAGGTGGTGGCTGTAAGTGACTGCGGAGGTTGTCTTTCTGTCCTACTGTGTATATTTGTGTCTGTCCCTTGATTGTGCTACTGTTGCTGTTTTTATAGATGGATTGGGGTGCTGAGGACAGTTAACAATTAGGGCAAAAAAATGGCATCCAAATGACAGCATCTTTGAGGGGAATAAAAAGGACAATAGTTGGAGCAATTTTGGGGTGCCAAGGACAGTCAAGGGAAGGACAAGGGCAAGAAAAAGGAGATCAAAAGGACAGCTCTAGGGCAAGCAGCCAGCGCCCTGCTCTTCTTTTTTTGATTTTGTATTTTTCGATTTTTTTTTGTAATTTTTGTATTATTTTTGTACTATTTTTTGCTGTTTATTTTATTGGCTCATATTTGTAAAAACTGTATTATATAACAAAAGGTTTTTGACTATTCAGCTTTCTACTTATCATTTTATTATCTAAAATAATAACGACAACGAAATAAAGAAAAATGAGCGTCGAACAATCGTTGTACGAGAGTGCTGGAGACACGCGCGTTTAAAACGATACGTGACACAATGAGAATAAAAACTTTTTTTGATTTTTTTCAATTAGCCGGACAAAATTAGGGTATGACAGCTGCCCCTCTTTATTTATATTTTACTAGGAAGTATGAAGGGTTGATCCAAATTTCTCGAGTAAAAATAGAAATAAATATAAAAAGACACTAATTTTGTCAAGGCTGTTTTTTTTTAGAAATTATTGGAAAACAATGGGTTGACATAGAACAAAAGTAAATAAGGATCACCGGGGATCTGAAGGAGCACTTGGGGCTCTGATGGTCTAATTCGCAGTCGATGCTTGGCGCATTGATTGGAGCTAAACTGAAGGACCGACGGGGTCTGAAGGGCATGTCTAAGCCTGATGGACCAATGGGTCTGAAGGAGCGCAAACTAGCAACGGTACTAGTAAAACGGTCTTCTTGAGGGATGGCCTTTTTCGAGCGGCCATGGGTGGCAAGGTCAGGTCGTTGACCTGATTTGCACACCTCGAAGGACGTGCATTGTGTTTTTTAGGCGGACACAGCTAGTCTGAAGGACCTAGGGTCGGATGATCCGTCGGTTTCTCGATTAACGCAACGTGCGATCTGGATTGAAGGACCTATTGTTGGTCTGAATGAGCGCTTGGGCTCTGAGGGACCGCTGGGGGTCTGAAGGAGTACTGAGATTCTGAATTGTGGTATGAGACCAGCGCTTGGAGCACTGACTTTGAGGGAACAAACTATTGGGATTGGCACTTGGCGTACCTGTCTAGAACATACCTAATGAATGCATTTACCTGAGAAGGGAAAAGCTATCTATATTTGGTATGTCTAAAAATGCAATGAATGATGTATGCGTGCAATATAGGTATGTGAAATGGTAGGTATCCGATGAGATGAATGAAGCGTGGCAGATGATGTGAGTTGAAGTTGATGGAATATGGAGGTTGACAAACAACGTATGTGAATGCAGATAAGATATGAATGTGATTGTGCTGATTAATGATGAATGTAATGGAATGAGCAATTTTTTCTCCTTTTGTTTTTTTGCCCCTTTTTTTTCTTGGTATATAATGAGTGCATGAAATGCGAATATGAATATAATGGAAATGTAATGCTTTGATGCAAGTGCAATGGTGAATGATAGGAAAGCACACGAATGCAGGGTACAATGATATGATTAGTGATGTAGAAAAGTTTTTGGTAACGATGAGATCGGCACTTGGCACGTCTATCGAAGCAAAAAATGTTATATGTATGCAATGTGGTAAATATGCAATGCAAAAGAAAATGGACTACAAAAGCCCGTGAATGATGGATGTCGCCGAAGCTGGTCGGAGACAGAAATTGATAAGCCGTGTATGCGACTGCAGATAATATGTGAATGCAAATGTACTACTTAGATGTAGGTGCTATGGTAGATGAATGGTTTGATGTTGAGATATAATGTATGGTGCAATGATTGGATGTTTGTCGGGATATGGAATGATTTTTTTTTCTTTTCGCTTTATTGCCTTTTTGGTATTCGATGAATGCATGAAATGAGAACGTGGATATGATGAATATGTAATATTTTGATGCAAACGCTATGGTGAATAAAAGGAAGTGCATGAATGCATGGTGCGATGATATGATTGATTGGGATGCAGACAGACTTTTGGTAATGACGAGACCGACATTTGGCATTTTTATTGAAGCAATACATGTTATGTGCGGGTATGCATGTATGCATACGCAATGCGTAATGCGAAAGAAGCAAAATTGTGTAGGCAAAAACAAGTGGAATGTGAATGCATGTACAATACTTGTATGAAAGAGTTGTGATGAGTATGATCAGATGCATGGTTTAATTCTAGAATAATGAGGACATGTCTAATGCATGATTTGTTGGTAACAACATTTTTTTTGCAAGGA
The DNA here is from genome assembly GCA_039519185.1 of Astragalus membranaceus. Taxonomy (NCBI): domain Eukaryota; kingdom Viridiplantae; phylum Streptophyta; class Magnoliopsida; order Fabales; family Fabaceae; genus Astragalus; species Astragalus membranaceus. The sequence continues at coordinate 141,883,849 of CM076851.1, read as the reverse complement.
TGCAAAAATGTTTGATGAGAAACAAAACTTTTGATGCTGGAAACAGAGAGCTGAACCTTTTGAATTGATCGTTCCTTGGAAGAAAGATTTTTGTTTGCTTGGACTTGAACTCTGGTAAGCTCAAGGTTGTCACCTTGAAAAGTGTGGCTTGCGGCAATGTATTAGTGCCCTTTCTAGAGATTGAGATGTGTATTTGCAGACTTGTTCAAATGAGTTCTCATTTGGTTATGATGACCCGTGATGGCTAAGCTTTCAAGTCTAAGATGTTAACTTAGAGGGATTGTCATTAACATGTGTTTCTCTCTTTGAAGCATTTGCTTAATAAATATGAAAAACGGTGTGAATGCAAATGAATGTGCCAGTTGACTCAGGGTTCAAGAAATATAGGGTATGTGACACGTGAGTGGAGTGAAGGATGAGGTTTATTGGCTCAAGCCTATGAGAGATAAGCTTTCCCCAAGATGAGAAATGTTTGACTGCCCCAATTTTGACTTCAAATAGTGGGGAGTGAAACAGTCTGCCTTTGTCTAGGGAGGACAATGACAACTAAGGATATAGACTGATTGAGGGATTGGGAAATATGCTGGTATTGAGGGTGACAAGTGACTAGGAATGAATGGAATGGGAGGCAAAAGGATTCTTTCGGCCCAAGGGATGTGATGCCCCGGGGATAAGAGGACAAGGTTACCCCAATCCATGAAAGATGAAAATTGCCCCATCTCGAGTGGGATTGTGACAGGTGCAAAGTTAGAATAATGGTTTGGAAATTGGTCTGGTATGGCTATATGGGTGTTGAACGGGATGAAAGGCGAGAGTATTTTGGGTTTGTTGAAAAAAAATTTCCTGAGTTTGAGTGGAATGAAGGGTGGGGTATTGCCTCATTTTGATATGATAAGTCAAGTAACTACCTTAGTAGGGATTTGTGGTTTTCCTTGGGAAGGATTCCACAAGCTAAGACAGTCAAGAGTTTTTGGTTCGATGGAATTTCACTTTGTTGATGATCACCGTTATTTTCCCTTCGAGCGTGCAAGCCCTTTTAAGTTTTTGTTTAGTTTTTTTTAATAATTTTTTTAGCAAATAAATTATTCTGATTATTTTGTCCTAAAATATAAGATTTCAGAAAAATGAAAGCTATCAATCATTGATTAGAATAGACCTTAGAATTGTAATATGGCCCATGGTTAAGGATTTATGAAGGAAACGACTACTTTACCCAAAGAAGTGTTTGAGGGTTTATTTTAGACAATGATCTTTTATGCGCTTGATGGTGTGAAGTATCAGCTCGCGATTTCTACCGCCTTGGTTTTTTCTTCTTTTTCCAAGATTTTTCGATCCTCTTTTTTTTTACTTTCACTTTATTTTTTTGTGATTGTTTTTGGGCTGAGCGAGCTGATAAAGGTGGTACATCATCGTTAGATATGGGATTGATCCTTGTCTAAGGTGATTGGAGGATTTATGATTTTTTGGCTCAAAATGGGTAGCAAAGGTCATTTCTCTTTTTTTTTGGATTTTTGGATATAGGAAAATGGCCAAACTCCACTTCAAATCATGATTGCTTATTTTCTTGAAATTTGAAGTATAGGACAAAACTTCCTTTTAACATATTTGCTTTTCTTTATTTTTTCCCTTTTTTTATGCCCTAATTTTTGCTTAGACTGCTCTTATGAGTTCTCAACCTAACGGACTTTTCTTTTTGGATTTCTTTTTTTGTTTTTTCTTTTTTCACTCAAAGGACTTGCACGAGTGTTTGGAATGCCAGCAGGAAATCTTAGTGATCATTACTCTGCCCCAGTATGGAGCATACAAAGTACTGTTCGTGAAATTTCATCACTGGGGGAAAGCGAATGAAATACTCTTGTGGGGACTGGGCATTTGATGGATGGTTGGATCGGGTTTTGAAAATTAAGGATAGATGGGGGTAGTATAACTGACTTAAACAAGAGTAAACACACATGTCATGTTAGTTTATTTTTCAAATGCTTCATGGAGAGTTAACATTGCTAAAACCACACAAGTTAACAATATAGACATTTAAGCTTCTTATCACGGGTGTGAGATATATGTTGGCTGATGCGTTTGGTGGGGTGTGTCTCTGAGGCTAAGGGTCAAGCCTGCAGGAGCCAGGGTTTGAAGATGTGGTCAATGTTGGAGTGACCAGGATGGTGAATGATCCATTGGTGAATTCCATTGAAGGGTTAAGTGGGTGGATGGTTTCTGTGAATGTGGTGGGTATGAGTAGGACGTATATGGAGTGAAGGGTAAAGGACTTGATGTTGGTGAATCAAGTTAGGGTATGACAACATTTTCCAAGGAAGAGGAATCAATTAAAATATATTTTCAAGAAGGCATCGTCTCTCATCAAACAGTGTGTCAAAAAAATCTTATGAGTTTCATTTTTTTTATTTTTTTGGAAAAATTATTTGAATAAAGCAGAATGCATGAACATATGGATGTTGTTGTACACAGACAATGATGCAGGTGAATGAAATGCGTGATCATACCTTAAGCAAGTGTGTGATTTTTTATTTTTATTTTTTATTTATTTTTTTTAAATTTCAACTAGAGTGAGAGACTAGCAAAACAACAAAAAAAACTATTGGATGATGAACGATGCAAGAATAGAAGAAAATGAAGCAATTCCTAATTTTGTTTTAATGCATGTGAGAGGATTAATGCCCTTGAGATGGATGTGAGAGGAATAAATGACTTTAGTATGAATGCATGGTGATTTTTTTATATGTTTTCTTTGAATAAAGTATAATGCATGAACATATGAGCGACAACAGAGATGAATGAAATGCGTGATGATTTTTGAACGTGACGGAAGGATACTTTAAATGGGTATGGTTTACCCCCCTTTTTTCTTATGCTTCAGCTAACAAAAGGCTATTGGATAATGAAGGATGCGATAATCACTACAAAAAAAACACTGATTAGCGACGGACATTAGCGAGGGACTTGTTGTCCCTCGCAAAAACAGTCATTAGCGAGGGAATTAGCGAGGGCATAGAGCTGTCAATTTTTTGTCATGAGCGAGGGAACTGTCCCTCGCTAATGACTGCCCTCGCTAATTCCCTCGCTAAATTTTAGTTTTTCAGATGATGGGACTCAACGCAGGGGTTGGTAAAGGTGCAGAAATTAGCGAGGGACAGTTCCCTCGCTAATTCCCTCGCTAACGTTAACTTTTTAGATGATGAGATAGTTCCCTCACTAATTCCCTCGCAAATTTTTTTCTTTTTTCCTTTATATCCGTTTACACCCTCACTCTTCTTTCTCACTCACTCACTCACTCTTCACCACTCCTCTTCCCTTCCTCTTCCCCCTTCCACTTCCTCTCACACCCTTCTTCTCTCTTCACTCTTCCAACACCACCACCACCACCATCATCACCACCTCCTCTCACACTCTTCTTCTCTCTTCACTCTTCCAACACCACCACCACCACATACCTCCTACCACTCTCACTCACTCACTCTTACTCTTCACCACCACCAACCCACCACTCCACCACCACCACTCTTCTCTCTTTCTCTCTCTCTCTCTCTCTCTCTCTCTCTCTCTCTCTCTCTCTCTCTCTCTCTCTCTCTCTCTCTTTCTCCCTTACTCTTCTCCTTCTCTCTACTCTAAACCACCCATCACCACCACCACGCCACCACCACCACCACACCACCACCACGCCACCACCACCACCACCACACATCACCACACATCACCACAAAATTAATAATATAATATTCATTAATTAATATATATAAAAAAACAAGCCATTCAGCACTGGACACGTGTCATTTTTTTTGAAAACCGCAGTCATTAGCGAGGGCAAAAGCCGTCGCTAATTCCTGCGCATTTACCAACCCCTGCAACTGAGTCCCATCACCTGAAAAGCTGCAGTCATTAGCGAGGGAACTAGCGACGGCATAGTCCCTCGCTAATTAGAGAGGGATCCAACTTCCCTCGCTAATCCCATTTGCGATGAGGGAATTAGCGAGGGAACCAGTCCCTCGCTAAGTCCCTCGCAAATGACCATTAGTGAGGGAATCAGGTCATTTTGCGAGGGAATTGTCCCTCGCTAATGACTAGTTTTTATGTAGTGAATGGAGAAATTTCTGATTTTTATTTTGATGCATGTAGGAATAGAAGCTTTTACTTTGGTTTTTTTTGGCGCATGGGAGTAATGCCCTTGAAGCGGATGTGAAGGAAATAAATGACCCACCTTTTTTGCATGAACAGGGGATAATGCATTTAAAAGAAATGATGAATGAATATATAATATTACAGTGATGTTTTTTTCGTGGATATGCAAGATGGACAAATAATGCAAATGATATTTCTGTTATTTAGAGATGATGAGATGCATGGTGGCTAGATGAGATGCGTATGAAAAGAATGATCTTATTTTGCTACGAATGTAGTATGATTAAGATGAAGATGTAAGTGCATAGAATGCACATGATTGTTTGATTCCAATGACATGTAAGATGTTCAAAGAAATGATTATTTTAAATGAGTTTATTTTTTTTAGAGATCATGCAACATGCAAAGTTACAAATTCTCATTTATTTTATTGGATGATCAATGATGTATGAAAAGAGTAATGACCTGTTTTTTTTATCTAGAAAACGACACATGCAGGGAAAATGATTGTTTGATTCTAATGCTATGGCAAGTGTGCGAAGAAACAGTTATTGTAAATGACCCTTTTTTAGAGAGGCATTGCAACGTGGTAATGATGCAAACACTCTCTTTTCATTTGATGATGATTGATGCAAGAATAAGAGAATAAGGTTATGATTCTTGTTTTTTTTATTAAAATGTAATGCATGAATGAACACCTGGCAAATGTATGTTGCATGATGAAAATGCAAATGCATGAAATGCTGCAGGAATGTTCACTTGGAAAACTCAGTTATTCTAAATGATGATTTTTTTTAAACAATGCAACATATAGGTGATGCAAATTATCATAAAATGCTAACTAAAATATATATTTTGGATGATGAATGGGAAGAATAATGACACTGTTTTCTTTTTCTTTTTATTTAGAAATGATGCATGCATAGAGAAATGATGTATTTGAACTAGGATGACAATATGAGTGAAATGATGTATGAATGTCACATATTTAACATGCATTCCATCATTATGTGAAGCCTGCACTATTTGATGATGATCTTTTAATATTTACGAATTATGAACATATGATAATTGGATTGATGATGAGATGTATGGTGGAGAAATGGTAACGTGATGCATGTGAAAAGAATGATTTTATTTTGTTATGAATGCATGATGATTTTTGTATGATGAATGGAAGGAGTGATGTCGTCTCATGTGCATGCAAATGAAGGAAGTATGAAATGTTTTTTTTTGAGTGATTTTATTTTGGAGAAATGCTAACCTAGATTAATAGAGAGAGTAAGTATAATGCCCCTGTGTCCTAGGTGGGTCATGTCTAAATTGGGGTTTTCAACATGGTCTAGGGTCGCTTATGTGATCAATCTCTCAGGTGGCTCTATTCACTTCCTCACAAAGGTCTCCAGAGCTAAAATCCCCTTCTTGATATGATCCACAACGATAGCGAGCTACCTGGTGTGGGATACCATGAAAGAGCGTACTCTGGCTGAGACTTTCATGAGAGTCAGACAGATAAAATCCAGAATGACTGTCACTAATAATCTCCACTCGTCCTAGGTTATTTGCAGACCCGGGTATAGGGCCCCACTCAAAGGTGTATGCAAAAGTGTAAGTGAGATGTGTGATGAGGGAAAAATACCTAAACTAACCAAGCTGGAAAAGATATACAACAATAATAACAAAAGAGTCGTCTACCCTAAGGTTCAATAATATAACAAAATGCTAATAAATAAGTAACATAAGCATAAAGGCAAAAACAAAATATAAAGCTAATAAAACTTACACATTTAGTTAGTTAGGCTTGACTCTCTTAATTGCTCCCCAGTGAAGTTGCCAGCTGTAGCGACCGAAAAATCCGGAGGAAGGGATTCTTCGAAGTTCTTGAAATGAAGCCGCCACCAAAGTTTAGTTTAAGGGCAAACATTGGAAAATCCCTATTGAGTGGATAAGGGGATTTTGCGGACCAGGTTTAGGCTCGGGAGTCGTTTATGCGTAGGGAAGGTATTAGCACCCTACGACATCCTTCCTAAGGAAGGTTACCTTTTAACTAAATGTGTAAACGTTTATTAATTCAAAAATAATGTTTTTACCCTTATAATAATAAAAAGACTCGCTGAACGTTTAGTTATTTTTTGTACTTTTTGAGAAATAGGAGAGAAATGGATTAAAAGAAAAAAGGTTTTTTATTAATGCAATTGACAGAGGTCGACCGCCCTCTGCTCCTACGTATCTCCTGGTAGAGAATCAAATCACGCGTAGCTCTTGGGTAGAAAATGCTTGTTGGTTGGTGTTTTTTAATATAGGGGTTTTAGGACTGTGTGATCTGTATTGAAGGACCACTGGGGTCTGAAGGAGCGACGGGGCTCTGAAGGGCCGCTGAGGGCTGAAGGAGCGATGGGGCTCTGAAGCACCACAGTTCACTTATCCTAAAACGATAACTCACCCGGTCGTACGACCGACTTAATCCCCTACTTTGAAAATAAGATTTTTGATTTTTGAAATGAAAGAGATGCGTTTGTATATTTTTTTAATTTAGAAATTGTTTATTTTAAATAGGGATTTTAGGACATGATCCGTAACGGTTCATTAGTGACCCAAAAACAGACTAACCCGACTGTACAGTCGACTTAGTCCCCTATTTATATTTTGTGGTTTTTCGTAAAAAATGATTTAATAAAGAAAGGTAATGGAAATTGTTTATTTTTGCGCTTGACAGGGGTGTGACCCTGCTCCTACGTATCTCTTGGTAGAGAATCAAAGGCTACGTAGTTCTAGGGTAGAAAATATTTGTGTGTTGGTGTTTTTTATTTATTAAAAAAAATGAAAATGATTTTGATTCGGCAAAAAAAGGGCGGGACATTGTAAGTTGTAAAATAGAAACGAGGGAGGCGCGATTAGTCGTGAAGTGTAGTATTATTAAAAGATGGGTGCAACTAGTAGTGCAGCCCAATTCACGTTTTTTGGGTTCAAAAGTCGGCCTGCGAATTGGGCTCATCCAGGGGGTACTGAATGATTATACGCAGGGGTGTAAATAGCTGAGAGGTGTTATATAATGAATAAAAATGGCAGTTAGCGAGCCCAGTCTGTTTTCCCATGAACCGGGCTGTGTTTTAACTCGATGGGCTCGCATGGGGGTTAACTTATGAAAAAAAGGGTGTGATTAGCAAAGGAGGGTTTTATTAGAAAACAGGGGCGCGAATAGCATTCTGTTTCCCTTTCTCTTTTTTTACGGAGTCAATATCAGGGCCCAAGCCCATCACATTACACAAAAACCTTGACTTCACCATAACCCTAATTTTCATTCTCCCCAACTCAATCAGCGCCGCACACACTCCTTCTTGGAGAGAGAGAGAGAGAGAGAGAAACTTGCGGGAGAGACAGAGGGGAAAAACGAAAGAGAAAAGGGGAGAGAGAGAGCACGCGGCGGCGAAGACCCACTCACCGGAGGGGAACCATAGTATCGGTGCCCGCGACGGCGACGGAGGTCACGGCGTTGGTGTCGTCGTCGGAGCTAGACACACAACGGTGGGCGTAGATGACGCGATGATAGAGCGAGAAGGCGGTGCTGCTACGGAGCTTCGCGCCGTCTCCTGCGACGGCAATGGTGGTGGCAGCTTGGTGTGTTGAGCCGTCCGATGAGATTTTGGAACCGAAAGGTGGAGGATCGGATCTGGAAACGGGGTGTTCCTTCTTGGGACGGAAAAAGCATTTTGGGGATGGCTTGAGGTTCTTGGGGTTAATGTTGATGGGCTTCATTAGGATCAGAGATAGCGGTGGTTGTAGGTGGTTGTGGAGGTTTTTGTAGGTGGTGGTTGTAAGTGACTGTGGAGGTTGTCTTTCTGTCCCACTGTGTATATCTGTGTCTGTCCCTTGATTGTGCTACTGTTACTGTTTTTATAGGTGGATTGGGGTGCTGAGGACAGTTAACAATTAGGGAAAAAAAATGGCATCCAAAGGACAGCATCTTTGAGGGGAATAAAAAGGACAATAGCTGGAGAAATTTTGGGGTGCCAAGGACAGTCAAGGGGACAGTAAAGGGAAGGACAAGGGCAAGAAAAAGAAGATCAAAAGGACAGCTCTAGGGCAAGCAGCCAGCGCCCTTCTCTTCTTTTTTTGATTTTGTATTTTTCGATTTTATTGTAATTTTTGTATTATTTTTGTACTATTTTTGCTGTTTATTTTATTGGCTCATATTTGTAAAACCTGTATTATATAACAAAAGGTTTTTGACTATTCCGCTTTCTATTTATCATTTTATTATCTAAAATAATAACGACAACGAAATAAAGTAAAATGAGCGTCGAACAATCGTTGTACGAGAGTGCCGGAGACACGCGCGTTTAAAACGATACGTGACACAATGAGAATAAAATCTTTTTTTGATTTTTTTTCAATTAGCCAGACAAAATTAGGGTATGACACACACCATGTTCAGTCGAACACTTAGTGAATTTTAGCTTCTGCAGTGAGGCATCAATCTTCTTATTCCAAGCACGAGGTGCTTGCTTGAGTCCATATAAGGCCTTCTTCAACTTCATTACTTTGTTTTCCATGCTCTTCTTCTCAAAGCCAGGTGCCTGCTTCACATAGACCTCCTCTTCTAATGGCCCATTGAAGAATGCAAATTTGACATCAAGTTGATTCAAACTCCATTTTCTCAAACTTGCCAATGCTACTATCAGTCTCACAGTCTCAATCCTTGCAACTGGAGCATATATCTCATTAAAGTCAAGTCCAGGTTGTTGCAAGAAGCCCTTTGCAACCAACCTAGCCTTATATTTTGCAATCTCACCATTTGGCTTCATCTTAGTCTTGTAGACCCATTTCACATCAATGGCTCTCTTGTTACTTGGTAGATTCACCATTTTCCAGGTTTCATTCTTTTCAATTGACTTTAATTCATCCACCATTGCTGCTTTCCACCTTGGATTTGAAAGAGCTTGATCAAGTGATATAGCTTCTGACTCTGCCATGAGAACCAAGTGCATTATATCAGTAACATCTTCATACAAGCCTACAGGGTACAGGGCATAGCCTTGCAGTCTTACTGATGGGAATCTTGCTCTATCAGATCTTCTCAATTGCTCCACATTGTCATTATCCATATTCTCAACATTGTTTTCATTGACATTGTTCACATTATCATCATTAGGAACAGCTAGTTCAGGCACATTCACAACAGCTGGTTCAGGCACATTCACTTCTTCCTCATCTTCGACTTGGACACTGTCGAGTCGAATGCTAGTTACTTTATTAGTAGCTTGCTCAGTTGATTCCTTCCAGTTCCATTCTTTTGTTTCATCTATAATCACATCATTACTCACTACTATCTTCTTGTGAATTGGATCATATAGTTTATAAGCACCAGTGCTATGATAGCCTATCAGTATCATTGCTTGTGCTCTAGAATCAAGTTTCCTTATGTTTTGTTCAGGAACATGCCTGTAACACAGTGAACCAAACATTCTGAAGTGCTTTACACTTGGCTTCACACCACTCCATGCTTCTTCAGGTGTGATGCCTTCTAGTCTCTTGGTTGGACACCTGTTTAGTATATGAGCAGCTGTATATACTGCTTCTGCCCAGAACTTATGTGGAAGATTCTTCTCTCTCAGCATACATCTTACCATATTAAGCAGAGTTCTATTTCTTCTCTCAGCTGTGTCATTGTGTTGAGGAGTATATGGAGCCATTACTTCATGAATTATACCCTCATTTTTACAGAAATCTTCAAACTCATGTGAAGTGTATTCACCACCACCATCAGTTCTAAGCAATTTAATTGAACTATCACACTGTTTTTGACTAACAATTTAAATTGCTTAAAAATGTCGAACACTTCACTCTTTTTCTGTATAAGATAAATCCACATCTTCTTAGTATAGTCATCTATAAAGGACACAAAATAGGAGTTACATCCAACAGATTTGGCTTCAAAGGGTCCACACACATCTGAATGGATGATAGCAAGCTTCTTTGTTGCTCTAGTTGGTATTGCAGATTTATATGACTTCCTTGGTTGCTTTCCTTCACAGCATTTTCAACATATCTCTTTTGGCTCTTCGATTTGAGGCAAGCCAACCACCATATTCTTTTTCTGCAATATCTTCAAGCTGTCGAAGTTTAAATGTCCCATCCTCTTATGCCATTTCCACACTGCATCATCCACTTGTGCAACTAGACATTTTTGATCGATAGAGTTCACACCAACCTTGAAAGTTCTATTGCTTGTCATAGACACTTTCAATACAGCCTTCTCTTTGCTGTCGAAAACTTCCATGTAATTTTTCTTCATGTTCATTGAATAGCCCTTCTATAGCAATTGCCCCAAACTAAGAAAATTACTCTTCATTTGTGGAACATAAAGCACATCACTCACTAGTACTTTTATTCCATCTTCCCTTCTAATGGCTACCTTTCCAATGCCTTCTGCAATGACACACCTGCCATCACCAAATCTGATCTTTCTTCTCACAGTTCTGTCAATTTCACAAAACCATTCTAAGTGGTCTGTCATGTGATTAGAGCAGCCTGTATCCAAGTACCACCATTCTACTCCACCACCTTCACTAACTGTCATCAACATCATCACTTCTCCATCAATTGTTGCCATTAATGCAACAGCTTCTTCATCAGAGTCGCGAGCTAACTATGCCTCTTCATTCCTCTTCCTAGGCACTTTAGGATTCACACATTCATTGCAAAATGGCCCCATTTTTTTTACAGTTATAGCATTGAATGTGTTCATTGAATTTCTTCTTTCCCTTGCCATCACTCTCACCTCCTTTCTTCTGAGATTCTTGCTTAGGATTTCCACCCTCATTCTTGTTACTCTTCCACTTTCCTTTACCTTTCTTCTTCCAAGATTCATTACCACCACTTCCTTTCTTCTGGGATTGTGTAAAGAATGCCTTCTCAGTTTCTTTCTCATCTTTCTTGACACCATCTTTGTTCTTTAACTTCAATTCATGAACTTCTAAAGAACCTATTAATTGTTCCAATTTCAGCGTATCTAGGTCCTTCGATTGTTCAATTGCAGCAACTATATTGTCGAATTTGGGTGTTAAACCCATGATAACCTTTTCGACCTTCATTGAATCACTAACTACTTCACCACAGCTCTTCATCTGGTTGGTTAATACAGTTAACCTATTCACGAATTACGCTACTGTTTCATTTGGTTCCATTTGCAATTGACCTAATTGGCGCCTTAAAGCCATCAATTTCACCTTCTTGGATTGGTTGTCGCCGGCGTAAGTGGTTGTAAGAACATCCCAAGCTTCTTTGGCCGTCTCATATTCAATTATCTTTTCCAAGACATTCGAATCTACACATTGATGGAGGAAGTATATCGCCTTGTCGTCTTTCTTCAATTGTTCACGGTGAGTTGCCCTCGCCGTCTCCGTTGGTGCTGCACCAAGCGGTGTCACTCCACTGCGAATGACATCAAGAACACCCTGATACCTAAAGACAACCTTGATTTGCGCCGTCCATCGTTCATAATTGTTGCCGTCAAAGATTGGAAGTTTCGCATGCATCTGGTCACTGGTTCTTGAAGCTTCCGCCATGTTGCCGTCGCGTTCTCCGTCGTGCGTGGCCGTGGATCGTCTTGCTCTGGATGCCAATTTGTTGGAATATCACACTTAATATTCACAAGAGAAAGCGAGGTCGAAAAAAAGTCAAGAACTGTCGAAGGGAAGGGGAGAGTGTCGAAAGACTGCAAGAACAGTTTTCTTGAGAGAGTGAATGCAAGAATGGGAACGACTTTCACATTCAATTGGTATTGACTTATTACAATGTGTATTTATAACACTTAGGTAGAGGTAAACTGAGAATTTACCATTGCCTAATTACAGTTAAATGGATTTTAACCAATCACTTAAAACTAATTCACAAAATTTTCTTAATTGCTAATAAGTCCTACACAAGTTTGTAATTACACACTTAGTCCTTACCTTTTATTTGTCTTTCCTTTTTTTCTTTGTATAAAAAAAGTTGTCTTCAATTAATTTTATCACATTCAGATCTCTCTCTTTCACACTCTCTTTCTCTCTTATTCACCTTCAAATCTCAAATCACCATCTCGCTAACGCCGCAATCTAGTGTTCGATTTTCAGAAAATCATCGCAGAAGAATTTGTGCATATAAACACAAAATTCTGCACATCTTTCAAGCTATTAAGAACACCATCACGCTCATTCCTTATTTAACCTTTCCAACCCATTCCATAGTTTGTATTGACCTCAACTCCAGCTCCTCCGTTTCCGTCCTCTTCTCCTGTTGTATCACAACCACAACATGCTCCACACAAAAACCCACTTTAAATACAAAAATCCACTGTATGCATCTTTTACTTCCTCCTTTAATAACGAATCTGAACATTGAAACAAAAACGTGTGTTATCTATTTTAGATCTGGACATTGAAAACTTTCAAGCTTGTAAAAACAATTTTGAACGAAAATCAAACCCATCAACAACGAAGAAAAAGAAATTAGCTATCGATTTATTTTTAATTTCTAGTTTTTTTTTTCAGGTTTAGCTTTTATTGGAAAGATTGGGGAAGATGAAGAGAGTGGTGTTTTTAGGTTTGTTCTTGAGGTTGAAGGGGGTAGATCTTTGATTGTTTTTGTTGCTCGTTGGAGATGTCTTTGGCTGGAAAATGGTGCAGGAGAAAGTAATAATTAGGGTTCTTGAAGAAGAAGATGAACATTTTTTTTTTAAATTTTTAAGTTGAAAGGAACCATATTGTTACAAGATAGATGACACGTAGGTTCCGTCATGGCCACGTCAACTCCGTTAGTGTCAATTAGGTTTTTTTGTAACGGAAAATGAAAAAATGGCTAACAGTGGAATATATAACTTAATGGACTTAAGGTTTAATTTTGCCATATATAAGGTTTAATTTTGCCATAGATAGGCGGACGACAATAGTGGTGGTGGTGGTGGTGGAGACAGAATGAGAGAGTGAGAGAAAAGAGAAAAGAGTGAGGGAGAAGAGATTACATAAAAGAGGGAATGAAGCTTTGGCTTGCTAATAAAAGTTTGATTTAAGTGATAGTTTCCGACAAGCAAGACCGTAGGTGATAAAGTGGCTCAGACTGTCACTTTATTATCGGCGGATTTGTCCGTCGGGAATTACAGCAGTCAAATAATTTTAATACCGGCGGCCAAATCTGCCGAAAAATTTCATGGGTATTGAATTTAAATTCCCTATCATTTTTGCAAATTCCTCCGCTCATTATCAACATCTAGATCTGTCGGTAACTAGTCTGTTCTAACGGGGTCGTGGTGCGTCGGTAATAACCTGATTTCTTGTAGTGACACTACAAATATATAAATAGTTATACTAGCCATGTGTGTGAATGTATACCTACAATTCTATAAGACCACCATCTGAATGTTGGTGGTGGTGATCATCTCCTTATTTCTAACCTTGTAGTATTCCATTTTTGTCTTGGTTTTACTCATCGCATACAAGTTGCTGAATTAATGTAGGCTAGCTAGATGGTTGATAATGTAAATAGTGAGTGGCTTAGGGGGATATATAGGCAAAATATCAGGCCATGCTTTTTTTTTTTTAGATAAGCAAGATGAGGAAAAAAGAGTACCTCAATAGAAATGGGTGCTTACAAAGACTCTATGCACCCCATGGGGCGATTACACCAATCTGAAAAAGATACCCCACTATTTCTCCCCTTCCGAGCTATAAACCAGCTCCAAGAAACAAACTTGATAGAATAAATAACTGAGTTTACATTTGCCACCCCGCCCTGAAACATAATTCTATTTCTCATCAACCACACTTGCCACATCGTTGCCACCCAAAAAATATGTTTCAGCCTTCGTGCACCTTTACCTTGAATAAGCTTGCTGGTTTGTTGAAAAGTACTGAGTACATTATCACCTAGTCCTGAATTAATATTCAGCCATAAGCATACACCTCGCCATACCGATTGAGTAACAACACACCTACAGAATAAGTGATCGGCCTCTTCCACTTCACGGAAACAAAAAACACAGGATTGTTCGAAGGGCGAGGAGATAATTCCACGGATGTGCAGATTTTGTCTCGTGGGAATTCTGTTCAGCAACAACCTCCAACCAAAGATCAAAACCTTCGAAGGGAGGTCGCTTTTCCACAAAGAACGACACGCTGTCACCACTGGATCTGCGTGATTCTGGTCAGATTCGCGCCTGCTGCTGGACACCCTTACGTAGCATGACTTGACCGTGAAGCCTCGTATCGGATCCGGCAACCAAACCCACCTGTCCGAAGCACCAACCTGCAGATGAATGTCACGAAGCAAAGCTGTCAAATTATCAACAGATTCGGTGCTCACAGCTGCAGCAGCGGCAGTGACCCTATTCAGGTTCCATGACCAACCAGATGCGCACCAAGAACCCATTTCAGCCACCAACCAGTCTTTTGTGTCGCTGGCCTGCATAACCGAAGGGAAAATATCTGCTAGAGGTTCAGTTCCTAACCAAATATCAGTCCAAAATTTCAGTTTTGTACCATCACCGAGCCTTAATTTCGTTGCACTATTGAACCAGCTGCTGTCCATTTGAAGTCCATCCCCTAGAAGCACCAAATCACGCCACCAAAGCGAAGTTTTTGACATACTAGCTGCAGTAGGAAAACTGCCCGGCCAAGAACGAATTACCCCATATCTAGATGTTAGAATTTGCTTCCATAAAGGGGAGACGTCTTCCGATAAGAGCCTCCATCTCCATTTAGCCAAGAGAGCTATATTAAATGCTTCAAGATCCTTCACGCCCAGACCACCTAAATGTTTAGGTTTGCACACCAAACCCCAATTGACCCATGACATTTTCCTTGTTTCACCATCCCCTCCCCATAGAAATCTTCTTTGTATTTTTTGTATTTCCGCGATCACCTTTTTCGGGGCTTTGTACATGGAGAATAGATACAACGGGAGAGAGGAGAGCACCGAGTTAATCAAGGTCACTCTCCCACCAATAGAAAGTTTTGAGCTGCGCCACAAAGACAACCTAGCATTAATGGAATCAAGCACCGGCTGCCACGTTGTTACCCTTCTCGGATTGGCCCCCACCGGAACACCCAAGAACTTAAATGGGATGGAACCCACTTTGCAAGCCAAAAAAGAGGAATTACCACCGACCACTCTTGCATCCATATTCAAGCCAATAATGTTACTTTTAGCAAAGTTGACTTTAAGCCCCGATACCATTTCAAAGCTTCTTAATACTGCTTTCAACCCCCAAATACTCCTTTCACTGCCATCGCAAAAAAAGATCGTATCATCAGCGAATTGCAGCAGAGACACAGATAGATTCTCACTAATCTTGAATCCTTTTATACATTCGGTTTCCTCCCCTCTCCTGACCAACCCAGCTAGTCCCTCGGCCGCTATAAGGAAAAGAAAAGGTGCCAAAGGATCACCTTGTTTAATTCCTTTTTGTGCCGAGAATTCCTCAGAGGGGCTACCATTAACAAGTACCGATATAGAGTTGGAGGAGACACATTCAATCATCCATCTTCTCCATAGTTCGTTAAAACCCATCCTCCTCAACATATAATCCAAGTATTTCCAGCTTACCGAATCATACGCTTTTTGGAAATCCACCTTAAAGATGAGACCTTTCTTCCTTAATCTTTTTGCATAGTCAATTACTTCGTTTACCGCAACCACACCATCAAGAATATTCCTACCTCCTATAAAAGCATTCTGCTTTTCAGAGATAACCATAGATATAACTCTTTTCAGCCTGCCGGCAAGCACTTTGGCTAACAACTTATACATGCAACCAATAAGAGCAATCGGCCTATACTCTTCTAGCTTTTGGGGATTCTTAATCTTGGGCACCAAGGTCATGAATGAGGCACACATGGCCTTAGGTAGCCTAGCAAGAGAGTGGAATTCAGCAAAGAAATTGAGTACCTCTGGGCAAATAGTTTCCCAACAATTCTTTATGAAATTGAAATTGAATCCATCCGGACCCGGACATTTGTTGCCATCACACTCCCATGCAGCTTCCTTGATTTCCTCCATAGTAAATGGACTAGTCAACATATCATTGTCCTCTCTGCTTATCTGTTTGAAAATAATGCCATCAAGAGTAGGGCGTGAGAATTCATCTTCCTTGAAACTCTCTTCGAAATGATTTTTGATGGCAGCCTTCACTCCAACTACATCATCAACCCACGCATCACCCACCAATAACTTGACAATCTGTAATCTCCTCCTGTTACTATTAATGCAAGCATGGAAAAATTTGCTATTTGCATCCCCTTCAGCCAACCACTTCACTCTAGGCTTTTGAGCCAGTAGACTTTCCTTGATACGCAGCTCCTTCCAAAACTCTGAACTAAACAATCTACGATGTTCAACTTTTGGGGAGTCACCCTCAGCTGCCAATTTTTCCGCCTCATTCAAGTCCTTAACAATGTTATTGATACAGAGGTCTCTTATCCCGAATACTTCCTTATTCCATTTCCTCAATCGGTCTTTCAACAGTTTCAACTTCTCTTTCAAGATGTAGTAATGCCTCCCATGTAGTGATGCCGAAGACCAACAGTCGCTCACCACCTTCATAAACTCATTGTGCTCTAGCCAACAGTTGTTGAACCTGAATGGTTTTGGTCCCCAATTGGTTATAGAGCTGATCAACCAAATGGGGCAATGATCTGAAATATCTCTATCTCCCACCCATTGTGCTGCAATATGCCACCTGGTGATAAATCCATCCGAAACTAGAAACCTGTCGATCCTGCTCATCGTGACACCATCTGGAGCGAAATACGTGAATTTTTTACCGAGTGCAGGGACATCAATAAGCTCCATGTCTTCCACAAAAGATCTAAATTCTCTTACTTCTGAGTTGTAATTACTAGCTGAGGCACCTCTTCTTTCTTCTCTATTCAGGACAGCGTTGAAATCCCCAACAAGACACCAGATACCATTCCCAACATCATCCTTCAACTTACGGAGCTCATCCCACATACGTCTCTTGCCGGGCAAATTGCAAGCTGAGTAAATGTTAACCAGGAAGCATATGGAGTCGTGAAAGCAAGGTATCGTAAAACACACATAAGTGCCCGTGAACGTTGAGAGAAAGGTTCGAACTTGATACACTTTATTTTTCCTCTCTCTATTACCCGCCCCGTCCGTTTGTACTAAGGACAAAAGAAGGTTATCTAACCTTACGTCCTTACCAAGTTATATTCAACTTAGCCTAGCCGGTGAATGTAACTCCTTATAAAAACCAGAAAACAATGGATATAAACAAATTATGTTCAAATTCATCAAAGGGAGGTGTTTTTTTTTATAGACAATGTTAGTGGGGTGGGGGAAATATTAGTTTCCGGGGTTTGAACCCGGGACGTCATTCTTGCACTCTTTTTGGTGCACTCCTTCGGTATCCCTTAGTTCGCCAACTGAGGTACCTATTGGGATATCAAAGGGAGGTGTGATTCAGATTTAATGTGATTATACACCTCATATTGCTACTTAATATAGTTAGTTACGCGTGGTCACTTATATTGGTTCTCAATTTGAAACTAGTAGGATACTCGTGCATACGTACGGGTGCTGTTATGTTCTTTTTATGATGAACTTAGACAGTATTTAAATAGTCTAAACATTTACCCGTGAAAATAAAGACAAATTTAAAGTAGATAAAAAATGAGTTTCAAATAAAAAATAGATAAATATTAAAATCTAAAAATGTAAAAGTATCATTTAAAAACAATTTGTGCATTTATCCCGTGTTTTTTTATATATCAGTGCAGCTATCCCGTGCTTTTATATATATCATTGCTGTTATCCCCGTATTTTTTTATATATCAGTGTAGTTATCCCGTATTTTTTTATGTATCGGTGCAGTTATCTCATAGTTTCAATTGATTATTTGAGTTGATTAGTAGATTATAGTAGATAGTAAAATATAGATAGTAGATTATCAATAAGAAATATTTATCCCGTGTTTTTTTGTCCTTTTTTAGGTATTAGTGACAAATATTTGCCATGTGTGTTTTAAATATTAATCAGTTTAAATAGTCATTAAACCTTCTTGTTTTTTTAGATAGTAGGTTTATAGTAGTCTTCAAAAATTATAATTATCAATGACAAATATTAATCCCGTGTTTTTTTATATATCACTGCAGTTATCTCGTGTTTTTTTATATATCAGTGTAGTTATCTCGTAGTTTCAATTGATTATTTTAGTTAATTAGTAGATTATAGTAGATAGTAAAAGTTAGATAGTAGATTATCAATAATAAATATTGATTAGTACTTTAGATAGCATTAAGTCTTCTTGTTTTTTAGATGGTAGCTAGGTTTGTAGATAGTAGGTTTATAGTAGTCTTCAAGAATTATAATTATCAATGACAAATATTAATCTCGTGTCTTTTTATATATCAGTGCAGTTATCCCGTGTTTTTTTATATACAGTGCAGTTATCTCCTAGTTTCAATTGATTATTTTAGTTGATTAATAGATTATAGTAGATAGTAAAAGTTAGATAGTAGATTATCAATAATAAATATTTGTTTTAAATATTAATTAGTACTTTAGATAGCATTAAGTCTTCTTGTTTTTTAGATGGTAGGTTTGTAGATAGTAGGTTTATAGTAGTCTTCAAAAATTATAATTATCAATGACAAATATTAATCTCGTGTCTTTTTATATATCAGTGCAGTTATCCCGTGTTTTTTATATACAGTGCAGTTATCTCGTAGTTTCAATTGATTATTTTAGTTGATTAGTAGATTATAGTAGATAGTAAAAGAGAGATAGTAGATTATCAATAAGAAATATTTGTTTTAAATATTAATCAGTAGTTTAAATAGTCATTAAATCTTCTTGTTTTTTAGATAGTAGGTTTATAGTAGTCTTCAAAATTTTTAATTATCAATGACAAATATTAATCCTGTGTTTTTTTTTATATATCAATGCAGTTATCCCGTGTTTTTTTATATATCATTGCAGTTATCTCGTAGTTTCAATTGATTATTTTAGTTGATTAGTAGATTATAGTAGATAGTAAAAGATAGATAGTAGATTATCAATAAGATGTGATAGTAGATTATCAATAAGAGTGTAAACAGATTTGGAGAGAAAAACTAAAATTTTAAGGTGATAACTTTTTCCAAAAAGGTGATAGTTTTTTTTTTATTGTGACTCATTTACATTTTTATAGGTAATTTTAGTAGAGTAGTGTTTTTATAAATTTAGAAATTTAGTTAAAGAACACTGAAGTGAAGTGATAAAAGAAATAGAAGAATTGTTTATGTGAAAAATAAAAGTAAAGTAAAAAGAAAAAAGGAAGAAAGAGAGTGTAAGAGAAAAGTGAAAAAGAGAAAAGAGGATGTAAGAAGAAAGAGAAAAAAAAAGAAAGAAATAGAGTGTAAGAAGAAAAAGAAAGAAAAATAGGGTAATGACATTTTTACCTTTAAATTAGATATTTGTCTTGTTAATAAGAGATCTAAATTGGTAAATTCATAAAAAGTTTGTTTGTATAAAATATTAGATTAGATAAATTTCAATTTTCTTGTCGAGTTGGTCAAATTAGGGGTGGACAGCAATCGGGTTCGGTCGGTTTCGAGTGAGAAAGAGTCCATCCGATCATAACCGTTCAAACTAAAAGGAAAACCATCTCCGACCCTTCAAAGCAGCGGATTGGTCAGGTGTCGGGTAGCACAAAAGGCGGGTTGTTCGGACGGGTTAGTCCAGATTACCCATAAGAAAACAGAGAAATATGTGAGTGAAGAGAGGGAAGAAGACGCCAAGTCTATTCTTGTCGGTGCTCCGGCAAGTACTCAGTCGCTAACTGCCGCAAGTTCTCACTGCGATATAAACATGCGAAGAGGAATAATGGAAGAAAAAAGTAGATAGTTCCACCATAGTTTGTATAAAAGAGAACCGATGAACCAAAATTGTGATGGAGTGTGAAAGAAAGAGAAATATTATTAGTATATTTTTAACTCACTATTTTAATTTCAAAAAGAGGTCATGTCAAATTTTAACACCATAACGTATTTTAACACAATACTTGAGCCTATAAATAGGACTCATATGACATTGTAGATGATACATTTGAAGAGTACAATACAATAGCTCTATTATTCTCTCATCTTCTATTCTTATTCTTGCTCTATTTGAGTTTATTTATAACATGTTATCAGCACGAAGCTCTACCAAAATGACGGCTTAATAAGCTTGGAGGCTATTTGGCAAAGATATGTTTTTTTCTACTATCTTATAGTTAATCTAACTCATATTATCATGTTTTGTTTTCTAATAGTTTTTATTTTATCATGTGAATATGTTATATTTCTTGTATAAATTTTATTGAGAATTTTATTTAGCTACCATGGTTATCATGTTTTCTATTTTTGATGAATTCCTAAAGAAATCAACATTCAAGCATCCCTGTTGGATTGCACAATGACAACTATTTGTCTATTCTCGATGAATTCCAGAAGAATTCATCATTCAAACATCCTAGAAGGATTGCACAAAGAACTTGAAGCGTATCGTGTTTGTCCCATATTCATGATGAATTCTAGAAGAATTCCCTAGTCAAACATCCCAGAAGGATTGTACAAATAAATTAATATTGAAGCATCTTGTAGGATTGCTCAAAGTGTGAACGTTTGTAATATAGTTCTTGAAGATCATAAAAAAAATTGTGATATAGTTCTTGAAGAACTTAAAAAAAAATTATTAACATTCAACCATCCCTAGAGGATTGTTCAAATAATGATGGTAAACATATAAATTCGTTGTATAGTTCTTGAAGAGCAAATTGTTAGAAAGTATGATTTTTCTTGATCATCACTAGTGAAAGATTTGTTGTAAAGTTCTTGAAGAACTAAACCTTTAGACCATGATTGTAATCTAAATGATCTATTTGATCTTAGTATAATTGAATCAAATGAATATAAGGGAAATTTTACTTGAATATGCTCCGGGAGTAGCACAAATAAGAAAATATTTTCAAGAATATTTTGAATCAAGATTATGTGATGTTGTAATGGAAAAAATAATCACAAACCACTCAATGAATTGAAAGAAGAGAATGAATCAAATTAAAACATTGAGTACAACAAAAGTTGTGGTTATGATCATTGATGTAGTAAATGTTACTGTTATCCTTTATGAAAGATTTTTTTGACCACAAAAAATATGAAAGATTTGAGGACGAATTCCTGCAGAACTAGACCTTTAGACCGCGATTGAAATCTATAAGATGTATTTGATCTTAGTATACTTTGAAACAAGAAAAAGTGAGAGAAAAATAAATTATTTTTATGTATCACTATTATGCTCTTGAAGTAGCAAAATTGAGAAAATACTTTCAAGAATATTTTGAAAGTTTAAACATAATTTGATTGAACAAAAGAGTGATTGTTGATTAAAATGTGAAAGGTCACGTAGCAATTGAACTTTATTATGATTTATGATTTATGGTTATATTCTTTACTATTTTTCATAATGGTATACTAGTTTTCTTTTTATGAAAATAATGATGTAGTAACTCATATACATTATGACAAAGTTTAATTTTTCGAAATGTAACTTCTCTTCCTACTTACTCTTAGAATTCTAGTATTTCATTTCATGAGTGGAAACAATAGAAAAAAAATAGGATACGATCAGGTATTTCTTAAAGAATCTTTTTATGTTCTTATTTTATTTATCTTGTTTTGATTTCATGTTAACTTAATATTGTAAAGCATATGAGTGCAATTAAAATTATACTATGGAAAACCAGAAGTTTGCTATGCACTTTTAAAAAATAAAATGTTGTTTTAAACACGAAGTTTAATAGTCTACATGATTTTACTATTTAGTATGTGTTCAATTATATTTTTCTAATATAAAG
Source organism: Astragalus membranaceus (assembly GCA_039519185.1). NCBI lineage: Eukaryota > Viridiplantae > Streptophyta > Magnoliopsida > Fabales > Fabaceae > Astragalus > Astragalus membranaceus. Next base: position 141,861,840 of record CM076851.1, on the reverse strand, counting down.
ATGACGACACGTATTAATATTTTTGAAGGACCAGAAGATTCTTCAATATAATAAGTTTTCTATGTCATATGTTTTAACACTACAAAAAAATGCCTTATTAGCGACGGAAAATTAGCGACGGAACCAAAATCCGTCGCTAATGTTTAAGTAGCGAGGGATTTTAGCGAGGGAACCAAAATCTGTCGCTAATAATGACGATGGCGCGCTGTTTTTAACAAAAAATTTAAATTCCGTCGCTAAATTTAAAATCCGTCGCAAAAAATCTGTCGCTAATGCTGACGTGACCGTTGTGCAGACCTTGGAATGCGTAAAATTCTGAATCCATCGCTAATTTGAATTTCCGTCGCTAATTCCTTGGAAATTGCACCATTTTAAATTCCGCCGCTAAATTTAAAATCCGTCGCAAAAAAATCCGTCGCTAATTCCATGGAAATTGCGCATTTTCAAATCCGTCACTAAATTTAAAATCCATCGCAAAAAATCCGTCGCTAATTCCTTGGAAATTGCGCATTTTCAAATCCGTCGCTAAATTTAAAATCCGTCGCTAAATTTCCGTCGTTAATTTTAATTTTTTTATTAAACCGAATCCTCCTCTTCTTCTCTCTTCTCTTCTTCTTTTCTTTTCTCACACTTCACTCTCTTTCTCCCTTACTCTCCTCTCTCTCTACCCAAACCCACCCTACTCCACCACACCACCACCACCACCACATATAGCTCCTCTCATCCCCACACTTCTCTCTCTCCCTCTCTACACACAAATCCTCTTCCCATATTTCACCTCCACCACCACTACCACCACAAAATTAACTTCCACCCTCACTCCTCTCTCTAACCATACCCCTCTCTCTCTCTCTAACCGTATCTCTCTCTCTCTCTCTATACACAAACTCCTTCCCATATTTCACCACCACCACCACCACTACCACCACAAAATTAACTTCCACCCTCACTCCTCTCTCTAACCATACCCCTCTCTCTCTCTCCCTCTCTCTGTAACCGTCTCTCTCTCTAACCGTCTCTCTCTCTACAAAAACTCCTTCTTATATTTCACCACCACCACCACCACCATATATCACAATAATTTTATAATAATTTTATAACAATATTATAATAATATTATAATTTAATAATATTATAACAATAATTTTATAATATACCGAATATTATAATATTATAATAATTATTACAACAATAATTTTATAATATATTTTAATGACAAATGTGCGCTTTTTTTAACAAAAAAACACGGATTACGAGGTGATTAGCGACGGAATTTCCCTCGCTAAATTTCCTACCTAAATTCCGTTGCTAACTGTAACACCCCATTTCTACCCGGTAAAATAATGCAAAATCAGAGTTCATAAAAATCTTTTTCAACAACAATGGAGTGCCACATTTGCTTCGTGAAAACAATAGACGGGTTAATTCGCTTTTTGAAAATAGATACATAGCGCTTTCGGTTGAACCGATAAAACAACCAATTAACCTTCAAAATAATTCCTCCTTAATTACTACGCAGCGGATTCATAACAAGTCAACTCAAATAGACAACAACTCAAGACAGCTCAAAACAACGGCATAACAACTTAAAGTTTCAACAACGAAATGACATAGCAACAATATTAAAACTTGTGTTCATTCCCCCTGAGTGTTACATATCAGAGCGACGACACCGACTCGATCAAACGAAGGTGAGCAGCCTTCATTCGTAATTACCTGCACGTTACTAACATTGGGGTAACATTCAAACAGAAGGGGTGAGATATCGCACTATATAATCAGACATATGAAAGACAATATGTAATTCAAGTCATAGCATCAATTCATCATTTAACAGCAGTCAACACCATCACAATCACATAGGTATGCAACATGAATGCGGAATGTGACTCAACTCAGGGCCACCGCCCTATAATGCATGTGGTACCATAATCCAGCCAATAAATAGAGGCATTAACGTCGTATCATCATTTCATCGTAATTTGCCAGTCCAGGCCGTCGTGTTTTGAGCATAGCTCCATCGTAAAAATATGCTATGTATGCGACGCTATGTAAATGCACAACCAATAAACAACGATTACATAGCAACGCAACAACATCGGAAATCATCGTTGGCCATAGGCCTACAACTTACCACCTGCCAATAAATAGAGGCAATTCAACTTGATACACCATCATCAACACTAATTAGCAACTTAGCAACTTTCAACATTTTTGGCAACACATTTTGGGCCTAATTACATATTCAACATCAACACATCGTCCCACGCATCAAATGTGAAATTCACATTTGGGCAGCCAAACTGGCGCCCTTGGCGCCCATGGCGCCCACCAACACAACACGCAACACGGGCAGCCACACTGGCGCCCACAACGCCACAACACAACCCAGCAACAGGGCAGCCAGATTCTGGCGCCCATGGCCCCCCTGCGCCAGACACAGCAACAGGCAACCAGATTTTGGCGCCCATGGCGCCCCTGCGCCAGACACAGCAACAGGCAGCTAGATTTTGGTGCCCATGGCGCCCCTGCGTCAGACACAGCAAGCAACAACAGAAATTGGGCAGCCAATCTTGGCGCCCTTGGCGCCCATGCGCCCAGAACCAGCAACAACAGAAATTGGGCAGCCAATCTTGGCGCCCTTGGCGCCCATGCGCCAGGACAACACACCAAACAGGAACTGGGCAGCCACCACATTGGTGCCCTTGGCGCCCCTGCGCCAGAACAGCACAGCAACCAGCCACTGGGCAGCCACAACATTGGCGCCCCTGCACCAGAACACAACACACACAGAATGGCGCCCAGGAAGGCGCCCAGCCACAAACACGGGACGGCGCCCATGGCGCCCTGCGGCAGGACCAAAAACGGCGCCCATGCACAGAATTATGGCTCCAAAACATCAACAAGCATGATCACACATCGTCAAATGGCAACAATTATCATCAATCGAAATTAGCATCATCGTCTAAAGTTCAATTCCTACAACTAGGGTTTTCTAAACCTAATACACCTAGGGTTTCATAACCTTCCTACATAGAGCCATTCATACACCCAATTATAGAGATAGAACCCCACCCTTACCTTAGCCTTGAAGAATTCGAAGTCTTTGGCTTGCCCTAGCTCCCTCTCCTTCTTCGCGCCGTCCTCCCTCTAGTTCTTATTTTTTGTTCCTTCTAAAATGAGGAAAACCCTAAATAATGCCTATTTATACTTTAGTTAATTTTATGGGCTTTTCCTTGGCTAATTCGAATTACATCATGGGCCTCCCTAACACTTCTCTTTTTACTACTCCCAACCCTAACAATAGGCCCACATATACTAGCATTATTATTATTTTATTATTTTTCTACCAATTAAATTCCCAAACAATTCAATTAAATAAATAATTAAATTTTTGGGGCGTTACACTAACCATTAGCGAGGCCATTTTTAGCGAGGGATTTGTTCCGTCGCTAATTCCCTCGCTAAGGCACATTAGCGACGGATTTTTGGTCTTTAGCGACGGTTCACGGTTGTAGTGTAATGCATATAAATTATCAGAAACTCATATGGTAGTGTGTGTTTTTATTATGAACTTGCAACCAGAAGTTTGCATGTATAGTTGAAGCTTGAGGAACAAAAAGGTTTCACAGATTGATACCACATTTATTGTTACAAGCTTGAGGAACAAAAAGTTTTCACAGATTGATACCACATTTATTCTCTCAAGTCTCATAGAAACTAATAAAGTTTCAACGATATCAATCTAAGAAGAGATCATCTGAAAAAATAAATTTTCTTTGAGTTTGTACTAAATGTATATTAGTACACACATGCTACCTTAAACCAGAAGTTTATCGTTGCCAAGACCGGTTGAGCCATCCTGGGTCTATTATGATGCAAAAAAATAGTTAAGAATTTTAGTGAACATGTATTGAAGAGCCCGTAGATTCTTCAATCCATTAACTTTTGTGTATTACTAGTTCCCAAAGCAAGTTGAAAATTTGAAAGAATAAGTCCCTCACATTTCTAAAATGTGTATAAGGGGATATTTGTAAACAAATACATCAATCACGTGATATTTTATGATTTTAATTAATTGGTGCATCAATTAGATGACCACATATATACTACATATATTTGTCGCCAACTCACAACTTGAAGTTTGTGAGATGGTTTGCTCAACTAATTTGAGTAAGAGATCATTATGTGAATTATCTTGGAATCATTTGGTAAGTATTGTATGTATATTAGAATTGATATTGGACATCACATAGCTATGTTTAACCATAAAATGGTCTTGAAGAACCATTCATTAGGCGTCTAAAGTTAATAATATCATCAATTCTTATGAGATCAAAACTTCAATTTCTACATGGGAACATGTAATATTGCAAGCAAAGACATTGATACGCATCAAACCAATAAGGTATTATATGTAAGTTCTCCATTTTATGATTGATTTTTAGTCAATAATCCAATATCTCCCATCTTAAATTTTTTGGATGTGTTGTGTATGTTCACATTACTACTCTACTATACAATAAGAAGTATGCTTAAAGAATGTTGGGAGTACATGAGTATATGCATGAATCTCCATCCATGATAAAGTATGTTGAGCCAACAACTGGAGATGTATTCATAGCTAAGTTAGTTGATTAAAATTGTGATGAATTAGTTTTCCCAATATTAGGGGGAGAGACGAGCAGCTGAAAATGAATATTATTTGAAATAAATTATTATTATCCCATCTTGATCCTCGTACAAACCAATGAGAACCAGAAGTTCAAAGGATAACTCATTTGCAAAATTTAGCAAATTAATCACAGCTGCAGTGCTCCAATTAAAATTGATGTCCCTGTTAGACACTCAAACATTGCAAATGAATCTTAACCACGCATGAAACGTGTAGCATGGTCGGTTCCAAAGAAAAAGAAATAATCCTCAAACAAAGAAAGGAGCTTAAAAGTAAGATGGCCCAAAGGAGGATATGGAAGCTCTAAAAGAGTCATTTGACATAATTGATTTTTCAAGTTCCAGAAGAACTAATCAGGTACCTGAAAAAATTCTGAAATTTATGGAAATGGGATCTCAATAAATTATGTCATGAATGGAGAAAGATGGAACCAAAGTAAAGTCAACGTTGACGATATTTTGATATATAATATAGCACTAAATGTGATGAGTGATAATGAGGATCATGAACCAAAGTCCATCGAAGATTGCCGACAAATAAATGATTGGACAAAGTGGAAAGATGCAATTGAAACGAAACTAAACTCACTTTGTAAGAGAAATGTTTTTGGACCTGTAGTCCGAACACCTGAAGGTGTGAAGCCAGTTGGATATAAGTGGGTTTTTGTACGAAATCGAAATGAAAATGGTGATATTGTGAGATACAAAGCTCGACTTGTTTCTCAAGGATTTTCACAAAGACCCGGCATCGACTTTGAAGAAACTTATTCACTTTTAGTGGATGCAAGTACTTTACGATACTTAATTAGTCTAGTAGCACGTGAGGGGCTAAATTTACATATGATGGATGTTGTTACAACATATTTATATGGTTCACTTGATAGTGAAATTTATATGAAACTCCCTGAAGGATTTCATTTTCCTAAGGCAAACAATCCAGGCTCTCGAGAAGATTATTCGATCAAGTTGAATAAGTCTCTCTATGGACTTAAACAATCTGGACGCATGTGGTATAATCGTCTCAGTGAATATTTGTTAAAGGAGGGATATAAAAATGACCCCATATGTCCACGCATTTTTATGAAAAGATCTGGAAAAGAATTTGCTATAATTGATGTTTATGTGGATGACTTAAATATTATTGGAACTCCTGAAGAGCTTCCAAAAGCTATAGATTGCTTAAATAAAGAGTTCGGGATGAAGGACTTAGGAAGGACAAAATTTTGTTTGGGATTACAAATTGAATATTTAAGAAATGGAATTCTTGTACATCAAGAAACTTATATAGCAAAAGTGCTAAAACGGTTTTACACCAATGGTTGTAAGATCACTAGATGTGAATAAAGAACCATTTAGACCTCGAGAAAAGGATGAGGAACTATATGGTCCTGAAGTACTATATCTTAGTGAAATTGGTGCACTAATGTACCTTGCTAATTATACACGTCCTGTTATATCATTTGCTGTCAATTTATTAGCAAGATATAGTTCTTCACCTACACGTAGACATTGGAATGGGGTCAAGCATGTACTTCGTTACCTTAGAGGTACAATGGATATGGGTTTGTTTTATTCAAATGAGTCAAAGTCGGATTTAACTGGTTATGCAGATGCATGTTATTTTTCTAACCCTCATAATGTTAGATCAAAAACAGGCTATCTGTTTACATGTGGTGATACAACCATTTCATGGAGGTTAGTAAAACAAACCATAACAGCCACATCATCCAGCTGTAGCGACCGAAAAATCTGGGTGAGGATTCCTCGAAGGTTCAAAAAATGAAGCCGCCACCAAAGTTTAGTTTAAGGGCAAACATTGGAAAATCCCTTTTGAAATGGATAAGGGTCCTTGAGACCAGATTAGGGTTCGGGAGTCGGTTATGCGTGGGGAAGGTATTAGTGCCCCACGACATCCTTCCTAAGGAAGGTTACTTGCTAATTAGTTGTAGAAGCGAAAGTTAATTTTTAAAACATTTATTTTTACCCTTTTATTGTGAAAAAAGAAAGAAGAAAATTGATATTTTATTTAAGAAAATGATTATTTAGGAGAAGACTGAAAAAGGTTTTTTATTAGTGCAATTGGCAGAGGTCGGCCGCCCTCTGCTCCTATGTATCTCTTGGTAGAGAATCAAATCACACGTAGTTCTTGGGTAGAAAAAGTTTGTTTGTTGGTGTATTTTATTTAGGGATTTTAGGACTCCTGAGTGATCAGTTCATTTGTCCTAAAATGATGACTAACCCGACTGTATAGTTGGCTTAGTCCCCTAATTTGTGAAAAGGGAGTTTTTTGAAGTTTGGAAGATAGTTTGATGTGTGGTGGTTTGATTTTATTGAAATAGGGATTTTAGGATTCCTGAGCCGTACGACCCATTCATCCTAGAACGCTGACTAACCCGTCTGTACAGTCGGCTTAGTCCCCTATTTTGAAAATTTGATTCGTGGAAAGAAGTATGTTTGTGTTTATTTTGATTTAGAAATTGTTTATTTTAAATAGGGATTTTAGGACATGATCCGTAACAGTTCATTAGTGACCTAAAAAGCAGACTAACCCGACTGTACAGTAGACTTAGTCCCCTATTTATGTTTTTCGGGAATTAAGTAAATTCTTTATGTATTTTATAAATTTTTTGTAAAAGAAATTAATAAAAATGAGAAGGGAGGGTGCAGCAGTAAAATGGGGTGCAGTTTGCAGAAGGGAGCTGTATTATTAAAACTGGGTGTGAAAAGCAGTAGCCCAGTTTGTAGACTGATCCACGAGTTCATGGGCTTTCCAAGGGGAGGCGTAATACGAAAAACGAGTGGTGTGAGTAGTATTGAGTTAAATGAAAAGACGAAAATGACCCTAGGCGTCTACACTATATAAGGTAATCTAAAAAAACCCTAAACCTAATTTCTCCTCACTTCTCTCGCGGCGCCGTCCCCATCCCCTTTCTCTCTCGAACCCTAATTTCTTCACTCTCGTAACCTCTCATCAGCCGAACCACCCAAACGGAGAGAGATCCGTCTTCTCCTCTCTTCATCGTTCACCGCCGCCTAAACCTAATTTCCCACTCCTCTCAAATCCGACACCGTATTCAGCAGAAGATGAAGAGAAAGAGAGAGGGGGGGCTTGCGAAGGTTACGGTTAGGAGAAAGAAAGCGAGGTCTCAGAGAGAGAGAGAGAAGGAGAACGAAGGAAGTGAGAGGAAAAAGAGGAGAGATTTACGCAGTGAGAGGCAAAGAGGAGCTTCGCGAAGATGGGAGAAGACGGCGGTGAGATCGCCGGAGAAGAGAAGTCTGGGACGGTGCGATGGAAGGCCGGCGATGGCGTAAATGGGGAGGAGGCCCTGACGGCGGTCTTGAGAGCCAACCACCGTACACGGTGGCCGGAGATTGCTTCTGCCCATTTATTTTGTTTCTGTTTTTGTTTTTCTCTTCTCTCCTACTCTTTCTTTCTTATTTTTGATGCTTGTTTTTTTTGCTGTTTCTTTGGGTGGTTCTTGGTGCGGTGGTGGTGACCGTAGGCTACGATGGTATTGAACGAAGGACGATTCTGATGGTTACCGTGAGCTTACGGTAGGGGGAAAGGGTATTCCGACGGTGTTCTGTTTGGAGCCAACGGCCACCGCCTACGGTGGCCGGAACTGAAAAGGTATGCTTCGGTCCCTATCGCTTTTTTTTTATCTTTTCTCCCTTCTGTTCTTCACTCTTCTAATCTGCTCGCTTTTCTTTATATTTGTTTTTTTGCTTTTCTTGGTGATCTACGGCCCACGGTGACAGGAGGGACGACGGCGAGCCTTACGGCGGTGCTCACTGATGGTGACGACGTGATTGGGGAGGACGACCACCGTCTACGGTGGTCGGAGCTAAAAGGGTGAGTTTCGGTTCTGGTTCCTCTTTTTTCCTATTTCAGTTCTGACTTTAAAACCTCTAAACCCTAATTTCGTTCAGCACCCAAAATCCTATTTCAACCAATCCTGATTTCAAAGACTAAAACCCTAATTTAGTTTTACTCATTGATCTGTGCATAAAGTTTCAAAGAAAACCTCACGTATTTACAACCCTGATTTAAACCTATCTTGTCCTGATATCAACAAACTTATTTCTATATAGCCCTAACTTTCATCCACCATTGGTTATCTCTGATTTCTGATTAACAACCGATTTCTAATTAAACCCTAATTTCCTAGCTGAGCCTAATTGCTAACTTCGTTTTTTTTAGAACAAATTGAATCTGAAGCCCTAAAATTTTATTCAAACTGCTTGTGGTATTCTGAAATCCTATCAACAACAACTTACTTATTCACTGTTTGTATAACATATAACACTACACAATGTTTAAAAACAGCATGCTCGAAATTTCAGTTATTTAACATCTCATATCTACATTTTGTCTAGCGCATGTTCGAATTAAAAGACAAAACCAACCTGGGTTCCTGAATGAAAACAGATCTGTTGTTAATCCCTGTCTCTCTTGCTCTATTGCTGCTACTGGTCCTCTTGTTTGTCTCTGCTGCCACTTGCTCCTGCCTCTGGATTTTGTTGCTTTACGACTAGGGTTTCAGTGTGAAAACCCTAGTCTTTTGGTTCTGAATTTCTGTGTGATCTTGTCTGAATTTTTAGGTGTGTCAAGGCTTGCTTATATAGGTTTAATGAGGCATAACCTTAATAGACATCTAAGGGGGAGTATTGTGAATAAAGTGGATGTCTAATGCAATTGTAACTCCTAAGCATTATTCCTTATAATTATTCATCATTGTATATGTTAAATGCAAATCATATGTTACAATACTTGAGCCTATAAATAGGACTCATATGACATTGTAGATGATACATTTGAAGAGTACAATACAATACAATAGCTCTATTATTCTCTCATTTTCTATTCTTGTTCTTGCTCTATTTGAGTTTATTTATAACAGTATTTTTTTAATTCACTATTTTATTTTCTTAGTTGTACTGCTGGTATCCGTTTCTACTCTTCATTTAAAACAATGCTAATATCATTATCAACTTTCTATTTCTATATAAACTGTTTTTTTTAAACTATTTTTTTTATAAAAAAAATTTTCCATAACAAAAATTAATTTAATTACAATTTTATAATTTTTTTTATTAAAATTACTTTTTTTTATAAAAACTGATTTTCTTTTAATTTAATTTAATTAATATTTTATAAATTGTTTTTTTTAATAAAAAATCATTTTTTATAAAAACTGATTTTCTTTTCATTTTTTTATAAAAATTTTAAAAACAACAGTTTTTTTTTTAAATTTAAAAAATAATAGTTTTTTTGAAAAAAAAATTCCTTTTTTTTAAAATCACTTTTCTTCTGAACTTTTTTTAAGTAACTTTTTTACTTTTTTATTAAATGACTTTTTTCCATTTTTTCCTTAATTTCTTTTTTCAAAAAAAATCATTTTTTGTCGGGTTTTTGCTAATTTTTTTTCATTACTAAAAATTACTAAATAACTATCTTATAATTACTAAAAAGTAGTCAAATGCCAACGCGAGTGGCAACGGGGGTGCCAACGGGAGAACTTTCTTTTTTTAAACTTTTTCCAACACAATTATTTAAAAAAAATTATTTATTTTTATAATTTACTCAAACTACTAAAATTACTAAAACCAATTAAAATGAGTAAAATCAATTAATTTTTTCATAAAAAAATAAAATCAATCAATTTAATCACACAAAAGATTACCAAATAAATATTTTATAATTACAAAAAAGGAGTAAAATACCGACGGGAGTGCAAACGGGAGAGCCAACGAGAGCGCCAACGGGAGTGGCAACGAGAGCGGGAGTGCCAACGGGAGTTCCAACATGAGTGCCAACAGGAGTGGCAACGAGAGTGCCAACAGGAGGACCAAAGAGGATGCAAACATGAGGGTTAACGAGAATGCATATTTTACCTCTAATGTCCAATTACATTATTATGGATCAATGTAATTCTGATTGTCAACGGGGATGCATATTCCACTTTGAATTTCAAATCATACATTTTGGATATTGTTCACAACTTATTAATATCTTCCAAATTACTATTATGACTTAATGGCAATACACCGTATGGTATGCGCACGGGTAAAAAAGTAGTCTACTTTCTATATAATCAAAACATATGCTAGCACATTTACATTTTTAGACATCAAATTTTGACATTTGTCACAATTTAGGGGCAAAATAGACAATTCACCACATAAAGACAAAATGCTACAGTATCACTACAGTGCGCTACAGTGACGTTTCTGACGCGCTACAGTACCGCTTATGTCACTCTACAGTACGCTACAGTGACGTTTCTGACGCGCTACGGTACCAATACATTTTTTTTAAATTCAATTTTTTTCAAAAAAAGCTGATTTTTTTTTTAAAAAAAATGTATACACTGTTTTTTTTTAATTTTTTTTAAAAATGGTTGTCCATATTTTTATAAAAACAATTAGTCACTATAAATCAATTTTCACTGTTTTTATAATCTACTCAAACTACTAAAATTAATAAGATAATTAGTCACTATAAATCAATTAGCCACTATCCATTGTCAAAAAAAAGAATTGTAAAAAACTTTAACCCCTACCAAAAATTACAAAATAAGTACTAAAACTAATCAATTTAACTACTTTTGTTAAAATCAATCAATTTAACCATTACAAAAAATTACCAAATAACTCTTTTATAATTACTAAAAAAGAGTAAAATGCCAACGGGAGTGCCAACCAGAGCGCCAATGAGAGTGGTAACGAGAGCGCCAACGGGAGAGGCCACGGGAGTGGCAACGATAGAGGGACAAATTAAAAAGTGAGGGCCAAAAAACTGATTGAAAACTGCAATCAGAAGCTGCAACTGACGCAGCAAAAGAACAAAAAACAGCAAATTTTAAAACCAAATTTTTTTTCCAGTTTTTTTCCAATTTTTTTTCAGGTTTTCTTTCCATAAAAAATCACTTTTTTGTCAGTTTTTTTTACTAAAAACATAATTTTTTTAACTATTTCTATAATTTACTCAAACTACTATCAATTGTCAAAAAAAACCATACCTTTAACAATAGATTCAAAATTATTTATTCCAACAAAATAAATTATTAAATTAATATCACACTCAATAATTAAATAATTTAAAATTTACTATTTACTATAATCTCTCTATTAAAACTACTAAAATCAATCAATTTTTCATGTAATAAATAAATTCAATCAATTTAACCACTAACAATTGTAATATTATATCATATAGAAAAAAAGGAGAAAACATGTGGCAACAGGAGCGGCAACGAGAGACTGACAACGAGATCGGCAACGAGAGCGGCAACGGGAGTGCCAACAAGAGAGGGAACGAGAGCGCCAACGAGAGTGCCAACGGGAGTGCCAACAAGAGAGGGAACGAGAGCAACGGGGCTGCATATTTTACCTTTTACTCCATTATTAATATTATAAGAAGATACCGATTTTGTTTTAACTTTTTGCAACACAACTATTTTAGTAAATTCACCCCTAAAAGACAAAATCTGCAACACAACGAGAACGGCAATGCGAGACTGGCAATGGAATCGACAACGAGAGTGACAACGGGAACATGAGTGGGAACAAGAGAGGCAAGGAGAGCGCCAACGTGGATCCATATTTTAAAAAATCTTATTTTCTTTTTTCTTCATTTTTCCATCTAAAATTTATTATTTACTATAATCTCTCTATTAAAACTATTAAAATCAATCAATTTAACCACTAAGAGAGGTAACGAGAGACTGGCAATGGAAGCTGCAACGGGAGAGGTAACGAGAGCGCCAACGGGAGAGTCAACGAGTATACAAACGGGAGTGTCAATGGGGATGCATATTTTACCTCTAATGTCCAAATACATTATTATGGATCAATGTAATTCTGATTGTCAATCTCTTTCCACTTTAAATTTCAAATCATACAATTTGGACATTGTTCACAACTTATGATTATCTTCCAAATTACTATTATGACTTCATGGCAATACACTGACCATACAGTATCACCCGTGCGTATGCACGGATATAATACTGGTTCGAGATATAAAGTAAACCGTTTAAAGACTCACAAATGCTTAGAATTTGTTTCAAAGCAATTTACTAAGTGACATTTCACATAAACCAAGGTTCATACACGTTAGGTTTTCTTGTCGAGATGATAATTAAGTCAAATTATGGAATAGACTAAATACATTTAAAACAATACTAATAAATTATTCGACATTTAAAGTAAAATATTTAAGGACTGGCAAAAGCTTCGAAGTTATTTCAAAGCAGTTTAATAAGTGTTATTGCCAGAATATGAGATATTAAATCCAACATAGTAACATTAATTCACATAAACCATGGTTCATACAATGGAGAATTCCCAATTCTGTGATTGTCTAGAAAATGAGATGTCGCACGCTTTCTAGGAGGGTGTTGTGGTGGTGAGTAGGGGAGGGTTGTAGGGCCTTACATAATAGTGATAATTTTGAGTATTGGGCCCATGTGAGTTTGTACAAGGGATTTTTTTTTTACCCCCATCATCTCCCCAGCTACCCCCACCGACCCTGTGAAAAGATGCAATTGCCCTAAACAAAATTTAAAAATCCCGAACGTATCCTGATTTCTTTTTTTTTTGGAAATCGGATTTAGGTAAATCCGATTTCCACTAAAAATTTTAAAAAATTTAAATCGAATTTATTTAAGATGGGTAGATCCGCTTTTAAAAATAACCAAAGCGGATTTACCTTATGTGGGGGTAAATCCGATTTGTTATTTTTAAAAGCGGATCTACCCCATCATATAAGGTAAATCCGCTTTTAAAAATAACCAAAGCGGATTTACCTTATGTGGGGGTAAATCCGCTTTGTTAATCCAATTAATAAATAAATAAATCAGTTAAAATTTTAAAAACAAATTTCGACCGTCTTTTGGTTCTGTTTAGTGTGTAGTTCGTTAACACGTGACGATATTGTACGTCGGGAGAATAATTTAGGCTAAAAAATCAGTTTTCGGGCAACCTACTCAAATTGTAATGAAACCACATTTTTTAAATCCGAAAAATATCAAGGATCAATACTCCTAAAGAAGCGACTTCTTTCAAGACTGGGACCTCAAAATCCCAAATTCCATCGTTTACTATTTTTTATTAATTTTTTAAATTTTTCATAATCTCCAAAAAATCTGAAAAAATTTGCATAACTTTATTTTGGTTTTATTAGATTTTTAGTGGTGTTTTCATAATTTTTGGATTAGTTTTGGCTGTTTAACGGATTTTTAGTAGTATTTTATAACCTTTTTTAAAAAATTAAATAACAAACAATTTTTTTTAATAACAAAATCGGATTTACCTTAGGTGGGATAAATCCGATTTTCTTTTTTTAGGGAAATCGGATTTACCTTAGGTGGGATAAATCCGATTTCCAAAATAACAAAGCGGATTTACCTCCAGCTAAGGTAAATCCGCTTTGTTATTTTTGAAATCGGATTTACCTATTGGGCACCCCCATATGAGGTAAATTCGACTTTAAAAATAACAAAGCGAATTTACCTCAAATGGAGGTAAATCCGAGCGAATTAAAAATTGGGCAGGGGTATTTTCGGGTTTCACTTTTATATGGGGGTAAATAGGGAGATGATGGGGGTACATAAAAAAAAACCCTTTGTACAATCCCTTATGATACAAGTTTTAGCCCCATGTGACATGACCAAACAATCATCATAATAACATTAAATGATTCAATATTGATTGGAAATGATTTAATTTACCATTTATAAAGAGTTTATATATATATATATATATATATATATATATATATATATATATATATATATAAAATACTAAAAGAGTTCTTTATTCATAATTTACGTGCCATTATAGATATTGGCCCGATCTCCATGGCTTTTGCCTTTTTTTTCTTTTTTATCAATAAAATTTAGGGGGAAGTACTCTTTTTCTTTCTGGATTTTTGTATCTGAAAATTTTAGCGAGGCTCAACATTCCTATCTTTTGTTTTATTAATTCTTTATTTATGTATGGCCGGAAAATGATAAGGTTTTGTCTTTAACATCATAAAAAGGGTTTTTATAAAAAAAATATTTTTTGAGATATATAAATTATGTAGTAATAAATAATTTGCTATATAAAATCTTAGTTTAATTAAAATATACTATAAGATATCTAATATATACAGTTCAGTCAAAACAAAGAAATATCCTATATAGAATAACAATGATATTATTTACCAAAAAACAATAACAATGATATTTATTATTTGTAAAAAAAAAACAATGATATTTATTATCTAAATCAAGTTAGTGTATTTTATAAAATATTGGAATATAATATACGAAGGGCAGGCCTCACCGCTCTTTGAGAGCTTACAGAGGTACTTAGAGATCACCCATCAAAGAGGTCCTCACATCGGTAACGGGAGTTGAACCCACACCCTTGTGGGAAATGAGTCAAGTCCATACCAACTCAGCCGACGAATATCTACGTAATCGTTTAAAAGAATATGCTAGTTTGCTTAAATTTGATTCGAAAATAAATTATCGGTACTTTTTGCTTATAACCGAGGCAAAAAAACGATTTTGGTGTAAAAAAAATTATATACCTAAATAATACACATTGTGGGTTATATACCAAAATAGGGCAATTTTTTTTAGAACTGAAGTCGCCCCTGCAAATTTTTTTTTAAAATCAGTTTAGAAGTCGCCCCCCCTAGGGTGACTTCTGAACTGTGTTTTTTTTATTTTTTTCTTTTATTATATATTAAAATATAAATACCTAAATAAACTATAAATAAATTTATAAAAATTATTATTCCTATTTATAATTTAATTACGTTAATATTTACGAAAAAAATTAAGAGATTAAAAATTGGAACATAATATAATATAGAAAAAAGACCGAAATTAACAACAAAATTTGCAGAAATATAAGAAGAGGAAAACATGATTGAAACTAATTCCACCAAACATTTTATGCTGGAGGGAAAACCCGACGGATGACCTCGTTTATCCTGAAGTATGTTGCATCAATCAATGAACGAATAGGGAGATTCCGCACCCCCTTAAGGACATTGTTGATGCACTCTGCAAGGTTTGTTGTCATGTGGCCCCAACGGGAACCTCCATCGCACGACTGCAACAATTGTTCTGCGGTTATGTCTTCAACCCAAGCCACCCCCTCAGGACCTACTTCCTGACCAATTTTTTGTTTGTAGTGATTGGCCGATTTTTCCGTCATTGAATATGCTGAAGAAAATAAGAAGATGTTGGGAAGTATGGAATGGAAATTTGAAACTAATTAATTAAAAAAAAAGTTAAAAATACTCACCCATATTGATGACATGTTTCCTGGCAGGAGTGTTTTTGAAGTGTCTCATGAAGTTTTGTGCTATGTAGCGAACACAGAAGACGTGTTTCCAATTGGTGTTTAGTCGCGTAACATCACTTTTGATAGACTCGTGTCTATCTGATATCAAACAAATACCCCCCTGTGGTGTCAAATAGTGTCTTAAACGAGATAGGAAGAAAAACCAAGCCTCCGCTGTCTCACCCTCGACCACTGCATATGCAATTGGGAAGGCGTTGTTTTTTCCAACTTATGCAATTGCCAAAAGAAGACACCCTCTGTACCTACCGTACAACCATGTTCCATCAACAAAGACAACTGGTTTGCAAAATTGAAAGCCTTTAATGCAGGGGCCAAAACTCCAAAAGATGCGGTGGAATACACCTTTGTCGGCAACTAGTTGTCCATTCTCATAGAATGGTTTGTACTGCCAGTCGTGAAATGTGTCTGGAATATAGTAAGAGAAAGCATGTAGCCACCTGGTTACTTCATTGTAAGAGTCCTCCCAATTACCGAAGATAAGCTCGATTGCTTTTTGTTTAGCAATCCAAGCCTTTCTGTAGGAACTCTGGTACGTGAACCGCTCCTTGATGTGTGCAATCAACACAGCCACTGATATTGTCGGGTCCTTCCTTACAAGTGGAAGTATATGAGTACACATGAAGGAGGAGGTCAGCTGGCGGTGATCTTGGGAAAAAGTCGATGTTGTACATGTGTGTGGGTGAGTCAACTGTGTAATCCCCCAATATCCAGTTTTTGCTCCTAGTCTCACTACACACCTCCACAAACAGGTTTCATGAAGACAACAAACAATCCAACATGTTGGTTTAGACTCACAGACTTTGTATGCAACTGGATGGTTTAGGTGATATGTTTGGATGAATTGTTGGGCTATTTCTTTTGTGGGAAATTTCATTTTGAGTTTGAGTTCGTTTAGGTCTTCATTGGATAAAAGTTGGTTCCTGTCCATGGAATGGCGAAACTCTACATCATAAGGTTCTGGGTTATCAGCTGTGACGTTTTGAAAGTGTGGGACAGGCTCGCGGAATGCAACACCTATGTTGGGGTTAGCTTCAATTGGTTCCTCAGCGACGTCACACTGGAGAATTTCATATTCATCTTTGCTAAAGTCCCCAACGTCTTCATTATGGACACCAACAAACATACTAAACGGTGGGGTATTAGCTTGAGTATGTAGAGGGTGGCTTGTGTTAAGGTCAATGGGTGTGTTTGAGGATGATGGTGCAGAGGGATGGTGAGGTGTTGAAGGACTGTAATGCATGTCAGTTTGGGATGATGAAGGATTGAATTGAGGGTAAATAGGTGGAATGAAGTCAGTGTATGATATTTCTGTTTCTTGAGAAAAATGTACGTTCAGTTGTGATGAAGATGGAATAGAGTGGGCGTGACTTACCTGGGTGTAGTTAGAAGGAGCCTCAACCAAATCTGCGTATATTTCTGGTGTACATATACCAAGCTGTCTATCTTCTTTGAAATGCTCTATCATAAGTTCAACATCATCGTCGGAATTTATTTCGAATCCCCCATAAAAGGTATGGTCAGTACTGAGAGTTGTGGGGTACCGATATGTAAGACTAGCAACCATTTTTGAATGGTCAGGAGAGATTTTTTTTTCAATGACTTGTTTAACTTGAGCTAGTTTGGATTTAGAGTTGAGTTTGACAAGAGTTGTTATGACACCTAAAAAAATACCTTCAGTATTTGTTTTTTCAACATAACCATTGTAAAAGACCGTGATGAAAACATTCGTTGGAGCCATTGGCGAAGTTGGGAGTAGGAGGGTGTGTTTGAGTTTCAGTTGGTAGTAGGAGAAACTATGGCACTTGGGTGTTTGAATGGTCTAGATTTCAACCATGGTTTTGAAGGCCAGGATTGCACCGACACTTTTAAAGGCCGGGATTGCACCAACACTTTTAAAGGCCAGGATTGCACCGACACTTTTAAAGGCCAGGATTGCACCGACACTTTCAATTATTCTGTTTTCTGTAATCATGACTTTTTGGTCAAGGTCTCATCATAGCAGACAAAGACCATCTCTGCTTTTGTTCCCCACCAGATCAATCATCACAAGCAGACAAAAGAATCTGCTTTCATCATTTCGCATCATGACAGATGTCAAGACATCAGCAAACAAGTCGTCAATCTAAACAGTCCAAGTCAGAAAACCCTTGGATTCCAAACAGTTCAAGTCATTAGTGCACAGTGCAGGTCACCTAAGTGCACAGTTCAAGTCATCAATCATAGGATTCTGAATAGTAGTCAGTTACTGTTTATACCGGTTAGTAACCGGTTACTATTCTTTCAATTTCTATATAAGCGTGCTTAGGCTATTCTTAGACACGCTTCATACACTCTTCAAACACACTTCAATTACTTCTCTCTCTAAGTCTAGTAAGAAGTCAGAGCTTGTAAGCCTACTTCTTCCTCTTCTTCAATCTTCAATCTGTAACTCATAGACAATTCTCTGTCTTTTATGGAAGGTTTTGCCTCCTAATCTAACTGTCTTTTATTTATTTATTTGTTGCATTCTGTATGCTACCTACTTCTCCTCTGTCTCTTTAATATTTTTTATGGAAGGCTTTGCCTCCTAATCTAACTGTCTTTTATGGAAGGCTTTGCCTCCTAATCTAACTGTTCAAAAACTAATTATGTTGGTAACTTATCTGAGTTATGCTTTGCAGTTACTTATAATTTGTTCATAATCATATAAGTGCCAGTTACGGATATTATTTCTGAAGTTGATATTATTCTAAAAAATGTTATACTATAGTGTACTCTTTGACTATAGCTAAACAGTCAAATGCGTACAGCAATACAGCTGTCAGGCAATGGCAGTTGATCTGCTGTATTTACTCAGTTACACCTCTTGGAGGGCCCACCAATGTGGGTATGACCATGGGTTCTGAGTAATCCTATAGTCAATAAGTCTACTATTTTATGTTATATGTATATCCAGAGGTTTATGGTTCATGACTAATGTCTTCCTTAAAAATCTCTTCCAGGCCAATTTCTTCATTCAGACTTACTTAAAAATGTCTTCCTTACTAAACGAAGAACCTCACATTCCTCACATTTCCATGCTTCTCAAGGATGACCCAATGGAAGTTCATCACGCATTCAAGCTTCCCAAACCAGATGCCTCTATATTACCATTGATAGAAAGAGGTAGGTTTCGTGACATTGCTTCAATTGGCGCATTCAAAATAAATCCAGCTTTGGTGGCAGCAATGGTCGAACGCTGGAGACCAGAAACACACACTTTTCATCTTCCAGTAGGGGAGTGCACAATAACTCTCCAAGACGTGGCGTTGCAGTTGGGGCTTCTCGTTGATGGAAATACCGTTACTGGAAGTTGTGAACAAAATTGGGATCGAGTATGCAAACAACTTTTGGGTAAGCCTATCCCAGCAAATGGCATTGTAGGCAACCAAATTAAGTTCACTTGGCTACAACGTGAATTTAATAATGTTTCAGAGGGCGCTTAAGACAAAGTGCGAAGACAATATTGTAGGGCGTACCTATTGCAGTTGATCGGGGGATACATACTCCCAGACAAATCATCAAACAGAGTCAACATAAAATACCTACCCCTATTGAAAAATTTCGATGAAATTTCAAGTTACAGCTGGGGGTCAGAATGCTGACCCCTATTGAACAACTCAACAGAGGACCCAAGAAGATGTGCCTCACCGCCACTCTATCTCCCACACACCAACATTCCAAGAAGATATATGTGCCTCACCGCCACTCTATCTCCCACACACCAACATTCCAAGAACATACTCCTTTTCAAGATACATATCGACATTCTACGACCGAAAGGGACCCCGATATGTTCTATGAGTGCTTTGGGGTCCAACCCGGCTCTGCGCAATCTATGGCGTTGCTACGTTAAATTCAAGAGCAGGCCGGCAGTGCTAGTTCTTCATCAGTTCCCCAATATTTTCCAGAGCCACCGCCCCCTGCCCCTACTGAGGAAGAACAACAACCACCACATCGGCATCAACGTCCACGGCGTGTCCCCAAACCTCGACAGTGTGGAACTGGGTCTCATCTTCTTCGTTAATTTTTTTCTTTACTGTCTTTTTAAATTATCAGTGTGGAACTGTCTTTAGTTTAATTTATCAATTATTGTAATTTTAAATTAACTAAATTATTAATTTTAAGGTTTTAATCTTATGTGACATTTATTACATTTGGATCAATAATTTACTCTTTTGTCTTTAATAGTGAGATTGCACATTGTAAAGTGTGCATTGTGCAGAGTGCACTATTACAGTGTGCATTGTGCATAGTGCACTGTTAAAGTGTGCATTGTGCAGAGTGCAGAGGTCTTAATTTCTTTAATGGTCTAGATTTTGCCGACACTATTTTACGGTCTAGATTTTGCCGACACTATTTAACGGCCTAGATTTTTCGTAAATATTAACGTAATTAAATTATAAATAGGTATAATAATTTTTATAAATTTATTTATAGTTTATTTAGTTATTTATATTTTAATATATAATAAAAGAAAAAATAAAAAAAGACAGTTCAGAAGTCACCCTGGGGGGGCGACTTCTGAACTGATTTTAAATTTTTTTTTTGCAAAACACAGTACTGAAGTCACCTCCCCCCAGGGGCGACTTTTGTACTAAAAACAAAATTTCCCCTATTTTCGTATATAACCCACAATGTGTATTATTTAGGTATATAATTTTTTTTTACCCCAAAATCGTTTTTTTGCCGCCGGGGAGTGCTATTTTTCAATTTTATCCTTTATATTGTTGGACTCATCATTCTTCTTTCCTCTAATTAATTAATGTGCTCTGGCAGTTGCATATTGAGAAAAGGGAAGGTAAGGACAAAATTAGCATTTATTGGTCAGACTCACTTGAGAGAGAGAATTAATACAACCAAAACTAAATATTTATTGATTACGTAAATAATTAATTTAAAGTATGTAGTTTAAAAAAGTAATTAATGAGCAAACAATTCAGAAATGGTCATATTAATTATGGGAGAACTAAAATTCTCAAAAGGTATTAACAAATAACAAGAGAGGAAGGTATTACTATATATAATTTTGATAGACTCTACACCAACTTTGTATAATAGTATAAAATAAAATATTTGATACTCCTTTCGTTTCATATTATATGCCGTTTTAACAAAAAAAAAGTTATCTCATATTATATGACGTTTTATAATATCAATGAAGTATTAATTTTTCTTTTCTCATCATACACTAATTATCATCTTTCATTAATGAAGGATAATATTGTAAAGTAACTCATAATTTATCTTTTCTATATAATAAAATTAACTATTTTTTTAATTTGTATGAAATAACCAAAACGTAATATTATATACTAGCATGAGATTATGAGATGGAGGGAGTATATGAGGATGGAGTATGATTTTGAGGATTTGGATCCTCTCCTTCCATTCCCATCACTAAGAAGAACCGACCCTATGAATGAAGCATAACGCACAATGCAACTGAGGCATTTGTCTTATTCACTGACTGGTATTGGCCTCGTGGAGATCACAACAATCTTGCTTTGCCCTTCTTCTCTTCTCTCAACAAAATAATAATAATAACACTAGTACTATTCTGTTACATCCGCAATGATCACAGCTTTTCAATTAATTAATTAATATATTTTACTTATAAATAAACTGTAAAAAAAAAAAGTTAATATGTGTCATGAAATTTCACAAATAGTTTAATTTAGTTCTTTACATTTACAATATATCAGTTTTTTAATTATTCCATTATATTAGTTTGGTCCCTCTGGTTTGCAAAAAATTCACTAAATTGAAATAATTTTGCAGATATTAGAGAGTAAGTTTATATATCGTAAATATGAGAGACTAAATTGAATTTTTGTGAAATTTAAAAAATTAAATCGACTAATAACTGGTAAGAGAATAAATTTTCAGAAAATAGTATGATAAATTGACAGTTACATTTACGTGTCAAAGCCATTTTAGAAGCAGCCAGCAAAGATGAAAAAAGTGAAATGAGAATTGAAACGGATTGGAGGAAGGGTGGCACAATTTCCCAAGAATGAAATTCCAGAAAAGACCACATCACATCACATGTAACATGCACACACCTTCTCCATGGCACCTTGCTTTGACTCCATTATAAATAGAGAAGAAGGCCTTGGTTGCCGAATACACCAACCAACCAACCCATCTTTTCTCTTCTCTTCTCTTCTTTCTTGTATTTTCTCTTGTCTCTCTCTCTTCACTCTCCCATCTGCTTCATCACCCTAGCTAAAATCCCTCACACATCTCTTATATATTTGCCCTCCTTCAAGTTTTCTTGTATCTCTCTCTCTCTCTCTCACACATCTATTCATATATTCCATCTTAAATTTGCTTTCTGTCAAATGCACACACTTTACGAATCTCCTCATTCATTTTTTTATCTTTTTCTTATTTAGCTAGCTAGTTCGTTGCTATCTTAATTTCTCTCAGTGTTAGTTTGCACATACTTGTTGACTAGTAACGTAATTTTCTGTTTTCTGGAAACTGTGACCGAAAATGAAACGTAAACTCACTCCATTTTTTTTTTTGGGTAAAAAAATAGTGTGCAGGTTGAGATGGTCGAACATGTTGTGCAGTGTGAGTCTGAAAGAATAGATGTAGATATGGCGCTTACTTGCTTGCTTGCCTGGCTCCCTGAATGCCATATAAGAAGCTTGTCAAAAATGTTGGCAACCCTTTTACTTGGCATTGAGGGAGCCATGCAAGCTAGTGCTACCTTCTCAAGTCTCACCTATTAATTAATATTTTTGTTTCAACTTTCAACAGCTAACAGTCCACGCGCTTTCCATCAGCCCACCAGGGACGTTCACAATTATAGATTATCATTATTATTATTTCTTTTCTATTATTTATATTATTATATAAGCTAATCAGTTTCACTTTTCACTTGCAGGTTCATCGAATTCGATGGAGTTAATGGTTCTAGAAATTTCGACAGTGCATAGGCGGTCAAACAGATGTGCTGGCGAGGAGATTCTCCTGCATCGTTGATTCTTTGAACACACAAGTTTTAGTGTAACTAGTTCTACAACATTGTATCTTAGGTTTTTTTTTTCTTTCTATAATTAAATACCTCATAATTTAAGATTGGTTACTAAAGAATTCTCTCTATGTATAATAGATTTGTGGAGTGACACAAGTATACACTCCAAAAACTTTACCACTTTAATGTAATTTTAGTTTTCTATCAAATTTAAGTCTCTTCCAATTTAAGGTTTTTCCTTAATTTTCTCGCTCAATTTAACTTTCAACTACCTTTTTGTAATTTAAAGTGTTCTGCAAAGAAAAACCCAAATCCCACATCGACTATTGATAATGTCTCAAAAAGAGTATATAATGATTTTTTCTTCTCAGGGTACAGCTTTTGTCTCATGGTACAACTTTTTGATTACCCAAAAAGATGCCTAAATATTATTTTTTTTCATACTCAATAATTTTTTTCTCCTCCCTCTCTCTCTCTCTCTCTCTCTCTCTCTCTCTCTCTCTCTCTCTCTCTCTCTCTCTCTCTCTCTCTCTCTCTCTCTCTCTCTCTCTCTCTCTCTCTCTCTCTCTCTCTCTCTCTCTCTCTCTCTCTCTCTCTCTCTCTCTCTCTCTCTCTCTCTCTCTCATCTCTCTTATATTTTCTCAGATTCTTTTCACACTCAATTCTTTTCATCTTCTTCCTTTGCCAGATTCTGTTTTCAAAGTTCTTCAAAAAATTTGATTTTCCAGAACTATCTTTCTTCAAAATTTAATAACAAAAGGGACATATATGCAACCGAAACAAAAATTACGGTCAAATCTTCTATCATGAATCCAAAAAGAAAATTACAGTCAAAGGCTTCTTCTATCTTCATGTTGGTATATATATGAATCGAGAACAAAGAGTGACAGTCAAAAAATGATAAAATACTAAAACTCAAAAGACAGCTACTACTGTTCATCGTCTTCAAGTAGAAGACAGGAAAACGGGTCAAGATCGACCCGGTTCATACCCGGTTTAATCTAGGCAACGAAAATATTGAGTTTTAAGCAAAATTCTAAAAATACTCGTAATAGCTATTCTAACTAAATTAGCCATTAGAAAATTAAAGTGTCCAAAATGTCCCTGGATTACAGTTTGAAAAAGTTAGTTTCTAACTAACTATTCTAGTTTGTTATTGCTGTAACAAACTAAGTTTGTTGACTACAACAAACTTTCTCTGACAGCTAGAATTCCAGTGAAAGCTGTATAAATATACATCATGTACATACAATTGAACATAGTGAAAAAAAAGTTTTACATTGCTTATTACAAGTTTGTCAACCATTTTTCTTCTTCTTCTTCTTTGTACTCTTGCGCTTCTGAGTTTCTGAGTATGATAGTTTGATGACCCTTGCAGTTGTAATGTGTAGCTCACATGCATCAAAGAAAAACAGTGAGTGTTTAGCATAAAATCATAAACAATTAAGAGAAAAAAACAAGAGAGAGTGAGAGAGTGAGAGAGTAAGGTTGCAATCTTCACAGGTGGTGAAGATCCTTGTAAACTCAGAGAGTAAGGTGCTCATACAACAACAAATAAACACAAGTATTAGGGTTACTGGTTGAAAAACAAGAAAGAACTGAAATAAGAAAGAAAACAGCAAAAGAAGAAGTTCAATACCTTCGTGTGAAGGTCCGATTGCAACCCTGAACATCAGATTCCCAAAATCAAAAGGTACGAAGATTTAGGGTTTCTGAGATTGATAAATAACGACGCAATAACAAAGGGGTTTTGCGTGTTACTGGTTATTGTCACTCTGAGATAGAAGATTGAAGCATTTTCTGCCTTGAAAATGAAGATGAAGATGATTACTCAGCAGAAAACACTTAGCCATGTCAGGTCCGTTACAGCCACGTCAGCACTGTTTATGTCAATTGGACTTTTTTGTAACAGAAATACTAAAAATGACTAATGGTGTATACGTTATCTAAGTTAAAGAACTTAGTTGGTACGAAAAAAAACATAAAAGAACAAATTGTTACAAATAGGTTTAAGTACGTTTTTACCCCCTGCAAATAGGGGGTGTTTTGCTTTTACCCCCTGCAAAAAAATTTTATTTTTAAAAATACCTTGCAAATGTCACCAGTTTGGCGTTAGCCCTTCTGTTAGTTTCTCTGTTACAACTGTGCCTACGTGTCAGTGAACAATCTGATTTGGCATTTTTAATTGCCAAATGGGCTTGCCACGTGTTAGATTATAAGTCACTTTCAATTAAAAAATGAAAACTAAAAGAAAGAAGAAACAGAGTGAGAATGGAAAGGTGGTTTCTGAGTAGAGTGTAGAGAGTGAGAGTGAGAATGAGAATGCAGTGAAACAATTAGGTTTTTTTTTTCTTTCTATAATTAAATACCTCATAATTTAAGATTGGTTACTAAAGAATTCTCTCTATGTATAATAGATTTGTGGAGTGACACAAGTATACACTCCAAAAACTTTACCACTTTAATGTAATTTTAGTTTTCTATCATAGTTAAGTCTCTTGCAATTTAAGGTTTTTCCTTAATTTTCTCGCTCAATTTAACTTTCAACTACCTTTTTGTAATTTAAAGTGTTCTGCAAAGAAAAATTCAAATCCCACATCGACTATTGATAAAGTCTCAAAAGAGTATATAATGATTTTTCTTCTCACGGTACAACTTTTGTCTCATGGTACAACTTTTTGATTACCCAAAAAGATGCCTAAATATTTTTTTTTTTTCATACTCAATAATTTTTTTCTCCTCTCTCTCTCTCTCTCTCTCTCTCTCTCTCTCTCATCTCTCTTATATTTTCTCAGATTCTTTTCACACTCAATTCTTTTCATCTTCTTCCTTTGCCAGATTCTGTTTTCAAAGTTCTTCAAAATTTTTGATTTTCCAGAACTATCTTTCTTCAAAATTTAATAACAAAAGGGACATATATGCAACCGAAACAAAAATTATGGTCAAATCTTCTATCATGAATCCAAAAAGAAAATTACAGTCAAAGGCTTCTTCTATCTTCATGTTGGTATATATATGAATCGAGAACAAAGAGTGACAGTCAAAAAATGATAAAATACTAAAACTCAAAAGACAGCTACTACTGTTCATCGTCTTCAAGTATAAGACACGAAAACGGGTCAAGATCGACCCGGTTCATACCCGGTTTAATCTCGTAATAGCTATTCTAACTAAATTAGCCATTAGAAAATTAAAGTGTCCAAAATGTCCCTGGATTACAGTTTGAAAAAGTTAGTTTCTAACTAACTATTCTAATTTGTTATTGCTGTAACAAACTAAGTTTGTTGACTACAACAAACTTTCTCTGACAGCTAGAATTCCAGTGAAAGCTGTATAAATATACATCATGTACATACAATTAATTGAACATAGTGAAAAAAAGTTTTACATTGCTTATTACAAGTTTGTCAACCATTTTTGTTCTTCTTCTTTGTACTCTTGTGCTTCTGAGTTTCCGAGTATGATAGTTTGATGACCCTTGCAGTGGTAATGTGTAGCTCGCATGCATAAAAAAAACAGTGAGTGTTTAGCATAAAATCATAAACAATTAAGAGAAAAAAACAAGAGAGAGTGAGAGAGTAAGGTTGCAATCTTCACAGGTGGTGAAGATCCTTGTAAACTCAGTGAGTAAGGTGCTCATACAACAACAAATAAACACAAGTATTAGGGTTACTGGTTGAAAAACAAGAAAGAACTGAAACAAGAAAGAAAACAGCAAAAGAAGAAGTTCAATACCTTCGTGTGAAGGTCCGATTGCAACCCTGAACAGCAGATTCCCAAAATCAAAAGGTACGAAGATTTAGGGTTTCTGAGATTGATAAATAACGACGCAATAACAAAGGGGTTTTGCGTGTTACTGGTTATTGTCACTCTGAGATAGAAGATTGAAGCATTTTCTGCCTTGAAAATGAAGATGAAGATGATTACTCAGCAGAAAACACAGAGCCGTGTCAGGTCCGTTACAGCCACGTCAGCACTGTTTATGTCAATTGGATTTTTTTGTAACAGAAATACTAAAAAGGACTAATGGTGTATACGTTATCTAAGTTAAAGAATTAGTTGGTACGAAAAAAACATAAAAGAACAAATTGTTACAAATAGGTTTAAATACGTTTTTACCCCCTGCAAATAGGGGGTGTTTTGCTTTTACCCCATGCAATTTATTTTTAAAAAACACCTTGCAAATGTCACCATTTTGGCGTTAGCCCTTCTGTTAGTTTCTCTGTTTCAACTGTGCCTACGTGTCAGTGAACTATCAGATTTGGCATTTTTAATTGCCAAATGGGCTTGCCACGTGTTAGATTATAAGTCACTTTCAATTAAGGTAGACAGAGATGCACTCCAATGTTCTGATTTTGCAATCAAGCATAACTGTGACATACACATGTATGTTGAATCACTGGTTGGGGAGAAGATTGATGGAGATTCTAGTGGCAAGGGTTTAGAGGAGGAGACTGAAGGAGCTACTGAGGCTGAATCTGAAGATGATGCTAGAGGGGTTCATTTTGATGACAGTGAAGAAGAAAGGGCAAATGTTGTTGATGATGGATTTGAACCTGAGGTACCTGCTGAAGAAAATGTTTCTATCAAGAAAGAAAAAACCAAGCTTTGGTTTACTCGTAAGGTGATGTCTCCTGCAAAAAGAGCTGCAGCAGGAATAACTTTAGATACATCAAGTGATGAAGAGGAACAAGTGATGGAAGAAAATTATGACAGTGAGGATTTATATAGCACATGTTCAGAATCTGAGGAAGATGATATTGGGCACAGGGGTATGAGGTACCCTGTTTTCAAGAAAGAAGAATTAAATAGGAATTATAAATTCAAGCTTGGTTTGGAGTTTAACTCTATTGCTCAATTTAAAGAGGCTATTTTGGAACATTCTGTATTAAATGGCAGAGAGTTAAAGTATTTAAAAAATGAAAAAAAATAGGGCAAGGCTTGTGTGTAAAAGTAAATGTGGGTATCTGGCTTATTGTAGTCAAGTGGGTACCACTCACACGTATAGGTTAAAAACATACAAGGGTAAGCACACGTGTGGGAGGGTTTTTAATAATAGAAATGCCAACTCCAAGTGGGTAAGTAGACTTGTGGCCGAAAAGCTTCAATCAACAAGCAAGGTTAAAATATCTGAAGTCATGTTGGAGATCAGAAGGAAGTATGCTACTGGTATCACTGTCAATAGGGCTTGGAAGGGAATCAAGATTGCAAGAGATCTTGTTGAAGGTGATGCAGATAAGCAATACTCTCAGCTTTGGAATTATGCTGGAGAGCTTGTGCGGGCAAACCAAGGTAACACTTGCAAAATCAATGTTGATAGAATTCCACCTAGTTTGCAAGCCAGATTTGGGTCTTTTTACTTCTGTTTCAATGGCACAAAGAGAGGATTCAAGACTGCATGTAGGCCCTTTATTGGGGTTGATGGATGTCATTTGAAGACAAAATATGGGGGACAGCTCTTAATAGCTATTGGAAGAGACCCAAATGACCAATATTATCCACTTGCATTTGGAGTTGTTGAAAATGAAACAAATGAATCATGGAGATGGTTCTTGACATTGCTTATGGAGGACATTGGTCAAGAAAGTAGATGGGTTTTCATTTCAGATCAGCAAAAGGTATATTTCTTTTACACATTCAGAGTATATTGTTTAATTTGTTGCTGTGTTTGTTTAATTTGTTGCCGTGTTTGTTTAATTTGTTGGCAATATAGGGTTTGGTTGCTGTGTTTGAAGAGATGTTTGAGTCAGTGGAACATAGGCTTTGCTTGAGGCATCTATATGCCAATTTCAAGAAGAAAATTGGAGGAGGTACAGTAATGAGAGACCTAATGATGGGGGCTGCAAAGGCTACCTACTATCAAGGATGGGAGGAACAAATGAAAGCGATGAAGAAGCTGGATGTTAAAGCATGGGAGTGGCTCATGGGTGTTCCTACCAAGTTATGGTGTAAGCATGCTTTTAGTTTTTATCTCAAGTGTGATGTTTTGATGAATAATTTAGCTGAAGCTTTTAATAGTACAATTCTGGTTGCTAGAGATAGGCCAATTATTTCTATGTGTGAATGGATTAGAACATATCTAATGGGTAGGATAACTGATTTAAGGAGGAAAGGTGGAAAATGGCAGTTTCCCATAATGCCTAAACCCATGAAGAGATTAGATAGAGAGATAGAACATAGTGGGAATTGGTTACCAACATGGTCTGCTGAAGAACAGTTTGAAGTAGAACACACTGCATTTGTAAATAGGTTTGTAGTGGACCTATCTAAAAGAACCTGTAGTTGTAACTACTGGCAGTTGATAGGGATACCATGTAGACATGCAATAGCAGGGATGTCTTATAAGGGTTACAAACCTATGGACTATGTTGATGAGTGTTACAGCAGAGAGAAATATTTGGAATGCTACGATCATGGTATAAGCCCCATTAATGGCCAAAACATGTGGCCTACAATTTGGGAGGAGGAAATGTTGCCTCCACAATATAAAAGAGGTCCTGGGAGGCCCAAGAAGCTTAGAAGAAGGGAATTTGATGAAGACCCTAATGCAACCAATTTGAAGAGGCAAAATACCAAATATAGGTGTACCAAATGCAACAAATTAGGACATAATGCAAGGGAATGCAATAGCACAGAAGTAAGTGCAGAAGCTCAGTCAAGGAAGGTATAACTTTACACTAATTATGCCAATTAATTTCTGTTTTTATAATTTATGTTGCAACTTCAATTAATTTCTGTTTAATTACTTGCTGCATTTTAGAGGAAGCCAAAGAAACAGAGAACAGATGCAGTCCCTGATGCTGCTGCACAACAACTCCCTGATGCTGCTGCACAACAAGTCCCTAATGCTGCTGCTCTTTCAGTGCCTAATGCTGCTGCACAACAAGTGCCTAATGCTGCTGCTCTTTTAGTGCCTAATGCTGCTGCACAACAAGTGCCTAATGCTGATGCACCAGTCCATATTGCTGCTACACCAGTCCTTAATGCTGCTCCACCAGTCCATATTGCTGCAAAGGTAAGAGGAAGGAGTAAACAACCACTTAGACGGAAGCTGCCAATCAAAAAATGATCTGCACCAACAGTGACTGTAGAAGCTGTCCCTGCAACAAGAGTGACTGCAGAAGCTGCCACTCCAACAACAGTGACTGCAGAAGCTGCCACTGCACATAGTTCAAATGTTGCTGCTGATTATGGAGGTGATTTAACCCAAGAGTCAGGAAGAGGAAGAGCATCTCCAAGACTCACCAAGACTAGAGTGAAGAAGTTGTTTCAATATTAGGAGATTTAGTAATTTCTATGGTAATGTAATGACAGTATTTTGGTATTTTAATGACAGTATTTTGGTATCACATGACATATTGTAAGGAAGTGTTTAAAGTATTTTGGTATCACACGTATTGTAATGACAGTATTTTGGTATCACAATTCTGGTTCAATTCTGTTTGTAAATAACTGCAATTCTGTTTGTAAAAAACTGTAAGGTTCTGGTTCAAGTAAAAACTTGATTCTGGTTCATTTGATGAAGAACCTTCACTGTGCGTATTCATGGAGAAGAGAAGAGATGAACAGAAACGAATGGAGAAGAGAAACGAAGGGAAGAAGAGAAACGAAGGGAAGAAGAAGAAGAAGAAGAAGAAGAAGAAGAAGAAGGGAACTTCACTGTGCGTCTAGAGTTTTTTAATGACGTGGCAAGCCCATTTGGCAATTAAAAATGCCAAATCAGATTGTTCACTGACACATAGGCACGGTTGTAACAGAGGAACTAACAGAAGGGCTAACGCCAAAATGGAGACATTTACAAGGTGTTTTTTAAAAAAAAATTGCAGGAGGTAAAAGCAAAATACCCCCTATTTACAGGGGGTAAAAACGTATTTAAACCTTCCAAATTAATATCTTAAAATGACCTATGTAATTTTACCAAAAAAAAATCAATGTATGCATAGGTGTCTAACAATTGTCAAAAAAAAAACAATTGGCATACGTGTCAAAGAGATTAAGCACCACGTGCAGTTGATGGTTGAACTACAAAGACAGAGACGCTCTTCTTACTTTTTAGTCATCGATTGATTGATATCGCTGTTCTCTCGCGTGGTCGCTGAGGAAGGTAGTGGTGATGGCTGTTTCTTTAGAAGTAGAACTGCCGGACGTAACAAAGCTATTCGCACCCATAAAGCTGAAGGAGCTTCCCCACCTCACTCACTATGTCCCCAACCTCCAACCCCGTCCTAACCCATTGGATCACAACCCTTACTTTCACACCCAACAAATGGAAGGCTTCTACATCACACAAAACGACCTTGTTTTCTCTCACTCTACTCGTTTCGCCTACCGCGCCGCCGGTCCCCGTAGCAAAGTCTACTTGGAACCGGAACCTTGCGACGCCAGAGTGGCTATTGTAACCTGCGGCGGTCTATGCCCTGGCCTCAACACCGTTATTAGGGAGCTTGTTGTTGGCCTCTGGGACCTCTATGGTGTCCGTCAGATATTCGGCATCATTGCTGGTTACAGAGGGTTTTACTCCACCGAACCACTCCCTCTCAACCCTAACATCGTTCGTGATTGGCATAAAAAAGGTGGCACACTACTTCAGACTTCCAGAGGCGGTTTTCATCTCTCCAACATCGTCGATGCCATCCAAAATCGTGCCTTCAATCAGGTTACTTCTTTTCCCCTCTCTCTCTCTTATCCATGTTGTGTCCATGTTTATGTCGGTGATTATACTAATTATAGTTAAGATCTATGCTCTTATCTGTTTGTTGCTTATTGAAAAGTAAAAAAAAGGACT
Source organism: Astragalus membranaceus (assembly GCA_039519185.1). Classification (NCBI taxonomy): domain Eukaryota; kingdom Viridiplantae; phylum Streptophyta; class Magnoliopsida; order Fabales; family Fabaceae; genus Astragalus; species Astragalus membranaceus. The sequence goes on along the minus strand of CM076851.1, from coordinate 141,830,011 downwards.
AATTGTGCACATGAACAAATAGGTGTACATTATAGGGGGAGATGGGGCAATGAGAGGTGCTGTGAAGATATTTGATGAAATACGACAACGAAAACTGAATGTTGGAGTTGTTGGAATTCCTAAAACAGTGGATAATGACGTGGGAATAATTGACAGATCTTTTGGATTTCAGACAGCTGTTGAGATGGCTCAGGAGGCGATCTGTGCGGCTCAGGTAGAGGCTGAGAGTGCAGTTAATGGTATAGGTTTGGTGAAATTGATGGGTAGAAGCACAGGTCACATTGCTCTACATTCAACTCTCAGTAGCCGTGATGTCGATTGCTGCCTAATCCCGGAGATAGATTTCTACTTGGAAGGAAAAGGAGGACTCTTTGAATTTCTTGACCAGCGATTCAAGCAAAATGGGCATGCAGTACTTGTAGTTGCTGAGGGTGCTGGTCAGGATATAATACCCAGAACTGATGCGCAGAAAGAAGAACGAGATGAATCTGGTAACCTAGTGTTCTTAGATGTTGGTGTGTGGTTAAAGTCGGAGCTGAAGAAGTGGTGGGAGAGGGATCACCCTGGGGAGCTATTTACAGTCAAGTATATAGATCCTACATACATGATTCGTGCAGTACATGCAAATGCTACTGATAACTTATATTGTACGCTTCTGGCACACTCTGCAATTCATGGTGTTATGGCAGGGTATACTGGATTTGTTGCTGGGCCTGTTAATGGAAACTATGCATACATTCCTTTGGAAGATGTGGCACGTGCAAAGAACCCAGTTAATATAGGAGATCATAAATGGTCATGGGTGAGATCTATCACAAATCAGCCTGATTTTGTGAGGACCTAGACATTCACTTCTCAAGGAACACAAAAAATCTGATGTTGGTACGTTGTCCTAATAATGTTCACTTCCTAGTAGTGGCCGAAGTGAAAGTACAGAACTACAAATGTTGTATCGCTTGTACATATTTTGTAACGCCACTTTTATGATTATCAATAAATCAGCTTCCTTAAACTATGAATGTGTGGGCATCAAATTTTTTCATCTTTACTGGTGCTATTTGATCTTTCTTTACAAGTAAACATTGTCATTATAGCTCGGGAAATATTTCATATCATATGATCGGTGGATGGTAGCTTCACTTGGAACAATCAAATTGAATGGGAAGATTTAGGTTTGAATGTGTACTCTTAAGAACTTTGAAAGTATTAGTCCATATTTTAATATATTTAAAAAATTAAAATGACAATTTGACAGATAACGATATAACATTTTTTAAAATATTATATAATTTTTTTTAATTTAAAATTGAAAAAATATCTCCTCCCTGCCAAACATTTGCAAAATCTGAGAATAATTTTGCAAAGCATATAAACAAGCTAATGTCTTTGTAGACATACAAAAAAAATACGTTTTTTGATTAGATAAAAATCTTACTGCATGGTTAAAAAGACAAATACACATAGTACAGCTGCATCCAAGTAGGTAGCTCAGTTGGCGAGCTAAGAAATATTAAAAGAGTGCACCAAAAGAGTGCAAGAAAAAAATCCCGAGTTCAAACCCCGAAAACTTTGGAAAAGAACAATTCTGCATACGATATAAAGAATCTAACGGCATTGTAGACATACAAATAAAAAAGCATAGGATATAAAGAATCTAAGGGCATTGTAGACATACAAATAAAAACGCATTTTTCGCCTTGATTTTAGGCATTTATTAAAAAATTGTTTTCATTTAATTTCCCAAATACACACCCTTGCAAAAATTATAATTACAAGAAAACATACACCGCTATATAATTTTTTGCCACCACCACCAGCCTTGACAAAAGTAATGACAATTCTAAGAGCGGAAGAAAATCAAAGGGCTACGTAGACACGAGCTGACATGCACTCAAATTTTCTGGTGCAGCAGTTATCTACTCTGGGCATAGGCTCAACGACATCTTCACAGCTTGACGACGCCATTGCACAAGACTTGGAACAAATATGTATTTCACCGACATTCCAAGGTGCTAATGTTGAAACACCTGAACATTCTATTATGTTTCCCTTTTATTATTCTCAAATAAGCAAACCCATTTATCCAATCTACAAGCCTCAACTACCCAAAAAGGGGGACAAAGTTCTATTCATACTGAAAATGAAAATATAAACAAAGTCCATATCCACCCCTAACTGAACCCTTCAAACAATAACCCAGCATTCACAAGCGAAGCATATACCATTCATGGTCAAAGATGTTAGATAACCCAACATGGATGATGTAGTTGCCTCAAGGCTCAAGTATCATCAACTTGCGAATGGAACACAAAACTGGGAAATGTGGTGGTTATATCTCTGCCAAGGAAACAATTTAAGTCAGACGTTAGATAATAGATATTGATAACAAAATTTTCTTTGAGATAAAGAATATAAAGATACATTGGAGATACCATCCAGGTAAAAATCAATCAGAAGGTACTGTAATTGTACTGGTGCCAAACTGCCAGCATTTTAAACAAAACTTCTATGAATGATTCATAAAAGTACATGCACAGTACAAATGGGCTTGTGTTCGCGTATTCCATTTTCTACTGACAAGATGCATGATCCGGGAACTTCTATCCTTTCAGTTGCAATTTTTATTTTTGAAACAAATAGGTTACGTTCCTCCTTTTTTTTTGGTCACTAAGTTGAACGCGGTGAAGACGCGCACATCCAGTTAAATGAAGTGATGGGAATAAGAGGGTATAACCAAGAGGGAAGAGGAGAGATGCATTGGTTTGTAATCATTAAAAATACAATTTCTGTTTTATAATGAGTAAACTCTTTAGTGATAATCGTAGCAGCTTATTTAACAAATATTTGAAATGGCAAGGATTTGAAACTTATGCAATTGAAAGTGAAGGAAAAAACCAGTATGTCCTCTCTATTGTGGTTAGTACTGGTAGCAGGAAGAAACTCACTTCAGATACTGAAGAGTCATATTTTTCAGAAGGGATGGATGCCGCAAGACAAGGTTTCGCCATTCTTCCTTATCAATCTTTCCATCATGTTTTGTATCAGCTTCCTCAAATGTCTAAAGAGCTTAAAAAGTATCAGTGACAAATTATGATAGCACAAGAATGATATTATATAATATAATGTCTTCATTACCAACTCAACATACATAAAACTAAGTCAAGATATGTCGTTAACAATAATAATGCTGAAAGAAGGTTTACTTTAATCAGCATAGAAATTTAGTGGAAGCTTAGGTCTGAATGTGAGGGAAACATAGCATAGAATAGCATAGAGTATACATAAGTGTCCCATTGATATTTAACTAATGTGAGATACAATGATGGTTGATGGACAAACATGCACCATCACATTCACTTAATGGAAACAACAGGGAAATAATTATGAACAGAAAAATTAAACTGCTGGATTCCAAACTATGCATGCCTTACATATAATTTACATGCCTAAATAAGAATGCTTTTACTTTTAGAGATTTCCACGAAGAGTAAAGAAATAATTAATAAGTTTCACACTTACACCAACAAACATAAAGAAAAAGCAAAGAAAGAAAGAAAAAGTACTAAAATATGCTTCAAACATATCTAGTCTTCTAATAATGAACATAAAGATTTGGCATTCAATTTAGGTTGTCAGGCAAATGACGCACCTTGTCAATAATACTTTCGATCACATCATCTGAAAGATTCATACCAGATTCAGCTAGAGTGGCCACCACCATTTGTTTTACCTATGCATTAAAACATTGATCATCAATGCATATCAAATACTACATGCTAATACCACCGGAGTATCAAATAGATTTTGAGCAAAAAAAAAAAAGAAACAACTACAAAATTTGCACTACCATTTGTAAAGAATTTAAAATTTGCAGTTAAATTATGGGAACATATCTAGTTTTGAATGTAGTATGTCGTTTTGGAGAACTCGTAACTTAAAGTTTAATGTCGATGAAAAAAATACAGAACATATTCAACACGAGTATTCAAGTGCCAAGCAATACACTACCAACTTCATCTAGGTTGTTCCCAGTTCTCTCATCATTAACCTACAAGACCAGTTGTCAAATTCTGTCCCGAAATAAGGTTAGATACCTAAATATTACTACAAATAATGATAAAGTTGTTTAATTCCTGAACAGGTTATCATTGATAATTCAAATCTTTCTTTCTTAACTCAGTATAAATCCTTTCCTTGGCCTTTAGACAAAGATGGCCGAATCCACCTTTAAAAACTCATGAGCTAGACTGGTTGGTTTTCATTCAATGAACTTGGACCACAAAAGATTTGAACATACACTAACAGAGGGCTTCAGAAAAATAAACTATGTAAGTGAAGGCTGATTCAAGTTCCTAACAGATAATGCTATCCCATATTGGCTGTCTGGTGATAATATAGAATAGTGGTCCTATGTGGTGAGTGGAAAATACTTCTATATTTATCCAAGTTGAGCATAGAAATTTACCTCCTGTCTTTCAATAAAACCTTGCTGCTTGAGATCATACAATTGGAATGAAACTGCAAGAAGGAAAAGTTGGAAACAAAACATTCCTCTCCAATAAATACCATTACCATTCAAAATCCAAATAAAGTTGTTCACTAAATATTTGTCACTCTTACACTCAATCTTGTCATCAATTGGTGCGTTGGGATGAAAGACAGAGAGAGCACGTGCAAACTCTTCGAAGTCAAGTATCCCATTGTGCTTTGTGTCAAACAAATCAAACACCTATAGAATTCAAACACAGGACAAATAAATTGATAATGTTCGCAACATATTGTGCAGCATGTATACAGTATGAAGCTTGACATCATAGTCATCAGATCATTAATATTGCCCAAAAATAGCCATCTAACTAATAAATAGGGCAGATGAAGGGCCATACTTATTAGGCCATATAGCAACATGGTGAAATAAACCAAACAGGATATAACATATAAAACGATAGTTGAAAATCTTATCCATAACCATGATATAAGAGTTGAATTTACATGAAAAAATGCATCAAAATTTGTGTTATGCTGTTGTTTCTTTTTTGTCAGAGTGGAAATGAAAAAATCAGTTCTTAACAAAACAAGAAGATAATCCTCAGCATACCCTATCTGCAAATAAGCTTTCCTTCTTATTTGTCTTGAACAATGCCAACTGAAATTCTTCCTGTCAGGCAAAATAAGGAAACCGTCATTAAAAAAAGATTTAAGAACTACATACAATGAAACAACAAAAATGCAATAGATGATATGAGTAACTGCGAGTTGAGTTATAGTGCAGAGTATGTAGACTTGTTATGATTTTAGGTAGGCTAGGAAGAAAAACCTCATCCATAAAGGTTGAAAACACAAATACCATAACATTAACCGATAGAAAAACAAGGCATGAGATGGCATAATTCACCTTATTAATTAGTCCATCATCAATCACTGCACTGCTAATCTTCTTGAAGAGTTCATAAAGCGCTTCAATCTCACTTACACTAACTGCATTGACAATAAAATAGATAAGTATCCTTTCTCTTTTCCCTTCTTTTAATCATTCCTTTTTTTATGTTTTCACAAAGAAGAACCTTGAGGGTGATATGAATATTCCATCAAGTGAATCAAGTCTCAAGTCTGAACAAGTGATATAGATTCATTGCCATCTAACTATTACCTAGTCTTGAAAGGCCTTCAGAAGTTCTCCTTCAACAATTTTTATGACCACTTATCGAATTAAAATGGTATTTATAGGTAGTTTAATAATATACTTTGACCATTAACAGATAGTGATGGCCTTACATTATTGATGGTCAATAAAGGATGAAATAAAAGATTCTACGAATCAGCTTGATGCTGACAATCTTAGTTTAATCCTGACTGATTGTACAATCTGGACGGGAGATGATGGTCATCTAGAGTATCTAACACTTTTCCACCACCATCTTCCAAAATATTGTGAAAACAAAGCAAAACAAGGATGAAAATAGAGAGATATGGATGCAATTAGATGCAACAAAATATTAATAAAAAGTGCTAACTCAGAATTACTAGCTACAAAAACTAAGATAACAATGAATGACTGGTCAATTGCTTCAGTGAAAATCAGATGATGACGGTGGAAATAAAAGATTCTGCAATACAGTTTGATGCTGATATTCCTAGTTTAATACTGACTGATTGTTATTGTAGAATACCTTCCCACCACCATCTTCCAAAACATTGTGAAAACAAAGCAAAAAGGGATGAAAATAGAGAGATACGGACACAATTTGATGCAAGAAAATATTAATTTGCTAACTCAATTACTATCGACAGAAATTGAGATAATAATGAATGACTAGTCTAATGCTTCACCGAAAAGTTCCTTACAACATAGAAATAGGGCAATAATAACATACACACTGTCTCTCTTGCAAGAATTTCTGGATTTTCTAAACCTCTAGGTTGCTTTAACGAATCGGAATCGCAACAATTCACCAGAGTAGCACACAAATGCTTTAATCCGTCTAGGCACTGCACCATGATCTCTTCCAGATGTCAAAACACTCCATACCTGAAATTCAGGAAAACAGAAGATAATACTAATTAAAATGTGTAAATGTCAAGAAAGAAAATTTTGACTTTAGTTATTGATAAAGAAAACAAGATGGAAGGAACAGATTCAATCTTGTGGTGACAAGATGGAAGGAAACATCCGGAATCCATGCTTCGAAGCCCGAGTAGTTTAAGGAATCAAAACTTAATTCTCGTACCCTTGGAAAGGTCTCCCTGTCGCTACTTAGACACAAGACAAGCAGCATAGAAAATGAAAATGGATACACTCATAGATTTGTTTAGTTTGAGGAATCCAAATGTTTCCTTTCTGTTGTCTCTGAGGACAAACCAAACACACCACCACACTACAACAAATGCTTCCAGAATTAGTATAACTAAAAGCGCATCTTTTTAAGGAAACGGCAAGCATTAATAGTATGGTCAGAGATATCTAAGTGACATTTCAGCAGTCATTAAGGGATGCCACTTTGTCATCACAATAATGCAGCATTCACTGATACAAAAGTGTTCCAATTAACAACAGGAAGTAAATACAGAACAGCTTAAACTGAAACGTATATGAACATGCGGTGCATGCATAATATTTCAATGCAGTATGTGTCTAGAAAAGTTTCCACCCTCTAGTAAGCTACAACTGAACATTAACTCAGATTTATTATACTTTACTAAGGAATTTAGCAATTCAATTTAAATTCTATACCGGCCCGAACTAGACAGATACATTTGCCGGTGTACCTAATACTTCCATGCAGTAGTGTGAGGAAGGAAAGCATTTGCACCCACTAAAGAAAAAGAGCTTAACAGTAATAGGTGTCATTACTTGAGTCTTAAGATTTTAACAATTGAATTCAAGCTTAATTCTATGTCAGAACCGGTAAAACAGATTCAGCGAATTCCAAATATTCAACAAAACATGGTCTCGGAGAAAATCGCAGTTAAATATGGTTACAAAAACAAGTTTTAGACAATTCAATTCAATATCGAAAATCACAGTTTCAAACGCAAGGAACAAAATTGAGACAGTCGTAGACTCTTAGGTGAGGTTTTTAGCTCGAGGTGCAATAACCAAGGCAAAAAACAAAACAAGAATGTGAAATTAGGGATGGCCCTGAATAAAAGAAAGCCAATTGCAAAATTCGAATCCATAACAGTGACCGTACGAATACAATGATAGACAGATTCATCCTCATTGATTAACGATAAAAAAATATTAGGCTTTGAAATTGGATCTATAGAGAATAGTTAAACAAGAAATACAAAAAGGGAAATTGTACATAATTAAGGAAAGAAGTGTTGAAATGAAAATGGGGAGTGTGGTTTACCTTTCAGAAAAAGTAAAGAGAGAAGGAGGGAATGGAAAGCGAGTGGGAGCTGGAGCCAACAATCTCGGGCATGTTTGCCTTTCGTTGAAAAGTGTAATTTAGAAAGCTTTTTTGGTTTGGGAATATATTGAATTGAATTGATGGAGAAAATAGGGTTTTGATTAGTTATTTGATTGATAAGCAGAGAGGTGAGTGATTTTGATTCCTTTCCTAGTTCACAATTACAAAAGCGGCTGCACCATCAAACAACTATCAATTATGGAAAGAAATCACAGAAATGAGTAAGAAAGAAAGAGAGAACCGTTTTAGGAGAGAGAAAATGGCCCACGTTTGGAGGGTAACCCCCCCGCCACCGAGCTCATTGCTCACCAACCATCGCACGTGCCTCTTGACTGGTGGTATCGGTTTTCACGTGCGGTAGCCTTGATCTATCTCTCTCCCAAAATGATTTTCCTTTATTTTTTTTAAAAGAAAAATTGGTTGGCAGGATCATCCAATTTATGAGATTCAATGGGTATAGAATGTTTAACAGGTGTGGCTGCAATCGTGATCCCAGAGTTACATGTGTTAAAAAAGGTTTTATTTTGGACCCCCACTCTTTCAATTTATACCCCCACCAAAAAAATTATTCCAAAAATACTCCTGTTGAAATTTACAAAGACGGAAGTACATACCAGACATGTACATCCGTCTTGAAGAAAATTTCAAAACGGATTTACTAATATAGACATAATTCTGTTTAACTTAAAAATTGGCTAACGGATTTACGTAAGAAATTCTACTTCCGTTTTACAAAAATATCATAACGAAAGTAAGTTTTGTCAACATACATCAGTTATTACAGTTTTTGCTAACGGAAGTAGCTAGCAGTAAGGTACATCTGTTTTGTAAATTACGAAACGGATGTATGTCCCTTATAGGTAAGTCCGTTTTTATTTAATTTCAACGGACACGATTCCACTGCTAGATTTAATCAACAACCCACTTTTATTCGTCTTGATAGCTGTGCCCCAACGGATATATTTTTAACGGTCTAGATCGCACCGATAATATCAACGGTGGATAATCAGTGACGATTCCTATAAATACCCACACTCACCCTCATTCTTTTCACACCAACATTTCACTCCAAAATGGAAATTTGTTCAATTCAGTATTCAAGTGAGAACAGGCTTACCACTATTCACCATGGCGGCCAAATCACCATGACAGAAGAAGGTGTCTACTTCTCATGTCCAAACCCTATTTTATGCAGGATTCGAGAAAGCATCAGCTACGCCGGTTTGAAGGATAAAGTGGAGCTCAAAGTTCAAGTGGTTGGTGATGACCGTGAGGTCACTAGTATCACTTATCGCAAACCGGAGCGCAGAGACGATGGCCGCATTTACTTCTCGTCCATGAGGATTGGGACGGATGACGACATACAAAACATGTTGAACATCCATGACATGCTTCAGAAGCGTAGGCCGTTCGAGCTGTACGTGAAGCATCAACGGAGCGTCCATGGGATTTTACGCCGTTTTTATCCAATAGTTTAGAGCTGTATTTTGTTGTTGTTTGTGTTTTACTTTTTATGTTAGTTTGTATGTTTGAATCAATGAAAATAAAATTTTATTTTAAATAGTCTAATAGTCTAATATAATAAACTAGTCTGAAACAGTACAATCTAAGTAGTAAAAATATCGTACACTACAACAACGAAAAAAATCAATCACGTCCCTCTACCAAATCAAGCAACCTCGTGAGCCGTCTGTACGTCCGAGACTGAGGATGAATGTCTCCGGATGTAAGCGCCGACCGCAGCTGCTCGCTCACAATCATCAGTTTCTCCTCAGGTCCCTTCACACCTGGTGCTGCTGGTGCTGGAAGGAGACGAGGAACTGATACCCTAACGTACCATGGCAAGTACTGCTGATGAAGCTCACCCAGCTCTGTAGCAGGAGCAGTAGTGCTCAAAACCTCCCGAACGCTGTCCCTCCACCTGGTGATATGAATCATGATCTCAGTATACTGTGGCCGACCGCGAAGCGGGTCACGAGGGATCACCTGAATGTTTCCAAATTGCCGGAGGAACCTATCCGGCATGTAGGGAACAGTGATGTCCTCCCAAATCAAGAAACCTCTATATAATGACATCTGATCAAAGGGTCTCTCGTGCCGGTGGCCCTCAAATGGTCTCCAGATGACTTCCTCAAGAGTCAAAGCATCAATCCTCCTCCTATACTCCTCCAGCTTGACCGCATCTGTCTTCCTCCTCCTCCAAAACCCACACCTAGGCCTGGATGTGGTCCCAGTCTCCCCCCGCACAACTATCTGAGGAAAGTACTCAAAGATCCAGGACTGAAATGCACAAATAAACAATATCTTTAAAAATAAAGTATTTAACATTAAATTAAACAAACTCGTTAAAATTAAAAAAATTAACTTACCATGAACAGCGTGGCATACCCCCCTAACTGAGTGGTACACTCTAGGCATGAAAAGCTCAGCTGGTCGTACAAGAAAGCCAAACCTGCTGGTCCCCATGCCCATCCTCCAGCTGCGGTGATGTCCTCTAGTAAGAGCAACCACTTTGCCTCAACTCTGGTGCCAGTTTTGCTACAAAAAATGCTCATCCCCAAAAATAAGCAAGATGAATGCCCTGACAGCACAAGTCTGGTCCATGCCTATATGACGGCTAACTATCTCCAGCAGCCAGTCAAACCGGAAATATGGCCCCCTACTGGCGATGCACTCCTCTGTCGCCTCAGCAAGAGTAACCCCAAGCAACCTCACAGCCAGTTCGATGGCATCATCAATGGTAACTGACTGAGCAGGAGACCGGAAACATCTGCCAGCCAATGGTAGATGTAGCAGACACGACACATCATCCAAAGTGAACATCATTTCACCAAATGGTAGGTGAAATGACGATGTCTCTAGGTGCCATTTCTCCACAAAAGCAGATAGCAGCTCATGATCCACAGTCGTGTATGCTGAACTGACGATAGGGGCTAATCCTGACTGCCGAATATACTCCCAAAACCCCTGATTTTGTGAATAAGGGACCAACCTCTGACCGATTTTGTTGCCATGTGCAGATACTTTCAACTTACGCACAAATGTCTGAATTAAAAGTAAATAAAGTTACTTATACTATTAATCTATAAATTTATATAACAACACTATGTAAATAAATATATTAAATTATATTTACCTGGTCTCCAAGTATCTTAGACGCTACATGAGCATCAAATCCAGTGAGGAGAGAACCATCCATAGGTCCTATGTCAGCATGCTCCTGCTCCTCATGTGCCTCGTACTGGTGCTAGTAATCAGCTTGGTACTGGTGCTGATAATGATGGTACTCAGGCTCCTCATCCATCTGATACTACTCCTGCATCTGCTGCTCCTCCTCATCCTCCACACAGCCTACCCCTGGGCGCGCCTACGCCGGTGAGACGCATGTCCCGCATTCCTGATGCGGGTGCGTGTACTAGGACCAAGAGTATCTATCGGGTCACCACCACCTCGCAAACTCGACCGTGAAGAGCTCTCCCCACGCAAAATCAACCCCGGTGAATCACGGGGGATCCGGCCACCGACCCTATGAAAAGGCACTGCAAAAAAAATAATTATAAAACAAACAAAATTCAAAAACGGATGTATGTACATCCGTTGAGAAGAAACGGATGTATGTACATCCGTTGAGAAGAAACGGATGTAAACGGAAGTACTTATTTCCGTTGGCTTCAAACAGATGTATGTAAATTCGTTTCGTGAAAAACGAAAGCATGTAGTTCCGTTTGCTGGAAAACGGATGTAGGTAGATCCTTCGGAAAGAAAATAGATGTATGTAGATCCGTTTTATGCGAAAATGACAAACTCTCTCTATAAAACGGATGTAAGTGAAAAACGATAAGGTAATTGTAATTTTGTAAACTGGTCAAGGGTATAAGCGTCTTTTCACAGGGTGCGTGGGGTATAGATTGATGGAGTGGGGGTTTAAAAAAAACCCTTTAAAAAATTGGAGTAGTACTTCTATCCTCACCCCCTTTTCGACTATCCACACCTCGTTTTTCTAGCCAACTATATATATATATATATATATATATATATATATATATATATATATATATATATATATATATATATATATATATATATATATATATATATATATTTCCCTTACTAATTAATCAAATTTCCCAAACCCTAACCATCTCCTCTCCCAATTCACGAGCACCCCCTCTCCTATTCTCTTTTCTCACCCTAGCACATGTAGCCTCAAAGAGCGGTTAAGGCAGTTTCTTTTGAGAAGATTCAAAGTACAAGGACAAATGCAAAGCATCGAGACGCTAATGGACAATTGATCATCACCGGTAATTAGTTAGTTTTATATTTATTCGCTTTCAACAAGGACATGTGTCCACCATGTAATAAATTTATTTTTTGTAATCCTATAAATAGCAGTATGTACAAAGTACTAGGGGCGATTTCATAACATTCAGTAACCCATCACATGGCCTAACACATCCGATTACATAGGATCTTTGATAACATCCGATTTCATAACATTCAGTAACCCATCACACGACATAACATGCGGGGAACAATGTATGTTTGAGCCACTCTTGTATTTTCAAACTATTTCAATCCAATGCAATTTCTTTTCGATAATTGAGTGGCTCACTCTTGTCTCTTTACCTCTCATTTTTGCATTTGGTTTTTACTTCTTTAATTCTCGCACTTTGAGAAATTCGTGATGTTCTTTTCTTCTTAGGATTGATTTTCGTGAATTGCTTGAGTTTGTTTTTATTTTATTCACATTTCGAAAACTATCGGTGCAAAGTACTAGAAGGATTCACGATCTTCTACCCTCTCCGGGTGTGATTCCTGTGTTTTGTTAAAGTTCCTAGTACTTCGAATTCAATTGGACGATCAGTAAGAATCTTTGATTCATTTGGTTGTGCGACTGGATTCCTTCTCTGAACCATTTTCCTTCTCAAAAAACACAGGTAGTGTAAACCTGTCAACTGGTGAATCCAGATCTAATTCGAGTCCTCTTACCTCATCCCTTTCAAATTTATTTGTTTGACAGAACACCCTAACGAAAAATACTGGAAAACAATAATAATTGATTTTCATATAAGATAGTTGATTAGACATCTACTAAATGACCTATGCACTCGATATCATCACAATATATATATATATATATATGTATTACCCGTCATTCTTTCTTGAATAAACCTTCGATTTGTTTCTTAATCTATCATTTTCTCTCTTATTTGTTTCCTAAGAAATAAAAATATAAGAGAAGTGCAAGTTATATTCTATTTTACACATTCGTTTCAATACTCACTTTATAGTTGGTTAAAAATCATGTCGGTCACACGAAGTGAGTGTTGGGGAAAGTATTAAAGAGAGTATTGCTAGCACTTTTTAAAATAAGTAGTCTCTAAAGAAAAAAAATCTATTAAAGAGAGATAATAATAGTTTAAGGAAGAACAAAATAGAAAAGTTATAGTTTTTTTTGTATAAGCTGGGTTTACTGCTGCATGCACAAGGCTGGATTCGAACTCAAGATCTTGATTAAGTTGGAAGAGACCCATACCATTTCGTCCAAGGAGAAAAGTAATAGTTTAGGAACAAATGTAGAAGATATGAAAAATATTAATAATAATGTAAAAAGTAATTTTCCTAGATACAACTCGAGGGGAAACAGATAGTACTAGGATTTTTGCACCGGTTACATTTATGTGACGGCAAAAAGGAACTAATAAGAATATATTCTTGACCAAAAGAACTAAATAAAAATTGAAGCTACAAATTGCAGATAGAGAGGGCAGGGGGCTTTGATTTTCTCTGAATTCTTCAAAGATTATTAAGTACTATTATTATCCCTATTCTGCCCTTTTCACACTATGTTCTGATTTACTTGTTGCCCTTCTTATGATCTTTTTAGGATCAAACTCCAACTTGTAGCTTGAGGTACTTTCATCTTTGACTCCTCTCACCACTTTCTCTGACTCTCTCTCCTCAATATCTCCTCTCATAACCATCTTTCTCTCCAACTCTAATGCCAACTTAGCATCTGCTCTATTAGTTCTTCTGTGATGATCTGATCTTGTTGTCACTTCTCCATTCAACTCTTGTTTGCTTTGATTATCTCTTTGTTTTGCTCCTAAAAGTATCTCATGTGGTTTTGGAAGTTTGTTGTGGCTAGTGGTTTCCTTCTCTTGTTCAAAGTAAAGGAGCTGCACTACGGTTCTTAATGGCAGAAGCTCGTTTTTGACTGCATGGGAACGCACTTCTGGTGTCAGTTTTTGACAGTCTAGAATCCCACACAATCGCTTCTTCTCTGCCTTACTCAGCTCAGTATGAACCTGTTCATGCATTGCATTCAACTTACATTACATATCAAGCAATATATATAAATATAAAGCCACACTGAATTGCTTATATTCATTTAGTTTAATTTAATGCTAGCTCAAGTTAATTATAAATCATTGTAAGGTGTGATATTTGCACCCATTTATATTCTTTAAGTGTTGAAATTTCATATCAGTATTCTCTAATTTCAACGTTCCTTAGGTTCACATGCATTTAGGCTAATTTGGGAGGGTATTTAAGTCCTTTTAAAGCTCACCAACTCCCAACATATTCTCTCATCACAATTTAGCCTAAATGCACATGCATCTGAATGTAGGAAAACTTTGGATTTAAAGAATCTTAGTCTTGAAATTTCATCATATTCACATGTCCTAACATTCAGAGAAGGTTTGCTATTATTTACAGATTTATTAGCTAATTTAGTCTTTCGAATTTCACAAAAGCTCAATTTAGTCCCTGACATTTATAATATATCAACTTAGTACCTGATTTTTGCAAGAATGTTTTAATTTAATTCCTTTTTTGTAAAATAGAGGGGCTAAATTGAAACTCTTTAGTAAAAGTCAGGAACTAGATTGATATATTGTAAACGTTAGGGACTAAATTGAATTTATGTGAAATTTCAGGGACTAAATTGGCTAATAACTCATTATTTATGAGTAGTTCACCTTAAGATAGATGTCAATTGCCTTGTAGAGATCATCATGGTCTACTCGAGCAATGCTAGGCACAGTTTCAGCAAGAGAAACAAACTTTGAAACTTGCATATTATCATCCCTTGCAACCACTTGAAGATATGAATCAATGAGCTTGCCAACATTTCTAATTGATCTCAAAAAGTAGCTGTTATCCACAGCACCAGGAGACATTCTTTTCCAAAGCTTCAAAAAAGTTTCCAACACTGCTAGAACCAACTCAATATCATAATAATTCTTCTCAGAAGATGATGATGATAATGATGTTGAAGGATAATAAAGCAGGTCACTCACTGTTGCCTCCTCAAATTGCAAACTAGCTCTTCTTATTAGTTCTGTCTTTATCACTGAGGATGCACCCAAATGAATTGAAATGCTTAAAAGTCTAAACAAAAAACCAACTGAAACAGAACCTCTATCTGCAGGAATCATGCTAACAATTGTTTCAAGAATTTTTCTGTTTTTCTCTTTAGATACTTCTGTTTGAGATCCTGAACTGCCTGAACTACTTTTAAGCTTTCGAATTCCCGGTAGCCATCGGCATGCGTAGACATGCAAAGCTTCACCAATAAGTTGTGGAGGAAGCACATATGTTGATCTAATAGCCATTACTATACACCTGAAAAGATCTATGTCTAGATCAGAAATATCTTCAGTCCACCAATCCTTTGGAACAGAATGATGCTGTTTCTTTGTATAACCTGGCCTGGTGTATGTGAATGACCATTTAACCTACACAGAATATAGAATCATCATTTATAGATAAGCATACAAGTTAGTTACATGTAACAAGTGTTGAGTATGGCTCATATGCAACATCAATATGGCTGGGGGGCGAGGGAGCTGAGCTAGCATACAAGTTAGTTACATGTAATCGGGACCGAGATATTTTAAGTACCAATTGTAACATTGAAACCCTAATTCATTCAAAAATAAGACGGAACTATAGTTGCTCTGTAGTTGCAAACGTAGACATATTTTGGCCGAACTGCGTAATCAAAGATTGTGTCCTTGTTATTGTGTTTTCGTTTCTTTATTTCTCCTTTTTACTGGTTGTTGTTCTAAGAATAAATATGGAAATATAAGGAAGTTTGTTTTTTTACCTGATGTGGGGGTGTGAGAATTTTCTCTATAATTGAATCAATGCATTTTCTGACAATACCAAGATTCTCAGACCATTCTGGTAATGTACAAGTAGTCTGAAGAGTAGCAATTGGATCTTTCCAACCTTCAAGAATACATGAATTGAAGAAAGACTCAAGCTTTCCAACAAAGTTTCCCTTCTCAATGGAGTCATTCATTCTAAGGAATTTAGCAGCACAAAGTGCAGATACAAAGTTATGAGCACTAATGTTGATTGAAATTCCGTAACAAAACTTAGCACAGAGTTCAAAAGAATCTTCCCCTCCAGGTATATCATGAAACTCCAAAGAGACACTTTCTGAATCACTAGAATCATAGCAAAGTCTTTGTAGGAGGCCACATTTTGGAAGAAGTGGAAACTGCAGCTAAAAGAAGCAGAATTATAGATGAACTAAACAAACTAGGATTAAAATATTTTAGTCTGTTTTTGGTTTTCAATACCTTACCTTATGTAGTAGATAAGTAGTATCATTGATTTTTATCTCAAGGTCTGAGGGTATATCTGATATCAAAGTCCTGCATTTATAAAAATAGAATACATGTAAATTTTTCAAAGGCAGTGTTATGGTAAGAAAGGGATGCTGCAATTCAAATACTAGTACCTGGTAGCTTGTTCAGTGAAGAAAGTATCTGGCTTTGCCCCAAGTTTCATGAACTTCATTTTTATTTCTTGTTTTATATACCAAATTGGTCAAGAAAAAACCTCCACCTACACTGCAGAGCCTATAAATTCAGAAGACTGTTACTTGAATTAAATCACCACAGATCTTATAAAATAATTTGATGAAGATGCTTGGGTGAATAATGTACCATGAAACACCATAATATGCTAAGACCACCTTATTAGTTTTTTTTTTTCATCATTTCAAGCAAAAGGGTATTTAGGACTAGGAAATTAGAAATAAGTTGCAATAGATAAAAGTGGAAGTAGAAGACCAACAGGACAGACAGGATATGATATCATGTCCTCGTCACTGTCGGTTATGAATGGAAAAATAAGTAAATGCACTAAATAAAGGAAAAAGAGAAATGTGCAAGAAGAGTGACTCCACACCTCAAGTTTTATTTATTTTGCAAGGATTCTTCTGCCATTCTTGGAGAACAGCAACTGCTTAGAAAATGACATGCTTTGCACTGCACTGTACACCTGTCTCGACTCTTTGTGACTTTTGAGGTTACTTCAAACATTAAATCTGAATTGAATAGGTGACCAACATCAGGTTTCAGAATTTTCTGCCTCTTGCACCAATTCCTGGCATATGTAGCAACAAACTGAACAACAATGAAATTGAAATAACTGTTTGTTAGCAGAAAATCTTACATTACCATTATACATCTTGTTTTGTCCCAATTATTTTTTTCAACTAGGGAAAAAGGGGAGCTGATAATAGGAAAGTGGTAATGAATCTAATGATTGAGTTAAAACGTTGACCCTAGTCACATAACTTGGATCCCTACCCCACTTCTTCAAATCTTCTTATCATTAAGAAAATTACTCTAAAGTATAATGTACTGTAGCAAATAATATAAATTGATATAGTTGAATATTTTAGGTATTGAGCAGACATCCAACCCCACCTAAATTAATAATAATAACAAATGAAGAAAGAAACAGCACCATAGCAGAAAATGCATTGTGCATGCATAAACATACATGATTACCTTCGCTGATGGTAAAGCATGTTTGGAGTTGGAAATTAACTATTAGGCCAGCCAACCAACCGTAATCATTGGAATTTTTACAGTGGCATATATATAAGTGTATATGCATCCAAAACGAGTATCTATATGTAATGTACTACCAATACACACAGAATCCCTTTAGAAGATACGCTTTTTGATTCAAGGCAAAAAACTAGTGTGTTACATAAAGCTTCCTAACAGAAAGCAAATATTATTGATAAATTTTTGTGAGGCTCCTTTGTTAAGTCACTTTCATTGTCTCTCTAAATAATTTGATACATAAACTAATGTGAACTTTTTTTTTCAGTTGAAACTTGTAAGTGGTCCATTGCTCTGTGCTGTGGTCCTCTCAAATCAATTATCCATCTCCCCATTAAGTATATAGGAAAGCCAACTTTTTCTCCTTTCTTTCTCTTTTCTTCTCAACTACTATAAGAGTGCATCATTACTTCATAAACCATCCTAGCTTCATGTTTTGTCTGAGATTTGCTTCAAATCTTGAATAGTTAAAATATAATATAGGGAAAACATATTAATATTGCTGAAAAAGAATCTTGTTTTTTTATGGAGGATATGATGTTAGTGCTAGGCACAGTGTTCACTTGTTGATATCTGACATGCAGCATGGTCTTTGCTTTCACAGACAAATAGTAGTAAAGCAAAAAACCTTTGCTTATGGCACGACACTCATCACTTTCAACTAGACACAAGAAAAACAGCCATGTCTCTCTTCCAAATAAGATTGCATCTGAAGTCTCACCTTTGCACCTTTTTCTTAAAGTTTAGAGGTAACTCTCACAGATCCCAATTCCATGAAAATTCACAAAAGTGTATAGTTAATGCCATCTACTAGCTTTGTATTGAAACTGGACTCTTTTATAAGCAAAAATTGGTCAACAAAATACATCAACTATACACAAAGGGCTTTGGACTTAATACATCAACTTGCGTTGATCAATTTTTGCTTATCCGTTTGATTCTTGGAAGGCATTCAACAAGACATGTATTCAGCCAATTATGTTGATATTCTCTTCTGAAATTTTCAAGTTCCATGCCTTTTACCCTCCACTCACCCCCACAATAAGGTTTTTTATCATTTTCTTTTGTCCCTTTACTTTTTGAATATTCTAAGCAGAACCTAACTCATATGGCAAAAATGCCCTTCATCTTTATAACAAAAAAAAAGTAACTTTAAGGTTTTAATTGGTTGAGGAGTGAGAAGTCAAAACCAAGTGCTATAATAAAATAATGAATAATATAATACTCCATATGCATCTCAACAATACTAATTTAATAAAGTACTTTATCAAATACCAAAGAAAGGAATTGGAGATGTCATAAGAAATTAAGAGAGTTTAGGAAGAAGAGAACACACCTTTAACCATATAATTTGTGCTAGTGATTGAGTATTAGGAAGCAGGGAAATCTATAGAACTGAAAAAGCTGCAGTGTTTTGAAGTAAGCAGATGAAACACATCAGTATTAATTTGAACTGGAGCTGCTAGATATATGATATGTAGTTGCCAGGCATCAACATACATGAACAAGTGAAGCTGAAAGATGAATTATTTTCTAGTTTTATGCAAGTAATCCTGAGAGACTGAGAGAAAGAGGAGGAATAGGCTGTACTATTTGTTAGAAACAGATGGAGAGAGAGCAACTAAAGAGAAATGAAAATGTTTGCTAACCAAGTGTAAAGCAAGGGAGAAGAGAGAGAGTGAGTGGTTTGTTGGGATTAGTCAACATTGTAATGTATCATCAAAAGCATGCCATGCCATCATAAACACATTGAATAATATTACCTCTAGTCCTATATATAAGAGAAAAATATAGTTATATTATAGGCTCATTGAATATCTGATATGTATTTAATCTATATTTATAAATCAGATACATCAGTTATTCAATAAATTTAAAAGTGCAGTTTTTCTCTTATATAAGACCAGATAGAGTAGTAAATAGAAGAGGAGGAAAAAAAACAAAGGAGCAAGCAACAGTGTGTATGATTAAATTACAAAAAGCATATGCAGTGAAAGTGGGGCTATGATATTGGAGTGGTGATCCCATACTACTAATACTATTGAAAAGAAGTTTGCATTGCAATGCATTATGCATTGCATGGGACCCTCCCAAGTCTTGTGTGCATAGATAAAAGATCCTCTCATCATTCTTTCCCCCACTATATTCTTCTTCCCTTATGTGCATGTTGGCCACGTGTCCTTCCCTCTGCCGTTGGTTATATCACCATGATGGATGGGATGGGATCACTCTCTCTCTGACTTCTCTGTTGGCTGTTTTGGAGGCCAACCAAACACGTCACACAGACAACCAATTCTCTTTCATGCGTGTGGGTTTCTTTTCTTCTCTTCACTCACTCGTGCGTCAATCCTTAATTTTGTTTAGCTCCTCTTCTTACCTTCTTGGGGACCCACATGTCATCGACAATTTCAACCACCTTCAATCCCTTTGCCTCAAACAAGATCAAGATGTGCTAACTATCAATTAAGAAGCTTGTAGAGTAAGCACCTAGTAAGAGGACAAATACAAAAGTGGTGGATTTGGTTTGGTTTTGGTCTCAATCTTAAACATCTGTTAAATTGTCGTTAAATATAAGTAAAAGTGAGTTATCGAAAGTTGATATTATATCTACGGATGAAGGGAGTAAAATTGGGTCAACAGAAGTTGATGCACCCATTGACACACTTTTGCTTGTATTTAGGAATGAGTATTACAATTCTTGATAGGATTTATACGAGGAAAAAGTAGATAAAGATAATGAACAAATATTATTAGTAGTTGATCGATTGAATTAACCATGAATATAATTATCGATTTACACATATAAATTCATATGAAAATGAAAAAAATAACAACTAACAATTATAACTAACATGACGGTTTCAAATCCAACTTTGGCTAGCTCACGGGCCTAGGAGCTCAATTATTGGCTAGCTAATGGGCCTAGGAGCTCAATTATTGGTCAACCCAAATATTTTGGGGCTTTCATGGGAAGCTCAATTGCATCACTATATATACCAATACGCACTCTAAAATGTTGTATGATTTCTCACTTCTCTAATATGCTCTATCTTTATCACGTACTTGCAGGCGGCCACCGCCGTTTCTCACTAGAGCTCAGAGCACTGACAGATTCCACCACCATGAGGTACATTTCTTGAGTTCCGTTCAGAACAATAACAAACTCTAAACTAACTACTAACAAATTATTAACAAACCGGAAGGAGTAGCTAGAAGTAAATGTACATAACTATATAAGCGAACTGAAATTCCCTTGATGATTTAATGGCCCTACCATGGAGCTGATGATGGTCATCAAACTCATCATGATCTCAATAACATGATCATGATCATGGAGATTATTATCAGAAATTTCATGTGAGTTTTTAAATTAGATTTTGTTATTATTCTGCAATATTAGTATTATTCAAACTAATCTATGAAATGGAAGAAAAAAGGCCAACCATGAAGAGAGTTAGTCTCATGACAGTTCAATACCAATGCATTGATTTGTTTATTGTGTATGCAGCACGTTAATTTGATGTGCTTGCTCGAGTTATATTTCCTCTCACATCATGATGAAACATCGTATGAGAAGAACTTTTTCAAATATATTTTTATTCATCGGAATTATTAGGTCATGCTATTTAGATGTATATGTGTTTGCTGCATTACTTTAATATTTCAAGGAGATGAAAGAAACTGTCCAACTTTTGATGTTATGTAATATTCAGACTTTATATTCAATCATCGACTAGCTAGCTGACTCAAATTCCTTTTTTTCTTTTAAGTTAATAATCAGTTTAGTCCTTCAAATTTTTAAAAAATCTAGTTTAGTTCTTAATATTAACAATATCTCAAATTAATTTTGAAATTTTCAAACATTATTCAGTTTAGTCACTAAAATTCTCAAAACAGACTTGAAAAAAGAATGGCGAAATCAATGGCGCAAGCGCAATTGACTCGTGTAATGTATAAAGAAGGTACAAGTTACATAAGTAGGGAAGATTAAGGAAATGACTCGCCACCATTTTCCTCTGTCAATTTAAAAGGTAACGAGTCACTGCTCCTCCTAATACACTTTTTTTTATTTTCACTTGACGCCCTCTTACCTACCTATACACTTTTTTCTTCTGCAGATTGTAGTAAATTTTTTAGTCACAACAACATGCAAAACATAGCTATAGAGGTTAAACTAAAAATCAATCAAAGATATGTACTTCTTCTTGTCTTTTTTATAAACAAAAGTTAATCAACGAAAGCTGATGGATTTCGTTCAAATAAATCAACTAAGACATCAAAGTAGTACTAAAGTATTGGCTGGTGGCCAGTGCGTATGAAAAAACATGTGTTGGGAGAGATTAACCCCTTAAATGAATTTCTGATACCTCAAACGATTAGCTTCCATAGTCGCCGTGGAGGATACATTGGTTTAAAAAAAAGTATTGACTGGCTTTGATAAGGATGCAAATTATAATGTGTTTTATCAAAACAAGGAAAATTTGTTATAATTAAAAGCGGTTAAGTAGTGATGATTATGTCTGGCTTAGTGAAGTTGGAGTTGAAAACTTGAGATTTAAGAAAGCAGGCAGGTACTGAATGAATCATGCTCACGTGTCGCTTTTTGGGAAATTATATAAAAACATTATCAAGCATGAAACATAAATTGGTCTAGACATAATGAATAATTCCAAAGACATGCGATACTAAGCAAAGAAAAGAGTACTACTATCCAACCTCATTTAAGATAATTAATTAATCTCATTTAATTGTCCTTCCTTCATGAAAACTTATTCCATGAGGCTGTACTGTTGTAATAAGTATGGGTTAGAAAATCTTTCTTCAAAATGGGCGTAGTCAATTCACACTCCATTATGGACTTTCCTTCCACATCTGAGCAGCAGTCAAGTTGAGTTTGTACCCCAAATATTTCCCCACATTTTTGTTCTACTTATTTGACTAATGTGCTTTATTCAATGCAATGGTCTGTTTTGGTTCCCTTGTCCAAGAATCTTAATGCAAATCCAGCATTTACAACTTTGTCAGATTTTGTTTTATCATAGGACAAAGTAATGTTTCATACACTAATTACTCTGTTTCTTTTTTCATTTTAATAAAGTGAAGCATGTTATTTATTTTCATTTTATATGATTAATTTTCCTTACATCCCCACTCATTTCATGATTTTGAGAAACATGTACTGTATATAAGTAGGACTTTCAGAAGAAAAAAATTACTACACCATAATTGAATACTAGTACTATATAATCACCGACCGGATTGGTCCGAACGGTAATTGGGTTCGGATCTTATCCTAAAGTCTTTAGGGAGCCATCAGAAGAGTGATTCTAGAAAAGGATATCCTCACAAGGATTAATAAGGATTGTGACTTGCTGGATTTCATTCATGATAGAGGAGGAATAAGCAATAACAAGCTTGGTCATGAATAAAGTCTTAAACAAATGAACGCGAAAGCCAACAATCTGTCAAAAAGTTTATATTATTATCATTCTCAAGCTATCAACAACTACCATCAAGTAGGTAGCTCAGTTGGCGAACTAAGGGATATGGAAGGAGTACACCAAAAGAGTGCAAGAAAGAGGTCTCGAGTTCAAACCCGGAAAGCTAACATTTCCCCCTCCTCCACTAATATTGCCTATAAAAAAACAACTACCATCAATAATAGTATTAATGAATTGTCTAAAACTTGGTCATATTGAAGATTTTGCATAGTGCCCAACAAGTTTATTAAGTATCATGAAACGAGTTTTCAATAACATAGCCCACTGAGAGGGAGGGGAAATATATCATAAGTTCATAACTAAGCTTCAATATGGAGGCATCACTAATTGATCTCAGAGATCTAATTTCCAATCAACCCGCAAACATTAGAGAGCAAAGCTTATTCCAAGCAATGGTTACCACATTCCTTTAATCAATATGCCGAGACCAAATAAAATTTCTAACACATCCACCCAAGGATTTGAGAAGAGAAATGGGCCAATGTACACATGAATGTAATAGATTAACATAACATAACATAACATGAATAATAGACTTTACTAGTTGAACTCTTCCTATGATCGAAAGCAAGTATCCTTTCCAAGTAGACAACTTATTTTTGATGCAATCAACAACTATGGGTTGCAAATAAACCCAAGTACCTACTGAGGCTAAGCTTTCTAGCATGAGATAGAAATCCAGTAAAAAAATTACATTTGCCCAAACTGAGATGTTGGCCTAAAATATTGCCATATTCAGGAAACAAGGAAGTATAAAGCATCTATGTTCCTTTTAATACCTCTGCAAAACACTATTATGTCATCAACATACATGACATGAGAAGGAGTTACGCAAGATCTTGGACTATAACATGAGTTGAAGTCAACTAGAACAAACCAATTGCATTGAAACCAGGTTGAAAGAGTTTGAGAAGGAAAGAATCAAACTCTGATGTGGCTTCACTAATTATTCCTTGCAATAGTGTGGGAAATAGAGAACAATAGGTATTGCTATTGGAAATGATCATACTGACATCACTGTTAAGCCTCTTCACACTTAACAACTAATTTTTTTATTAATTAAGCTCAACATACTTGTTTAAAACAATATAATATTTTTATTATTATTTTATAAGTAGAAAAAAAAAATTGGTACTTTGGAGTTTGCAAGAGAGATTCCCTATATTGTTTAATCATCCACTCTTAAGTACACAGATGACTTGTTATCTATGGTGCAGCCAAATAGTAGGCCTATGTATAATTCAGATTGTGCTTTAAAAAAATTCTGCTAGTAACTATGAGATATACATTATGATGGAGTTGAGTATCCATATTATCCAAAAAAAATCGTTTACAACAGTAATACCTACAAAATCTTATTTTCACAATTACCTATACAACATACAAGACCCTTGTTAACAAGATGTCAACTTATCATCTAAATGGTGAGACGTGTAATACACAACAAACCCAAAATTTGGATTTCTAGTAACTGCTGATACAATCTGAGTATCTTCCACCTGAGTCTAACTTGTCATTTAAAACACGTAACAGTTAGTAACATCTTCAATCAGTATCATTGTATCTGAACAACTTTCAGCATCATTATCACTGTAATATACAGTCATTGATAAGAGAAGTAGTGACAAATACCACATTTAGATCACGAGATCACCGGCAAAATTTAAGTGCTAGCAAGTTTGTTCCACCCGTATTTAATGAAGTTTGGATCCGATCGATGCAAACATGTGGGTAATGATCCTGTAACAATATCAGCTAGCTTCTCTAGTGTACAAAGGTCAAATTCAGTATGATTTGCTCCTTATTTTGCCAGAAACTCCTTCTCAACTAAACTGAAGGTAAGCTTTAAACGTTCTTGTAGATTTTTTAAGATGTTCTTTGTAATCCTTTTCTGATGTTTTGTATTTTTCAGCCATTCAATTCCAAACAATACCTGTACTTTACATCCCTTTGTTTTTTGGGGTAAATCGTCAATTTGATACCGAAGGTGAAGCTGTGGAATGTTAATAGAACACACTAGTCAATGATACAAAGGATGAAAGCAAACAAGATGATGACAAAAACAGGTCATTTCTAGAAAATAGAAATATAATGAATGGGTTAGAGAAAGTGTAGGAACAAGCTATACTTTGCTTACTCACGTTGAAATAATCACCAAGAGGAACTCCATGGAAGTTCATAACCTCTTCCAAAAGCCAATTTTTTCCATCCAAAAGAGATCTTTGTTGAGTACTTGTTACTTCAACTCTATAGCGTGAAATACGCTTCTCAAATTTGTAATATACTGCCCTCTCATACTCATCGCTGTTCTCAGATACCCAAGGGGTATAAGAATAATCAACGCAACCGGACTTTTCCATGACCCTGCAGTCCAACTCACCCCCACTGAATAGCTCCATAAAGAAACTGGCCTAAATTAATTAAAGGAAGAGAACCATTGTTAAAGTTGTACATTCAAACACAAGAGTTTTTGAAGTTGTACAAAAAATTGAATATGGAACCAATAGCTTGTAGAGAGAGAGAGAGAGAGAGAGAGATTACCGGAACCGGAAGAACGCAAGAATGAACCTCAGACATGCTAACATCATCAATGCCAATGAATGAACCACTCTCTTCACTGGTAACGCTTTTGGTTTCGGGGTCGTCTTCAACTAACTGGACCTTCTGTTCAGGACTCAAGGATCTGGCCTTCCAAAGAGCCATGATAGTCCTATATCAGCAGCGGGATATTTTCAGACTTGGTAAAATAGGGTATCTTTATAACAATTAATTTCTGAGATAATTTCTTAAAAGCATTCTTACAATAACATAAAAAAAATTCCCAAGACTACCTGTGTGCAACGTTGAAAGACACAAAGGACTGGAAATTGAACTTCAATCTGCCTTGTTCATCTTGTGTTTTTGCACCATGCCTTGCGTCTGCACCTCTTCCCTGCCGAAGAGTTATAACAATTATCGGACTACCCATTGATGAAAATGTAGGAGGAATGACTTGGATGTCTTCAATGTCCTCCCAAAGCAAAAAGAATTTCGTCTTGTGTCCAAATAAATTTGCATGAAATCCAATTATTCTTGCTGAAACAAATAGACGGCCCTGCAGAGTTCCATCGTCAATTTGATGAGATAATGCTTAAGAAACATGAGCCAATTAAAACCAAATAGAAATTGAACATTGCTTTCAAATCACATAACAGAATAACACTACCTGTAGGGGCATTTTTCTTTTCAAATGACATGTGAAGTCATTGATGAGAAATTCCTCAGCTGGAAGCCCAAAGAGTTTTTGAAAGGCTGAATTTGTTTGAGGTGACCGCATATTAATCTACAATATTGTAAATAGGAAACGAAATGAGCCATAAAAGGGTGATGATAGAAAAGTATAACTTTACAAAGAAAAAACAACCAAATGGCTGGTCATAATTCATATAGATGAATTTGTACCTTCTTCCCCACCTCTTTCTCCATTTTACTTATATACTGTTTTACAACATTCCCACCTCTAGTGTTGTCTGAGAAAATTCTTAAGTGCAACTTAGACTGACATGCCAAAGCTAACTTTCCATCAAGAGAAACCCACAAATCAGCAAGGTCTGAGATGTTTGTTTTAAGGAAATTGATTTTAGCGTGTCCGAGAGATGCAGCTTCATCAAAGGGTCCATCAAAATCATAAACTTCCACCTCCAGCACAGAAGGAGGGTCATCCATTGCATCAAATTCAAATATTTCTGCAAAGATAGGCAATTTTCTTGACAAAGAATACTTTATTATTATACAACAATTACACAACCAAATGATAAACAACATGATATTCACCATTCCATAAAGGATGAGATTTGCTGAACTTGATTGAGCTGGTTCTTGTTTTCCCATTGCAAGTAAACACCACATATGGATTACAGAGCCCACTAGAATCCACTGCCGCTAAATTGCTTCCTTCAATTAATGCCACAGTTAGCACCCATCCATCTCCTTGTGCTTTCATTCCATGATCACTACCTAAAATTGGAGTACCCCCCAAAAAAATATTATATAAGAAAAGACATATCATTATATAAGAAAAGACATATCACTGCCTAACAAGATGTAACAAGGAAGTAATACGAGCTTAGTAAATGCTAAGGTTGTTTGGTGGAAAATTTCTTTCAGTTACTTCTTGTTTGAATTGATTGACTTGGCTTTAATTTATCTCCAGGCTCTTTTTACTTAATTAAATTCAGATCACAGTGCCTAAATGAGACATAAACTCCATTCTTCACCTTTGGGTTTAGCTCTTTCTGATAAGAGGTCTCTTCTTCACTGAGACGTATAAGGCTAAAGGTTTCAGGGAATCCAACTGGGTATGCATCAATCATGTGAATTCTCAAATTAAAAGATAATTAAAAGGATTACCCTTTCGTGCTCTAGCCTGCATGAAACGTGAGATCAAACGCACCACTCGTTCACCTTGAAGAGCCAAGACAGCACAAACAACAAATTCACCAATTGAATCTGGCAAGTCAAGTCCAGCAAATTCAAGCCCTTGAATCATGGGAGGTGCAGCCAGCCACATATGGACAAGAACATACAACCCCATTATGAAAGTTGAGATGAATGTGAAGTTAGCAAAATACTGCACCGCCAGCTTCCAATCTGATAACGGCTCTGCCTGTAATGACGCCAAAGCTTGTTCCTTAGTGGAACCAAGATCCTTTGAGTCAACAGGCTTAACAGTCTGAGATAACAATATGGCATACTGATCAAAGCTTTCCTTCATACCTTGGCGAGCTGCATTCTCTATCATTCCTTTCATCATCGTGCTTTGTAAAAAATTCATTCGCCAGGATATCACCAGACGCGAACACTGTTCTCCTGACGACAACTCTGGTCCAGGTGTGATCACGTAAAGTAGTTCCGCCCTGAAGGTGCTCCCATACATAACATCTGGAGTGGCAACACTTGCGAGTACAGCGAAGTTCTTCCCATCGGCTTTTAAATATGTCTGTTCCTCATAGGCTTTGACAGCTTTAATTAATTTAGAGGCAGCCTTGATGTAAGTAAGTGGTCTTTTCAAGGTCTCATTGACATTCTCTAACTTCCAATGACCAATTTGCAGTTCTGTATTGCCATGTATGTCTGCTAATGACTTGGTGAAACTAGCATCTGGTCCAAATAATAACACATTCAAGTCTTCTGGTGCAATAATATATAATTGATCTATAAGAACCCCTCCAGGTAAATTGTTAGGAATTTCACTTCCTTGATCTGCAGACTCCATTTTTTTCAAAGCTTCTTCAAAAGTGTCATTAGGGGGCTGATCCTCAGTTTTGGTATCACCAACTTCGGACTTATCCGTTTCTGATTGTTCCAAGTCCATGCTTCTAGTGAGTGACAATGAAGACATATCAGCAGAACCTTTATTAAAAATTTGAGCAAGTAGACCGGCAAGTGATTTCTGTGAACAAGATTTCTCATCCTTAGAAGATATAATTTCTTCCCTTACCGGAGAAGTTGAGTTTGAACGACCGGTTGAAGATCTTGATCTTGAAGGAGAACATGTAACTGCATCAGAGTATTTTCTTTGCTGTAATAATTGATCACCAACACCATTTGACTCTGGAGATGCATTATTTTGGGAAAGAAATATACTCAAATGAATCTCACCTATCCAGAAAAAAAAAAGTAAATATCATAATTTAAGTTAAAGTTCAAAAGCATAATCCATGTATGCAGCATATTCAGAGAAGGTGACTACATTTTTTCCCAAAACACCTTGATGCAATTGATCCTTTAAGATGTGAACTCTAAAATCTCAAATTGGACATAATGCAATTTACACCCTATAAGATAAATCAGCATGAAACCATTACAAGTATAACAACCTCATGAATTCCACACAACACAACAAATAAACAAACAAACAAACAAACAAACAAACAAAGCTCCAGGGTTGTAATCCTGGAAACTGACATTTTTCCCACCCCTAACTAATTACTAATCACTAACATTTGCCTATAAAAAAACAAAACAAAGCAGGTAAAAAAAACAACAATTGCATACAAATATGTTGGGGAAGCACAACAGTAAAGTAATGTATGAGAAGGGGTCGAGGTTTTAGTTGTGAGCAGTATAATATATATAATATAATATACATACCACATTCTTTATTCTTGGACTTCTTGTTTTTGGGTTTCAAAGAATACCAAGCATTACCGAGGGATTTAATTTCTTCATCAAAAACAAGTGAGACAGGTAGTTTAATCTTTCCCAACAAGTCATTATTAAAGAACTTATCTTCATCCATGACAGAGACAACAAGCTTTTCTTTAAGGTCATCAACCCAAAAACTAAACTGTTCATCCCACTTTGGTTTCATGTTCTTCTTTATCACCTTTGTTCTGTACCTTTGCTTTCCCAACTTTAAACGCACGTACAAATCACTCAACCCATTTGAATTTGTGGCTACCAAATTTTTTGCCTCAATCACACGAACCACAAGCTTCATTGTGTAAATAAACGACCACAATCATTACCAAAAAAAAATGTCAACTTTTTTGATTTTGTTTTATCCCCAAAAAGATCTCCAGAAAGGGACAATGCAGATGCAGAAACCTTTTATTATTAATCAATGGAAAAGGGAACAATTGACCGAATTCAATTTGATCAACGCAGCTCAAACGCATGATCTGAAACGTTTGTTAATAAATTTTGATTCTGCCAAAAGAATTTTATGTATAAAAAAACTGATTCAAAGTATAATTTTTGTTTCAAATTCATCACTGATGGTTAAGAAAGATGGAGAAAACCGCAGAAAATTTGGGAAAAGATTAAATGAAACCCAAACCCATAAAAATAGGATTTTTAATTTTTTTTTCAATTTTATATTATTCTCCCTCTCCGACCCAGAGCGTGGGTTTTAGCGGTTGGGGCTGAACCTCCCTTAACCAAGGGTCGGGAGTTTGATCCCCGCCTTGGGTACGGAGCAGCGTTAAAACTTTGGGCCAGCTGTCCTGCCCCTCGAGGCACCTACAATGAGCGAGGGATTAGTCATTGCTATTGAATATGTTGTAATTCAATTGCTCTTAATATTGTTAGGTGTAATTAGTAAATCATCTAATGGGCCATTAAGTGGCCCAGTCGAATCATGGGCCCAATATGGGCGCTACATCTTGTATATATACTTTGCTATCCCCTTGTAGTTAAGAGACGTTCACAATACAGTTTACATAATATACTATTTCTTGTGTAGTTTTCGACACCACTGGTTTCGACACCACTGGTTTCGACACCAGTAGGAAAATCAAATTTCAGTTTTACTGTTTAATTGTCTTGCCCAGTCTTTCCCTCTTTTTTCTGCGTTTTCGGTTCCTTTCCGTCTCCTTTTTCGCAGTATTCCCCAACAAACCGGTATCAATAGCTATAAAGATCCTTCAAGATTCATGGCAATGCGAGATAACGCTGGTGGAGGAATTCCGGGGAACCTCCCTATCTTTGATGGAAAGGATTACAAACGGTGGTGTGCGCAGATGAAGGTCCTATTTCGTTATCAAGATGTACTTGATGTTGTGAATGATGGTGTTCCACCATTGGCAGCAAACGCCACTGAAGCGGTGAGGAACAACCACCACTCACTGAGAAAGAAAGATGGAAAATGGCTGTTCTTGATTCACAAGGGCTGTTCTTGATTCACCAAAGTGTTGATTCAAACATTCTGAACCTGATCATTGACTGTGATTCAGCAAAAGCAGCGTGGGATATCCTCAAGAATTCATATGGAGGAGCAGATAGACTGAAGAAGATACGCCTGCAGTCTCTTAGAAAACAATACGAGGCTTTGAAGATGAAAAATGGAGAATCAATTGGAGAATTCATTACGAGGTTAGTAGCTCTAACTAATCAAATGAAAGGCAATGGTAAAACTGTATCTGAAACAAGTAAAGTAGAAAAAGTGCTTAGATCCTTAACTCAAGAATTCGACTATGTTGTAACTGCTATTGAAGAATCCAAGAACATAGATGAATTGAAGTTAGATGAACTTCAAGGTTCCTTAGAGGCTCATGAATTGAGAATTACGCAGAGAAGTTCAGAGAAAGAAACTGAACAAGCCTTGCTATCATACTCCTCTAAGAAAAATTGGAAGGCAGGCAACAGGAAAGAAAAGGGAAAATGGAAGGGTAAAGAAAAAGGATCAAGCAGCAAGAAAGAAGAACAAGGAAGTTTCGACAAGAAGAAGCAAGATCTGTCGAAGGTGCAGTGCTATAACTGTCAGAAATTTGGGCATTATAGGAACAAATGCAAGAACAAGAAGGTTCCTAGGGATAAAGATGCTGAAGCCAAACTTGCTAGTGATGGAGGCACAGATTCTGACTCAGACTCAGAAGGATTAATGCTAATGGCAGTCATAGATGATGAGATCGAAGAAGACACTCATCTCAATGTAAAAGTTGCTGAAAATAGCGAGCAAAACAGTGGGAACACTAGTGAAAGTGGAAACACTTGTGATGCTCAAGATACTTGTGCAATGTGTGTGTGGCAGGGCAGTGGAGACACTGGTGATGCCTCCAACATGGCCAGCAACGATGATGAAGAATTATCCTTCATGACAGCTACTGACATAGAATTGCTGTTGCTGAAGGCAGATACAAATTCGACTGAAGAGAAATCTGTCGAATGGTATCTCGACACAGGATGCTCAAACCACATGTGCTGCCATAAGGAATGGTTTGTCGAATTGAAGCAGATAAGAAAAAGAATAAGATTTGCAGACAACAGCAGAGTCACTGCAGAAGGAATTGGTACCATAAAGTTCCTGTCGAAAGATGGAAAGTGGTGCTATATTCAGGAAGTGTTCTATGTACCAAAGATGAGGAGCAATCTGCTAAGTATTGGGCAGATGATTGAGAAGAAATTCTCTGTCGAGATGGATGATAACAGTCTCAACTTGTTTGATTCAAACAAGACAATGATCCTGAAGGTGTCGATGCAGAAAAATAGAACCTTCAAGATCAAATTGCAAGTAGTCGAAGAGCAATGCCTCAAAACCACTGTCGAAGAGGAGCACTGGAAGTGGCACAGAAGATTTGGCCACCTAAACTTCAAAAGCTTGAGTCAACTACATGAGAAGAAGATGGTTCATGGGTTGCCAGCAGTAAAGGTACCTGTCGAAGTATGTGATAGTTGCTGCAAGTCGAAGCAACCAAGAAACTCATTCAAATCAGAGGTGCCAGGCAGAGCGGAGAAGAATTTAGAGGTGATATTTTCTGATGTATATGGTCCCTTTGAGGTCAGTTCATTAGGAGGGAACAAGTACTTTGTCACCTTCATTGACGAGTACACTAGAATGACATGGGTGTACTTGATCAAAAGGAAGAGTGAAGTACTGGGAGTATTCAAAAACTTCAAGGTAATGATTGAAAAGCAAAGTGAGTGTGCAATCAAAATCCTTAGAACAGACGGAGGTGGCGAGTACAATTCACATGAATTTGTAAAGTTCTGTGAAAACGAAGGCATGGTACATGAAGTCACTTCACCTTACACACCTCAGCATAATGGAACAGCTGAGATGAAAAACAGAACCATCCTCGACATGGTGAGAAGTATAATGAAGGAAAAAAGGCTACCTCACAGTTTATGGGGAGAACTAGTAGCCACAGCAGTGTACATTCTGAACAAGTGCCCCACAAAGAGATTGATTGGGAGGACACCTGAAGAAGCTTGGCTAGGAAAAAAGTCAAGTGTCAAGCATCTCAGAATAATTGGCTCATTATGTTACAGACATGTCCCTGAGCAACTAAGGAACAAGCTGGATGATAGAGCACAACAAATGATCCTTGTTGGCTATCATTCGACAGGAGCATACAAACTGTATGATCCCGTGCAGAAGAAAATAGTGAAGAGCAGAGATGTCATAGTAGATGAGTCGAAACATTGGAACTAGGATAATCAGAATGAGGAGGGCTGTGAAAGAACTACAATACTGGACTTCGACGAAGTTCAGGATCTAGATGATCAGAATATAGCTACTGAAGCTGTAGAACCTGAAGAAACTGTTGCTGTCGAACCAGAACCTGTTGCTGTCGAACATATCAGAAGGTCACAGAGGGAAAGACAGAGATCAGTAAGGTTAGAAGGATTCGACACATTCCCAGGCTCTGCTATTACAGCAGAAGGAGACCTGACACACTTTGCACTGATGGCTGAAGCAGAACCAGTGAGCCTGGAGCAAGCTCTCAATCACAAACAGTGGAAGAAAGCCATGATTGATGAGTTGAAGTCAATAGAGAAAAATAGCACATGGAAGCTAGTCGAACTTCCAAAGCAAAAGAAGGCAATAGGTGTGAAATGGGTCTACAAGACCAAAGTCAAACCCAATGGAGAAGTGGCCAAGTATAAGGCCAGATTAGTAGCTAAAGGTTTCCTGCAGAAACCTGGGTTGGATTTCAATGAAGTCTTTGCCCCTGTAGCCAGGATTGAGACCATAAGACTGGTAGTGGCATTGGCAAGTCATAGAGGCTGGCCCCTACATCAACTTGATGTAAAGTCAGCTTTTCTCAATGGACCTCTAGAAGAGGAAGTCTATGTTTGCCAACCACCTATGTTTGCCAACCACCTGGAACAAGGGCATGGAACAAGAGAATTGATGGATTTCTCTTGGCTCAAAAGTTCATTAGATGCACCAATAAACATGGTGTGTATGTTAAGAAGAATGGAACTGAGACTCAATTGTTGTTGTGCTTGTATGTAGATGATCTACTAGTAACTGGCAGCAATGAGATTGAAGTCGACTCCTTTAAGAGAGTGATGATGTCTGAGTTCGAAATGAGTGATCTAGGACATCTATCATATTTCTTAGGAATGCAATTTACGAAGACAAGCAAGCAGAATATTTCTGCATCAGTCGAAATATGCAGCTGATATCCTGACCAGATTCGACATGACCAACTGTAAGGCAGTTTCGGCACCAACTGACACAAGCAGCAAGCTGTCGAAAGATGATGAAGGGAGTGAAGTAGATGCCACCCTCTACAAACAGATTGTTGGATCCCTTAGGTACCTTTGCAACACTCGACCTGACATCATGTTTAGCATTGGAATGATCAGCAGATTCATGGAGAAGCCAAGAACCTCCCATCTAGTAGCTGCAAAAAGAGTGCTTAGGTACATAAAGGGAACACAAAGTTATGATATTCTATTCCCTAGCAAGAATGAGTCGGAGGCTAGCACTGAAGTGTTTGGTTACACTGATTCCGACTGGAGTGGAGACAAGAGTGATTGAAAGAGCACAAGTGGGTATGTATTCATGTATGGAACAACACCCATCTCATGGTGCTCGAAGAAGCAAAGCATAGTGGCGTTGTCCTTCTGTGAAGCAGAGTACGTGGCTGCTTCCTTTGCTGCATGTCAAGCATCATGGCTAAGCATGCTATTAGTCGAAATTGGCCTGCACAGAATTACAGCAATGAAGTTGTTGATCGACAACAAGTCTGCTATAGATCTGGCCAAGAACCCTGTCGCTCATGGTAGGTCGAAGCATATAGAGACCAGATATCACTTCCTGCGTGATCAGGTCATTAATGAGAAGCTGAACCTGGAACACTGCTGTTCAGAACTGCAAGTAGCTTATGCAATGACCAAGCCATTGCAAAAAGGAAGATTTGAAGAACTACGAACAATGCTTGGGATGATGTCACTTAGCAATGTGAATTAAGAGGGAATATTGAATATGTTGTAATTCAATTGCTCTTAATATTGTTAGGTGTAATTAGTAAATCATCTAATGGGCCATTAAGTGGTCCAGTCGAATCATGGGCCCAATATGGGCGCTACATCCTGTATATATACTTTGCTATCCCCTTGTAGTTAAGAGACGTTCACAATACAGTTAACATAATATACTATTACTTGTGTAGTTTTCGACACCACTGGTTTCGACACCAGTAGGAAAACCAAATTTCAGTTTTACTGTTTAATTTTCTTGCCCAGTCTTTCCCTCTTTTTTCTGTGTTTTCGGTTCCTTTCCTTCTCCTTTTTCGCAGTATTCCCCAACAACTGCTGTCCGTGCGGTGTAACACCCCTTTTCTACCCAATAATTATTTAATAAAATCAGAGTTACAAAAATTTATTTCATATTTCGAAAAGAGATGTCACACATTCATCGTTAAATAAAACGTCTCATACGATATAAATAACTTTGTCAAAAATACATCACCACGCAGCGGAAATAGAAATAAGATTCAAAACAATAAAATCACAACGTCCTGAATGGACTCCAAATAATAAAATGCATCAACCAAAGTTTAGCGTTTATTCCCCCCTTGAGTGTTACACATCAAAGCAAAGGACACCAACGACACCGACTCAGAATAGCGAAGGTACCTAAGCCTTCACTCGCAATCACCTGCACGTTACCGCATAGGGGTAACATTCAAACAGAAGGGGTGAGATATCTTTAATATAATAGCGTAAAATGATAGGAAATATGCTAGAATATGATACTATATCTACCACTCCACTACACACATCAAATTATAAACACACGTCAAGTTATAACATCACAATCAGTCACCAATGTCATGATAATGCATGAATGCAACCCACACCAACGGGCATATGCATGTGGTACCAAATCACCAAAATTTTGCCTGTAAATAGAGGCGTCACCAAAATTGAGAGCTTTCACACCAGGCTCACCAATTCACCAAAAATTGAGCTTTCACACCAGGCTCAGTAGTTTTAGAAAAATTTGAGCTTTCACACCCAGCTCCAAGACCAAAGGCCTTCACCAAAATAAATGCATATGCTGTATGCGACACCATGAATGCACACAGACAATCACCAATTTAGTCACCATGTGACACACCAAAATCAATCACCGAATATCACCAAAGTTGGGCTTTCACACCTAGCCCCAACGACACCGAAACACCAAGACTACCCGACACAACGGAACACCAAAATTTGGAGCCTTCACACCTAGCTCCTACAACACCAAGGTTTGAGCCTTCACACCTAGCTCAAACAGCACCAAGACACCAAGAAGACAACAATTTTCCAAAACAGCACCAAGACACCAAGATGACAACAATTTTCCTAAACATTTAAGACGCGAGGATTTTTCCCAACACCGGAGACAAGCGACAATTTTCCAAAACATTTGGGACCATGACAATTTTTCCAAGGTATTTGAGACATAACAACTTCCTTTTTAAAACATCACCATTTAACGACTACACCAACGGTTAACAATTTTTCCAGAAAAATGGACTACTTTGCCTCAAATTAGAATATTCAGTTAGGCCTCTGAATAAGCTTTCCAAAACATTTTGAAACGTCTCAATCGGACACCCGAGTCAAAAGATATTGCAAAAACAAAATAGGAACAAAACTGAGACACATGCTGAAAATGGCGCCCAGGCACAGGGCGCCTAGCAAGCAACACGCAAAATCTGGCCAACACACCGAAACTGGCGCCCTTGGCGCCCGGGCAACTCAGGACAATGACACAGCAACGCAACACAACATGGAGCACACCCCAGACACGGCGCTCAGGCACAGGGCGCCTAGCAGGAAACAACAACATAGAAAAACTGGCGCCCAGGAGCAGGGCGCCCAACAACAGGCAACACACTGAATCTGGCGTCCAGGAGCAGGGCGCCTAGCAACACTGCAGGAGATGGCGCCCTTCGCGCCCAGTCCACCTGGAAACACACAGAACCGCACCAAAACACAGGAATTGGTGCCCTTGGCGCCGAGACAGCCTACAGCACAAACGAAAACGCAACATGGCACAGGGAACACGCCCAGACACAGCGCCCAGCAGCAGGGCGCCAAAAACTGCAACACACGCAGGGAACACAACAACAGCAACTCTGGCGCCCATGGCGCCCAGGACTCAGAACACCGCAACAACAACATCCTGGCACACGGCGTCCAGCAGCAGGGCGCCAAAAACAGCATCTAGGACAATGGCGCCCATGGCGCCCTAGGGTTCAATAATTCCGTTAATTCACCAATTCAAATCACCAATCCTTAATCACCAATCTCAATCATCATAATTTGTCACTCACAACACCAAACAACAATTTAATCGAACACCTAGCATGCGTTAGTAATAACAACAATGAGCACCAAGTTCTAGAGTCACAACTATCACCAACAAATGTCAAATTTCAATCCAACCTAATTATAATTCAACTAACACCAAATCAAACATCACAATCCATCAAAGGGTACTATAAGACCTATCCCCACATAAACCCCATCATGAAACCCCATTATAAGGAAGAACCCCACCCTTACCTTATAGTAGGAGAGCACCAATTCTCTTGATCGAGTCACCAACAAAACATCAGCAACACAGCTCCTCTCTGCTCCCTGGAATTCGCGAACTCCTCCTCCTCCTCTTCTCCCTTGGGTGCGACGAAACCCTTTCTCTCTTCTCCTCTCTCTATTTCGCAACTTTTCTTTCTTTCTTTCTCCAAGCAATTCGCAAATGAGCTCCAAACCCTAGCCTAGGCGCTTCTCCTATGCGCCTAGCTAGTGGACTTGGATCACGGGCTTTCCTCCAGCTTAAGCCCGATCACTAACGCCATCCCCTAATATTCAATTACACACCTCTTAATCCAACGCTAATATAATTACACCAACTAAAATAAATAAATAAATAATTGAATACCTAAATATTTAATTAAATAATTTAATTAAATATTTGGGCGTTACACACGGCGACTGTGGAGACTAATCCTTCGAGGTATCTGAGATCCATTTAAGGGATTGACCTCTCCCAACAAATGTTTTTCCATACACAGGCCAAAGATCAAACTCAGAACCAAATAGTTAAAGGACTCAAGTATCTACCACTTGTGCCACATTATGATGGTTTCTCCCCCTCTCTCTATCTATATCTGTAAATATACCAGGTTGTGCATCCTAGTTCCAACGTCTCAACCCAATAGTTTAGAATTGGACCCAATATGTTCCACAGAAAAATGGATAAATGGGACCGTCTCAATTAATAATACATTAATAATTGTGATTATATAGAAAAATAAAAACATTTGAATGTATATATGTTTAACAAAGTTGGACATATATCAATATTAATTTTATAGAAGTTTGACTAAATTTATCTATTAAATTTTAATATCAATTATTTAATTATAGTAGAAACAGTGTTTTTAAAAAATTTATTATACATATTTTGGGACAACCCGATCCCATCTTAATTA
The DNA here is from genome assembly GCA_039519185.1 of Astragalus membranaceus. Taxonomy (NCBI): domain Eukaryota; kingdom Viridiplantae; phylum Streptophyta; class Magnoliopsida; order Fabales; family Fabaceae; genus Astragalus; species Astragalus membranaceus. Next base: position 141,791,519 of record CM076851.1, on the reverse strand, counting down.
AACTCAATTTTAAAAAATCGACACACACCGTCACCCACACACACAGCAATACCGATTTGATTATTAAATTTAATATTACGATTTTTATTCTCATAATCATAATGATCCTAAGTCTCATAAATATACTAATCAAAATCCATATCAAAAGGGCATTTTAAAGGGGTTCAAATAGAGCTAAAAATGGTCAAAAACATCACATGATTTATTCTAACAATATTAAGTCCTTAATAATAATTCTAATTCATAATCAAAACCTATTACTATCTTCATAGAAGTGTAAGTAAGTCTTTTCATTATCTTTCCAACACATCCAAGAACACTTCAATCGAATTCCTGGATTGCGAGATACGTCCAAAACAATACAAGCGATTCATACTGAAAACAAGAAGCGCCAGCGCATGTGTGGGCGCGTCCGGGGGCGCTTGAAGAGGAGTTCTCAATAAGCTCGCACGTGGGACGTGCGCACGCGCTCTTGGACTATAGGAATACTTTTTTTTCAACATTCTTCACCCAATTTCTCACCAAATTCAAATCATAAAACCCCCCCAAACGAAAAACACTCAATTTAACATGTTTCCAACAACAAGATAACACTTAACAGCATGCATTTTAACCATTTAATCGAGCACAAAACATAATTCATCCAACTCAAAAAAAACAAGGGTTGGTCTGAGTGGTAACTGGACTCGGATCCCACTCCAACGAGTTCGAATCTCGGGGTGTGGTAAAAATTCTGTTAGGAGGGGAGAACCACACGGGCCGGCAAAGCCTGATACTCCAGTAGGTTCCCCGACGTAGATTAATTAGTCATCGACAAAGCCGGTGGAAACTGCGCATTAATGACGTGGTAACAAAAAAACAGAATTCATCCAACATCAATTTATCAAATCAAACCAAAAGTGTATATATATATATATATATATATATATATATATATATATATATATATATATATATATATATATATATATATATATATATAGCTTAGAATTTGGGTTGGGCCTAACTCAATCTACAAAATCGGCTTGTAAAGTGAGGGCTGCCCTTTCATTATATACTCTTATGAGACCATCAGAGTATATATTCCAATCAATTCCATATACACTAGTGGAAAAAAGACATTTAGCGTCGGTTAAATTGGACATTTAGCGTCGGTTATCGCCCGACGCTAAATCGACCGATGCTAAATGTCATACATTTAGCATCGGTTAATTAACCGACGCTATATGTCACTTTTAGCATCGGGTTCTCAGATAACCGATGCTAAATGTCACATTAACAACCATTTCAAAGGTCTAAAAATGACATTTAGCGTCGGGTGTTTGAAACAACCGATGCTAAAAGTCCCCTTTGAGACATTTAGCGTCGGTTGTTTGAAACAACCGATGCTAAATGTCTCACTGATGAACTTTTAGCATCGGTTGTTTCAAACAACCGATGCTAAATGTCCATTAGTGAGACATTTAGCGTCGGTTGTTTGAAACAACCGATGCTAAATGTCCATCAGTGAGACATTTAGCGTCGGTTGTTTCAAACAACCGACGCTAAAGGTCTCACTGATGGACATTTAGCGTCGGTTGTTTGAAACAACCGATGCTAAAAGTTCATCAGTGAGACATTTAGCGTCGGTTGTTTCAAACAACCGACGCTAAATGTCTCACTGATGGACATTTAGCATCGGTTGTTTCAAACAACCGACGCTAAATGTCTCACTGATGGACATTTAGCATCGGTTGTTTGAAATAACCGACGCTAAATGTCTCTAAACGTCATTAAAAATGACATTTAGCATCGGTTATTCAAACAACCGATGCGAAATGTCATTTTACACATTTTAGTTTCCTTGGTTTTTGATCATACCGTTACTATTCACGTTAAAAGAAAACCTGCAGATTACACAAAACCAGCTTCACATTTCTAATACCTCAGTGCAGTTCTAAACCTATTGCATCACAGACATACACAAAACCAGCTTCACATTTCTAATACCTCATTTTACACAAAACCAGCTCACATACAGTTCTAATACAATATGCAGTCACAATTCTAATACATTATTACACAAAACCAGCTTCACATTTCATCTAGTACAATTCTAATACCTCAGTGTTTACATTAACAGAAAACCAGACCATATAAAAAATTTGTTCACATTTCATCTAAACTAGAAATAGAAATAGAAAACCAGACCAAATAAAAAATTTGTTCACAATTCTAATACTATCAATTCACAAATACTAGAAATAGAGAATAAATTGAACAAGTTTAAACAATGCTAAACAATGTATCTTTTTGCTCCGTACGAATCTTCATATAGAATTCTGCCCAAAGCTGAGGAACCTTAAGAAGCTCCTCTTCGGTGTATGCCTTTGAGTCATCAAATACCTACAAGTTTAAAAATTACTCAAACAAATTATATTCAATCATTCTATAATTCTAAATAGATGTGTAAAGTATAATTTTAACCAAAAATTTATACCTGCTCCCAATTATCAACAACACTAGCATTCACAATGGTCAGCATAAAGTTCATCACATAATATCCACAATGAAAACCATTCCGTTGTGTTGGCATCTACACACAAATGAATTAACAAAGTTAACCAAATATATATATATATATATATATATATATATATATATATATATATATATATATATATCATATATGAATTCACTCCAAATTAAATCAACTCCATATTTTAAATTACTTACTGTAGGGTACAACCACGTGGGGGCAGATGTAGAATAACCTTTGACAGCTCTAATAACATAATATAAAAGTATTTATAAAATTTCAACCCAACTTAAGTTCAAATACTACAATCTAAACCAAGATAAAAAAAACAAACTTACTTGCTAAACATTTCTTTGATTGTTTTGTTTGGTTTGCGGCATAAGGAACACATCCAGACCACAGTATTTTGAGATGGGATTAAGACAGCTAGTTGCCAATGTCCGCTGCAACATCGATAAACTTAAATTAAGCAACACACAAAGAAATGCATGTTACACACAATAAACTCAGAATGACACAAGAAAATCAGAATCAGAAGACTAACATGCATTTCACCATTCACCAACAAAACAACTAGTAATCAAAACAAGGAACTATGTTGCTGTTACCTATGGCAAAATGGAGCAATATATACTCCCTTATTGGTGGTCATCAATTTGTCTTGAAGGTTTTGAAGGACAACATTCATGGGTATATCCTTCACGTTAAGCTTGTAAGGACACACAAATCCATATAAGTCATCAATACCTCTTTCAACACATTGACGATGCAAATATCTAGTGGCAAGTAAGAAAAACTATCAGATCGATTAATATATGTAAAATGTGAGAAATTTATATAATGGAATAGACTTTACTACTTACGTGCACCATATGGCCAAATGGCTCAATTCAAGCCACTCTTCACCAGAAATCATGTCCGTGATCTCTTTGAAGGAGACAAAGCACTCATGATCTTCATGCTGCAACCATATCCTAGCATGTCTCTTATCAGCATACCCTGTCACAAGCATCTCTTTCATCCAATCGATATTGGCCTCCTCCTCCACATGAGATGGTGAGTAGCTAGCCTTAGATCCAACAGTTGTCATGGGAGAGGGAACCTGAACACCCGCATTTTGAATTCCTCCACATGAGATGGTGTGCTGAATAATTAAAACATACATATAAATTAAGTTAGTATTTATGAATTGATTCAAATAATAAAACAAATCTAGTAATAAAAACATATACCTCTGCCAACGCTTTGCGAACTCGGTCTTGCACCATCACTTCCACATCCTCCATAATTTCTTTCATCAACTCCGCTTTGTCAACTTGTGAGCTACTCGAGGCAAAACGTGCCACACCTCCAAAGTATCTCTTTAACCCGACACCTTTTCCAGCTCCCCGAACACGACCGGGATGCTCAGGTGTTCCAATGGCAACAGTCAAAATATCATTCTTTCCTTGAGGAACGAAAGATCCTTGGCTACTCATAACCGCAAGTTCATCCTGCAACAAAAGCATGTTCACATGTTACAATTTAACAAATTAAACAAAACATACTAAGTTCCACAGCTTCCACACAACATTTTACTTACAATCTTAGATCCAACTGATGCTGACGACTCGGATACATAAGATCCAGACTTGCTTTTGCGGCCAGCCTTCCACAGCTCATGACGCTCTGGAGATGTAGGCTCCACCTCCAAATCAGGATCACCAGACTCCTCCTGGATTTTTTTGATTTGTTCTTCTTTCAAAGCCTTCTTCAACTTTTTATAACCACCTGGCCCCATTGTGTGGTTATATTTATTATTTTTTTGAATATTCTTGGCAGCTTCTCTCTTAGCCTGTTACAAAGGACAAACACCACCATATTTACAACATATCGTTAATGTTTAAGAAACTAAAATAGTTATAGTTAAAACAATACCACAAACTCCTCAGTAATGCGACTGTTATAAAATGCGGCCCATGTCTCGAGAGATATGTTGCTGTACTTGTGACATGGATTTTTTTGACCATCTGTATCCCCACTACCAAAGACATATATTCTGGTGAGACTTGTCTTGAACTGTCTCCAACAAAGATTGATATGAGACATCCAAGTCTTCTTGAATTCATTACTCTCGGGAACATCAAATGTTAGCAGTACATCATCCCAAGCAATCTTTTTTGTCTCGTCATCAACATCACTCCACTTCATTGGCAATATGCTTATCTTTGTTCGTGCAACCACCCCTAAATAGGTCTTGAATTTGTTAGCATACGGACCAATAAGATCTCCTTTACTATCAATATCCACTCTGAATTTTTGACCATCTGGGCACCTAGAAGTGAACTTTTTTAATGATGTTGGACGTCTGGTATTCTTTTTTGGAGGATCACTGAAATCATCCATGATAGCTGTTTAAACAAAGGAAACAAATTATATCAGTCATTCTTATGATAAGATACTGGATCATACGACATTACTAAATAAATCATGTAGGTAAGGAAATATAAACATTGTTAAGTTCAAACAATACAATACAACTTTTCATTCATCTTGTTAAGTTCAAAACTAGTGACTTTAAATATAACATACTGGATCACACTTCATATATTTGAAGAATTGTTTGCATGAATCTGTTCTTTTCAAGACTAGTGACATTAGTTTGTCATTATATCAAATCTCTCATTCAATATGAACTATGAAACCATCCATACACATTTGGAGAAATACACTAGAAGAAATTATTGGAAAACATACTTCTCTCGGTTACAAAATCTGTCACATGCTCAAAAGGAAATAATAGAAACAACCCATCATTGTTACTAAGTTCAAAATTACAATTTCATAGGTTCAAAAAAAACAAATCTAAACTCCTTCGTATAAAATTCCTTCATTATGATCATTGCGAGTGGCATGTTCATCGTCAACTTCATTGTCATCAACTGAAGTAGGCACTTGTGTTAGCAAACAAGGTGTTTCGGAAATTGCAAGACTTGAATCTTCATTTTCATCACTCCCTATTTTTCCTTGTAGGACAACTGACCACTTTTTGTTAGAAGGATCTTTGACATAGAAAACTTGTTTTGCTTGGTCAGCCATGATGAAGGGTTCATCATTATAACTTACCTTGTCAAGGTCCACAAGTGTAAATCCCATTTCGTCAGTACGTACACCACTATTGTTGTTAACCCACTTACATTTAAAAAGAGGCACTTTAAATTTACAGTAATCAAGCACCCAAATCTCTTCAATGACACCAAAGTAAGCAATGGATGCGAGTACAGGTTTTGTATCATTTGAACTAGAGAAGTGCATCGAGGAAGCCATGACCATAACTCCACTGTTTTGCATGGTGCTTTTGTCATCTTTAGACTTTGTGTAAAACGAAAACTTATTTATGTCGTACCCACTCCAACATACGACATTAAAGTGGGGGTCATGTGCTAACCATCTCAAAGTCTCAGAGGCACTCACATCTTTCTTAATCTCTGATTTAAACCAATCTATGAATGTGTTGTTATGCTCGTTCAATAACAACATTTCTTTCATTCGAGGGTTTTTGGCCTTTACTATCTCTTTATGGAGAGACAAGTAAGGTAATACCTCATCTGTATTATTCAAAACATACAAATGTGCTTGAAGCACTTCAGCTCGGCCCATGCATTTAGTGGTTATACCATGTGTACCTTTACCTTGACCTCTCCCTGCATAACGAGACTTTGGTAGTCCCACAGATTTTGCTTCTGACAAGTAGTCAGAACAAAACTCAATCGCTTCTTCTGTGACGTACCTTTCGACAATGGATGCTTCAGGACGATATTGGTTCTTCACATACCCTTTCAAGATCTTCATGTATCGCTCGATTGGGTACATCCACCTTAAATAAACAGGGCCGCATAATCTAATCTCCCTAACCAGGTGAACAATTAAATGAACCATGATATCAAAGAATGAGGGAGGAAAAAACATCTCCAATTGACACAAGATAATAGCAGCCTCATTTTCCAACGCGTCCAATTTTTGAGGATCGATGACTTTAGCACATATACTATTGAAGAATAAGCACAACCTAGTTATGGTATATCGGACATCTTTCGGTAAGATGCCACGAATTGCCACAGGTAGCAGTTGTTGCATCAAGACATGACAGTCGTGAGACTTCAAGCCAACTAATTTGAGATCTTTCATTGAAACAAGTCGCTTTACATTTGACGAGTAACCATGTGGGACTTTGATTCCCCGTAGACACTCGCAAAAGCTCATTTTCTCTTTTCTTGATAAGGTATAACATGCTGGAGGTAAATATGTGCCTTTACCTCGTTCCACTGGATGTAATTGTTCTCTTATGCCCATCTCACGCAAATCTAGACGAGAATTTATGCCATCCTTTGTCCCTTGAACTTTAAGAAGCGTCCCGATGACACTATCACAAACGTTTTTCTCGACGTGCATAACATCAAGACAATGCCTTACATCAAGATTTGACCAATACGGAAGATCAAAGAACACCGACCTCTTCTTCCACTTGCTTTTTTCCTTAGGCTGCTTCTGCTTTTTACCGAATACAACTTTGATGTCTTTAACCACTTGATAGACTTCTTCTCCGGTCAAGGCATTCGGAGCAATGTCATTTTCCGAGCACCCATTAAAAGCTTTTTTCAACTTACGATATCTGTGATTAGGTTTGAGAAATTTCCGATGCCCAAGGTAGACAGTCTTCCTTCCATATTTGAGTTGATGGTGACACGTGTCTTCTGCACAAATAGGACAACCTTTATGCCCTTTGACACTATACCCAGACAAGTTTCCGTATGCAGGAAAGTCATTGATCGTGCAAAATAACATGGCTCGCAGCTTGAAAGTTTCATTAGAATACCCGTCAAACACATCCACGCCTTCATCCCACATTTTTCTCAAGTCTTCAATCAATGGACTAAGGTAAACATCTATGTCATTACCAGGTTGTCTCGGGCCAGAAATCATCATGGATAGCATCACATATTTGCGCTTCATGCACAACCATGGAGATAGGTTGTAAATTAAAAGAAGAACAGGCCACGAGCTATGATTCGTACTTAAGTTACCATATGGATTCATCCCATCTGAAGCAAGTGCGAGCCTAAGATTTCTTGACTCAGTGCCAAAATCCGAATACAAATTATCAATTTTCTTCCATTGCAAAGAATCAGCCGGATGGCGAAGCTGCCCATCACATTTCCTCTCATCTGCATGCCATCTAATGCTCTTCGCGTCATTTGCATTAGCAAACAAGTGTTTGAACCTGGGTATTATTGGAAGATACCATAAAACCTTCGCAGGGGAACCCTTTGTGTTGTTGTCGTCACAATTAGATTCACCCGACTTCACTTTGTAGCGCGACCAACCACACGTAGGACAGTTATGCAACTTCTCAAAGTCTTTCCGATACAATATGCAGTCATTGGGACATGCATGTATTTTCTGATACGCCACACCCATCGGACACAATATCTTCTTTGCATCATACGTTCGTTTTGGCAATGTGTTACCTATGGGAAGCATGTCTTCCAACAACTCAAGCAATTCGCTGAATCCTTTATCAGTCCACCCATTTATCGCCTTCAGATTGATCAATTTTAACGACGCAGACAACCGGGTGTATTTTGTGCAACCCAAATACAAAGGTTGATCTTTGTCTTTGCACAAATTATCATATTCATGCGCTCGCTTAAAAGATTCAGGACCAATGTCACGTATCATGTCCTCCATTCGATCATCCATATCTTCATCGACTTTCTCACTTTTCGACACACTTGGGTTGCCGGTTGATTCACCATGCCATATCCATGTGGTATAACTGGGTAAAATCCCATAAACAAAGAGATGATCTCGTATTACACTTGGCGGTTGTGGGGTTCGATTCACACAATTACAACAAGGACATGAATAAGTTACATCAACTTCGGGAACATCAGTTTTGCGAAGATTTGCTTGAGCAAAGTTTATAAACTCTTCGACTCCTTTCGCATACTCATCACTCAGACGATTACTTTGTATCCAACTACGATCCATGGCTACGCTCCAAATAATCAACCAAGTATTAATGAACCTTCTCAAGTTGCTTCCAAGGCAGAGAAGGAACCTTCTCAAAGTGTGTTGGAGAAGCCAAAGGAACCTTTTGTTGTTGAGGATACTGAAATGCAACCTTCTGAAAATGTTCCTGTAGTTGAAAAGAATCCATATGATAAACTAAAAATTTCACCAATCCTAAACCCTCATTTCACCAGGAGGATCATGCATCTTGAGCTTATGTTAATGCTAATAATTTATCTTAATAATTAGTAGCACCCAACTTATTCCTCTTTTTTCTTCCCAACCAAAAACATAGTTATATAGCAAAAGAACTTGTGCAACAACAAGACAAACTAACAGTACAAACAATTTAACAGTACAAACAAAAGAAAATGAATAAGTAATATATATACCGAGAAGCAGATGCAAGAGTGAGAAGCGGGTTTGACAATGAACTTCCCGGGTTGACCCGTCCGAGCAACGACGATTTCCGGTTCGCGCTATTCGTATATCACTCTACTCAGCCTTCCACTTCCTATAACACAAACAATTTAACAGTACAAATTAGTAGTGGACCTCTTAATATAAATGTACAAAATAAAACAATCTTCAATCATCAATAAATCAGAATCGAAATCAGATACTCAGTGGAACATAGCTTCTCCAATGAGATACTCACTGTCATTCAACAAAACTCACTCTCACAATCTTCAATCACAATAAACAAACACCAAAAGATAAGCATCATTAATAAATCAGAATCGAAATCAGAAGCTTACGAAATGAAACCGGTAAAAATAAAGGGAGGTGCAACAACAACATCTGATTTTTGCTATTAAACAAGAAAAACGAATCACGAAAAGTAACTGGAAAAATCATAATCATGAAAACTTAGGGTTTCGAGAGAAAACAAAAACGAAAACGAATCATGGTGTGATTTTTGCTATTAAACAAGAAAAACGAAAACAAAACACTGATTTTCAGAGATGCTTACCTAAGATTTGTAACCCCCAACTTATTCCTCTTTTTTCTTCCCAACCCAAAACATAGTTATATAGCAAACGAACTTGTGCAACAACAAGACAAACTAACAGTACAAACAATTTAACAGTACTGTAAGAGTAGCAATTAATAGAGTAAACACAGTTAGCTTAGGGTGCACTCTCGTGCACCAGTGTTGCAGAGAATTACTGCACTTCAATTCTTCTAGAAGTAAATCTGTTTTTAGTTAATATCTGATCTAAACAGAATTGTAAAGTTAGTTGCAACTGTGCACACGTTAGCTAGCTGAGGTGCACAGGTTAACAGATAGTATATATACTCAACTGTATAATAGAACTATTCAGTGAAAAATAATAAAGCAGAAACAGAGTTTCACTCCTCTCTCTTTTCTCTCTCTCTCTATGAATTCTATCAAGTTTTACATGGTATCAGAGCAAACTCATAGTGGCAAACTCATAGTGTCAAAAGATGTCATCTTTAATGAGTCTCGTTTTCCTTAGGTTGATCTTTTTGGTCCAAAATCATCACCTGCTTCCTCTTCTACAGCCCCTGTTACTCTCAGTCCTCTACCTATAGTCACTGCCACCAACACAGCACCTTCATCATCTTCCACCAATACTGTTACTGATAACCAAACCTCACCAACAGCCAATACAGCAACCACCTCACCTGTTCCAACACATTTTGCAGCCCCTCCCATCACTACAACTACAACTAACCTCTCCATTCCAACCACAACTAACCCTACCACCACACCAACCACCAACCATACATCTACCTCTCAACCAACTAATACTCACTCTATGCAAACAAGATCAAAATCAGGTATCAATTTACCTAGACTCCATCCCTCTGTTTTCCTTACAACCACTGAACCTTCCTCAGTTAAACAAGCCCTCAAAGACCCCAAATGGCTTGCAGCAATGCAAGCTGAATTCACAGCCCTGCAAAACAACAACACTTGGTCCCTAGTTCCCTTACCACCTAATAGGAAAGCTATTAATATAAATGCAACGACAATGAACTTCCCGGGTTGACCCGTCCGAGCAACGACAAACTAACAGTACAAACAATTTAACAGTACAAACAAAAGAAAATGAATAAGTAATATATATACCGAGAAGCAGATGCAAGAGTGAGAAGCGGGTTTGACAATGAACTTCCCGGGTTGACCCGTCCGAGCAACGACGATTTCCGGTTCGCGCTATTCGTATATCACTCTACTCAGCCTTCCACTTCCTATAACACAAACAATTTAACAGTACAAATTAGTAGTGGACCTCTTAATATAAATGTACAAAATAAAACAATCTTCAATCTTCAATAAATCAGAATCGAAATCAGATACTCAGTGGAACATAGCTTCTCCAATGAGATACTCACTGTCATTCAACAAAACTCACTCTCACAATCTTCAATCACAATAAACAAACACCAAAAGATAAGCATCATTAATAAATCAGAATCGAAATCAGAAGCTTACGAAATGAAACCGGTAAAAATAAAGGGAGGTGCAACAACAACATCTGATTTTTGCTATTAAACAAGAAAAACGAATCACGAAAAGTAACTGGAAAAATCATAATCATGAAAACTTAGGGTTTCGAGAGAAAACAAAAACGAAAATGAATCATGGTGTGATTTTTGCTATTAAACAAGAAAAACGAAAACAAAACACTGATTTTCAGAGATGCTTACCTAAGATTTGTTTGGGTTTCGAAGATGAAAACTTAGGGTTTCGAGCGAGCAAGGCGACAGCGAGTAAGGAGATGGCGACGACGAGCAAGACGATGGCGACGAAGAGCTACGACGACGGCTATGACGAGAATGCGACGACGGCGACGACGAGCAAAGAACGGTAGCAGGGACTGTGTTGATTTTCAGCGTTCTTCTTCTTTCTTTCTCTTCAGCAACGACAGCCACGACGACCAAAGAACGGTGACGGGGACTGTGGCGAGGGAGAAGGCCACAATGCGAAGAAGATTCAGAGGGTGAGAGGGTTGAGAACGGGAGAGAGTTCAGTGAGATTCAGAGACTGAGAATGAAAGAGTAACGCGAAAGAGTCCTTTCGATGATAGAAAGGAAATAATAAAATTCGACTTTTACCATCGGTTGTTTGCAACAACCGACGCTAAATGTCTCAGACAAACACTTTTAGCAGCGGTTGTTACAACACCCGACGCTAAAGAGTCCTTTCGATGATAGAAAGGAAATAATAAAATTCGACTTTTACCATCGGTTGTTTGCAACAACCGACGCTAAATGTCTCAGACAAACACTTTTAGCAGCGGTTGTTACAACAACCGACGCTAAATGTCTAACGCACATACATTTAGCATCGGTTGTTTAAACAACCGACGCTAAAAGTAGGCGCGAAAAATGAAATCTTCCGTTTAATTGCAAAATTGCCACCGGTCACACATTTAGCATCAGTTGTTCAAACAACCGATGCTAAATGATGCTTAATAATGTCATTTTTCCACTAGTGATATAAACATTTAAATTTAGTGATTCACAAAGCATAAGGTCATATGGGTGCTGTTGTATCTAAAAACAATAATAAGTTTACCTTTTAATTTGTCAAGAGAAAAACGGAAATTGTGGAATGACTCAAAACAGCATGTAGAATTTTTCAGCTTCAATCTCTTCTTCCCTTACCTTCTAGTACACGAAGTTCCACCCCTAAAGTTGTGATTTCAGCTTCATTTCTTCTCTTTCACCAGTTGTTCTAGTAAGAAATCAGCTCTTAGTTCCTCAATCCTTTTCTAACTAGCACATGCAAGTAGCTTTCTACCACACAAAAAAAAAAGATGATTTGAAGGTTGTGGATTTGTGTTTGATTCTGTTTTGGGGTGAAATTAAGGTGAAGAATGTTATGAATGTTGACGTGGAGGTGATGGAGGTAGTGAGGTTTTGCGGGTTGAAGTTGGAAGAAAAGATTGATTTGAGGTAGAAGGAGGAAGTAGTGTTTCAACTCTATCAGTTTCCCTTTCTTCCTCTCACTCTCGATCTCTCTTTCTGTCTCTCGCTCTCTCAGTTTCAATTTCGAGCTCGGATCCTCTGTTGCATGCAGAATGGTGTTAACGGTTCGTTGGCGCAGAACCATTCTGTGGCAGTATGGGATTCAAATCCTTAATTTATGGTTTGATTTTATAGCAGACTTATAGTTAACTAATGGCATGCAGTTGCAGCTAAATACCAGTACGTACTAAGGTAATATTAATCTAATAAAACCAAGTCTTCCTGAACATATAATCACCCCTAAGCAAAATTACACATAAAATCATGACAAAAAATGGACAATAATCACCCCCAAAATTCACTGTGGCACAGACACATAATGACTTGGAAGGACCAATTCCAACCGATCAAGATAGTTTTTGCGCTTCCCTGGTGATAAAAATTTTGACCTAATAAATAACCATAACGAATTGGACATCAAACGCTTCAATGGCACAACACCACCACGGGTTTCATCTACTACTTCAGGTGAAACTCTAGAGATGTTACTACTGTTGCTGGAGCGCGGGGAAGTGTATTCATTAATCATCTGGTCGATCACTTCAATTCCTTCGCATATGATTTTGATGTCACAGAATTCTTGTGCATTCTTCAACACCATCTCCGCAATGGAATTTTGCCTTTTCGTCCCTGCTTTTCTACTTATATATATCCCAATTCAAATAGCCAAACATTTAGAAAATGATAATTAATTGTCAAAAAAATAAATTATTATTAATGTAATGCCACATTTGGGGTTAAAGATATGGTGGTACCGTAAATTAGATGGGGTAGTTCCGATCACCAATTTCCTAATATTAAGATTCCCAACAAGGTCCAAGATGGCTTTAGCAATGTTGTCACCCTCAATAAGCATAATTTCCACCTTAACCTGTAGTACGTTAGTATTGTTACTACTACTAATTAAAAAGTAAAATCAACACATAGCTAGGTCAATGAATTCGAACAAACAATAACAAAAAAATCCAAGAAATTAAGAATTTATTTACCTTTGAATCAACACATAGGTCAATGAATTTCTGAAGGAGCAATTTCCTCTTCCTTTTCTCTTGGGTCAAGTGGATGTTAACATGCTCTAGATTTACACGACTCCTTGGAATTTTTCCCACTGTTGTTAAACAAGATATATATATAGTACTATAAATTGCCAAAGAAACGAAGATCGATATAGCTAAATGAATTAGTGTACTTTTTATTAAAATGGCACCATATATACCATTGCCCATGACATGACTTAATCATCTTGTTTTTTTTTATGCCGACACGATGATAAATACCACTCGTAAACTTACATACGTAAAATAGATATCTAGAATTCGAACCAGGATGCATATAACACACGCAACCTACATGATTAATTATATTTCACTATGTACTTTTTTTTACAAATATTTTACTATGTACTACTTCATCACATTAGTTTCTAAAATGTTTCTTATTTTAATTTTTTAAATATCTCTTCAAATACCTACATATTTACACGGGTGTTTGATTATGAACTCCTGAAAAGGACTTAATATAATTGACCATCATCGATCAGCATCAAAATATATAAGACTTACATGGAGTTGGAATGAGGTTGAGTTGAGGGAAAACGTGTATGAGAGTAACGGTGGTAGATGATGACGGCGTGACGGCATGTTTCAAGGCCCATGAAAGCGCTTCCATGCTGGAACCACCACCTCCACCACCGTCAACACCAACTGCCACGTAAACAACGTCTTTGTCGAGAATATCAATAGAGAACACGGTGCTCTCACAGTACTCTTCTCTTATTGTATCCAAAGGCTCCTTCACAATCAGATTGATCTCAAACAACTCCTCTGAATCTGTATCTGAATCTAACTCTTCCTCTTGGTTTCTAGTCTTGAACTCATCATCATCATCATCATCATCATCATCACCACCAAGATGATCATGCTTCTTTGACATCATATATAATAATTGATTAATTTCCTTTGTCCACCTCTCTTAACTTGGTCTCTGTTAATTATTGAGCATGGCCGCATGATAGCTTCATCATTTCTGCTTCATTAAGATTCATTTGGGACAAAAATCGAACGCAGGCAAAACAATATAACAATTGAAAGGATCGATCATAGATTATGTTACATCTGAGTGCGTGTATATATATATATATATATGCATGTCTTGTCTTTTCTTGGCCTACAAGAGTCTGAGGTGACTCATGTATTTATATAACAAAAATGGTTCATGGACTCCCCAAAACACTCAAACACCGAGAGTGACAAAAAATAAAGAGAGTGATATGATAAACGTAAAAAGTGAGAGATGAGATATATAGAGAAACTAGCGAAGTTTTGAATGAGTCTTGAAAATTTTGGGTATCCACTATCCAGGATTGATTATATATTTATAGAGCAACCATGAAGCAGGAAAATTCAGAAATTATTGCTTATAAAAAAACTTCAGAAATTATTCATTATTATTATTATTATTATTATTATTTGTTTTTTAAAAAGTTTATAGAAAAAACAAATAATAAAAATTACTATTCATTAGGATATGATCATATGACAAACTAGGACATGGAGACACACCCGTGCTATGCACGGGTGGTAACAATGACGCGGCTAAGTGAATTCACCAAAAAATGACTGTGTATTATTGGTGTTACAACATAGAATAAGAAAGGAGGAAGAAGAATTGACACAAAATGATATTTTGAGTATTTGACCGGTTAATTTTTTTTCGAACACCGAAGTGTCTCAAAACACGCAACTTTCCGAAATCACCTCGAAAGAGGTATTTTCGGAAGTCAAAATTGGCTAACTCTCCGACAGTACACAGTGAATGACCTTAAAGTCAAGGTGGTATTTGGTACAATAAGAATTGTACGAAACTTACATTGTTAACCTCAATAATTTTGGTACTCCTAAGTAGTTTTAAGGATTATCCTGAATAAAACAACGCTACTATTTGGTATGATAAGAATCGTACGAAAGCTACTTTGTTACCTCAGGCCTGAATCACACAACACCAGTCGGGCTTGTCATTTAATGTTTCTGACATTTTCGTTTTCATACTTTTAACTATTATCCTTACGAAAACAGGGCTACTATTTGGTACGATAATAATCATACGAATGTTACTTTGTTAACCTCGGGTCTGAATTACACAACACCACTCGGGCTTGTCATTTAACGTTTCTGACATTTCGGGTTCGTACTTTTTAGTGTATTTGGTACAATAAGAATCGTACGAAAGTTACTTTGTTAACCTCAGGGCTGAATCACACAACACCAGTCGAGCTTGTCATATAACGTTTCTCACATTTCGTCTTCGTACATTTAAGTATATTTGGTATGATAAGAATCATACGAAAGTTACTTTGTAAACCTCCGCATTCAATCACACAACACCAGTCGGATTTGTCATTTAACGTTTCTGACATTTCATCTTCGTACTTTTAAGTATATTTTTCCAGCTCGGCCCGGCCCGTTAGGCGTTATGCCCGCAAAAAATTGGGCGGGTGGTAACAATGACACGGCTAAGTGAATTCACCAAAAAATGGCTGTGTATTATTGGTGTTACAACATAGAATAAGAAAGGAGGAAGAAGAATTGGCACAAAATGATATTTTGAGTATTTGACCGGTTAATTTTTTTCGAACACCGAAGTGTCTCAAAACACGCAACTTTCCGAAATCACCTCGAAAGAGGTATTTTCGGAAGTCAAAACATACTACTTAGCATTGTGAATACTGAAGCATCCCAAAACATACTACTTAGCATTGTACTTTACTGATTTCGTTATGATTTTTTTCACCAAACAAGTTGCTGATTTGTCACGAAATTTTGTAGTATCCCAAAACATACTACCTAGCATTGTACTTTACTGATTTTGTTATGATTTTCTTTTCACCAAACAGGTTACTGAGGAACAAACTTTACATAATATATCACGAAATTTATTTTCATTTTTCACCTATTCGATTATCGAGGAACAAACGTAATATATTTATAGTAAAATTTTTTTTCTAAAATTTTATGTATTTAAAAAAAAAGGAAAAAAAAAAAGAGGGGGGTAGGGGGGATAGTGGGGGGGAGGGGGGAGGGGGGAGGGGGGTAGGGGGTAGGGGGGATGGGGGGGTGGGGGGGGGGGTGGGGAGGGGTGGGGATTTGGCGCTAAAAAAATGAAAAAGGCGATGTTGGAGTAATATAGGGTGATAGTTAATCAGTCAATCGTACTATCTTTGACTTTTTCATTGTTTAGCCAAGAAGGATGTGACCCGACACCTAAAAAAATAGAGATATTTAGGATAGATTAATTTAGACTATCTATGTGTGTCACATAGGATAAAATGTGTTTTGTGTCTTAACAAATATTTAAAAATATTTAAAAATAACCAGCCAAATAAACAAAATCAAAAATCAAAAGGATTCGAATCTCTCTCTCTCTCTCTATATATATATATATATATATATATATATTAAATTATATAAAGTTTTAGCATTAAGTTCAATATTATTTAATTTATGAGTTTCAACCTTTTATCAACTTTTCATCAATTTCAAATTTTTATTAATTTGTTTACAAACTAGTATATTAATAAATTTAATTATTTTTGACAAAAATAAATTAATTCTATTATTGACTGCATTAACTATTAAATATAATTAGAAATTCTATTTAGTATTAAAATTTCTTAATGATAATGTTAACAATTAATTTCTGTCAAAAAAATTATTAACAACATAGAACGGTTATTAAATGACTCAAAAAATCTTTCATCAATTTTATCATTATATTACACTATTTAAAATATTATTAATAAATATTATTATATTAATGCCTAGTGATATCAATTAAAATTATGTATTGACAATTGAATAATTAAATAAATATAATCAATTCTCATACATATATTACAGTAATTATTAACTATTTAAAAAATTGTAACATATTATAAAGAGTAACAACTAACTATTTTTTTTACGAAAGTAACAACTAACTATTAATGACCTAATAGCACTTGAATGAGGTGGTAGGGGTCTCTTCCAGCTTAACCAAGATCCTGGGTTCGAATCCAGCATTGGGCACGCAGAGTTGCGCGCAGATGATTTATACAAAAAAAATTAACTATTAATGACTCCAATGAATTTTAATGGATAAGCAAAAGGTTTTTAAATTCAATTTCTAATGTGATTAATATGTTCAAAAACTGAGGTAATTCATTAACTATAATAATGAAATATTGCTTCAAAAAAAATTATAATAATGAAATATATTTCCTATTGACAAAAACTTTCTTTGAATTTATATTCATAATATGTAAAAACTAAAAACCCCTAACCTCATTGTGAAATTCCTAATATATTAAAATAAATAGATATTAAACATTATATATTTAATATAAATTAGATATATATTAAATCGTAAAATAAATATTTTTATTATGTTAAATTTATTGGTAGAGACTTATTATCCATGTCAATATATTAACCTTAAGTTATTATTTTTCGTGCTACATAATTTCTTAACTTTAAACGTACTCTCCGAGAGCACAACCTCAATTTAGGGTTTATTAAATAATAAGTTTTCTTAAATTATTATGTTACTTAACCCCAAAATTAGAAAATATCAATTTCTTGCTATACATCAGTTTCTCCTATCTTAAACCCTTAAATTATTGTTTTTTCATCCAAGTATTTGTGGGTTTATAATAGATTTAAGATATGAAATGCCATAAAATATTTATATAAGTTAGAAAGTTAATGATTTTTTTATTAATGGTTGATTCAGAAACCCTAATCTGAGTATCTGTCTTGTATGAACCGTTGAACACTTCAAATGTGATCAAGAGCTCAGCGAAGGCACTCTTGAAGGTATACTGTTCTTAAACCCTCTGTTTATTTGCTGCTTGAATTCTTAACAAAAAACTAATCTGGTTTTTTGTTGTTTTGTTGCATGAATGAACTTCCTCAACACTGATCTTGCAAGGATCTTCACCACCTGTGAAGATTGCAGGAATACAAGCACGTAAAGGTATAATCTCTCCCTCTCTCACTTTCTCTCTTGTTTTTCTTCTTATCTGTTTGAAACCTGAACTCAAACACTCACTGTTTGTGTTCCTGGTGTATGCGAGGTACACATTACCAACACAGGCTCACCAATTCTCTCTCACAGAAACGCAGAAAGGCACAAGCACAAAAGGATGAAAAGAGACTTGAAGAACTTGTGAACTTTTCAATGTAAAATTATTATTTTTCTATGTTAATTCAGTGTATGTACATTTGTATTTATAGCTTTTTCTGGGAATAAAACGAGCTCATAGAAGGAGTTTGTTGTAGCCAACAAACTTAGTTTGTTATAACAGATAACAAACTAGCATTTAGTTAGTAACTAACTTTCACAGGCTGTAAACAAATTGTTAAACAGGGACCTTTTACATTATTTCCAACGGCTATTTTCTATTTGAAAAAATAGCTGTTAGAGTTTTAGGGTTTTTTGCTTAAAAAACCAATAGTAGGGAGGTACAAGGGGTACCAACCCTTACAACCACCAAGTGATATTGAGGAGTTCCAAAAAAAAAAACTACAACCCAAACAGAAAAGCAAGTTAGTTTACAAGTTGAATGATTTTGTAGGATGTTGACTAGGGTTTTAAAGAGGGAAATTTTTGGCATTATTTGATGTTATAAATATATTGATAGACTATAATCACATATTCCAGTAAAACAAAAAAAAAGAGACTATAATCACATATCTAATGCCGAATGGACTAAAAAAACAAATAGATCATTTAAAAATGATTACAACAAAAATTTAGTGAATATTGTGCAATAATGTACTATATCATGAGTCATGACATTAATAGAGCTGTATGAATCAGCCTGCGCAAGCATTCATCTTGGGGCAAAGAAAAATGCAAATCATCCATTGACTAGCATAAGTTTTCGATTATTTATACATGGAGTATGTGACTATTTCCATTTAAGTGAGAACCTGGAGCAGAATATGCCTTTGTTATTTTTGCAAAGACCAGAATATGCCTTTTTGTGATGAGGCAATTAACTGGGGGCCACACACCCCCGTTAAAGTCAAATTAATGACACTTAAAATTGATTAGAGAAATGAATTTCATTTCATCTGAACATAACTAAGGCAAAAAAAACCACTCTAACCCCAAAAAAAAATTTCGGAAAATCGGTTTTCGGAAAATTTTCGGAAAATTTTCGGAAAATATTGTTAGACCGCTACTCAATTTTAGGGTTCTAGACTAAAAATCGGTTTTCGAAAAATCTTCTCTGATTGTCACGAAACCATAGCTATTAATTTTTTATGGTTAGTAGCGGTCTAACAATAAATGAAATTGATATAATTTTGTAATTAATTTTGAATTAACCATATTAACTTTTTAAAATAATTAAATTAATTAATTTAAATTTATATAAATTAATATAAAGAAATCAAAAAAATAAAAAAAACACAGTTCAGCAGGCTGGTGCTAATTCCTCGTTGCTTAATCAATACGAACAACCACCTGCACCTATCCCGACTGATGAAGTACCAGCAGCACAACAGCGTTCAAAGCGGAATCGCCGGCCACCACCATGTGGAACTGGCCACCACCATGTGGAATTGCCGACACTAATAAACGATCAAGATCTTTTTATAACTCAACACGGTAGTTTTATACCTCTTCTACACGGTAGATATTTTTTTAAAATAAAAAAAATAAAAATATAAGATTAAAAGTGGTCAAAATATAGTAAAAAACTAATTTTTTACACTACAAAACAAACGGATTTTTTGGTGTTTTTTTCAATGGGCTTGATGTTGCCGACACTTTTGGACGCACGAGATCTTACCGACACTTTTAAATACATTAATAAATACAGTTAGTTGAATTAGTTCCATATTTCTATATAGCGTATAATTTTTTTTTCACCACACATTTTATAATTATTTTTAAATTAACATTATTAATTTTCTAAATTAATTAAATTAATTAATATAACTTTATTTAAATTAATATAAAGAAAATAAAAAATAAAAAAACACAGTTCAGAAGTCTCTCCCACAGGGGGCGACTTTTGAACATGGGAATTAAAAAAATTTGCAAAACACAGTTCAGAAGTCGTTTCCCCAGGGGGCTACTTCTGAACAGCAAAAGTAAACAAAATTAAATTTTCATGTTTAGAAGTCGTTGCCATGGGGGGCGACTTCTACACATAAAAAAATATATTCTATTTTGGTAAATAATCTAAAAAGTGTGTTATTTTGGTAAAAAAAAATAAAATTTCGTGCTACAGTTGTGTTTTTTGCCCATAACTAACCAAGAAAACAAAATTAGTAAGAATATTGTGATGTGACAAGCAGAGGATGATGATGAAAGGAAAACACAGAAATTGGGTGATGATTTCGAATGAAGCTTTATAAAATTGAATTCGGTAAAAGTTAAATTGAAAGTTAAGTGATTTAGGTTTGAATATATGTTTATGACAAACTGATTTTTGTAGAGAAAGTTTCTTTGAATAGCTGTGATTGAAATTTCTCTTAAGAGTGTAATTACTAAGGCTATATTCGGTAACGCCACGTAGCTTATAGAAGTATGTAATACTGATCACTAGCTTATAACATTTTTCATTAGCTTATAACTTATAGCAAATCATTGTTCTCTTGTGTTTTACTCCATATCCATTTTTTGTTTTTAAGCATAAATATCTACTTATTCATGTCACCAATTAATATAAACACGTTGAAGCAATTTTTTATTAATGTATCAAACTTACACTTATTAATTGCTACATTTTTATTTTTCCCGTCGTAAGTATAACCTTTGATTTTTTTCCCATGCAAGAGTAATTTAGGAATTACATTTCATTTTCTAATCATTTTTCAAGGGTGTACATAACCACCATTTGCTTAAATGTGAAAATTGGGGTGTAATTTTAGTTGAACTTATTATTTATTCTTTATTAAAATGAAATAAGAGATTCTTTTTCTCATTCATTAAAAATACCTTTTTATATTGTTGTACATTTATCGGTTTTATGTGCAATCAACTAACTTATTCATTATCTATTTTTTACTAGACACTAGTATGTATGACTTGTGCGCCGCACGGGTATACATTTTTTTGTAACTTAATTTGGAATAATTTTGTTGTCAATAAGGTCCTGATCATCGGATACATTCAATACACGATACGATCATGGGAACCTACCGCCAGCAATACCGTCACAGTGTGAAATTGATTGGGAGTGAATTGAATGGAGAGAGTGGATTGTGCTGGATACTCGGATGAATAGGAAACTTAATAATGTTTTTCATTTCTGAAATTCAAATTCTCAGAGTGACAGCAAAAATTGAGCATCTGGATCAATGAATTTAAGACCGATTCGTTATTGAGGTATAGTTATTTCATATTTTGAAAAGTCAAAACGTGACTGTTACGACAATATATTTGAATGTATTAAATTAGCGTCATTCAAATTGTTATAGGCCGATCCGTTTTTCCTTTTTTAATTAGCATTAATACTCCTTTATACAAATAATTATTGTCTTTAAAGTTTTTAATTAGCATTAATACTCCATAATACCGGTTGCCAATTTGTACTAATAAAGGTGATTTCAAATTTAGAATTGAAACCACAATTAAATGTGAATAATATTTTTGATCTCATCCCATGATTTTCGGCCAGGTATCCTTAATTGTATTGTAGCTGTTATAACGCATTTTCTCATTGATTTAAAATTTTGCTCATCAGTATTTTCCGTATTTAATTGTCATACGCGTATTCCCGTTTTCATTTCGCAATGGGTTTAATGTCGAAACCACGTAATATTACTTTGATTGCGTGGCATTTTAACAAATTATGTGTGCCAGTTGATTTTGACAGTCCATTTGGACTGTTCGTTGTTTTATATAGTTATGATTTCAGATATTAATTCAAATTAATTGCGATGCACAGGGTAAAAGCTCTAGTAACTATTTATTGACGATTTTAAACAGTAAGAGGAATTAAAGATGGTGAAAATTAAATAGACATTGGTCTAATATATAAGTCCAAATGCAATTAGAAATTCTAAGTTTCAAAATCCATACACAACAAAAGAGGAATAAAAATCCCAAGTCTCTCTACAATTTAAGTTTTCAATTCAGCCCAATTGCTTGGGACTCTTCAATGTTGACAGGATTCGGATCAGTTGTTCTAGACTATTTAATCCTGTTGCAACTCCAACTGGAACTCATTTAATTGTGCTGCAAACACAATGGTTAACAATCAGTGAGCAAAGCACAAAAGAATATTTGTGAAAGTTCTTAACTATGGAAAAATCAGGTAATCCATATAGACAAAGAGTTCCTACCATTAACAAATGTGTAATGGTAGGAACTTAATTCAATAAATTCAAATCAACTTAAAAATGAATAAGCCTAAACTAATTATTCACATATCGAACCCTAATTTTTTCTAGAAATACCCAACATCCAAATAGGCAAAGATTCCAGAGAGAATTTGAGCACCATCACTTACATTCCTATTGATGCGAAAATTGATCATGAAGAACTTGCAATCAACACACGTGACAATCACCAAGGAGTTAGTGGCGTGGGTTCCTTTGCTAGTCATCATCAAGGACTGAGCTTAATTACTTGGCTATTTTAAGTCATTTAATTATTACTTAGCTGTTTTTGTTTTAGTCATTTAATCACCAATAAATCAGCCATTTGGAATCCTATTCTGATCAGTTACAAAGGAGGAGCATTAAAGACAATTCAAGCCATTGGAAAAGGAGTTACATAGCTGATAGAATAATGTCATATTATTACTAGTTTAATTGCTTTTATGTTGCACTTTAAATAAGCCAATGTTTCGGCTATATATGCCATGTATGCTGATCATTTTTGAGAGATAGAATTCAGTTCAAGAACATAGAATTTGTGTCTACATTTTCGAAAGGTTATTTGCAAGCGTCGTCTTGAGAATAATCCGATTAGCTCAATTGGTGTTGAGTGCTAATCTCTTTGTTAAACTATTGGTGTAGTTTAACATTGCATATCCCTGGTCATTCCACTAACACAATTCGACAAACACTTCACACAATTCGACAAACACTTCACACAATTCGACAAACACTTCACACAATTCGACTAACACTTCACAGAATTCGACCAACACTTCACAGAGTTCGACTAATATAGGTTGTACCTAGTACATTCGATATTGGTTGTTTGCTTCCGCTACCCTTAGGAATTAAAGCACTCTAATTCGTATCATTTGTGGTATCAAAGCTTCGGCTTTGAATCCTTGTTACGTGACAATGGTGGATTTCAACAGCGATGAGTTCATGGACAGATTGCGAGAAGCCTTAAGGGGCGTCGATTTGGGAGATGAACGATGGAGGCCTAGAAGGGGTGAACCACGTCCAAACGTGGATGAGTTCAAATTCAACGAGCTACCTGAATTCAATGGCAGTGCAGACCCGGAGGTTTATTTGGAATGGGAGCGCAAGATCGATAGAATGTTTGACTTCAAGGATCTTGACGATGAGAAGCGTTGTAAGTATGCTATTCTGAAACTTAGCAAAAGTGCATCGTTGTGGTATGAAGGTTTGAAGGCTAAAAGAATACGAGATAGGAAGGAGAAAATCAGTTCTTGGGAGTCCTTGAAAAGAAAGTTGCGCAAAAGGTATGTGCCATCGAACCACAGATTGAACTTGTATAAGAAGATTTCAGATTTAGTACAAGGCAAAATGAGTGTTGCCGAGTACATGGATGAATTCCAAAACCTATGTTTAATGGGTGAGTTGGAGGAAAATGAAGAGCAAAGAATGAGTCGTTTTCTTCGTGGTCTGAATAAGAACATAGCATTTGCTGTTGAGCTATGTAATTATACTGATTTCGACACTTTGTGCACCTTGTGCTTAAAGATTGAAAATCCAAATAAGAGCAGATATAATGCTGGGAGTTCAAGTGATTGGTCCAAGGGAGGTGCGTCGAGTAGTGCAAGCACTAAGCCAAATGTGACTCAACCAACACAAGGTGAGCCTACTCCTAAACAGTCTAGTGTTGCACCCAAAGAGACTAGCCTGTCGAAGGTTAGGTGTTTTAAGTGTCAAGGCTTTGGACACTTTGCTAGAGCTTGCCCTAACCAACGAGTTGTGACCCTCAGAGAGGCGGTTAGCATGCGTGATGAGTTGGCCAAGGAAGAGGAAGAATCTGGTGGCACTGTTGACATGGATGGACCTGAAATTGTGGAAGACGCTGAGGATGAGGTAGAAGAATATGAACCTCCCATCTATGATACTTTGGTGCTTAGAACTTTACAAACTAAAACTGTACCCTTGGCTGGGGATCAAAGGGATCAAATCTTCTACACTAAGTGTCAAGTGAAGGATAAATGGTGTAGTGTCATTGTGGATGGAGGTAGTTGTACCAATGCAGCTTCAACTGAAATGGTGTCTAAGTTAGGATTGCTCACAACAAAACATCCTAAACCTTATGCATTACATTGGTTGGACAATGGGAGTAGTATAAAAGTTACAAAACAGGTTCGTGTGGGGTTAACCATGGGGTCTTATGTTGATGAGATCTTGTGTGATGTTGTGCCCATGGATGCAAGTCATATACTTTTGGGACGTCCTTGGCAATCTGATAGAGATGTGACGCATAGAGGAAGATCAAATGAGTATGAATTGAACTACAAAGGCAAGAGGATTGTGCTGAAACCTATGGCATCAAATGAAGTCCGTTCCATGACTACAAAAAGAGGTAAAAGTCCTAGCCTCACTATGTTTGCTACTGAAAATGAAGTGAAAAATGCTATTGATAATGGTGAATTAGTTTACATATTGGTTGCAAAGAATGCTAAACAGGATGATATTGAAACTCCTCTTAAACAACAATTGGAAGCTGTCTTGAGTGAGTATGACGATGTGTTTCCAAATGAACTACCAATTGGTTTACCACCTGTTCGTGGAATTGAGCATCAAATTGATCTAATGCCGGGAGCTCCATTACCAAACAAGGCTGCCTATAGGTGTAATCTGGAGGAGACAAAAGAGTTGCAAAGGCAAATTGAAGAATTGATCAGTATGGGTTATGTGCGTGAATCAATGAGTCCTTGTGCTGTCCCAACGTTGTTGGTTCCTAAGAAGGATGGTTCATGGAGAATGTGTATTGATAGTAGGGCGGTGAACAACATAACCATCAAATATCGCTTTCCTATTCCAAGGTTAGATGATATGCTTGATGAGTTACATGGGTCGGTTATATTCTCAAAAATCGATCTAAGGAGTGGGTATCACCAAATCAGAATGCGTGAAGGTGATGAATGGAAGACGGCATTCAAGACCAAGCATGGTCTATATGAGTGGCTGGTTATGCCATTTGGGCTCACGAATGCACCTAGCACCTTCATGAGGCTCATGAACGAAGTACTCAAGCCATTTTTGGGTAAGTTTGTTGTTGTTTACCTTGACGATATCTTGGTGTATAGCAGGTCTAGTGAGGAGAATTTCACTCATTTGAAACAAATCTTTGAAACCCTAAGAGCGCAAAAACTCTATGGGAAGAAGGAGAAGTGTAATTTCTTGGTCGAAAGTGTGGTGTTTCATGGATATGTTGTGTCTAAAGATGGAGTATCGGTTGATCAAACAAAGGTGGATGCTATCAAAACTTGGCCAAGTCCTACAACAGTTTCGGAGGTGAGATCTTTCCATGGTCTTGCATCATTTTATCGACGTTTTATACAGAATTTCAGCACTATAACAAGCCCTATTACTGAATGTTTGAAGAAGGGTGCATTTGTGTGGAATGGGCAAGCACAAAAGGCTTTTGAATTGATTAAGTTAAAGCTTTGTGAAGCTCCTGTTTTAGCTTTGCCCGACTTCACTCAACCATTTGAGGTTGAATGTGATGCTAGTGGAGTTGGCATTGGGGCTGTTTTGATACAAAACAAAAGGCCTATAGCTTATTTCTCGGAGAAACTTGGGGGAGCTCGATTGAACTATTGCACCTATGACAAGGAATTCTATGCCATTGTAAGAGCTCTTGATCATTGGAGTCATTATTTGCGTTCTAACCACTTTGTGTTGCATTCAGACCACGAGTCTTTAAAGTATATCAACGGACAACAGAAGTTGAGTCCAAGGCATGCTAAATGGGTTGAATTTCTTCAATCTTTTAATTTCTCTTCAAAATACAAAGATGGTAAAAGTAACGTGGTGGCTGATGCACTTTCAAGGAGGTATGCTTTGATTTCAATTCTCGAAACTCGTTTACTTGGTTTTGAGACTTTGAAAGATTATTATAAAGAGGATATAGATTTTGGTGAGATATACTCTAACTGCGAAAATGGAGCATTTGGAAAGTACATAATGCAGGGTGGATTTTTGTTCAAGGAGAATCGGCTTTGCATCCCAAAGCATTCAATTCGTGAGCTACTAGTTCGTGAAGCTCATGGTGGGGGTTTGGCTGGTCACTTTGGCATCACAAAAACTCTAGAGATTTTAAAAGAACACTTTCATTGGCCAAAGATGTTAGGAGATGTGCAAAAGGTCATTAGCAAGTGTGTTACTTGTCATATGGCAAAGAGTTCTTTCAAGCCAGGAGCATATATTCCATTACCAACACCTAGTGGTCCTTGTATGGACGTGAGCATGGATTTTATTGTGGCTTTGCCCCGCACACAGCGAGGTAAGGATGCTATTATGGTTGTTGTTGATAGGTTTTCAAAGATGGCACACTTTGTAGCTTGTCACAAAACAGATGATGCTAGTAACGTTGCTGATTTGTACTTTCGTGAGATTGTACGCTTACATGGAGTCCCTAAAACTATTGTTTCCGATCGTGATTCAAAGTTTTTGAGTTATTTTTGGAATACATTATGGAGGAAATTGGGTACTAAGTTGCTGTTTAGTACTTCCCATCACCCTCAAACCGATGGGCAAACAGAGGTGACTAATAGAACTCTTGGTACTTTGCTACGTGGCTTGGTTAACAAAACTCAAAAGGATTGGGATTTGAAGTTAGCTCATGCCGAGTTTGCCTACAATCGATCCCCTACATATGCTACTAACCATTATCCTTTTGAAGTTGTTTATGGTGTGAATCCTTACTTACCATTGGACCTGATTGCTATGCCGAAGGAAGAATTAGTTCATCCAGATGCCGAGGCCAAACTCAAATCAATGTTGAAACTACATGAGCAAGTGCAAGCAAGAATTAAGGTTGTTAATGAAGCCTACAAGCAAAAGTCTAAAAATAAGAAGCCTAAGTTGTTCAACGAAGGTGATCTTGTATGGGTACATTTGCGAAAGGAGAGATTCCCAAGCAAGAGAAAGAATAAACTCATGCCTAGAGCTGATGGTCCCTTCAAGGTTATATCAAAAATCAATGACAATGCATACAAGATTGAGTTGCCAGGAGAATATGGAGTACATGCTACTTTCAATGTTGGAGATCTCTCACCATATTTGGATGATGATGGTATTCAAGAATTGAGGTCAATTCCTTTCAAAGAGGGAGGGGATGATGCGAAAATTGATCATGAAGAACTTGCAATCAACACACGTGACAATCACCAAGGAGTTAGTGGCGTGGGTTCCTTTGCTAGTCATCATCAAGGACTGAGCTTAATTACTTGGCTATTTTAAGTCATTTAATTATTACTTAGCTGTTTTTGTTTTAGTCATTTAATCACCAATAAATCAGCCATTTGGAATCCTATTCTGATCAGTTACAAAGGAGGAGTATTAAAGACAATTCAAGCCATTGGAAAAGGAGTTACATAGCTGATAGAATAATGTCATATTATTACTAGTTTAATTGCTTTTATGTTGCACTTTAAATAAGCCAATGTTTCGGCTATATATGCCATGTATGCTGATCATTTTTGAGAGATAGAATTCAGTTCAAGAACATAGAATTTGTGTCTACATTTTCGAAAGGTTATTTGCAAGCGTCGTCTTGAGAATAATCCGATTAGCTCAATTGGTGTTGAGTGCTAATCTCTTTGTTAAACTATTGGTGTAGTTTAACATTGCATATCCCTGGTTATTCCACTAACACAATTCGACAAACACTTCACACAATTCGACAAACACTTCACACAATTCGACTAACACTTCACAGAATTCGACCAACACTTCACAGAGTTCGACTAATATAGGTTGTACCTAGTACATTCGATATTGGTTGTTTGCTTCCGCTACCCTTAGGAATTAAAGCACTCTAATTCGTATCACCTATAGACCGTCACTTGCGTGTTTAGCTTTGACCTCCAACCTTGCAATTCCTAGTAATAATAGATCCCACAAAGTTATTGTAACATCCCCAATTTAGCTAATTTCATTTATTAAAATTAGCAAGAGGTCAAGATAATTAATTAGCATAATTGATTAAGTGAATTATGTTGTACTTGTGTGCTAAAATGTATTAGTACTTGAATTGTTGATTGATTGGTGAGCTAATTGGGATTTTAAGCGAAAACACTAGGATACGGGCATTTCCGTCTTTTCCACCCATTAATGAGTTTCAGCTAAACCATCTTTCACAAAACACAACTTTATGCAATATGTGATTATTGTATGAATTATTGATTAGTTATGGAATTAGAATTGAATTAAGTAGAGTTTAAGAGATAATTGGTAAGCTAGGGGTATTATGGTCATTTCACCTGAATAAATGAATTACCTTCAGCTGAACACCCTCACTCCAACACATTCAGTTTTCAGAAAAATGAAAGGAAAGAGAGCTTGAGAGGGAGAGAGGGAGCCCTAGGAAGGAGAGGGAAGAGAGGAGGCAAACCAAACTCAAATCTTTAATGCATGTCCAATATTTCTACACCATTCTTCTCCATTTCTTCTCCTCTACATTCTGACATAAACATCATCTTCAACACCCTTCTCCAACTAATTTCACCATTGTTGAACATTCAAGCTCCACTTGACCAAATATGGAGTTTTGAAGCTTGCATATGGAGAGTAGTAGAACCAAAATACTGAAGCTACATTGTTGATTGAGAACCAGTTTGAGGTGATCCAGTTGCTGGTTTCGAATTTAGAAGAGCTTGGGTTCGGTTTAGAGCTAAATTTCGTGGTTCTTGATGGTTGAGGTTGAAGATTCAAGTTCAACTGAAAATCTGCAAGAAACCCGTTTGAACCATCTTCGGTGTTTGCCCTATGTCTCTCTATACACAACTCATCTGAATGTGATTTTTGTTTATTCAGAAACTAGACACAAAATGCTTCAACATAGACACAAGAATCATTGGGTTTCATTAGGTATGGAGGGAGATATCGTGTCCACAAGTTTCGTTTCAAAATCCGTCACAGTTTTGACCCAGTCCCCTTATTTTCGTTATAACTCTCTCAACACTAGTTGAATCCGTTTGAAACCTTAACCCTCAGAAACTAGACAAAATTACCTACACATTAGGCACTGGTTTGGATAGTTTTGGTTAAGAATTGACTACGTTGTGCGCACTCCAAAACTGCTCCCAGATGCTGTCCAGAAATGGTTCGAATTGAAGCGAGAGTTCGAGTACAGGGCCGGGGATCGTTCGAGTGTTACTTTGTCGGTGCCTTCGTGCGAAATATCGATTGTTTGAGGATTCGACACTTCGGTGAGTTCTATACTCGCTTAGGGATATGTTTTCGAAAATATGTTTGCATGTTTCATAAATCGAGTTGTCCTGTTTCTGTCTCATCAAATTGCATAAAAACCGTATTTTGGAATTGTAAAATTTGGTGTTTTCGGATGAATGATTGAATGAGTGGTTGATATGAATTGTTTGATGATGTTTATGATGATTGTTGTTGCTGAACGATGTGTTGTTATGTTTGGGTATCGATCGGAATAAGTTTCGGAATCGATCGGAATGAGAATTTCACACGAAAACAGGATTTTTGGAAATGCTGATAAGTCAGCACGACCCGTGCTGATTTTAGCACGACTCGTGTTGATCTTTCTGTCCCAGATTTTAAAAATGCTGATAAGTCAGCACGACCCGTGCTAATCTTTCTGTCCCAGATTTTAAAATGTGTCCAAAGCCTTCCTAATTGATTCCAAACCTATTCTAATCCCTTCCCCAACCCTATGTATTGACAAATAAACCGTAATTCGCAT
This sequence comes from Astragalus membranaceus, assembly GCA_039519185.1. Taxonomy (NCBI): domain Eukaryota; kingdom Viridiplantae; phylum Streptophyta; class Magnoliopsida; order Fabales; family Fabaceae; genus Astragalus; species Astragalus membranaceus. The sequence goes on along the minus strand of CM076851.1, from coordinate 141,760,849 downwards.
AAATAAGCGTAGGTATGAATGAGATATTGAAAATTGTCCAAGTATGTTAAATGTACGATAACCGATTAGGGTTACGAGTGAGAAAACATAAGTATATGTTAATATAATGGACTAAAGGTCCATTGAGGTTTTGGTAACCACCAAGATGACTTGATATTGTATCAAGGTATGTTAAATAATGATATGATAAATAATTACTTGATTTTATTCAAGGTATGATAATGAACTACTTGATGAAAGGATCAAGGTATGATAAAGGGGTGACGACCTCTATGATAGTACACTAGGGGAGGGAAGTCATGAGCCCATAACCTAGGCCCCTTCTATGTTTGCCCACTGATGAAAGGATTAGTGGATTCAGGTTCACCGAAAGCCAAAGAAATAACCGGATAAGGTAGGCTTGAGGTGTTGTGCTAAGCTAAAGAAAAGAATAAGACATGAATCATAGTCGCTTATTAGGGCTACGGGTAAGAAGAAAATGTATGTCCACATGGTCACTTATTAGGGCCATGATGTTCAAGTAAAAGCATAATGAACCGCTAGAGTTACTAAGGGGTCTCGATAGGACTCACTGATATAATGTTTATCTCACCCTTTATTATTGTGGTTTTTACAGAGAAACATGGAAAGGCAAAGGCGAAGAAGCACGGCTAGACGGTGTGCTTTATGGAGCTGTTATTGAAGAATTAGTTTTATGACTATGTCATTTCCCCTTTGTTATCTTTGTAGTTCCGATTGTATAACTATTATTCGCTAACAGTTGTAAATCGTTTCCGCTACTTATGGTTTGGATATTGAACACCAGGTTGTATAAGTTTTAAGTCATAAGACTTAAGTACTTTATGTTAAGTTAATGAGGTTCATGGAACCGTATGATAATTACTTATCGAAGTTTTTAGTTGTGTTCAACATTCCAGGCATACAAGTTAACTCTGATACATGCCATGTTGTGCATTTTGGTATTTCTACCAGTTAGAAATACTGGGGTGTTATAGTTATATATATTAGCTTTGACCTCCAACCTTGCATGTCTACGTAACATGAATTCTCATTGCAAGCAAAAAGAAGAATAAGCAATAGTTGACTTAGATGGGATTCCACATTGCAAGTTCCTCATTGAAAACTTCATATGCATCAGAAGTAATATAAAGCATCAATTATCTAAATCTATATGAGTTTTAAACATCCAAGCAAAGCATTAATAGAAGAGTCAAGACAAAAGATGTACACGTATATGGCTTTAAAATTGCATCATAGAACTCTCTGTAGGAGGATGATTTGATTAAATTCCTTTGATTGAAAGATACTTTTCTGTTATTAATAAAAGAGAATAACTAACAACCATAAATTAGACATTACAAATGACAATAGAAGCAAAATAAGCAAAAGTAAGCTATCCTATCTAATCAAAAACTCCTCCAACAATCCAACAGACCTTCATCATCTCCTATAGATGAGCTTTGAATGCTTCCCACAAAATTAAGCTATCATCAGGCTTGGATATGTTTTTTTTTTCAGTGTTACAAATTGCATCATGACCTAATGAACTAATAAGTGGAAACTGATATAGCCAATAATTATAAGTGCCTATCAAAATGATTCATAATAAATACAAATCGATAAGCGTGTAGTTTTTTCACACGTAAACATATATTAGCCAAAAGGTAGTTGTATATTACTTATATTATATTACTTTTAGAATGAATCAATCATTAGCATTTTTATTAAAAACTATACCAAGTCAAAGTCAACTAAAACAACAACACTTATCATTAACCAAATCACTGCAAAATCCATATAACTATAAAGACAATAAACTGAGTAAAGACATCAAGCTCTAAGTTTAAAAAAAAACTTCATCAAGGAATTGATAAGTTTTGACTTGCATGTAAGAAAGTGAAAGAAATAATTAAAACAAATAATTAAGTAGGAAAATTCTAGATGTAAAATATGTACTGACCAGGTTTGAGGGTGCAGGTGAAGCAGCTGAGGTTTCATTTGATGAGGCATTGTGCTACAACAGACAGAAAACTACAAACATTTAGCAACCAACGGACGCAATATTACATATTAGCAATCTCTAACTCTCTAAGTACACCCAATCCCAACGTTTCTCTTAAACAAAGTGACAGGAACAATTTCTTTTCAAATTCATCCATTATCCCCTCCACACATATATCTCAATAAAGCAGTAGTAATTGGCAACTCTCACGTTAAGAGTCTCGAACTTTCTTGGCATCAGAAAAAAATGAGGGAAGGTTGAAATAGAGTGCAGCTTTTTTTCTCTCCAACCCCCCACACACACATCAAACCCATGAAGGAAAGCCAAAAAATGATCTAATGTCAATGATCAATTTACAGAGCAAACAACATGAACCAACAAATACAATAAGCATCTAATAACATCATAAGCTTTAGTCATCAACAAAGAGATAAATTTCCAGTTAATCAAAAAAGACAGCTTACAAAGTAGATAGTAGATACCTTATTAATGCTTTGCACACTTCCACAACTTCTCTATGCGCCGTTTAGATGGTTTGCGCGATTCCGCAATTACAACATGCGTCGTGACGCTGCAAAAACATGTCAAAACCCCACAATCAACACAGAAATAAAGGCAACCACATTAATGATTTGCAAATCAATAAATCAAATGAACAATAACAATTCTAGATAACACAAACTTAAATTACTAAAATCCCTAACTAAAATGTGTTAGTCTTTTAGTTCATTAAAAAGATTTTAAAAAAATGAGAAAGAGAAAAATTAAAAGTTGTTTGCAAGCATTTAAATTGTCTAATATCATTAAGGCATTTCATCAAACATAACATGTGCAGAATCCTCTCCAATCACCTTTCCCTACTTTCTGCAATCCAACCAAGAAAAACTTGTGCTCTTCCTCCGTCCATGGAATCCCTGATCCATTCAATCATTCAATATTTATTCTCAGTGCGAAATCAATAATCATGTTCAGATTGCAATTAATTGAATGACATCGCGTTAATTAAATTAAATAAGAGAATTTGTTACTGCTATTTAATTTTGTGATTAATTAAAAGAAAAACAAAAATCGACAACCGATTGGAGAAATTGATCTTACCTCGCTTGCACTCGGGCCACGGTGCTTGCCGGAGTTCATAGGAACGACGTCGACAACAGAGGCGTAACCGGTGTCGAGAACGTTTTTGTTGTTGTTGTTGTTGTTGTCTTCAGGATGTTCGTATTGTGAGAGATTGTTCATACTCACGCTCTTCCTTATGGAATCAACCAGGACTCTAACTCCGAACAACATGATCTCACCGGATAACGAAATCACGTAACGCGTAACGAAATCACGAGACAATGTTGCAGGAACATTCATTACGCAAACGTATTCAACAGCTGCGCAATGTATGTAACATCGATTTCAGTCTGCAAATGTTTATGAAAATCGTATATGGTTGGATCCACTTTTTTTTTTCACACCCCAGATTATAAAATGTTGGATCCACAAATTCAGCATTGTCTTCATTGATGATTGCTGATTTTTACGTATCAAAATAAGATGGAGTCGCACATTGACTTTGAGCCGCAAATTTACGCAATCTGAGCCGTCCATTCGTATAGCTATATTTGGAGCCGCAATATGAATTAATCTGAGCCGTACATGGTTAATTTATTTCGCACCATTATATTATTTCTATACTTGGAGCCGCAATTTTACAAAATCTGGGCCGTCATTATCATCTCACGGCATGCATTTTTCCACATTATTTGAGCTGCAATTTTAAGCAATCTGCGTCGTCCATATTGCGAGATGATGTTGTTTTTTTTCTTCGGTCGTTCAGATTGGACGAAAGTGTGAGGTGGCTGCCACCTATTTTTTTAGTGAATTGCGTGGAATAAACAGGTAATGCGCGTGGCGCCTATGTGGACGGATGAGATGGACCATTCGTGAATTTATATAATTATGATTATGATATTATATGATTATGATATAGAGTAGGGTTAGTGGACACTATATGCCAAACTTAACATTCTACACTTTTAAGAAATGAAAACTTTAAGTGTTCTTTTTTGTCACACTCCCATACTCCCATTCCCACACCCCCCTCCCTCTTCACCTTCCCATTCACATTCACTCCCACTCATTTCTCTCGCTCTCTCGCTCTCCTCCTTCCTCTATCGCACCTTCTACTTAACCACGACTTAACCACGGTGAGTCTCCTTCCTCCATTGTTCTGCACTTTTTTTCCTGTATTATGGTATCATGCCTTAAATATTAGATTTTTAATACAGTGCATGTTTTTTTAAGTTTTTTGAAACAACACGTACGATATTAAGATTCAGTACCACTTCAGTATTAAGATGCAGTACTTGTAATGTGTCAAATATTATAGCACACTGTATCAAAATGCCATACTAGTTACTAGTTCGGTATTAAGATGGAGTACAAGTTTGATATTAAGATGCAATACTTGTAATGTATCACATATTATAACGCACAGTATCAAGATACAATATTACCGATCCTAGTAGGGGGTGTGGCATATTCAAACGCAAAAGAGACGGAAAAGTTTTTTTAATTTAGGGGTATTTTATACTTTTTACCGATTTGAGGGGGTGTGAGAGTAGTAAGGGGTGTGTGGGATAAAGAATATGCTGAGGAAGAATTTAGTTGATATGTTGATAATGGGCTATTAACTTTCTTTTACTGAATGAATGGGCTGTTAGCAGTGAAAGGAGGAGTTAATTAAGTTAGAAGAATTAAGTGAATATTTATGTCCGTGTAATTGGCTTTGTCGCCTTGTTTTTCTTGGGGTACTCTTTTTTCTCTTTGGGTTTATTTCTCATGAGGTTTTGTCTCAAGGAGGTTTTTAACGTGACCCCAAATTAATTGTATGGGTTGGAGTACCATTGTACTCCCGTAAATACAATATCATATTTATAAAAAAAAGGTGAATATTTCTGTCTTAGGCATAATTGTTGGAGTTCATAATCCTCCTCAATCTCATCGAAAGTTGATTTTTAGTTACTATTTTATCATACAAGAATATTAATTGAATAGTTGGGTGACAATTGACAATTATATAAATAAATCATTTATAATTTAAGTCTTTGAAAAGTTATAATCTTCTAGAGGATATATATATTTCGTTGGGTACAAGGATATACGGCTGTCAAAAAAATACAAGGATATGCTTTTATTCTCTTAATTGACTGAATAAAAAAAACAATATACAATCATAAATAATAGAAAAACAAGTCATAGTTTATGATCGAGCAAGTTTGGAATTTGGATCCCCTCCTTCCAACTTTCCATGCATCCCCTCCATTCTCTCTATCTCTCTCTCTCTCTCTCTAGAGAGATAGAGAAGATGAATGGAGATGTAGGAAGAGTGGAAGGAGATAATCCAAAGTTGCGAATTTATGGTCATTTATTGTTTTTGTGGGCCAACACCTTGTTTGAGGTAATGTAGGGTGGGTCAACTTGCTAACCTGCCAAGAGAGGGCCTAAATCCACTTCATCAATGCGAGACGCGAAGGGGGGGGGGGTGCTTAGTATGGTTCAAACTCAAACATGGGGCAATGCGAGTTGGGGTTCACCTGAGCCATTTTGTCATCCTTAATTATAGGCTCTGTTTCGCAAAGCCAACTCGCTGCCTTATATCAGATAGGGTTTTTTTTTTGTACCCCCATCATCTCCCTATCTACCCCCACATAAAAGTGAAACCCGAAAATACCTCTGCCCAATTTTCAATTCGCTCGAATTTACCTCCATTTGAGGTAAATCCGCTTTGTTATTTTTAAAGTCGGATTTACCTCAGATGGGGGTGCCCAATAGGTAAATCCGATTTCAAAAATAACAAAGCGGATTTACCTTCAGCTAAGGTAAATCCGCTTTGTTATTTTGGAAATCGGATTTACCTAGTGGGTACATAAATCCGATTTCCCTAAAAAAAGAGAAAATCGGATTTATCCCACCTAAGGTAAATCCGATTTCCCTAAAAAAATAAAATCGGATTTATCCCACCTAAGGTAAATCCGATTTTGTTATTAAAAAAAATTGTTTTTTATTTAATTTTTTAAAAAAGGTTATAAAATGCTACTAAAAATCCGTTAAACAGCCAAAACTAATCCAAAATTTATAAAACACCACTAAAAATCTAATAAAACCAAAATAAAGTTATGCAAATTTTTTCAGATTTTTTGGAGATTATGAAAAATTTAAAAAATTAATAAAAAATAGTAATCGATGGAATTTGGGATTTTGAGGTCCCCTATCCTGAAAGAAGACACTTCTTGAGGAGTATTGATCCTTGATATTTTTCGGATTTAAAGAATGTGGTTTCATTACAATTTGAGTAGGTTGCCCGAAAACTGATTTTTTAGCCTAAATTATTCTCCCGACGTACAATATCGCCACGTGTTAACGAACTACACACTAAACAGAACCAAAAGACGGTCGAAATTTGTTTCTAAAATTTTAACTGATTTATTTATTTATTAATTAGGTTAACAAAGCGGATTTACCCCCACATAAGGTAAATCCGCTTTGGTTATTTTTAAAAGCAGGATTTACCTTATATGATGGGGTAGATCCGCTTTTAAAAATAACAAATCGGATTTACCCCCACTTAAGGTAAATCCGATTTGTTATTTTTAAAAGCGGATCTACTCCATCTTAAATAAATCCGATTTAAATTTTTTAAAATTTTTAGTGGAAATCAGATTTACCTAAATCCGATTTCCAAAAAAAAAAATTGAAATCAGGATACGTTCGAGATTTTTAAATTTTGTTAAGGGCAATTGCGTCTTTTCGCAGGGTCGATGGGGGTAGCTAGGGAGATGATGGGGGTACAAAAAAAAAACCCTATCAGATAAGCTCATTGCACGTGTTAGACATGACTAGCTTATAGCATTTTTTCACTAACTTATAGCGTTTTTTGAAACACTACTTGAATCGGCTTATAGTGTTTAAGTTTCAGCTTATAGTGTTTAAGTTTTTTCTTCTATATTTACCTTATAACATTTTTTTACTAACTTATAGCGTTTTTTTTGAAACACTACTTCAGCTTATAGTGTTTCATTTTTTCTTCTATATTTAACTTATTATTTTAATTAAATTCCTCATTGACTTTCTATTAAATGAATATTCTTTCTCATTTTTAATAATGATTACAAATGTCTGTTTATGTCATTTTATATTTATAAGCTAATTTAACTATTAATTTTACCAAACACTTTAAATTCAATCCGGTAGTTCATGAAGCTATCCTCTCTTTATTTATCTTTGCCAAATAGTGCACAAGTTATGCAAAGAGTTTATTTATTTATTTAGAAGCACCCCTTAAGAAATGAAAAAGCTTCGTTGTTGTCGTTTGAAAAGCATTCTGCATCGATAAGTATCCGGAACGGGAACTATCCGTGCATATTCGGAAGTCCTATTCCGAAGTCTAGAAGCTTTGAATTGGATATTACGAATGAACAGAGGATGAGAAAATGAAACAGTGGAAGAAGAGATAGAAAGAATTTATAATTGTAGAGCAGGCCCGCCATTATTGAATCTTTCTTTCTTTTGACCATTTGACTTCAAATTCACCTATCTTCTTCTTCTTCCCTTCATAACAAACTCCTCCAAACAGTTCCACCATAAATAAATAAATAAATAATCATCACCGTGAATGAACTTTTTCTTTTGCCTCTCTTTCTCTCAATTCAACTCAACGCAAGAAAGAAATGGAGCTTCATTCCCAGGATGCCATCGCTCAGTTGCAGGGTTTCATCGACGAAGGTCCGTCTTCCCCCTTTCTTCTCCCTCTTTTCTTTCCTTTCATTCTTCTCCGCTTTTCTCACTTCTTTCCCGTTTCTTCCTCTTCTTCTTTTCAATTTCCAATTATCACAGTTGACGACCCATTGCGAACAACTTTTCAGGTTAGCAGCAACCATAACCTTCTTCTACTTTTTCTTTTACCATTTCAGGAACCTTCTCAAAAACGGATTCTTTTATGTTTCACGCTTTTACTTCATTTATGATGCAGTATGCTTAAAAGAAATAACTATACTTCCTATTTCTAAGAAATACTGAAATTTAATAATTGTACGTTTTCGATTACTTTTTTGCATTCTGAGTCTCTGTATAATTGATAACTTTTTTCCTCTCCTTTGGGATTTAATTACATTAATCCACAGAATGTTCATCAAGGAAATATCACTGGAGCCTTGATTCGGTTTCTAAAAGCAAGGGACTGGGATCCTTCTAAGGCCTATAAAATGGTAAGCGTCCTTTTATTGAATGTTTTGCTTCAAACTATGTTCTTCGAGAACATATCTGATATAACATAAATTATGTCTGTGTTGTGTTTCAGTTGGTTGATAGTTTGAACTGGAGAGTACAAAATGAGATTGACAATATATTATCTGTAAGTTTTTATTTTGCTGATCCTTTGCATCATTTCTTTATCAATTCATACTGTAAAAATAATGGCAACATAGTATCATGTATCTTATTAGTACATTAGCAGTCAATTTTGAAGCTGGTTATTGATTACATCACATATGTTTGTATGGTGATTCATTTTTCAGAAACCAATTGTTCCTCCTGATTTATACAGAGCAATACGCGATTCACAACTAATTGGATTGTCAGGGTACACAAGAGAGGTGCTCATTCTCAAACATAATTTTTCTGTCATTCTATCTCATCTTAATTTTGCCATAATGGAACAGTTTGCTTGTCATAAAAGTTCAATTATGGCATTATGTGCATGTACAGTTTTTGTTTTTGTTAATTATAATGATATGACTTAGTTGGTTTATGCTTTATACCCTTCATTTTTTTATTTCTTTGTTGTGAATCTTATTCTGCCTTCCTTTTCAGGGTCTTCCTGTCTTTGCAATTGGTGCTGGGCTTAGCACATTTGACAAAGCATCAGTAAGTTTAATCATTAGAAAAAGGAAAATGGATTTGGCTTTTTTGGAGCACTATCTATTACTTTATCTTAAAGCCTTGTGGTCTAAAATCTTCTGGCATTATTTTGTGTTTGTATGATTCCAGGTCCATTATTATGTGCAGTCTCACATTCAAATCAATGAATATCGTGATCGTGTAATCTTGGTGAGTATTAGTATTTAGATTCTTCATATCCAGTTAGTTGAGCTTTTTGTCATCTTCTTTTGACCCATAATATGGTTGTAGCCTTCTGCAACAAAGAAGCTTGGACGGCCTATTAACACTTGTGTAAAGGTTTTAGACATGACTGGTCTGAAGCTGTCGGCCTTGAATAAGATTAAGGTATCATTTACTTCACACTGCTACTTGATCCAACAGCACCGGCATACCGTTATTAACTGTGAATTGAATGGATTAAGAATGTATTCTTGAATAGTATGGTTGTAAGAGTTGGTATGTTGAACAATTGTGGCATGTGAGAGCATGTTGAAAATATCATTAACAGACCAGGATCAATAAACTGCATCGCATCAAATAGAAGAACTAAACACAAATTTACTCCAAGATTTAGAGTTTTAGGTCAAATTTTACTGTTAATGCTTCCTGAAAATTGCATAAAGCAGAATATGTTCAATGTTTTCCTACTTTATTTATATATATATATATATATATATATAGGGGTGTATCAAGTGAGAGGAGATTTAATATGAGAGGGTGAGAGGAGTGAATTTGGACCGGATAACAATACATGGGTGGTTGTGATTAAATGGTGGGTAGTTATCGCGTTGACTTTTTGTTTTAATCTCAACCGCTAAATATTTAATCTATGGCCATGATTGCTTCATCTCACCCTCTCATTATAAAACTCCTCTCATAATATACGCTCCCTATATATATGTGTGTGTGTCTTATATATAATCGACTTGTTCATATTGATGCAGTTATTAACTATTATATCATCCATTGATGATCTGAACTATCCCGAGAAGACACATACTTATTTCATAGTAAATGCCCCATACGTATTTTCTGCTTGTTGGAAGGTGAGATATTATTTTACAAAGTAAGAGATTATTCCTTATGGCTTGGTTTCCTGCATGATATTTTTATTTAATGTAGCAGTTGAATTTCCATTGAGGCCTCAGCATTATGTTAAACTCTCAGCAATAGCAGGTTGTGAAGCCACTTTTACAAGAGAGGACAAGAAGAAAAGTGCAGGTCTTACCAGGATGTGGACGAGATGAGCTGTTGAATGTAAGTTTATTGTTTTGTATTCTTCCCTTGTTCTTTGAGCAAGTTTATCGGAGTATAAGCTGTCAATAGTTGAGATATGAAGAGCATAGGTATTCCTTTAAAGATAGGAGGGAAATTCATAAGTAGAGGGTAGGTATTCCTTTTAAAGATAATAATTAAGAATGCAATAGAGACAAATCATATTAGCAAAACAGAGCCAGACATTCCTACTGTATACCAGACAAAATGTCACTCTACAAAAAGCTATTAGCAGAACAGCAGAGGTGTCAAGTAGACATTTGTAGCCTCAGATAAAAGAGTGTCACCGTGAACTAATCTTTGAAATTCTGGTATTTCTTTCAACCATGTGTGCATGCACATGCACTTAATATTGCATTTACTGTACATTGGAATAAAGCCCTACCCTCCTTACACTCCATAGAGCCTTTGAAATTAATTGTTGAAAAAAATTTCAAACTTTCTAGACGGGTTTATCAGTTACTGAAAACACCAACAGCAGTTAAATATGTTGAAATGACATTATTACTTGTTCCAGAATGGAATAGTGTGTAACAGATACGTTAAATTGCATTGATTTGAAATTATTTTGACTCCTACAAAAATATCTTAACATCAATGTATAAAATGTTTTCAATTGAAAATATCAGCCATTTTATCATCATTACACTTATTTATTTTATTCCTTTTAGAATGCACGCGGTAGCTCTTTTAAAACACTGAAGGCCTATCCTATGTTATATAGTGTCTATTTTTATGTTTTCTAATTGAATTTTAACATATTAAATTTGGTGTGTAGCTCATGGATTACACATCTCTGCCACATTTCTGTCGAAAGGAAGGCTCTGGATCATCCAGACGCTCAGAAGGTGGGAGTGAAAATTGTTATTCCTTGGATCATTCCTTCCATCAGCAGCTCTACAACTACATCAAACAGCAAGCCAGACTCGGTGGAGCTGTTAAACCCATCAAGCAGGGATCGTTTCATGTAGATTTTCCAGAACCTCCGGATGAGGATGCAGGGATCATCAAGAGTATAGAGTCGGAGTTACACAAGTTTGAGAACGGCAATGGCAACTAATACTTTTTCTTCTAGGATTTTCAATTCAGAATCGAGACCACGAAATCAACGGTCTTTGCCAGAGTACTACCAATGTAGAAGGGCTGCTCATCCAAATTACTTCCATCGGGATGCAGCAGAATTAGCTACCTTTGTTTATATAGCGAGAAATTCAGGGGTAGTCAGTGTATTGTGAATCCCAGCTTTGCCAGGTTCCACAAAGCAGGACAGAAATGTCAAATATAACATTTCATTATCGTGATTCACAGCGTTTTTGCATTTTTTATGTTAACATTGTACTTGGAAATAAGGGGTATGATGAATATGATACTTCTATCTTGCTATTCAAAAATAATGTTGTGTCCTGGCAATAGAAATTGATGATGACTTGTTATTTAATTATTTAATATAATAAAAGTCTCTCGGTTCTTCCCATTCACTTAGTTTCCGTGCTAAAATTTTGTCTTCACTTTATTTTGTCTTAGTAACTGTAACTTATGATAACTGATAATCACTTCAATGCCTGAACCTATGGAATCACGTTACTTGAAACTTCCTGTGATAGTGGTTTTACATGTGTGTTGTGTTACAAAATCAATTGGCAGTGCATGAGTCGTTGCTTTCAGAAAGCAGTTACCATGCATAATAAGCAGAAGTTGACCGTAGTCAAGTCAATTTGAACAGCGTAAGGTAAACAACGTATGTTTTATTTCCAGCAAGTTAACCTTCTTTAGTTTGTGTGATTGTACATAATGTGTCGTTACGAATAGCTAGCTACATCTTATGTTTTTCACTGGAATATACAAGAGCCAAAAACTTATCTATTAAGGGGCCTAGGAACAAGAAAAAAAACCAGCATGTTAACAATGAGAAATTGCATTTGCACAAGTCTGTTTTGATTCATTTTTTGCTTAATGATAGACGGAAACATTAACATGATCTCCAAGCGTATGGAAGAAATAAGTGATCGTCCAGTGCAAGGAGTCTTCTTCCAAGATAAGGGAAGAAAGCCAACACAAGAACCAAATTGTTTCCTTTCCCATTTGGCTGTTGCATCTCTAAGAACACTGATTTCTCTTCTAGATGCTCAATCAAATTGATATTGAAGAATTATCAGAATCTGATATCTGGGAAGATGCATCAGTTTGTTGATGATACCTTCTCAGTTCATGCTCAATTGCCATCTTTGCAGAATCTGCCATGTCTGCATACCACAAAGCTGTCTCCATTGCAGCCTTTGTTTCCTCAATAGCTTTCAGATTGGCTTCCACCTTTCTGTCCAGCTCATGTTTTCTTGTGTAGATTGCTTGAAGCTCAGCCATGACAGCTGCAACTTTCTTTTCTGCCAAGTCTTGACATTCCTTGACTTTTCCATTCAGTGACTCAAATTCTTCATTTGACATTTTGATCTTACCACTGAATTTTGAATTCAAGACTCTACTCTGCACGTCGTTCAAAATCTTTATCTCCTTAAGGGCTTTTTGTTCTGCTGCTTTTGCTTCTTTAGCCTCTTTCAGAACAAGCTCTAGTTTTTTTTCTGCTTCTTCTGCCACTGCTCGAGATTTTTCAGCTTCTTGCTTTAGTTCTTGAGCTTTTCTGCTTATCTCTTCTGCTTCTCTTCTTGCATCTTCTGTCTCCAATTGTAGCTTTTGGATCTTACCAGTCTGCACATAAAAGATATTAGCTTCAAGATCGTCCACAGTACCCGGCTTAGGGCTTTTCTCTTCAATGTTCTCTTGCAGCTCGCCGGTGAGGCTAGCAGCAAGAGCTTCCGCTGCATTTTTCTTCTCCTTCAGTTCATCTTTCTCCTTCTTCACATGTTTCAATTCCGTCCTAAGAGAAAACACTAGTTTTTTAAGAGAGGTTTCTTCTGCAGCAACGTCTTGCAGTGTCTTTGTGGCTTCTTTAAGTTCCGATGTTAGAAGTCTTACAGAATCCATCTTAGAAGCATGGAGCTTTTTCATCTGCTCTTGAAGTGCGTCAATCTCAGCACTTGTTTCGGCAAGTTTGGCGTCTAGACTTTTGATTATTTCTGGATCATATTCATTCTTTAAGGATTCCAGCTTTTTCTGTACTTCTTCTTTGGCAGTTTTATAAAAACTAAGTATGGTTTCATTTTCTGCCCCTTCTTCTTGGGATTCTGCAAGCTTCAATTGTTCAATTGATGCTTTCATGTTTGCAATTTCCTCCGAGAGCTCACCAATCCTTTCGGAGTTTAACTTTGCAGAACGCTGAGCTTCTCCAGTTGCCTGGAATGCTGTCAACTTTGCTTCCAAAACTGCATCAAAATCCTGCCTGATTTTGGTGAGTTCTTGCTTGGAAGAATCTAGTTCTGTAACAGTAGTTGTGTACTCTTTTCTTGCAATTTTTACTTCCTGTTTCCAAGCTTCATATCCTATAGCTTTTAGGGAAAGTGTCTTTTCAAATTGTTTGCCATGATTCTTTACTGCTTCGGCCGCTTCCATTGCTGATTGCTTGGATTCTCTCACATTGTTTAGCCTGCTTGTCAAATTCTGAAGGGTCTCCTTGGCCTTCTCAAGGTCAGAAAGTGCTCTGGCTTTCGTGGCGGCAGCACCGTCCACCTGTTTCTTTAACTTGTTCAATTCCTTTTGTGCCAAGATAAGTTGCGTCTCTTTTTCAAATACATTCTGCAAATAATGAAAGAAGCATCAAAATCTTCAATATGAAAAGTAAAAACATCCTCAAAATGTGTGTGCCAAGAGGGCTCTTTCATATTGCTTCTATGTTAAATTGCCTAGCATGCCATTAGGTATTGTGTGAAACCTTTATTTTTTGAAAAAACTGAAAAGTTAATTAAATTTGATGTATACATACCTCTGATGATCTTCTCTTGACAGCATATCTGTCCTTGGGAGCGGCTACTTCTCCAAATAAACTAACTGCAGCTTTGACAGATTGGAATGGCGCCCTTGTGTCAATCTCTCCAACCTCTCCCCTTGGAGAACCCAACTTTGTGAGGCTTTTCATTCTCTTTGCTCTAACTTAGGAACTGTATGTGCAACAAGAGTATTTTATTGATTAGACTGAAGACAATGTAAACAAAACTGCATAACCAAATATTTAGTATGATTATACCTCATTATCCATTTTCATAATTCGAAGGCATATATCCTAAAGAACTAATTGATTTTATCTCATTACTTTAAAATGAACACAATGAACATTGAACATATATATTGTGTGTGCATCTGTGTTTGGAAATGATTGCGAAACATTCATCTTAGGTTTTAATGTTATGTAACAAGAATGGTGAGGGAAGCAATATAATATAATGTTCTTACGTGAAAGAAAGAAAGAAAGAAAGATGAAGGGTGAAGAGTCCCTCTTTAGAATGAATGAATTTCTAAAGTAAAAGGGTGTTGGAACTCGAAAGAACCCTAAGGAAAACGTAGGTTCTTTGAGTCCAACTTTACATTTGAAAGCTCTGGGGCCCTTTGAAAAGGAGATCTCCAGATTATGGTTGGTTAAATCTGGTAGGATGTAGAATTAGTTATGCTATTTTAGATTAAGGGACAGAGAGGTTTGTGGATGTGCTGACAGTATATACCAACCAAACAGCCTGGTCAAATATCAAAAATGACCTTTTATCCGGGTGTAACATTAAGGTATTTGCGAACAATAAGGAAAATTCAAGTATGCCACGTTGGACATTCTATTACATGATCAAAATGTAATTTCAACCAAGGGTCTTTAATATGGTGCAGCTCAAACCCTCATGTTTAGATGTTGGCACTCTTCTTGCATTGCATTGATATAGTGTGACTTTAGGATTATGATACATCAAATTTTATCTGTTCTTAAAACAGCATAGTCATTACCGTTTGATCTTTTTTTTTTTTTACCAACATTACCGTTTGATCTTTAAATTGTATTAGTAACTAGTATTAGCTAATCCTTTTGGTGTTAATATAACCACCAAAGAAATTGGAGAGATTCTTATCCAATCCAAATAAAAACAGCCTTATACATTTGGTTAATTAGGCACGAAGATGTGAGTTTCCTTTTAACGGATTTATGGCATGTGGGGTGGGTGCAATATACATACATTTTTTTTTTTTTGGCTTAATTACAGTTTTGGTCCCCCTGTTTTCACCAATTCACGATTTTGGTCTCCCAAGTTTTAATTTGACGATTTTGGTCCCCCTATTTTCCAATTTGAAAAATCATAGTCCCCCTCTTAAATAAGTCAAAATTGAAACTCAATTTTGACTTATTATCCTACATGGCTGTCTACGTGGCACCCACCCCACCCCACCCCCAGCCACCCACCCCCCCTCCAATGTTCCTCTCCCCCACCGTGAACCCCCCTCCACTGTTCCTCTTCCCCACCGTGAACCCCCCTCCACTGTTCCTCTTCCCCACCGTGAACCCCCCCTCCACTGTTCCTCTTCCCCTCCCACCCCCTCCACTGTTCCTCTTCCCCTCCCCCCTCCCACCCCCACCTCCGTGAACCCCCCCCCCCCACAACCACACCCTCTCTCTCTCCTTCGCATCTCACCCCCCCCCCCCCCACCGATCCTCCCTCGCTCACTGTCGCTCTCCTTCCTCTCTCAATCATCGTCGCTCTCCCTCCTCTCTCAATCACTGATCCCCCTTTCCCTCTCACCACCGTCCCTCTCTGGTTTGCATCTCCCCCTCTCTGGTTCGCTCGTCGCTCTCCCTCTCTCGTCGTTCTCTCGCTCGTCGCTCTCCCTCTCTCGCCGTTCTCTCGCTCGTCGCAGAGGAGGTGGGAGGGGTTCGCGGAGGTCACAGTCGGAGGGAAAGGAAAACGAGGTGGGTGAGAGAGAAAGGAGAGAGAGAGACTGGCGGTGAGAGAGAAAGGAGAGAGAGAGATTGTGAGGTGGGTGGTGCGAAGGGGGTGGGGGTGGGAGGATCACGAGGAAGAAGAAGGATCACGAGGGGGGTGGGGTGGGTGGGTGGGGGGTGTGCCTACGTGGCAGTCTACGTGGACTGCCACGTAGGATGAGTCAGTCAAAATTGAGTCTTAATTTTGACTAAATTAAGAGGGGGATCAAATTCGCCAAATTGGGAAAATAAGGGGACCAAAATCGTCAAATTAAAACTTGGGGGACCAAAATCGTGAATTGGTGAAAATAGGGGGACCAAAACTGTCATTAAGCCTTTTTTTTAAGGGGTGGCCATGACTACCTCATTAATTAACGTGAGAGGAGTCACCCTTCTACCCTGTGGCGAACCAAAGACCTTAGAGTTGGGGGTGAAAAAAAATTAACCATCAAGATTTATAGTTCACAATATCATTGAATTTTTTGGTAAATATCCTCACGCGATTCACTAAAAATTAAGAAGCAGAATTATTTAACCTCAAATTTATTTAAGAGTAAATCATCAATTTAATCTCTAATCTCGTCTCCTATTTAACCTCTAAAGTATATTAAAATAGTAAGTAGACCTTAAAGTTTGAGACATCGGTCAAATTAGTCCCTTATAGAGACTTATGTGGCAATAGAGACTAGTTTGACAAGTATCATAAACTTTGGGGACGATTTAGTATTTTCATATACAATATGGATCAAGTAAAAAAGTGTTTGTAAGTCCCTTAAGAATTTGGTCTTTATTCAAGTGGAAAAAAGTTGTGAGATCTAGATGCAAAATTTAAAACTCAACCAGGTCATAACAAAAATTATATAAGAAAATTGTGAAGATTTTTATTTTTGAGGGCGTCGAAGTGAATCCTTCAAAGTCATATACGACCGCTAGGTCATTTGCATCCTTGTGTCTAGGGGTGCACAAAATGTCCATGGTTACAAAACCAATCCATAACCATTAAATATCCAGTTTATATAATCGGTCCCATAACCAAATTAGTATAACTGCTTATTATTTTGCAAACCGGTTATGTAACCGGTTATATCCATAACCATATTTTATAACCGGATTTTGGATTTTTAACCGGATTTTGGATTTTTAACCGAATTTTGATTTTTTAACCGGATTTTGGATATCCATTTTTTGATTTTAAAACCGGTTTTCTTAATACCGGTTTCTGCATTTCAAAACCCATTTTTTACCTTTCCAAAAAGGTTTTTAGCCTCTATATATCCATAATTCCATCATCAAACATAAACCTTTTCAATCATATGAAATATCACATAATCCCTAAATGTCAAAGAGATTCAATTAATGTCTGTGTGACATTATTCCTTATACAATCTGTGACCTCAACCATGACCCAGTATTTGATAACAATACCACTTTCCCATTAATCTTCAGCAAGAGTGACATGTGTTGAACTACCACCTTCATCTATGTTTTGGGAAAATATTTCTGCATAAACCGTAATAAATACTAGTTTATATCAACATATGAAATAAAACAAAGGACAAACAGACTCAAATAAAACAAACAGACTCAAATAAAACAAACAGACTCAATTATATGTTGCTAATCATCCATTTCTCAAACAAAATACTACCATAAAATCAGAGGCACTATATATCAATTAATTTATCTTACCTTGCTCCAATTTCTCAATCTCTTCAATATCCTCTTGTGAAGGCAATAATGGTACACGTCCTCCATTTAGCCAATCTGCCGTACAAATAAGTGCTTCCACTGAATGGGCTGTTAGGCTAGTGCGATACTCATCAACCACCCGTCCTCCAAGAAATTGAGTTGGTAATAAATCGCCTTGGGACTCCCCCACCCCACCACTATATGCATCATATATGTCCTTCAAAAAAGATTCTAAATTTGTCTTCAACTCACTAGCCTGAAGTGCATCAAAATTTCCATCGATAAACCAATTTGTAACCTTCACTTTTTTCCTTGGGTCCAATACAAAGGCGACTAACAACAACATGTTCAAGCTCTTTGGATCACCCCAGTACTTGTCATACTTTGTTTTCATCCTTTTAGCCATGTACATTGTGGTTGAATCTAAATTAGTAGATGCGATCGTTTGTTTTAATGTCAACCCAAGTGAAAAAACCTCTCCCATATATATATTGCTGGTCACATAAGAAGAACCAGATATGCGCAAAGTGGCATTTTTAAAGACTTCCAAAAAGGTTGAGATTACACGTGCCTTTTGCCAATCTAAAGCAGTAGGCACACCTTTTCCTTTGTTGAGCTCTTGACAATACTTGGCATCTAGGATCTCAAGCTCTACAAATGCCTCTGGAAGCTTCAATGCAGCCTTCAACATGTCATGTGTTGCATTCCATCTAGTCTCACAATCAAAATTTACAAAACCCTTGTATTTGAGGTGTCTTTTCTTAACACGTGACAAGAACTTACGGTAACGTGAAGTGGAAACCCTAATAAGCTTAATCGCATTACGAATTCTGACAATAGAAATGTTAATTTCCTTCAATCCTTCCCTCACAATTAAATTTATTATGTGCGCACAACAGTGCATGTGCATATGATCTCCGTTCAAAACTAAAAAACTATTCAATTCAACATCACCTTTAGAATTTCCATTCCGCGATCATTTGCCGAGGCATTATCAACTGTCACCGTCAAAACCCGGTTCAACTCCCAATTAGTCACGCACTCTGAAACCTTCGCAGCTACAACATCTCCTGAACAACCGGTCACTTGAGGAAAACTAATAATTTTCTTATGCAAAGTCCAATTATTGTCTATGAAGTGGGCTGTTATACACATGTAACCCATATTTTGACATGAGGTCCATGAATCAGTTGTGAGGCAAACACTTCGACAATGTTGGGAAAGGAAACACTTCAACTTAGTCTTTTCTGTATCGCACAACAACAAAGCGTCACGTGCTACAGTACTACGGGAGATTGGAGAAAACTTTGGTTGTAAAACACCTAAACATTCCCGGAAACCTGGATGCTCAACATGGCGATAAGGAAGCTCCATGGTTACAATCATCTTCACCACTGCTTGTCGACATTTCTCTTGGTCAAATTTTCCCAACGAAGGAGAAGTGACAGTTGAGGATGTAGTTGCTTTCATCCTCTTCTTGGGAGCATTTGGGTTACCCTTGCAACCGCTTGCGTGAGCCATCATGGAAGTTGTCCCATTTTTGCACTTGAGGAGGGCACCACAAAATTTACATTTAGCTTTGTTTGAGCCTGGTTCTGCTGTAAAGCAATCCCAAACAATTGATTTGTTTTTACGCCGAGGCGGTAATCCAGTAACTGTATTCTCAGCTGTCTCAGAGGGCGGAACAAAATTGTGGTCACTCATATTTTCTGATCAACCACCAAGTAGCACTGCATATGTGTTGCATATAAATTCATTACTACTCCATTCGCAATGTGTTGCATATAAATTCATTTACGCAATCCAAACAACAAAGAGAGGATCAGGAAAATGAAACATCATTTAAGCAACAAAGCCATCAACGTAACTCAACAAACAAGTCAGAAGATACCCAAATCAGAAGAACACAAATCAGAAGAACACAAACAGAATACCCAAACAGAATACCCAAATCAGAAGAACACAAACAGAATACCCAAATCAGAAATACCCGAAAATAGAAACTACACAATCGGTGGAGGAAGTACCTGAAAACGAGAGATCCATGACCACAAGAAGCAGAGAGTGAAGAGGGCGAGAGTGAGTGAGTGATGAGGGCGAGAGTGAATGAGTGATGACTGATGAGGGCGAGAGTGATGACTGATGAGGGCGAGAGTGATGACTGATGAGGGCGAGAGTGATGACTGGTGAGGGCGAGAGACGAGAGTGAAGAGGGCGAGTGCGAGAGTGATGACTGATGAGGGCGAGAGACGAGAGTGAAGAGGGCGAGAGTGAACAGGGTTAAATTGATTGGATACGGATATTTTTTCTTTTTTATCTAGTAATAAAAAATGGACATCTATATCCAAGCCCAAAAAATAATATGGCTATGGACATAACCAAATCCAAATATATGGTCATTTTTAAAATGGTTTTGGACATGGATTTGGATATATTTATATAACCGGATGTTTTGTGCACCCCTACTTGTGTCGAATACACAAAGTCATATTTATTTAACTACATTTGACCAAAGAAACATAATTATTTCACCACAAACATCTAATCTTCAAAAATGTCTCACATCAAGTGTCACGGTTTCTTCTTCAACAAACATGGTAGTGCTTTGCAAGTTACAAGAATTCTCGCTTTCTCATTTCCCCTCATCGATTGTTTTATCTTTACTGTTAGACCCTTTACATCAATACAAGTAGTATTCATATTAACAATACTTTAATCATCAATCACCAACCAATATTAAGTCTATATGTTTATGGGTCGTGCCCTGTCTCTGAATTATACTTAACGCTTTCAGGTTTCATAGGCTTCGAAATTTCATGATCAACCTTAATCACTGGCTCTGAATTAGGCTTAAGGAACACATAATATGCATAGAACTCATGGAAAGTGCCCACACTGTAGACCAAAAGTCGCAATTTCAGTTACATACTTGCTCACAAAATCCATGCATCCACATTATGGAAAAAAATGTGGATGCTGTTACATGAGTAATCAATCATCGACTATTAAAAAGGATATTATGTCAAGAGCGATCGAATTCACATGACAGGGAATGAAAGAAGAGATTATTTTAGCTTGTATAGTTAGAAACTAGTAGCAAGGTAGTTATTCTGTTATAATTTGTTTATCAGTTAGTATTTCTGCAAACCTCTTGTAGCTACTATATAAGCATGATCCCATAGAAATAAACATTATTCTTCACCTCAGATTACAGAATAGATTTCTCTTTTCTCTCTTATCAACTCTGCACTATTAGCTACCTTTATTTATGTGTATAAATAAAAAGACATGACAGCATACGGTTGTGAAGCTGAACTAAATGCCATTTCTTCCTTTATCCCAACTTAGATATCTTGTCCTTCAAAAAAATTATGTTGTACAAGTGTTGTAAAGCAGTGTGATTTTGGGGACATTATCGTCATAATGAGGAACGTCTCCAAGTGCCACCTGGCATGAGCTCAACGACAAGAGCAGATGCCCCGCCTCCTCCATTGCAGATGGCACCAACACCATATCTTCCCTTCTTCTGTCTCAATACCTGAGACATACATAACCTGGCTAAGATATCCATAGATAGGGAAAATAAAATAGATCTCCCAGAGCCATAAGTTTCATCTTTAATTGCTTTTATATAGCGAGTACTGATCAGAGAAGAAATATAAAATGGAATGGATAAAAGCAGGATATGATATGGCTTATAAACATGCTAACATGAGAGGTACACGAATAAAAGTGGCAAGATATATAGAATAAGTGAGGTCACAAGTTACCCCTAATAATGTAACTAAGATGCGAGCTCCGCTGCAACCCAATGGATGCCCCAATGAGACAGCTCCACCATGTACATTCACTTTTTCCTGCGTTTGATAGGAAGTACATGAATAGTCTATTAAGACATTATACGAGGGAACAATGGAGGAACCAAAATGCAGAAGCGGCTAGAATAGCCAAAAAATGACATGTTAATATGCTTTTGCCAAAGAGCTGAGTAACATGAACTCTCACAGGATCAAGACCAAGTAGCTTCTGATTCGCAAGAGCCACAACCTACATAAAGTTTGAATGTGATTAGCATAGAGCAATAGAAGCGTGAATGAGTAAAATATGTTGTGTATCCCATACAGAAAAAGCTTCATTTATTTCGTAATAATCGATTTGAGAAGCCTCAAGACCGGCATTTGATATAGCTTTTGGTATTGCAAGGGAAGGAGCAGTTGTAAACCATTCGGGTGCCTGCAAAAGTACTCGTTTCAGTATCAGTTCCAAATGCTTATATTAATCAAGACCAAAGTAAGTTACATTAACTTTTTATAGTACCTGAGCTGCATCTGCAAATCCTTTTATCTTTGCGATTACATGCAGTCCAAGCTTACGCGCCTTCTCTTCACTTACTAGCACTATTGCAGCAGCACCGTCACTAGTCAAGTCAATAAACAATGCATTATTAAAAAGGCGCATGCAATTTAGAGTTAATGAGGAAAAAGTAAATTGATCTCCAGGAGAGAGAGAGAGAGAGAGAGAGAGAGAGAGAGAGAGAGAGAGAGAGAGAGAGAGGGGGGGGGGGGGGGGAGAGGGGGAGAGGGAGAGGGAGAGGGAGAGGGAGAGGGAGAGGGAGAGGGAGAGGGAGAGGGAGAGGGAGAGGGAGAGGGAGAGGGAGAGGGAGAGAGAGAGGGAGAGAGAGAGAGAGAGAGAGAGAGAGAGAGAGAGAGAGAGAGAGAGAGAGAGAGAGAGCGAGAGAGAGAGAGAGAGAGAGCGAGAGAGAGGGAGAGAGAGAGGGAGAGAGGGAGAGAGAGAGAGAGAGAGAGAGAGAGAGAGAGAGAGAGAGAGAGAGAGAGAGAGAGAGAGAGAGAGAGAGGGAGAGAGAGGGAGAGAGAGGGAGAGAGAGAGAGAGAGAGAGAGAGAGAGAGAGGTCCTCTTTTGGATCGGGAAACTCAAGTCATTGTATATTCTACTTCATAATGGAGGCATTTTATTTGGATCATAGGATCTCGTGATTTTTTCCTTTCACAATGGGAGGATGTTTCACGTTAAAAATCTCAGTATGTATCATCTACTCTAACTCAGATCGTCTCATTGCCATCTAATTTACATAAAGAAGTAAATTTGTTTTAGTATTTCCCAACAGATTTCACATGGGAAACAAATAATGCATGCGTTGGTGCACATATACCATGTAAACAAAGACACACATATGAGGTGAGACAAAGAGAGGGAGGAACCTTATGCTAGAAGCATTGCCAGCAGTCACAGTACCCCCGGCCTTTTTGAAGTTCGGTCTAAGCTTCCTTAACTTTGCAGCATCGAACTGGCAACATAAATATGAAAATCACTAACAAAGTGCTGGAGTTTCTATCATATTCCAGAAGGGAGAAAGGAAATTTGGACAAGATTTCAGTTGAAGGCTTCTATAGTTATGAACTTGGTATTCCAAGTTTCAGTTTGGTATTTTCTAGTCAATATAGCACAATCCTTGAACAGTCATGAAATGCTGAATGCACTGGTTAACATAAAAATACAAAAAATTATGCCCCCTGCCTCCAAGAAGAGAACAAAAGAAACGCAAAAATTCACTTCCAAAGACGATGGCTTATTTTGTAGTTCTATAAATGAGGAAAAGGTTAAAAAATGATACAACCTCTCAAAAACTACCATTTCTTAGTAACTTTGGTCGGTATACTACACACACTCATGAAAACAACGTAAACCTCGAATCTATTACTCTGCATTACAGGCTAGATGGTCCATTCTGATCAGTTACATGTTTATAAGTTAATCTACTTACCTTCCCCAAGCCTTCATCTTTGTCAACGAGTGTGGAAGGCTTTCCTCTTCCACTGCTAACTTCAACCTGCAAGTGCAGAAAGTGTTAAATGAAAATGACATCAACAACACTGCATAAGTTATCAAAATTTTCAATGTAGGAATGAATCATAATCCTACTGGAACAATCTCCCACGTAAAATGACCAGCATTTTTAGCAGATATTCCTCTCTCAAAGCTTTGAATGGCATAAGAGTCCTGCAAAACAGTATAAATGTATTATATAGCAAAGCAAGAAAGCAAAGAACAAGAATGAAATCTTCTACAAAATTTTAACAGACCATTCACCAAGAAGGCAAGAACACTACCTGTTCATCTCTTGTTATGACATGCTGATCTGCACACAGTTCTGCACAAACTCCCATGCCAAAGTCATTGTAGACATCCCAGAGGCCATCCTTGAGCATACCATCAATGATAGTACCATGTCCTAACCGAGATCCTTTCCTGTTTCAGACACAATATATACAGAATATGTTGGCACTGAACCTCCAGAAGTAACCAAATAACATGATAGTTACAGAAAGTTGGAGTTCATTAAATACTAACTATTAAACTGAAACTAGGTAGCATAAACTATTCACTGAAACACCGCAAGAAACGCGATTTCAACATGGTAGCTAAAACAAATCCTCCCATTAAACTCAGCATATTTCATCAGATTTTACAACACCGTAACAACAATTCATGAAAGGGGAAGAAAAAAAAAACCTTGCTTCTGCAATGTACTTAGGGGCATTTGACATGCTTTCCATACCACCAGCTACGACAACATCATTGAAACCTAGCTGTATGGTTTGTGCTGCTAGCATGGTAGCTGCAATGAAAATGATGAAACCATGATATCATTAAAATTCACATATTTGAGGGGGGAATACCTTCCAAATCAACAAAAAAAGAGCATACCTTTCATCCCAGATGAACAGACCTTGTTAATAGTAGTGCAGATAACAGATGTAGGTATTCCCGCACCTAACGCGGCCTGTCTAGCAGGAGCCTGCCCTAAATTTGCACTAAGGACATTTCCAAAAAACACCTCTTGTACAAGTGAGGGATCAACATTGGCTCTCTTGAGAGCAGCTGCAGATATGTATATCAACTTAAAACACGGGAGAATCAGAATGATCATAAATATATGCAGACTTATATTTCTAAATAAGTGCTGGGGTAAGAAAGGAAGTAGCTTAGTGATTTACCCTTAATAACAAGTGAGCCTAGCTGTGTAGCTGAAAGAGATGATAAAGAGCCAAGGAAATCACCCATTGGTGTCCTTGCAACACCAACAATACAAACATCTGTAGCCAAAAAATACACACAGATAAGCCGCATAGATTAAATTACTAATTCAAAAGAGTGTTGGGGAAATTCGCACACACATAGGATCTTATATGGGAACACACACCACAAAGAAAGAGGAGAAGGCACAAAGAGATTTATGTGGTTCGGCACCTCTTGCCTACGTCCACGGAAACACCACAATGATTATATTCACTATCTCAAATAAGAGTACAACCCAACCCAATTTGTGTATCACTCTACAATACTCTCACTCTAAGAGTTACAAGAAATGATAACACACTCACTACAAGAGACTCTCACACAAGTGATCTCACACACTCACACTTGCACTCTTCTCTTGCTCTTGGTTGAGATTGCTACAACACTTCACAAAGACTCCCTATTTATAGCATAGGAAAGTAGTCGCCATTCATGTATGTGACATAGTGGGTATTAATTATCCCACAATTCCTAGGAGCTCTACTTCTTGACTTTTCTTCAACATTCTAGATACACCTCTCCATCTCTTCAAAGGTGTCTCTTGAATTTTCCACCACTACTAATATTAAGTTTTGGAAATTATAATTGATTTTCCCAACAAAGAGTTCACATTCTTATCAATTCTCTTTGCGTGATTGAGACTTCGATCTTTCTCTTGGCTGACCTTGTATTCTAGAGTGACTCCTTCTTCTCCTTGAGTCCTCCGCAACTAGTGCACGATCGTCATCATCGATATTCTCATTTCTTGTCATTCTTTCACTTTCTCGTAGAGCAGCAGTCACCTCATCCAACTTCAAAGTTGTCCTCCCTACGAGCAAAGTTTGAACTAAAGGTTTGTATGACCTTGGTAGCGACGCCAACAAGAGCAACGCTTGCTCCTCTTCAGAAATTTTATCATCAGCATTTACCAATTGACATACTACCTGGTTGAGTGCATTGATGTGGTCATGAAGATTTCCTCCCATCTCCATTTTCAATTGATACAACTGCATCTTCAAGCAAAGGCAATTCGTCAGCGACTTTGATGCAGAAATGTTCTCAAGCTTTTCCCAAAGGGCCTTCGGCATTGTCTCTTTCAACACATTGTATTTGATATCGGGAGCTAGAGCCAAACGAATTGTACTGACGACCTTCCTTTGAATACTAATCCAATCGCTTGCACTCATGGTGGATGGCTTCTCTTCCTCTAAAGCTTGATCAAGACCTTGCTGCACCAAGAGGTCTTGAATGGTACTCTGCCAAATTGTGAAATTGATTTTCCCATCAATTAATGGGACCTCAAACCTCGGTGTGTTCCCCGCCATAGCTCTGATACCACTGTTGGGGAAATTCGCACACACGTAGGATCTTATATGGGAACACACACCACAAAGAAAGAGGAGAAGGCACAAAGAGATTTACGTGGTTCGGCACCTCTTGCCTACGTCCACGCAAACACCACAATGATTATATTCTCAAATAAGAGTACAACCCAACCCAATTTGTGTATCAGTCTACAATACTCTCACTCTAAGAGTTACAAGAAATGATAACACACTCACTGCAAGAGACTCTCACACAAGTGATCTCACACACTCACACTTGCACTCTTCTCTTGCTCTTGGTTGAGATTGCTACAACGCTTCACAAAGACTCCCTATTTATAGCATAGGAAAGTAGTCATCATTCATGTACGTGACATAGTGGGTATTAATTATCCCACAATTCTTAGGAGCTCTACTTCTTGACTTTTCTTCAACATTCTAGATACACCTCTCCATCTCTTCAAAGATGTCTCTTGAACTTTCCACCACTACTAATATTAAGTTTTGGAAATTATAATTGATTTTCCCAACAAAGAGTTCACATTCTTATCAATTCTCTTTGCATCTTTTAAAATGCATAACTATGATACATAATTGGCTATATTATGATGGCATCAACTTTTATGATCATGAAAGAACAGATGAAATTGTATAAATATTATTCAAAATAAGATGATAAAGTTCGAATATTTATAAATTTATTAGAAGTAATAAAAACCGACCTCGGGATTTGACAGAAGCGGAGGATGAAGACATGGGGGAGCGTCCAATTCCAAAATGATGAAGGAAACAGAAAAAGGAAGGCCTTTTTGACAACAAAAGCGATAGAAAATGAGAAATGAAATGATGATGCAGATGAAGTGAGTAAGATGGAAAAAACGAAGAGCAAAGGAAACTCAACTCACAAATCAAATTAGATGAGTCAGCAGCACGACAAGCTCAATCTCAATCAGTTAAGAACAAAGAAACAAAAACGTTGGAATGCTAAATACGCCATTACGCTAGGGGACCCACCAACTCAATCTTGTCTTTTGCATGCGCTTCTTTTCCAGATCAGATCTGATCAGCTCACTCAGGAGATGAAATGAATCAGTGTAATTAATTCCTGCAGAAACAATTAGTTTTTCTGAAATTCAATGGATAATTTATTTTGTTTTTCAATTATATTCTTGTTATAATTCAGATAATTTATTTTTACGAGATTCTTTTTCTTTGTTTTTGTTACATTTTTTACTAGAAATTGGTAGTAGAATACTTATTATCTTTACATTAAAATATGAATAATTGTATAATAGTTAATGATAAATAAAGGGCATTTTAATATAGATATACATCAATTAATTTATTTTTTTAATATTTATATGCAACACCTTAAACTATCAAAGATATTGATTGAGCCAAGTGAGTACCTTCATATTTTGATTTGTATCATATGTAACCTTTTTTTATGAAAACATGTGTATCATGCTTCAATAAATAATACTAACATATTTTTATTTTTATAGATATAATATTAAATATAATTTATATTACTCATTTTAATAGGACAAATACCACCAAAAATTTTAAGTATTATCATTTTGTTTCATTTCATATATTTGTATTTATTGACTATTATGGAGAATAATAAAAAATAAAAAAACAATGATTTGCTAGTTCGGTCAGCATAAAAAAAATTGAAAAGAAAAATGAATGACACGTCAGATTTCTGTTAGCCACATAGACGTTTTTTGTAACGTCGAGTTAACAGAATGGCCTATTTCAAAAAGGTTGCTTTTGCAGGGGTTTTTTACTAAAAAAAAATTGCAGGGGCTTAAACCAAAACACGTTATATTTACAGAGGGCCTAAAACATATTTAAGCCATATATATATACACTTCTCTTATAAGCAATAAAGCTAGGTCCATTTTTACAAACAACATAATATCAGACCAAACTCTTGTTTCTGCATTGTTCTGGACTGGGCCACGAGGCCCACTAAGCGAATTGGACCTAGATCAGCCCAATGGCTAGGATCCATATCCAAGACCTTGTATTTCAGATTGGGCTACGAGGCCCACTCAGTCAATTGGACATAGATTAGCCCAATTGCTTGGATCCATATCCAAGGCCCTCTTTATCAAGCCTCGACAGCTCAGATTCACCCGATCGATTCAACGGGTCAGAGCTAGCACGGATCTCTATAAATACTGACTTGCATAGCCACAAAAAGTACGCATTACTCATAACCTGCATACTCCACAATTCACAATACTGACTTGAGCGTCGGAGTATCAATACAGGTACCCCCCTCCCCCCTCACGCTCAGCACACTGAGATCCAACCCGACAGGAGCACACTGACATGCATTTTTCTTCAATCTCTAATTCGACCTTTGATCTTTGATGGCGCATTTATAAAAGGAATTATATATATTTTAACAAAAATTATGCTTGAACTTAATTAAAAAAATAGGAAGAGTGATCAAGACTATTGTAATAACTTGACAATAAGAATAATAATAATTGTTTATTATGAAAATAAAATAAAATTAAAAAATGTAAATGCAAGCATAAATTCACTTCTATTGTTATTCCCAAATAGGGAGATTGGGAAACTTCATTGCTCATACTCTTGCAAAATTTGCTTTGAAGTATCCTAATCTAAAGATTGAAGATGTACCAAATGTGATAAGGAATTAGTTTGTATGATCTCTTTTGTTTTTTTTTATTGAAATCAGGTATTGTTGTAAAAACAAGTAACACATTTTGAACTCTCCACCCTGTTTTTGGTGTCAATGATTATATATCAAGGAGTTGATAGCAATCCTTTTCAGTTTCATCAGTTAAGATTTAGAAGCATAAATAGCTAAAGATAATAATGCAATTATCCCCACGTATAGCTGTACACATTGTTGATTCCCCGGTCAACTATATCATCTATATTGGAAGGATGAACAACACCTTCATGAATCATATGCTACATCTGTCACCTGAACTAACCAAAGGTCATTTAGCAGGAACGTAAACCTATAAAAAACCAGTAGCGCTTTCAAATTTTACTTTCTGAAAGTGGGAATGAAAATGACTAGTATTACTTTACATTCTAAAGACTACAAGGCATGGGAAGCATATTTATTAATGTGTTAATAACTAAAGATCTCCAACTTTGACAGTCATCGTCATTCACACCAACGCCTGTACTTCTACAGAAGATCTCCAACTTTGACAGTCATCGTCATTCACACCAACGCCTGTACTTCTACAGAAGAGAATAAGCGCTACCCAGCACCGCCTCTGCCTCTGCAGCAATCCTGACAGATACTAGCTACAAATATTAAGCTGCTAACCATGTTTTTACCAAGCTTTTCTTCCCTGTCCGACACTTCCATTTGCTCTGCATTAGTCATTCTCAGTTATGAGTTTAGAGCAAGTACTTAAAAACATACAAGCTCTGCGAAGGATTAGTTATTTACCAGAGGAACGTCATCAGAAATCTCAGCAGTGCTGGCATCATCGGGACTTGATGGTTCTATATGTGATTTTTCAATTTCTTCGGTACTAAGGCCCACGTCGCTGTTATTTTGATGCCCTTTGGAATCTGATTCTTCTTCTCCACTAACATTTTCCCTTAAAGCTTCAGTCGATTCGTCCCCTTCCCTCTCTTCTGAACTACACTGCGGGACACTCTCTCGGGCTTCAGAAAGCCTCTCACTAAAATCCTCCTTCTCTTCATCTGATTCTTCCATATGACCAAAGCTCTTGTTTTTCTTGCGGCTTTTTCCTTTGGAAACTGATTTTACATTTTTGTTAGATTTCTTCCCCTTTGTTGTGATTTGATCGGACCCTCCAGTCAGTTCCTCTTCTGAACCACCTTGAAAAGAAAATTCATGAAAAAAAGAGATGAAATAAAAATGAAGCACGAGTTAAAACTCAGAAAATGGGGAAGCATAACCATGCAGTTAACTATAGTTGAAGATATTATAGGTTTTATACTCATTTCTTAAACAAAATTAGCAATCTAATACTTAACCACATCATATCCTTTTGCATTACCTGAGTTCATCTCATCTGCTTTAGTGGTCATCCTCTCTTCAGGATTTGACATCTCAGAAGTCTCTTTCGCATCCTCTTGATAGAAATAACTTTTTGATGCAGGTTTTTGTCCATGATTTATAGGCTTGCTCGGAGATGGTTTACCATTAAGTCTACAAGGCAAGAAGTATACAAACTATAGTGATTAGAACATAAAACAATATCACAGACGTGCAATAACAATCTATCATTTTTCCACTCACATCTTTTTTCTCCTTTTACTTGCTGAGCCATTTGAATCTTTACCTTTTTGCCCAGAACTACAGAGCACAAAAAAAAATTAGTTCATGAAATGGAGACAGCGCACTAAATGGGCTATAACAACTATGCCAATAAACCTAAGGCAGAGAAACGTGTACTCAACCCTTCCATTTTCTAAAATATTAGAACCCTATTCATACTATATGTATTCATACTATATGTATTCATACTATATGTAGTAAAACATGTAATATTCAGATACAACTAAAGTGAAAACTAAGGGGATACTTACTTTTCACGCGAAGAGAGTTTTTTCTTCTGCAAAGAAATCGGAAACATGCATCAGATATTCAGATTTTAATAATAACTGAGATCTTCTAGAGGAAATAGAAAATTTAGAATTACTTCAAGATAAAATAAGAGCACTAAAGGAAAACCAGACCTTAGTGGATTTGCGACCCTTGTCAATAAGCTCCCAGCACTCCTTTTCCAAACGGAGTATTTCTACATCTCCATCATCATATAATATCTTCCAGGTGAAATCAGTAACATATAATCAGATTTGTAAATAACAAATAGAAAGCAAGCAGAAAATACTTGAACCGAATTCATAGGGCAAGTTCAACATTATTTAGCTTACCACATGCTTCCTTTTTGAAGGGTCATAAGACTTAATAGTGCCTCCATAAAATCTGCAGAACATCAACACACCAATATGAGAACTTGAATTGGAAATTATGTCAAGAGAGAGAAGAAAATCACAATCATAGAAATTTTCTCCAGGGTTTAAAGAAGGCATACAAGAAGCATGTTGGCAAAGTGGCAGACGCTAATATTACAGTTCCAATTAGAATGTAACATAAGTTAATGCAAAAAGATGCAGCATGAAAAAACTTGAGAAACAAACGAAATAAGAAAGATGTAATCAGAAGGAGCACAGTTGAATTTGTAAGAAAGATATTCCGTCACTAAAAACCTAAATCCCATTTATGCTTTCCCTTTGAATGACCAAAACTATTGACATAAATGATTTGTACTGATTCTGCAACCAGTCCCATAAAATTTATCATACACACTTACTTCTTATCCGAAGGCCACCAAACTTTAATTCTGCAACCAATTAGATCGTCAGTATCAGTTTCACCTTCCATCGCTTTGCACTGTAGATGATATGCGAGAACACAAATTATCAAATACAAAAGATGGTGAGGTAGCATAAAAGATTCACACATGGCATTAAGACACTACAACCATGAAAATCGCTATAACATAGACTAAAGCTTGTAAATAGAGTTTACCTTGGTCAATCCTGCAATACTTTTTCTTTTTTTAGACTTTTTAGTAGACCGTATGGATGACTTTGAATTATTACTTGCAGTCTTTTCACTTTGTTTTAAATCATCGTGACTCTGCATCCGAGACAAAAGCAAGTAGAAATTTACATTTGACAGAATACACCATATATTAGCATTATTAGTGTATTTCACAGTAAGATTTGTACCTTCATGTCACGTTCATCATGTTTATTCAACTCATCATTATGATAGCTTTCAGAGCCCTTAACTTTTTGCTTTAATGAGGACACTAAGAAGTCTTTGAGCGTTATATTCTGCATGGTTTTGCTATCTGTATCAGAGTCAATTTCCACATCCAACAGTAAATTGGGTTTAGGGGAGTTTTCTCCTGAAACCCTTCGAGATGCCTTTAATGTACTAGTTGATAGTCTCAATTTCTCGTGAGCAGAAGACCTCCCACGTTTAGGCAATGGAACAGGAGTTGTTTCTCCAATTTTTCTTTTTGGACCTGTAGCATGATCTGGATCCTTCACTGTTTTCTTGCTCAGAGAATGTTCATGACCATTACTTGCTTCAACATTAGTAGCTGACCCCAAGTTGTCCAGGTTAATTTGTCTGACCATATTCAAGACATCAAAATCATTTTCAATCTTTTTTGTTTCAGCTGGCACAGACTTAACCTTTTTCACCCTTTTTTCCACTGATTCCCTGAGATTTGATGCGCTTTAAGATCTTTC
The DNA here is from genome assembly GCA_039519185.1 of Astragalus membranaceus. Taxonomy (NCBI): domain Eukaryota; kingdom Viridiplantae; phylum Streptophyta; class Magnoliopsida; order Fabales; family Fabaceae; genus Astragalus; species Astragalus membranaceus. Next base: position 141,728,403 of record CM076851.1, on the reverse strand, counting down.
CCAGGGGTATTTCATTTTCTTCATCTTCATTGTCCTTTGAAGCTTCATTCTCAGGTACTTGGGATTGAACCTGACATAAAAGAAGCAAAATTGTACGGTTCAAAAATTTAAAACCAATGAAAGTTGGCAAATCACTTTCCACTTGCTCCAACATACCATTTCTAGTTCAAGAGATTCAAAGTGAGACAAGGCAGTGTCATCAGCCAACCAGCTTTTCACTTCACTTGTCTTCCATGAGTTCAGTGGCATTAATAAGCACTGTTTTTTAATTAAAAGTGATCAGAGGTCTAATAAAAATTCAAAATAATAATAATAATGATAATACTGTCCAGCTGATTCAGGGAAAATAAGTATACATAACTGAGAGAAGACTAGTCTAACACATTACTGAAAGAATGTATAAACCAGTGTCAATAATCATGAACAAACCCAGCTTCATTGCCTGTTCAGAAAAGAGTCTAAACAAAGTCGCCCTAAGCATATTCATCACATTTTATGCAGCTTAATTGTAAGGGAACGTTTTTTCCATAATAAAATCATTCTAGTACATTGCAGAGCTCAAGCACCAAACAAATTTAATCAACCGAAAATCAGATATCATATGTTCATTCAAAGTAACAAGAGACTATCACTTAAGATGCAGACATTCAAAATGATTCAATAAAATATAAAAGGCTTAATTACACTTTTAGTCGCTAGGTACCTCAATTGTTGCAATTAGGTCCCTTTGTCTACTAACCATCTAACTTTTAGCGCAGGAGTCTACATGGCGAACGTGGGTCTAAGTTGCTTCTAACTTAAGCCAACTTGGCAAGCTGGTGTGGACCGGCCAAAGTATCTCAGTGACTTGATAAAGGAGGTTCTTTGGACAGCTGCCAGAGCAAATACCATAGGAGAGGGATCCTCTTCAGCCACATTAGCTTGCCAAGGTAACCTAAATCAGCGCCAACTGAGACCCACGTAGACTCTTAGCATTAAATATTAGACGGTTAATGCACGAAGGGACCTAATTGTGACAATCACAATACCTCGGAGACCCAATTCGCGCAATTGGAACCTTGAGGACCAAAATGCACAATCATGATACCTAGAGGACCAAAAGCACAATTAAGCCAATATAAAACTAGCATATTACGGTAATATGATGCCAGCAATACCATTACTATGAATCAATCTCAATTCAATAAAAGGTAGACGAATTAGAAACTTTTGGAAAGCATTTTGTACAATATGAACAAGGTTTTTTTTTAAATCAATATGAACAAGGTTACTCAGCATACTAGAAGGACAAAAACAAAGGATCGTACCATAGTCTCATCTCCTTCCTTCTTCTCATATGCTTTGTATAGCATTGTAGGTAGAGACACCAAATGGGACAATTCTTGCAAATTAACATCCTTCTGAACTAATTTTTTAGTTATTGCCAACCCAAGGTCACATATTGCATGAGAATTCTGGAAATTCATTTACCACAGATGTAAGATTATGATCTCTTACCACTTGCAACAATTAACTACTTACAAATAAAAACAAATTATCCTCAACCTTTGCCTTTGATGTGTCAACCATGTCTTCAGAAAGCTTGATACTCTGAAAGATAGAAGTGATAGTAGATATAATTTCCTTCTCTTTTTGAGTAGTCTGTTCTGACTTGGCACCTTCATCTCTTTGTAGTAATATTGACAGTATTAAGTGCAACTGCCTGAAAATTCAGAAGAGTATAACTTTGTTAACAGTGAGCATTCCCAACACATCCTATATTTTGAGGTTTCATAAAAAAAATTAAATTTGTAGGTATTGGCGCAGCTGTATTTTTCAGTTGTATTTCAAAATTTCAAATCAACATCATATACACAGGTGTCTGTGAAGTACAACAAATCAGTAAAAGTGTAAAACAGATAAAAGTGGGCATCACAGCCCCAAAAAATATACAGATGTTTGGACAGGGAATATATGCAGTGCATTAACAAGGAGACCCTTAAATTTACTGAATGCACACTCGCGCAGAATTTTAAGGTGTGATTCTAAAGTAAAAGATTAATATAAGCTTTCCATAGCATGTGAAATAATACTGTGCTTCCCAGTATGCATAAAGGCAAACTTTTTAGAAGGCTTCAATTGAATAAGCATGTGGCATTCTTCATATCTTTCAAATTCAAACTGATGAGAACCAAATATTAGCATTACAAAAGTTAATATAAGTCATAAATTAAATACAGGACAGGGACGTTTATTAAATATCAAAAGTAAGCTAAAGCTCTCCTATCCCCTGTATTCCAGGTTGATCTTTCTCATTAGAATTTGGGATTAGAGTGTAACTCATCCCCACAAAACGGACTTGTAAGGAAAGGAGTGTCCAAGCTTTAGAAACACTACTTAAGCCATATCCCTAGGCAATGTGGATATAGACACACCCCTCATACTCAGCACAATCAGGGTGCTGGAAGCTTCAATAAAGGCAGTCCAAAGTTACAGCGGTTAAGGCAGCTAGGGGTAACCGCAATTAAGGCAAATTTTTCAACAATCCTTTTGAGGAGTATCTAAACATGGATTAAGCATAGAGATATCTTAAGTGGGGTAATATAGTACCGGTATATATTATCATATGCTCCAACATCCTTGCACTCATCAACGTTGGGACATGAATTATGAGCAAGTGTATGAACTAGGTATGGAAGGATGTATTCAGGGTAAATGGCCAAGGAATTTGCATCTGGTTGCACAGAAATTTGACGTGCCTTCGCCTGGTAGTGCATTTGAATTATGTCTGCCAGATTCTGTTTATCCTGCATTAACAGACAGGATAATGACAAAAACATAAAATCAATGAGGAAAAAAGGAAAAATTCCATTGCAAAAAAGATAACGAATCAACAACATACCTTTGCAAATTCCTGTGGCTTGGACTCAAATATGTTGAATAAGAAGGCACATGCATATTTGGCATCCAAAAGACGGTCTTTAATATATTGGTGAACTTTGCTTAAGAACGTCTTCTTAGCTTGAGGAAAGCTAATCTACAAACTCGAAAGAAGACAAAGAGAATAAATTATTTGAACAATGAAATGAAATTTTCAACAAATTAATTTATGTCTTTACATATTAATAGAAGTAGTCTTTTAGGCTGATGAGTGATAACAATATGGTGAAAAGAATACAATTGATCGAAAACATAAACAGAAGTTAAAGCCCACCTCAGGTGCCTTTAAAGTCAGGTGGAAAAGATCAACAGGTATCTTTTGATCCCAATGTCTTGACAAACGAAGAACAGCTTTTGCAGAAGCAAGCCTCAAATGGGCCTTATCAACTGAACTGCAAGAGATCATAAATGAGTATATATTATTTGGACCCACAATCTAGTTTAAAATTTCTATAAAATATATAATTCTGAAGCTGATATACCTTGATTGCAGGTCCTTTGATATTTCACCATAAGATAGAATGTTCCTAAGGATATCCAGAAGACTGTCAAAATCAGGACGAACATGAGCATCTTTGACCGGCAAGTAGCTCTTTACTAAGGTTTTAATGCCGTATATCTGCAGCAGAGAAAGAAAAAGAAGGGGGCCACGCGTAGAAAAAGAAAATTAAATGTTAAATAAAAATCAAACATAAGGATTTTCAAATGTATCTACAGAACAAAATTCTATCCTAAATATCTTAAAACAAACAGAAGAGACTTTTTCCTACCAACCTTTAACATACAGAGATCACTTTTATCAACCCAAGATGTTCTAGTACGATCTTCTTCTTTCTGAAACAGCAAAGCATACATCTAGATGAAAATCAATTATTTCTAGTTTATTTTACAAACGAGCACACCATTCAGAGGGATATGAAATGCTTACACTATCACTTCTAAGAATCTGGTTTGTTATAAATTCTTTAATTTCACTCTCTCGAGTTTCAAAGACAGGCATTGCAGTCTGCGCTATGCATCCCAGAGACTGCAGTACTGCAGGCAGATGTGTTTTCTCTTCCAGCATATCTACAAGTTTCTGCATATACGGTGAACAAAAAATTAGAATGGTAATAAAAAAAATGAATGCGTTTAAAATAAATGAATCAACTATATGAAACCTTGTATAGAACAGAAAGAGACTTGAGGCCATCATCCTTTGTTATTGCGGCCAATGCATAGACAGCATACTTTGCATGTCTTCGACTGCCTTCTAGACAAAGCCTCTCCAATATAAGGTCTACTGAACTGCATAAAACAAGGAGATAGTTAGAAAATGACGCGGGAAATGGATTTAAAAGGTTAACAATTTTAACAGTAGCACCTTGACGTGACTGCAAGTTGTTCACGAATAGTAGCACCAGCGTTAGCTAAAACATTCAGAATACCCTCTTTAATCATATCATTATTATCCTTCAGTAAATTCACCAGCTCCTCCTCACTGCCACTAAGAAGCAATGGACAGTAACGAGCAATTATCTGCAGTTTATCAAAAGTTAATTTGGGAGTAAGAAAAAATTATTTACTAGAACTAAATGTTCATGTCCACGGTGATCCAAACCAGACCACTGCTTCATGGCAGAATTAAATAATCAGAGAAAAAACTAATAAAATCAAAAGCATCCAAACTCGCATCACACTTGATACAAAGTTAAAAACCACTCCTTGACTTTATCCTATCAGCTTAGACATTGAGGGCTCTATGCCATATTAGGCATAGTTTTATAAATTAATACAGTACATAGTTGGTTTATTAGATATTTATGTTTGATGCGAACAATGTATTGTATAATTTATTATCCATTAAATCCCTCTTATACATAATACATATATAATTTTTTATCCATCAAATCTATCTTATACATCAAACGATGGATAATCAAACCATGCCTTGGGAGGGGTATTGGGCATAATTAAGTTTTAATGAATAACCTCATATAAAAACTTTCCCATTATAACCCTACAAGAAATCATCTATTTTAAGTAGCAAATAGTTTTGAATTCATAAATAAAAATTAATTTCAAATTTAATACAAGTTAATCAAATAAATATTGTAAATTAATATTAATATTTTTAAACTTTAATTTTATGAATACTTAGAGAAAATATGATCCAAAAATCCAAGCTCAAAAGTTAAACACCAGCACAAGACTTCGGGACTACCAACACAAGACGTAGGGCCAATTTGCATCGGCTTATTTAGGCTTATTTACTGGCATAAACACTTGTGAGACTGTTTGGGATAGCTTATGAAAAATGACATGTTTATAAGCTCTTTTTAGCTAACTTCCTTAAGCACTTTATAAAAGCAGCTTACACTTTATAGAAAAACAGTTTAACATTATTTTATCGTTTGTGATGGAAACACCTTAATAAAATTAATAAACATAATTAAGTTGTTTATCCAAACATGGTCTTAATAAAATTAATTTAAATTTTTAATATTAGCAAACAAAATAAATATTTTAAATTCACAATTGTAGTCTAATTTTAAAAATAAGTCAGACAAATACGAGTCAACTAATCACTTCAAATAACCTAAATATAATAATAGTTCTTAAAAAGTAATTAGCTATGCACATATAAAAAGTCCTTGATTATATAATAATAAATATATAGTAAAAGAAATTATAAACATGTTACACGTGTATACAATAATAAGTTTAAACCATCAAGAAAATTTAATGCAGAATCCCACTAAAATTTTCTACTAGCTATGGACCTATATTTTATTAAATTTTCTTAATCTTCATATGTAGACTGATTTGGTGGTCATGAGTTTTTTTAAAAAGATTTAATGACTCTTTTCACTAAAAAGAAGTATACTAGTATAGTACAATATACTTATGTAAATATATATTTCAAATAAAGGGTATTTTTCCTTAAGAAAAAATTAATTTTTATCCTATTATGCAGCGCACCATCAAAATAGGATAGCATCATCTTATACAATATAGTATGAGTATCATGTAAGATATCACACCAACCACATCATCAGACCTTATGCAGTCAAGTCTGATACTATCAAGTCTTATCCTATCATGTGTACCAAACAGATCCTTGGGATAAATTTGTTCCATTGCATGATATCAGAGCTTCTTTGACCAGATAGATGGTCAAGAGTTTGATCCTTGTTACCTTCATTGTTAATTCAAACAAATTTCAACCCAAGGTAGCGGTTGCATGTGCTTTGTTCACACTTCATGCTTAAAAAACTTTACCGCAAAGGGCTGTATTAGAGATATCAATAGAAGTCATTCTTCTCCTAACAGCTTAGGTTTTGGAGACAAAATGTCACTTTGCTTACATAATCATCCTAAGCCCACAAATACCAATTGATTAGAAATCATGCAAACATATAAAGTCTGCCTCCCAATCATTATAGGAAAAGCTGGGAATTATTTATTTATGATTGTCAATATTCAAGGATCTATGTTCAAGAACTAAGTGTAATAATCCAAGACACCTTAAAAATGATGTGCTCTTACCACCAATAAATTCATGCAAAATTGTGTATGTTGAGCATTTTCTGCAGATTTTTGAGCGACTGCTTCTACAAGAATTGCTTTTACATACTCCTTGTTGAAAAGCAAATAGGAGCACTTCACATAGAAGGTGTTCAGAAATTCATAGAGACGATGTTTCTCGCCAAGTATTTTAAGCAATTCATCCTGCAGACAAGAAATAAAAAGATAAATGATCAAAATCAGTAAATAACAAAGTGCAACTGTGCAAGGCACAGTTTTTTTCTCACTACTTGAGAATTTATTAAAACAAAAAATCATAGCCTAAATCACAAGAATATCATTTAAATGTTGAAGCTCATGAGTTATGATACTGCTCCTTATAGACCACTAAAAGTCAAGATCTGTCTGGAATTATAGTACTGAATCTATGCAGCTAATCTTATGGACACGTCGAAATAATGTTCATAAAAACTACAGGAAAACAGATCCAGAGACAGATGTAGTAGCATCAAATGCTGGTGCTCATTCAAAAACTGGTATCAATTACTTTAAGCTAGTTACTGATGCAATAGTGTATAATGTAATGCAGGCTAGTGTTTGATTATAATGTTGACAACGGCTAATACATACTGGAAGAGTGGATGGATGAATAATTGATTCACAGCTAAAAAGCACGAGAAAGACACAGTTTAGTTGCAGTAACACCTATGGTGGCAAATGATGATAGTGATGGATGGGGGTTAAGATCAGAAATGTGGAATTACATGGTAAGAACCCAAATTCATGGAGAGTTTACAAATGATATATATCATAGGAATTAAGCATGAAGTTCAAAGATTTGGTTCTCATATATTCACTTCAATGATTAATCTTCGTACAGTTTCTAACCATAAATTTCCAAAATAAATATCCCCAAAAACATATCTATCAGTTACTGATTATTTTACCCGGTAGGCACGTGCTTGATGGAGACTAGTATTTGGATCAACGAGGTTAGTTAAAATCTTCCAGATATTAGCATCCTTCAATTGATTAAGAATCTGGAAACTCTCTTCAGCCTTTGTGGGATCAGAAAACGAACGGGACATAACTCTGAAACAAAAAAGAATCTTTTTTTGGACCTCGGGAACTCTTTTATCCTGCATTTAAATAAGTATCAATTACTTATTTTCGTCAAATTTCCTTTGAGAAGTTCATCTTTCCAACTTCCGAAGTCACATACCTGATGCATCTTCTTCAGAGACAGATACTTCTGCATCTCTTGCTGTAACCTGTTATAAAGAGACACCATACAAATGAAAATTGTATTTTTTGCTGATGTTAAGACACCAGAGAAATCAACTAAGATTACCTTTGTTTCTGCTCCATTATCTTTTCAAGAGCCTTGACCTCCACTTTATCAAATACAGCGAAAATCCCAACCCAATGTTTAACAAGATCACTAATTGAAAATTCTACTGGAAACAAGGATCCACATAAAACAGATTCAATTATTTCTGATCTGCAGAATGAAATGAACAAGAAAAACACCAATGATTAGAATGCCTTTAACATGAAAAAACAAACAGAAAATCAAACCAGAAAGAAAAAAGAAAAGCAACAAATTCACGAGAAAACAGTTTTATTGTTAAAACAATATTCATTACCAGTGTGATCAACTCCTTCCATTTTTGTAGAAAGGTATGTGGAAACTGGAAAAAAGTTACACTATTGACAACAAAATAAAAAACACAAGTCATGGAAGTCATTGACCAGATGTAACCATAAAAAATACGGGCCAGTCTTTAGGTTTTAAAACAAAATATATTTCTGATTCCAATACAAGTACCTTATTATTAAATAGGTCCTTATAAGAAAAAAGTTCTAACACTATCATATTGGCTTGGAAAACATGAGTATATACACCAATTGAAAATGATGATGTACATGATTTTGTCCTTAAATGTGACCCTCATTTTCAATTTGATCCCCATATTTAATAATATTATAACTTCATAGATGGCATATTAACAACAGCATATGGCAAGGATCAAACTTGAATCCCACATCAACTAGAGATATAGCCAAATTAGTCCTTATAAGCAATGTGGTCAAAATCGTGATCTACATCGTAAGATCATATAATTTTACGATCTCACAAGTCACAAGGCCCTAGCGAGTTGGATCCTATGCAAAATCGAATGATGGTAAGATCGTGATGCAAATGATGGCAAAGATGTTAAAGAACTTAGCACAACTGTCTCACCTGAAATCTTTGTCGTAGACACATCTAACGATCTTCCCCACAATCCAGTCGTATTCATTGGGATTGACTGTGTCGCAGTTCTTTTTCTTCTCACAAAATACTCTGTACACTTCAACCAATCTCTCCATCGTATACTTTTTAACAAGTAGCTGCAAATGCAAAAAAAGAAAAAAGAAATTGATATGCATAATTGAAATCATCAGGCAATTAAATAAGAGAGACATAAGAACATAAATTTAGAGATATACATACAGATTTATCACGAAGCCGTTCGGCAACAAGTTTCACAGTTTCAAGTGGAATTGCATTTACAGCATGACATGCCACATCACAGATAACAGCCACAACTTGCTTTCGAATATTTTCATCAAAATCCAGAAGCCGTTCACAAAGGGCAGCTAAGTTCAACTCAAATAAAATCAGCAGATACAACATAAAGCTAAAAAAAATCGACTGACAGGAAAATTGTCTTTAGTGCACTCACATATTATTTGAGGAGCTTCAGCTCTAAAAGGATTCAACAGCAGACAGTTCTTTACATGCTCAAGGGCAGACATGCGAACCTCAACAACTCTATCAGACAACCTCTTCAAAAATTCTGAAAATATAGGCTGAAATGCTTCGGGAATGGAAGTTCCAGGAAGAGAAATTATATCCCCAACCAAGTTCATTGCTTTCAAACGAGTTTCCAACTGCTCCGTCTACGAGTTTCCAATTTTCAAGTGAGAAACCAGACATCAAAGGAGAGCAAAAAGTATAATTTAGCTAAACTCATGCACAAAATGAATGAGGGAGGAACAAATATGCCAAAATGATTCTGATATTACAACTTCATACATTCAGAAACTCAGAACCTCCACAAAGAATTACTATATTAGAAAAAGATCATAATAAGGTTATAACAACATAGATACATAATACCGCTTGAAGAGACAAAGAGCATCAAAAAAGCCAATAGATCAACAATTACCAGTAGCTCTCCAGTCACATAAGGGAGAACTCCAGATAGGATCTGAGGAGCACAGCAATACAGATCATAGATAATTCCATGGTATCCAATTTGACTGCTCACCAGCTTGCTATCTCCAGACATTAATGATAGCAAAAATTGTTTAATGCTGGGTTCAAGCTTTCCTACCAATTGCTGTATGACATTCATAGCAAGTCTTCTTGCAGCCATAGTTACACCCTGGAATTAAAATCCCATATCATGTTTCTTATATAATATTAAAGCAGCATTAGATATCTGCCTTTAACAGGAAAAGGAACTTATAAAAGAAGTACTTACATTTTTCCCACGACCTAATGCAGAAAGTAGAATAGATAACAGATCCTCAGAAACATCCTCACTCTCTTCTAAGAGAACCACCATTATAGTTTGCATGGATGACAAGACACTTTCTGGATGATCATCTCTAAGCATGAAACAAAATATACAGGCACCACTTATCAATCCAAAAAGGGATTTTAACAAGAAAGAATCATCGAAAATTCAGCCTACAAGAAAATGGCTAGGGCATATCTTCTTAGTTCCCGTGTTAGTATCCAGCAGTTTAAAGTTTCAAAACAATAATCAAGCCTTTTCCCGCTAGGTGAAGATTGTATATAGTAATACATCACTTGCTTCTCCAAGACATCACATAGTATGCAAAGTTGTGTAGTTTGTCTAATTATTCTGTTTCTCTATATTTTATGACCAGCTAAAAGAACACAAGATCTCGAAAAAAATAGAACAAGATATCAAGTTTGCAATCTTGGAAGTGAATAGCGGAAACCTTCAGGAAACCCATACTTATTACTATTTACATTATCACACACCTAGAGATTTACTGAAAGCTTTTATGATTAACTAACCTGGCAACGGCAAGGAAAGTACAGAACATTTCATTCACCAGATCATCGCATTCAAGATCCAACATCACAACACATGATCTATATTTTGCAAGAGTCTCCAATATAACAACTCTGCGTCCAAAGGATGGACCACTGGTATCACTTAGACCACTAAAAGTGCTCACAATCAACCGAAAGGTATCCTGCAGGAGATCTAACAAAGATTAGGACAATGGGTAGTCATAACTTTTGTTCCTTTTTTGGCATAAACTGAAAGGGAAATTTTTGCAGTTTAAAGTTGTGAACAAAAAATGAACTATAACTATATAATGTTAGTAAAAGAAAGGCACCTTTAGAATTTCATCACTATAAGGAGCTTCAGGTGCAGTGATCCGAGTTATCTCACAAATACATGTCGCAACTAGAAGCTTGACATCCCTATCTTGGTGCTTCAGCAATTCCGGCTTAACAATTGCATTAAAAAAGGGCTTCATTGAATCCAACGTTGAAGTCAAAGGTGACTGATCCAACTCAGCAAGGCATGTGGTCGCTTGCTGCACGTGGAAAAATATTTTGAGGGAAAACGCAGACTGATAGATGCCAAAATGAAAAAAAAAAAAACAAAAACAGTAGCTTTATAACAAACTACTTTCGTAAGACTAAGAGTCAAATTGGATAAACTTCCCAACAAGTACTTATGGAAAAAGAAATGATGAAATTTTTTGCAATGACTATCCTTTTTAATATATAATAACTTCTCATATAAGTTAAAAACAGCTTTCTGCATCTCAACTTTTTTCATAAGCTCTCTCATTTAACTTAATAACTTCTCCATAAACACCTATAGACTTAATAAGAACTTTTTCATGAGTGAAGATCAATAAAATTATTTTAATTGAGAAGCTCCTATAAATTAAAATCTAATCCAAATCGGTCCTATATCCATACAAACAACCAATACCTCATTCATAAATCCCAGTCCAACTTCCTTGTCGTACCCTCATTCACAATAATTCCTTTCTCCTTCGATTTATTTCCCTCCACCCAACCACAAAAATACTAGTTGCAATTTTCAGTATCTTTATCCATTCCCGCTTTCTTAGGGGTGTATTGAATTGAGATTTTAAAAAACTATTTTGTCATAAGAAGGTCTTGTACTCTAGTGTTTTTAAAAAAACTAAGCCAGAACTATGAATATAATGACTATTGGGATTTCAAAAGATGGTAGAAATAAGGATTGAGAATTATGAGAAATCTCATGTGTAGTGTCTAAAATAGAGGTGGCAAATTCAACTATGGCATAAGATAATCACAACACCCAATTTTACAACTTCTCCTGTGTTAGCACACTTACAAAAGCACCTCCATACCATTCAAAAATTAACCTAACACAATATATTATTCCCATGCTTGCCCCAAATCAACAAAGTCTCACCTAATTACTTCAAGCACAGTAAATCTACTAACTGTTTTTTTCTCAATAGCAGAAACGCATCCTAACATTACTCACACCCTCAATTCTCGTTTTTAAACCAATCCCACGATGAAGCAGTGAATTTGGCAGAAGCAAATTGAAGGCATTCGAGCTAAATAATATTTTTCTACAATAGAAATGAGCTTAGAATAGAAAATTCCCATTTAATTTCAACAAACAAAGAGAAAGTAACGGATATAACCAACACAAAAGAAGAAGAAAAAATGTTCAAAGTCTTCAATTGGAAAAAAAAGGGGGGCGAGATTTTCAAACGGAGAATTGAGAGATGAAGCAATGAGGAATTCAAAGAAAAGGAAAAAAATGCAAACCTTCAAGAGTTTGATGAGAGAGTCTTTAGAAGTGGGAACGGTTTCGAGCTTGGATCCCAGCTCCTTGAGTTGCAGGTATGCCTTCTCAGCCATAATTACTCACTCGATGAAACGGTGCCGTTTTAGTGCTATTTCATAGAGTTCCACAGAGAAGGAGTTTGAGAAGCTGAGGAGGGAAGAAGAAGAAGAAGAAAGAGGGTTTTTGTTTTCGTTTCTGTCAAAGTCATAAGATGAATTGACGATGCTATGTTATGTTATGTAACTTATGTTCTTTTTTTTTTTTTGAGATTCATGTAACTTATGTTCTGTTCGCTCGGCTTTCGGTTTTCGAACACCACCCGAAATTTACTCCAAAATCCAATATCAAATATTTCACATGCTTTCTTTATTTATTTTTTCATAAATATATAAAATATATATATATATATATATATATATTTCTTTTTTCATTTGTAAAAAAAAAAAAATTATTTAGCGAATTTTATTGCCTAAACCATTATCAACCGATGCTCCAACCTTTTGCCAATGTGCTCCCTTCTCGAATCTTCAATGAAGTTTATGGTAGTATAGTTCGTCGTAAAGAACTAAGAAATGGTACAATGGAGCTTTAGACCTCGCCCAAGGTTAGGTTCATCATGTTTGACACACAAAAATCTCTTTAACAACTTGACTGACACTCACAAGTTTGTGGAGAAGCTAACTCATGCTATTCTCTTTCTCTACTTCTCTCACAATGGGGAAGGATTTTGCCATGAAAGAACACGCCAATGTCAAGGCATCGGGATTGGGCACATCAGCGGAGCAATAAAAGTAGTTGGTGTTCAACCAGATGATAATGCACATAAAGGGGGTCGACTTGGTTTGCTCCCGGGTTTGATATAAAACATGGTGTTGGCCAGCCTAATATTTAGTTCTACGGGTGAACAGAGATTAGTCTTTCGTTGAAAGCGTTGGGACACTTCGTGGGTAGCGAGCAATGGTCCTAAATCAAAAAAGGAGCCCTCAAAGTGGTTGCCACTTGTCGACAATATAATTGGAAGGAGAACACGGAGACCAAAGGAGAAGAAAAAAGACATGGTTAGGTTCACCATCATAATCGACCGAACTATAAAATTTAGGTCATATTTTGATAAATAACTTAATTATATAAGTATTTTTGGTCAATAAAAAAGTATTTTTTTTCGATAAGCAATGATCCATTGATTAGAGCATTAGGGATGCTCAAAACCACAAATACACGAAAAAATTAGAAATTGTTAGGAATTTTTCCTCTTCTTTATATCATATCACAATTTTTTTTTACGATTCTGCTAATCCTTATCAAAGCATTGTTCCATCAAAGAGGCGAAGACAAACTAGAATCTCTCTACTCACACCAGAAATAAACCAACACCATGACAGAAACTTAATACGAGCGACAATCGAATCAACCTTGGCCTCTTCCTCTCTAAAGCAAACTTCATTCCGGGCAAGCCAAACACACCAACAAATTGTCAACCAAAGTAAATATTTAACCTTCTTGAATTTCTTCCCCAAACATAACTAGCCAAAAAAAGTATTTATGTATAAGCTATTTTTTCTGGTCAAAAAAAAGTATAAACTATTTTTATAATAAAAAATAAATTAAATAATTATATTTTTTATAAATTATAAGTTATTTTTATAAGCACATAACCTCAAAAAAACTTATAAGCACGTAATAAAACCTCTCCATAAATTCTTCTAAATATCATAAGTATTTATTTGTACCAATAAATAAAAATAAATAAATCAATTTGAACACACAATAGATAAATTTGTGTACTTTTTATATATACCACCTATTACACGCACCCAGATACGGAAAAAAAATAGGATAAAGTGCTCCCGATGTCCCTTATCTTTATTTAAAGTAACGATTTGGTCCTTTATCTTTTTTTTGTCCCAAATCAGTCCTTTATGTTTTAAATTTTTGACACATAAATCCTTTTCAGTCTCAAATCAGTCCTTTATGTTTCAAATTTTTGACACATAAATCCTTTTTTTACACATAAATCAGCACTGTTAACGGAAAAGGATTTATGTGTCAAAAATTTGAAAGATAAAAGACTTATTTGGGAAAAAAAAAACATAAAGGACTAATCCGTTACTTTAAATAAAGATAAAGGACCCCGCCAAAAAAAATACGATACTTTTCCTAGAAAAAGAAACAAACCGTTTTTGTTAATGCAACTCTTTTTTAGATATTTTCATATCTTTCCCTTGTTGCTTTTAACGTTTGCTGTAGCTGCAGTCACATCCGTTGATTAGACCAACTATTAATTCATAAGCATGTGCCATCCTTTATTTTCATTGGCTGATTTTTTTTTTAAACTAAGGTATTCTACATGCGCGGATTATTCCATAAACTAATCCCCGAGTTATTGATATTCATTTAAGGGATTAATCTCTCCCATTAAATATTTTTCCATATGCACCGGCCAGAAATCAAATCCTTGATTAAATGCTTAACAAGTTCAAGTATATGCTAGTTGTGCTATACTATGTTGATTTTGATTGGCTGATTCTGTGATGTGGCATTAGTTTTTATTTTTATTTATTGATTTATTAATTTATTTATGAATAAAACAAGAAAGAAAACGGATCTTCTCATTTCATGAGCAGATTAATTATTAAGCACGGGATTTCTTTAATGAGGCTGCCTATTTAAATTACATTGAATTACTGATATCCCTTAAATTGCAAGATTTGCATCTATTCTTCTATATATGGGCATATAAATAATATAGAACTTTACCGTAAAATACCAAATTATGTTTTCCTAATTTCCTATATATCATCCAAATATTGTAAATTTGGCTTGAAAAAGAACTTAATACTGTCATTTATTTTAAAATGTATGAATGAATTAGTAAAACTAAAAGAAGACATAGTGTACGAAGGGGGAGAAAGAACTTACTCATGTAATAAAAGTATCCTGAGAAATAAAACTTTTTTAATAAATATGTGGCATTGACATCTAAATATTATACTATTTTAAAAAAATTACTTCAATTTTTTTTACAGTAAGCACTTAGTGCATTTCATTCATAATCAAACCGTCAATACATGAGGAAACTTCAAAGTATTCATGAAGACTAGCTGACAACAAGGCCACCCTCGCAAGAGAATGAGCAACCTTGTTAACATTCATCCTAGCAAACTCAACGTCAGAGTTACAATTAAAAAAAAAGAAAATAGGTTCTTACAAAGCATAAATAATCGAACCAAATTCATTACAAGCATAATGGACGCAAAGTTTGTGGTTGATGGCTTTAACTCAAATCGATTACTACAATATGTTGAAAGGATAAAAAAACAAATAACGTATAATTCAAATAATTATTTTAATAAATAGTTTAAGGGTACCGCGCCTAGTAGTAAAAGATAGAAATTAATGGTCTTCTAACCGTAGCCGGTACTTCATCTGTTAAGGTTATTTACACATGCTAAGAAGATTAATAAAATTTGCTATTTTTAATGAAATTATTTATCTTCTTTTGGAAAGACTTTTAACTATTTATTATTTTGTCCGACATACTTCTCTCTCTGCAATAGATAATAAAAAAATTAGTAACAAAAAAGTAGCTAATGTTATATTGAATTTTGAAAAACATAAGTAAAGTGGAAGAAAATTATTGAAATGGGGAAGGATTAGGTTTTAGAAAAGAAAAACGCCAAATTTAGGGCTAAAAACCTTACCAGCATCGGGATGACCATTGCATTACATTAATTAGAAAAGAAAGAAGGTCCAATCGAAAGGAAAGCAAATTAAGATATTTGATTCATTACATAGTTAGGATTCATTGAGATTCATTCTAACTTAGTTGTCCTTTGATGATCATGATCAATCTAGCTAGCTATAGCTAACAAACTAGTTAGGGTTAATTAAAAAACCTAATTAATTAACTCTTGGTGTAGTAATAAGACGATCATTTATATTGTCCATTGGGTTCAGCATTTGCGAGCGCAGCAGCTTGAGATGATCCCGCAGCATTTGGTGCACCATAAGTCCCCATGGAAGCTGGTGCAGCAGCATAATACCCATTTGGATGATGGTGATGATGATGAGCAGCAATGTGAAACTGTGGAACAAAAGCAGTAGCAACTCCATATTCAACCGCAGCTCTCTTCCCCAACGGTTCAGCTCTCATAGATGTACGATCACCTTCCAATTCACGGTAACGGTGAAGGTACATTGTGAGTGGTTCAATGTAATCATCAAACCCTAATTTGCTCATAGCCCAAAGAACATCTTCTGCAGTTATTGTTTTTCTTTGCTCCCTTTGACAACGTTCATTGGCCTCTCCAGTGATGAAACTAATGTATTCAGATACACACTCTTGGATCGTTTCTTTTGCATCGTCAGAGATTTTTGCATGTGGTGGAAGAATCTTCCTCATGATTCTTATCACATTTGCTATTGGCATGAAACGATCTTGCTCCCTCACAATGCATTCATTGTCTTCTCCTGCGTCTCCTTTCATCTCTGCTGCTGCAGAAGATAGCTTCAACCCTGCACCTGTGACAACAGATGGAGTATTAATTATAGTAAAATGAAAAGTAATTAATTAATGGGAATCAAAAACGGTGATATGATAGATGATGGATTAGGAAGCAAATAGTAAATGTACACGTCAGCAGGTTGTGAGGGGCCCAAAGATATATGCTAGTACTAGTAGGGTGTTGGGAGGGAGCGTGAAGCTGAGGCTCAGGCTCAGCAGGTGTTTTTGGGCTTTTTCGAGGAATCCGAAGAAAAGGACAAAAAGCAGGTCTTAACTGCATGCCATTAAAGGGGGCAAACAAACGAATAAAAACGGTTCTCTTTTTCATGCTTTTTGTTTGCATGCATTCGTCACTCTAAAACGCATTTCAAAGACTTTGCTTATTGTGTGCATGTAAACCGACCAAGATGGTCCAGATTCAGTTATGACTTGTCTGGTCCTTGTAGAAAATTTTAGTACACTCTTGTAAAAGACTCAAGAGTGGATAAACTTGTGTGCTATCTAGTGCACTGTGTTGAAGGGAAAAACAAATCTAGTAGTTAGTAAGTTTGGCCTTATTGTTCACTTTTAATTTCTTCTACAAGCTTCCAAGACAGTTTGGCTTGGGTGGGAAAAGTGGAAGATGACAGGCAGAACAAAAGGATGCATGTAGGAGTGGAGAGATGGAGACAGATCCTTGTATTCTGGTTATGATGTTGGAGAATGCATGGACGCCACTTGTAACTGACAACTCAGTCGACTGCATGCATGCATGGTTGACACTTGTTCCCTTAACACATTTATGTCATCATCATCTTCTTCTTCACCATCTTTCATTTGCTTTACTCAAACTACCTAAACTGGCTAGACAACAACACACAGCTATATATGCTTGGTGGTATATAGAAAGAAAAACAACCTTAAACTCGGATTGGGCCTTAGATTAATAGGGAGACAAGGAAAGAAATCAAACGGAAACCAAGTGTGAAAGTGAAAGATCAACAAATTAAAAGGAAGAACTGATTCGACTAAATTAAGGCTCTTTGCTGAGAGAAAGCAGAAAGTACAGCTAGAAGAGATAAATTAATATATAGCTTGCATGCATGTAGTAGAGCAACTATGCATAGGTCATATATATAAATATATATACCACAGAGTATATATTAATAAATATAAAATCCTGCATCCGAGAAATGAAAACCAAAGATAAGAAGAATCTTTAGTGGTGCAGTTAAAATATTGTAGGGAAAAAAATGGAGAAATGAAGGAAAAAAATACACACAAATGTTAGTCAGGGAGGGAGCCAATATTTAAATTTGGGGTTATTTTTGGGTGGTATTAATATATGGAATTATATTGTACAGTAGTTTATGATTTACCAGAGGGAGTGTTGGGAAGCTTGCGGTAGCCATGAAAACCTCCACTTTCCATTGCTCTCTGTTACTGTGAGCTAGTATTATCGATCATAAAAGAGAGCTGGGCAATGGAGTACTTGGCAAGTGTCGACATTTATAGTGCTCAAAATTTGCAAAGAACGTGTCACTTGGGGCGATGTAAACGAGGAACCCGGCAATAGCCGGTCAACATCCGTTAGAGGATTAGTCCACTCAATGTCAAGACCGACACGTGTAAGTTGCTTCCTCTATCTTTCAAACTACACGTCAGGTGGGGCGGTGAATATTGTTTCACTCTTCCTACGGAATGTCAACTTAATCAGCCCCATGGAGTAGTACTTGGCAAGTGAATATTGTTTCAGCCTAAGAATTTAGGATTACCTTCAACAACTCCGATTTAACTAATTTCATTAATTGAAATTAGCAAAAAATTATAAGATAATTAGGTTAGCTAGTTTGAGTAATCTAGCTTAATTAATTATTTATAAGGTGGTTGTGAGTGATTGGATAGATTGATTATGTCTTTAGTTGCTAAATAATATTAAGTGCTTAAGTTATTGATGTACTAAATTAGAAATGAATAGTTGGAAGAGGGGATGCGCCTAGGAGTTTTGGGTGTGAGTTTAAAATTTTTAACACAGCCCATTTGATTTATGTGGCCCAAACCAATACCCAGCTGAAGGAAACCACATTCATTCATTCACTCCAAAGAGAAACCATTTCTGAAAATTCAGCAAAACATAGGGAGAGAAAGAGAGATGGCCGAAAGAAGGAAGAAAGGGATGAGCTTAAAGCTTGCATTTTCTTTCAACTCCGAATACTACAAGAATTATTGGTTTTTCCGGCCAGGAGTTTCCGGCGGATATAGATCCGCCGCAAAGTTACCGGCGGAATCTACGAATTTCCGGCGGAATTAATCCGCCTCAAAGTTACCGGCGGAAAAATTGACATTTGCGGCGGATTAAAATTCGTCTTGGATTTTGCGGCGGATTTTGGTTCACAGTTTTTTTTTTTACGAGCTTTTAATTAATCGCCGCAAATGCACCTCCGTCCGCCGCAAATCCCTTATGTCCGCCGCAAATCCCTTAAATCCGCCGGTAACTTCCGTTTCCGGCGGATCTTGCCTTTTGACCGTTTGACTTCGTTTCACCTATATAAACCCCTTCTCCCCTTCTTCTTTTTTCACACCTCTACCAATACTCTCATTCTCTTGATACGACACTCGATCTCTTAATACGGCACTCTCTTGAGCATTGTCGGCAGCGGGGTTCCAATAGAGTGGCGTACGTCTCCATTTTTTTGTAAAAAAATTTTCACATTGTCATGAAGACCCCTTCATCTTTTTCGTTAAAAATAACCCCTTTATCAGCATAAAGTTCATCCTCATTATTTTCACCACAAGAGACATACACGCTCATCAAACGCTCGGTATCATCCTCCAACTTAACAACCCGTCCTTGCAGTTCCTCAAACTTTCTATTTAGAGATTCAATCATCTTTTCAAAAGATGGTTTCTTGTGAAACTTTCTATTTTGAAAATATGGTTGAATCTCTAAATACAAAGTTTGAGGAACTGCAAGGACGGGCTGTTAAGTTGAAGGATGATACCGAGCGTTTGATTAACGTATATGTCACTTGTGGTGAAATAATGAGGAGGAGCTTTTTGCTGATAAATGGGTTACTTTTAACGAAAAAGATGAAGGGGTGTTCACGACAATGTGGAAATTTCTTTACAAAGAAATGGAGACATACGCCACTGTAATGGAGCTGCTGCCGACAATGCTCAAGAGAGTGTCATATCAAGATAATGGCGTAGGTCTCCGTTTAAGGGTAGCAGACATTAAATATATATTGTACTGTTTTTCCCAATTTTTATCGCTTTTAATTATTTTATTTTTTTGTTTAAAATATTTTATTAATTGTATGTATATTTTTTTGGTGATAATATTTTACTGCTTTTCCCAATTTTTATTTTTTTAAATTAAAAACTAATTAGTTATTGGATTTTATTTTTTTATCAATAATTAAAAAAATTAATAAAATAATATATATTTTTAATTAAAACGATTTTTTTAAAAAAATAAAATTTATTTTTTAAAAATAATAATAAATTTTTAAAAAAAATAATAATTTTTTAAAAAAAATAATAATTTTTTTTTAAAAATAATAATAATTTTTTAAAAAAAAAGAATAATTTTTTTTTTAAAAAAAAAATGGTACTTTGCGGCGGATTTGTGTTATTTGCGGCGGATATTGAAAATTTGCGACGGATCTTTGCGGCGGATTATAGCTTTTGCGGCGGATTATTTGGTGTTTTTAAAAAAAAAGGCGCGGTATTTTGATTTGAATATCCGCCGCAAAATACCACGAATCCGCCGCAAATCTCCAAAATTAAAAAACCCGCGGATTTTAAATTTCAAAATCCGCCGCAAAACTCCAGAATCCGCCGCAAAGTACCGAAAAAAAAACCCGCGGATATTGAATTTTAAAATCCGCCGCAAACCTCCAGAATCCGCCGCAAATCCCTTTTGCCCGTTGGGCTGCTTTTTCCTATATATATCCATTCCCCACTTTTCATTCTTCACACTTCTAACAGTCCTCCCATTCTCTTCTTAAAATTTCTCTTTTACTCTCTCCCAAATTCTCTCATTTTCTACTAAATCTGTTTTTTAAGTGTAGCGCTTCCTCCCTACGAATTGTCTTCTGCTCTTATTGGGAAATTTCTTCAAGGTATGTTTTTGATATTAGTTAATAGTTTTAGTTTTTAATTTTTTTTTAATATTCGTTTTTAAATTATTTTATAATAATATGAATTTGTTACTAATTGTGTTGTTTTTTTTGTTTAGGTATTGTTTGGGTTCCTCCTTTTTCCTCTCTGCTTGAGTTCAGGATAAGCTTCAAGCCAGAGCCTTCTCTTCACTACGGTTAGTTGTTAAAGTAATTAATAAAATATTACTTACTTCACTATTTTTAGTAAAATTTTGTTTAGTATTTTGTTTGCAATAATAATACAAATTAATTTATATTGAAAAAACTTATTTATTAAGTTCACTTATAAATTTTAGGCTAAATTATAGTTTTGGTCCCCCTATTTTCAAAAATTCAGACATTTGGTCCCCCTATTTTAAAACTCGGACATTTGGTCCCCCAATTTTAAAAAATCAAAGACATTTAGTCCCAAGAGGAATTTTTAGTTTTTTATGGCTAATAATCAAAGACATTTGGTCCCCTCAATTTTAAAAAATCAAAGACATTTGGTCCCCCAATTTTAAAAAATCAAAGACATTTGGTCCCTCTTTGGACTACATGTATTTGATTTTTTAAAATTGGGGGACCAAATGTCTGAGTTTTAAAATAGGGGGACCAAATGTCTGAATTTTTGAAAATAGGGGGACCAAAACTATAATTTAGCCTAAATTTTATTAACATATATTGTCTTATAAAAATTGAAATTTAAAATTAAATTTGGAATTATTATTTATAATGTTTAAATTATTTGTATAAAACATTATATTGTCTTAAATTATTTAAAAAAATTATATTCATTTTTTTTTAAATAAAACGGGTGTTTTGCGGCGGATAAGGGGTACTTTGCGGCGGATAATTTGCGGCGGATATTGGGTACTTTCCGGCGGATATATTGCGTCAAAAATTTGTCCCCTTTTCCGGCGGATTATCTGCCGCAAATTTGCGTTGGATTTTGCGGTGCCACTAAATCCGCCGCAACGCGTTTGCTTCGAGCTGGCTACCGGCGAAAAACTTCCGCCGCAAAGTCCAAATATCCGCCGCAAATTTGGCTTTTGCTTTCGAAACACACATCATTTGCTTTGATTCATACTTCTTCTACTCCTCTAAATTTACCACCAAAACCAGAACTTAGAATCCTTTAAGACCCCCAAAACAGAACCCAAGATCCACTCTCTCAACCTCCATTGATGATCTTGCATGCACCTCTTGTAGTGATAAATGGATGTTAATATTTGGAGAGGAGCCTAAGGGAGCTTGAGGAACAGATTTGGAGCTGTAACAGAGGCATTTGGAGCCCAAAATTTTGTGGTCTTGAAACTAGTGGTAAGAACTTGAAGTTGTTCGAAGACCCTACTCAAAACAGTTTCTGATTTCACATTCACTCACCCTAATTTCTTCATCTTTCTACTCAAATTTGGAGATGGAAGTTCAAGTAATGGTTAGAATAAAGATAATACTTGAAGATTGATGGTGTAAATGAGTGGAATGGTAGAAATCATGGATGCATGAAAGGCTCAAGTTGCTGGAAAAAGCCATCGCTTTTAATCTCCATAGATAATCTTGCATGTATACCTTTTTGATGAAATAGAAGCTGAGGTTTATGGTCTCTGATCTGGATGAGTTGTCAAGCATTAAAGACTGAAGTTAGACTTAGCATTTTGGAGTTCCAATTCGCGGCTCTTGGTGTTAGAGGTTGAAGTTTCTAAAGTCACAGCAAACTCTGTCTATAAAACAGTTGTAACCATGTATGGTAAATCCTTCGTAACTCCCTCCATTGTCATCCGTTGAATGTAAATTTTACTTCATTAGAAACTAGACACGAAATCCTTCAGTTTAGGCACAAGAACCACCTAATTTGACTAAGTATTGTGGGAGAAAAATGATTTACAAGTTTTACTTGTGTAACAGTAATGATTTTGAATCAGTCACAGTGTTTTAACCATAACTCCCTGAATACTCATCATATCAGTGTGGGACTTGAACCATATGAAAGTAGACAACATTATCTACATATTAGGCACTGGTTTGATAGGTTTTGGTTAAGAATCGAATTAGTTATGTTTGTTGCAAAACAACTCACAGATGCAGCCCAAACCGATCTTTGAAGTTAGTTGACGCGTTCTAGAAGTTGGGGTTAGATAGGAGTAAAAAGGCGGATTACATTGTTGATTCGAGATGCATTTGGGAAGCTTCAGTTGCTGGACACCTTTAGGGATTCATTCGGGATCGATTTGATGTTCGTGGAAGCAAGAAATTCGAGTACGGGGATTGTTCGTGCGGTTCCGTGCGTTTGTTAAAGTCTCGCTGTTGTCGTTGTGTGCGATTTCATCGCCAAAGGTGAGTTCTATACTCGCTTAGGGATTTGTTTTTCGAATATATGATTGCATGTATTCTGAATCGAGTCGTTGTGTTTTCGTTTCGTTAAAAAACGTAATTTCGAAACTATGAAGTCTTATGTGTTTGAATGTGATGCTATTGATGTTTAAATGTGATGATATGATAATGGTGTGGATTGTGAGCTCTAACTCGCTTAGGATTTTGGTTTCGTTTCAGAACTAAATATTGCGTGTTTCTGGAATTTGGTTGATTGGTGTTCATCTCGAAATTGAGTTAAAAACGGTTTTCGTAAAAGTCTTGTGTTCGTGCCTTGTTTGGAAACTCATGTCATTGTCATCGATTGAAGTTAAATGATGATTTGATTGTATTCTTGATTGGAAATATTGTTAGTATGATGAAGTATTAGATTGGATTTAGTATTTGGGATTGAAGCGAAATCGAAAAGGGCGAAGAAACAAATTTAAAAACAATGTTTTCGTAGTGCAGGATTTTGGCTGTGTGTAGAAAACATGGCCATGTTTTATTACACGGCTGGCCGTGTTTTAGTCTATTTCTGCGCAAAATTTTCAAAATGCAGAAACACAACCATGTTTTAAAACACGGGCACCAGTGTTTTAAAACACTGGCAGCCGTGTTTTAAAACACTGGCAGCCGTGTTTTCTGCTGTTTCCAGGATTGCTTCTTTTCGATTCCAAACCTTTTCTAATATTCTTTCCAACCCTTTGTGATGATTTTTCACTTATAAGACATTGTTTTTGACATTATCAAAGACGGTTTTGAAAACTTCCCTCAAACCTATAAATGTTTCGAAAACCGAAAGATAGTACACGTGAGTGGGCATGGGCTGGGTCTAAGGTTATGGAACTATATGTTCGGTCAAGTTTATGTTTATGTATTAACGTGAATGACATGTAATAAAAAGGGATGAATAAACATTTTCATCAAAGACTGTAAAGGTTCAAATATATAAATTATATTGAATACAAAAGACGGTCCAAAGTGGGTGGATATATAAACTATATCAAAAGGATGGGTGACGACCCAGTAGATTAGTATACTAGGGGAGGGGAAGTCATGAACCCCGGAACCTAGGCCTCAGAGGTTTGAAGCTAGAGTGAGCTAGTGGAGAGGTTCAACGGTAAAGGCGTGGTCATTACCGAAGATATACTATGGCATGAAAGGAAAAGATATATGCGCGTAGGACCTATATGGACTACGGTTAAAGGAAAATGAATAAATGAACCGAGAGAGTTAGTAAGGGGTCTCGATAGGACTCACTGAGATTTGTAATCTCACCCTTTATATGTTGATGTTTTACAGATACGCAGGGAAATGACAAAGCGAGAAAGCATGGTTAGATGAGGCCTTATGGAGAGCCCGAAGACTTAGCTTTTGGTCTTCATTTAGTTTCTCCTAGTTTTTGTAACTCGAGTTATGACTTGTAATTGATTAAAGTTGTAAATCATTTCCGCTATTGCTGTACTTGATATTGAATAATAGGGATTAAGATTGATCACTTGATGAGTTATATCAGGTTTTTAATTTTGTTCAATATCCAAATACAGGAATTTTACTCTGATGTATACTAAGTTGTGCATTTTAGTATTTCTACTTGTTAGAATTAGGGTGTTAGATTTTGGTATCAGAGCAGTTCGACCTAGTCGGGCTTAGTGACCTTACGGTCAAGAGGATATTAGATCGAGTCAGTTAGGGACTTAGACAATTAAATGTCAGAACCTTTCAGTATATTATGTGAAGTATTGAGTCAGGATCCGCTCAATGTTTCATGTGAGTTACTGAAAATGGTGACTATTGGTTGCCTCAACCCCGAAAACGTCTGAAACCCTAAACCATAGGATTTCTAGCCTTCTCGTTTCATCAGAGTGGCGCAGCAGAAGCAGAGGGCTGCAAATGACATTCTGGAACAATAGATGGGCATTTGTGACGGTTCGAGAAAGCTGTGGGCGACTGTTCAGTCTTTGGAGGCAAAGCAATCGTTGAGTTGCCGTGAAAACCTTTATCGGCTGTCCAGCCAGTTGTAACCTAAACAAAATCTTCAAGTAGTAAGAGTATTAGTGTTCGGAGATCCGTTTAGGAGTAACAGACACTGTGAAGCTCCAATTCATGTCCAACCCAGTTTCTCAGTTTCCGGATAATGTCTAGTAGTTACCATACCTCGTAACTCAGGTTAACCTCAACTCACGTCCTAGTTTACCGAAATCCTTCGGATAGTCTCGAGTCTAGGTCAAGTACCTTTTTCCTCAGAGCAACCCTTATTAGAAGTTATGAAGCCGAGTTAATAAACCATAATCGCATCAGCAATGTTGCCAAGTAGAGCCACCTAAGGATTATCGGATTAGTTCCTGACCAAGATTTATAAATCAGTTCCCTTCCACATAAGGGGCTAGTACATGATGCCGATGGAAGTAGCCTTATAGCAATCCTCTGATTAGGAGTATGCCCATGTCAGTCTGTGACATATTTTCGCTAGTCTTCCGACTTGTTTTATTCGTAACTTTTAATCCGGAACCCTGATTTTTATGTTCTGTGATGTGTTGGAAAGCTAACGAAGATGTCTACACGTCTGAGTAGAGTTCAAAAGGTGTCCCTAATGCTTGATTTTGAGGAATACTCTTTTCCGACCTTAAGCCGTAAACCCTAAGGTGTTCGTGGGAAATAAATCCTCGAGTAGTATGGGAAATGGGAAGAGGATTCCCAAACCAACCAGACTAAGATCTTAGACACCGGGTTAGGATAATATCCTTTGTAGTCCTAAAAAGGACTATCTCTCGGAAATGGTTATCATTAGATATAGCCTTTCATAAATGGTCAAAGTCTGTGAAAGCCCTAGATCATTAGGCATTCCGCAAAATGTTGTCAAAAGAAAAAGTTCAGTCCACTTAGGTGACGAATGTTGTTCTCTAAGTAAGATGAGTTCCGAATCGGTTGACTGTGATAGTTGTAATAGTTTCGTTTGTATTGTTTATGGAATTCGGAGAGCAGGGGGATCATAGGAATGTTCGAAATGGTTGGAATTCGTTTTCTGAATCAACTCAGGATGCACCAACCGTGCGCCTGTTTGATTCCTTAAAAGAATTCTTCTTTTTTCTCGTTTCTTTGATGCTACAACTATCCCAATACCGTACGTAATCCAAATGTAAATGATTACACATAGATTTCCCAACGATCCCTTATGTTAAGATAAAGTCTATAGTTTTCAAGTGAACCTCCTTTTTCAAGAAAGGCCGTTATGCCTAGCTCCCCAGTAAGATCCCTATTATAGAGAGATTTTCATACCCTAGAGTACGGATAGTTGAAGCCCTAAGAGGGCTGTCAGTCTGAAAGGATAAATGATAGATTATCGGATAAGTTCTCTCAAGGAGGATAGCCAGTGTTGTAGGATTTCATCTGGCTAGAAGCTTTCCCTAAAGGTCCTTGCACTAATGTTATGATTTAGGAATCTGTGGTTATTGAGTTTAAGACTCAATTTATGAGTTATGGAGATTCGCTCATATTAGTAATTTGGGTAATCGGTAGAGTGACTTTGATAGGTCATGGCAAAAAGTATTATTTTTAAAAAAAATCCTATCAATATATGGGTCATTGAGACATTATAGTCGACTCTGATAGGTCATGGAAAGATCATTTTATAAAAATCCTATCACTGCATGAGTCACTGAGAACAGAGGTGGTTCCCGAGTTTAACCTAAAGAACTAGATGTATCTCTAAGAAGAACGAAAGGTAGCATCCCAAATTTTCTATCTATGGTGAAGGAAACTTGGAACAAAAATTGTTAGTGCATTGATTAAGAAGGAAAAGCCGAAGTTTTTAGCATTAAGTCGGTCAATAGTCGATAAGTCATGATGCCTACACAGATAAAAGTGAGGAAAATTGTTTTCAATGTTCTATTGGTCGAACATCAATAGAATAAGTAGGTGCTAAATTTGGCATTGTTCGAAATTCAACACGATGCTTGAAATTGCAATGTAACTAGGATTTTACAATCCTAGTACGTGTTTATGAGTTGTTCCCTTGCGCTGTTCTTGATTGATGATTGTGCTGATTGTTTATGATGTAACTGAGGTATACAGATATATAAATTATATCGAGTAAAGGAGATGGCCCAATGCAGGTATTATATAGGTGATGTAGCTTGATTCAATGAACCCAAAAATGGTCATAAGATATGATGCTAGGTTACATGCTTTGTGTGCATTAAGTGTGATTGTACTGTTTTAATAAAGGCCCTACTTTAGTAAGGGTACGTATTCTAAGTTGGGGTGAATTATTGTTTGAGGAAAAATGTTTTCAAACTGTCCTTATTTTGAGAACTAGCAAAAAGAATTTTCTATCGAGTTGACTGAGCCAACTAAGGAGTATTTTCCAACCTAGTATTACGCCTAAGTATGCGTATTCGGAATTTCACTTCATTGGATTGCGAAAATAGGTATCGACCCAAGGTCGTAAGATTGTTTTCCAAATAAATTGTGTGTACAATAGGAAAATTATGTAAAGTCGATTAGTCGGCGGATTTTCACGTCAATTATGCGAATAGGACTTGAACGATTTTGGGGACAAAATCTTTCAAGTTGGGGTGATTGTAACATCCTCAATTTAACTAATTTCATTTATTGAAATTAGCAAGAAATTATAAGATAATTAGGTTAGCTAGTTTGAGTAATCTAGCTTAATTAATTATTTATAAGGTGGTTGTGAGGGATTGGATAGATTGATTATGTCTTTTGTTGCTAAATAATATTAAGTGCTTGAATTATTGATTGACTAAATTAGAAATGAATAGTTGGAAGAGGGGATGCGCCTAGGAGTCTTGGGTGTGAGTTTAAAATTTTCAACACAGCCCATTTGATTTATGTGGCCCAAACCAATACCCAGCTGAAGGAAACCACATTCATTCATTCACTCCAAAGAGAAACCATTTCTGAAAATTCAGCAAAACATAGGGAGAGAGAGAGAGAGAGAGAGAGAGAGAGAGAGAGAGAGAGAGAGAGAGAGAGAGAGAGAGATGGCCGAAAGAAGGAAGAAAGGGATGAGCTTAAAGCTTGCATTTTCTTTCAACTCCAAAACACACATCATTTGTTTTGATTCATACTTCTTCTACTCCTCTAAATTTACCACCAAAACCAGAACTTAGAATCCTTTAAAAGACCCCCAAAACAGAACCCAAGATCCACTCTCTCAACCTCCATTGATGATCTTGCATGCACCTCTTGTAGTGATAAATGGATGTTAATATTTGGAGAGAAGCCTAAGGGAGCTTGAGGAACAGATTTGGAGCTGTAACAGAGGCATTTGGAGCCCAAAATTTCGTGGTCCTTGAAACTAGAGGTAAGAACTTGAAGTTGTTCAAAGACCCTACTCAAAACAGTTTCTGATTTCACATTCACTCACCCTAATTTCTTCATCTTTCTACTCAAAATTGGAGATGGAAGTTCAAGTAATGGTTAGAATAAAGATAATACTTGAAGATTGATGGTGTAGATGAGTGGAATGGTAGAAATCATGGATGCATGAAAGGCTCAAGTTGCTGGAAAAAGCCATCGCTTTTAATCTCCATAGATAATCTTGCATGTATACCTTTTTGATGAAATAGAAGCTGAGGTTTATGGTCTCTGATCTGGATGAGTTGTCAAGCATTAAAGACTGAAGTTAGACTTAGCATTTTGGAGTTCCAATTCGTGGCTCTTGGTGTTAGAGGTTGAAGTTTCTAAAGTCACAACAAACTCTGTCTATAAAATAGTTTTAATCATGTATGGTAAATCCTTCATAACTCCCTCCATTGTCATCCGTTGAATGTAATTTTTACTTCATTAGAAACTAGACATGAAATCCTTCAGTTTAGGCACAAGAACCACTTAATTTGACTAAGTATTGTGGGAGAAAAATGATTTACAGGTTTTACTTGTGTAACAGTAATGATTTTGAATCAGTCCCGGTGTTTTAACCATAACTCCCTGAATACTCATCATATCAGTGTGGGACTTGAACCATATGAAAGCAGACAACATTATCTACATATTAGGCACTGGTTTGATAGGTTTTGGTTAAGAATCGAATAAGTTATGTTTGTTGCAAAACATCTCACAGATGCAGCCCAAACCGATCTTTGAAGTTAGTTACGCGTTCTAGAAGTTGGGGTTAGATCGGAGTAAAAAGGGGGATTACATTGTTGATTCAAGATGCATTTGGGAAGCTTCAGTAGCTGGACACGTTTGGGGGTTCATTCGGGATCGATTTGATGTTCGTGGAAGCAAGAAATTCGAGTACGGGGATTGTTCGTGCGGTTCCGTGCGTTTGTTAAAGTCTCGTTGTTGTCGTTGTGTGCGATTTCATCGCCAAATGTGAGTTCTATTCTCGCTTAGGGATTTGTTTTTCAAATATATGATTGCATGTATTCTGAATCGAGTCGTTGTGTTTTCGTTTCGTTAAAAAACGTAATTTCGAAACTATGAAGTATTATGTGTTTGAATGTGATGCTATTGATGTTTAAATGTGATGATATGATAATGGTGTGGATTGTGAGTTCTAACTCGCTTAGAATTTTGTTTTCGTTTCAGAATTAAATATTGCGTGTTTCTGGAATTTTGTTGATTGGTGTTCATCTCGAAATTGAGTTAAAAACCGTTTTCGTAAAAGTCTTGTGTTCGTGCCTTGTTTGGAAACTCATGTCATTGTCATTAATTGAAGTTAAATAATGATTTGATTGTATTCTTGATTGGAAATATTGTTAGTATGATGAAGTATTAGATTGGATTTAGTATTTGGGATTGAAGCGAAATCGAAAAGGGCGAAGAAATGAATTTAAAAACAATGTTTTCGTAGTACAGGATTTTGGCTGTCTGTAGAAAACATGGCCATGTTTTATTACACGGCTGGCCGTGTTTTAGTCTGTTTCTGCGCAAAATTTTCAAAATGCAGAAACACGGCCATGTTTTAAAACACGGGCACCAGTGTTTTAAAACACTGGCAGTGTTTTAAAACACTGGCAGCCGTGTTTTCTGCTGTTTCCAGGATTACTTCTTTTCGATTCCAAACCTTTTCTAATCTTCTTTCCAACCCTTTGTGATGATTTTTCACTTATAAGACATTGTTTTTGACATGATCAAAGACGGTTTTGAAAATTTCCCTCAAACCTATAAATGTTTCAAAAACCGAAAGATAGTACACGTGAGTGGGCATGGGCTAGGTCTAAGGTTATGGAACTATATGTTCGGTCAAGTTTATGTTTATGTATTAACGTGAATGACATGTAATAAAAATGGATGAATAAACATTTTCATCAAAGACTGTTAAGGTTCAAATATATAAATTATATTGAATACAAAAGACGGCCCAAAGCGAGTGGATATATAAACTGTGGATATCTTGTACTGCACTACTGCAGGACTTGTATTGCAGGTCAAAGTTTTGATGATAAAAAAGACCAGAGCTAAAGGTGATAAGATTAAAAGTTGACCAAAGCCAAAGTTGATGGCCAAAGGTGATGAAAGTGACAAAGTATCAAAGTCACAATCCAAGACAATCAAGCTCAAGAATTGAAGTTTCAAGATATAAGGGTAGTCCTTATAAATAAGGGTAGTCCCTAGGGTTTGGGTGTGTCTTAGGAAAAAGTGTAAGCTCTTACGAAGGTCAGCTCATCTCTCAAAGTCTCACGCCTTCACTAGTTTTCAAAATGCATGCATGCACACGTAAACATAAAAAAGTTTTTGAGAAACTATACAATCGATTCACACTACTTTTAACTAAATATCAAAATCGATTTTAAACTCAATATGAAAGCATACAATCGATTCATATTATTTTTACTAAGTATATAATCGATTCATAAACTCTTTTTCAAAGCAAAGAACCAATTCATATTGCTTTCACTAAGTACATAATCGATTTCCTTTTTCTTTTAAGGAAGCACATAATTGATTCCCTCATGTTTTAAATAAGCACATAATCGATTTGCATATCCCTTGTTTTAAGCACCTAATCGATTTGCATCTTATTCATTCTCAAGCATATAATCGATTGTCAATTTTAGTTCATTCAGGCAAACAATCGATTCTGACATTTCCATAAATGTTTCAACGTTAATATTTTTCTCATAGCCTATAAATAGAGGCTTCATACTTCACAATTCAGAACAACCTGTCATACCCTAATTTTGTCCGGCTTAGGTCAAAACCCTAATTTTCCACAATAAATAAATAAATAAATTGAAGAATGAAGAGCATCATGCATTGCATTTTGGGTTCTAGAAGTCATTCCAAGGTCTTTAAAATCATTTTTAGGGTTGGAATGCACTTTTTAGGCAAATTAGGGTTTTAGGGTCAAAAAGGGCGTTTTGGTCATTTTTCGCAAAAAGATGATTTTCTCGCCAAAAATGCACATCCACAAAAAGTACATTTTTATTCTATCAAGGATAATTTTTGTACATTTTTTAGAAAGAAAACCCTAGTCAAAAATAATTAAAATGTATTTTTCCATTTTTAGTGCATAGAAAAATAAAAAAGGGACCATTAAATATTCCTCAATTTTTTAAGTGACAATTTTTCTTGTCATGGGTGACTAGAGGGAATATTTTATGGTGCCCAAAAGCATGTGACACATTTTCAATAGTTGCATTCCCATTATTTCCCATGCCCAAAAATTCAAAAAAACTCAAAAAAAAAGGGAAGTGTCCTCAATAAGACAAAAGACCAAAAAAAACAAGTTTTTTTTCTCTCTTCCTCTCCTCAATTTCGAAATCCTCCTTCTCTCTCCCTCTCTCTCCAATTTGTAATCATTATACCCTCTTTGGTAAATTACTCCACTCACTTACACTAACCTATTCATAAGAAAACCCAAAGTTCCCTATTTGGTAACAATTCTTCTCTAAAATGCCCTTAACCCTACCTCACATAAAGTATCTCTTCCAAAATAAGAAATTCATTTTTTCCCCCTAACTTTCGCCCCCCACTCTCTCACTCTCACATTTTGTGTTTTCTCTCCATCCTCAATCCTTGTGATGAGTGATCTCAACCCTCCATTCAAAATCAAAGCTCAATCCTAGAGCACATCAAAATCACAAAGACTAAACTACCCTTAGACCTAATTTCATCCTATAAATACTCCCTCATTCCCACACCTAAGGTCACTCTCTTTTTGCTTCTCATTAGCCTCTCATTCTCCTACACAAAACCCTAGCACACCTCCTCTCCCTCTCCTTCCTCACCAAAACCGTAGCCCCACCACCCCTCTTCCATATATTTTCTTCAAAAAATCAACCACCAAATCCTCCATTTCTTGTTAGATCACCATCTTTCCTTCCATTCTCTTCAAGGTTGCATCATCAAATTGCTAAGAGCTAGTAATTTTTGAGCTTATCATCTCCTTCTTCATTTCATTGTAGTTTTGAGGTAATCCTTGAAGCTTTGCACCTCATATTTAATTTTCTTGCATAATCTCTCCTCTACTCCAAACTCCTTCTTGATTGTTGTTTGCTTTGAGGATCCATTTCAAACATTTTGACAAAGACTTAGGGAGCTTTGGGTGTTTGAGATGGGTCCTTGGCCTTGAAGGAGTTATTCTTCTACTTGAATAATTTCCCTTGCATCTTTACATATTATGCACTAGATTTCATAAATAAAATTGTTGTTTATAGGCTTTAGCATTTCGCATATCATAAAAAAATTAGGGTTGATATGATTTTGTTGCACTTCCTTGCTTAATCATATAAATCCTTGCAAAAAATAGATCTATGTTGCTTAGTGTTACTTTTGGTGTTTTCTTTATTAAATAAAATGTGGATCTATGTTTCCTTTAGTTCACATGCTTATAGATCTAAAAATATTTCCAAGTTGATTTTGTTGTTGTTCTTTGTTTAGTCATGTTTAATCTTGTTATTAGTATTTCATTTTAGTGTTAAATGTTACTTTTGTTGTTTGATGATTTAGCAACATGATTCCCACTAGTGCCTAGTGCACCTTGACCTAAGTGGTGAAGATTGCTAGAAATGACTCAATTTAGTTTATGCGTTCATTCATTTTTGTGTCTTAGTTTGCTTGTTGTAAATTGTTGATGATAGGCAAGTTGATTCCCACTAGTGCCTAGTGCACTTTGCTCAAAGTGGGAGGATTGCTCTAGGTGATTCAACTTATTTGTGTGTTTAGTTAATCTTTGCATTTTAATTTGCTTATTGTTCATTGTTGATGATAGGCAAGTTGATTCGCACTAGTGCCTAGTGCACTTTGCTCAAAGTGGGAGGATTGCTCTAGGTGATTCAACTTATTTGTTGTGTTATTTAATCTTTGCATTTTAGTTTGCTTGTTGCTCATTGTTGATGATAGGCAAGTTGATTCTCACTAGTGCCTAGTGCACTTTTCTCAAAGTGAGAGGATTGCTCTATATGATTCAGCTTGGTTTTAGTGTTTATTTACTCACTTACTTTTTACTTTACCATTCATTAACTTTTTACTAAAACATAAAAAGATTTTACCACTTCCCATTTACCTCATGCATTTTTACTTTACCATCTCATTAAATAATTACCATTTACTTCATGCATTTTTACTTTACTTTTCACTAACTTCTTACTTAAAGTTTTACAACTTATCAACTTGCAAAAATACCCAAAACATTTTCACATTCATGCATCTTCATTCCTACTTAGTTTATGTGACACTCTCATGCATCCTCATATACTTATATTTCTTGCATCCTCTTATGCATCATTGTATGCCATCCATTCATAAATAAAGTGCTATGCATCCATTCCTTGAACACTCATGCACCTACATGCTTACCTAATCATGCATCCTTGCTTACATATTCAATCATTTAACTTAGAATACTCTATGTTTACAATCAATTGTATTCACTTGTTCTTGATGCCATGTAAATGTCTTGACTTGATTGTGTGCCCTCCTCTCCACTTGTATGACCTCCTAATGGAGACGTAAGTCTACATGCATGTTGTAGCATAGAGCCATTAGGGTAAATACAATCCATCTTGCACACACACAATTACTTTGAGAACTTTGTTTTGCGTCTTTAATAATTGAATCCTTTGATTGTATGGACATGTTTAATCTTGGTTAATGAATGATATGTTCATGTTTGCCTGAGTATTATTCATTCATTTGCATTTGGTTATGGATTTAGAATTGACTTGAAATGTTCTACTTCTTTTCTAAAACCCATTTCCTAAAATCATTTCAAAACAAAAAGAAACTTTTACTTTCAAAACAAAAATAAATCAATTGTCATTAAACACCAATCGCGCCGTTGCCGATTAGGTCGTTAATGATGATGTTGTTTTCAAAAGGAGTTAGTAGCGAGACCATTCTAACCGTTGTTGTTCGGTCTTCGCAAAAGCTCTACCCCATTTTCGAAAACTTATTCATTTCTCAAAAATAAATCAATTGTCATTAAACACCAATCGCGCCGTTGCCGATTAGGTCATTAATGATGATTTCATTTTCAAAAGAGTTAGTAGTGAGGCCATTCTAACCGTTGTTGTTCGGTCTTCACAAACGCTCACCCAATTGCGAAAAACCTCTTTTGCCGTTTTCAAAACCAAAAGCCGAGAACTACGTAGCTTTGATCCCTCTTCCGGTGAGGGTACGTAGGAGCGGGGTCCTGCCCCGTCAAGCACCCTTTTAAAAAATCTTTGTTTTGTTCCGCTTTTCAAAGATAACCCGAGAACTACGTAGCTTTGATCCCTCTTCCAGTGAGGGTACGTAGGAGCGGGGTCATTGAGCATGATGTCAATCTTTTCTGACTTCATTGAGCAATCAATGGAAGTCTTCATGGATGACTTTTCTGTTTTTGGAGAAACATACTCATTGTGTCTTTCAAACTTAGAAGAAATTCTTCAAAGGTGTGAAGACACTAACTTAGTGCTTAATTGGGAAAAATGTCATTTCATGGTAAAAGAAGGCATTGTGCTTGGTCATAAAATATCTAAAAAAGGTCTTGAAGTGGATAGGGCAAAGATAGAGGTAATTGAGAAACTACCACCTCCATCAACAATCAAAGGGATTAGAAGTTTTTTAGGTCATGCAGGATTCTATAGGAGATTTATCAAAGACTTTTCAAAAATTTCAAAACCATTGTGTATGCTTTTGCAACATGATGTACCTTTTAATTTTGATGAATCTTGTGTAGAAGCTTTTCAAAAACTAAAAAAGGCCTTAGTTACAGCACCAGTTGTAGTCACTCCAGATTGGAGTAAGCCTTTTGAACTCATGTGTGATGCTAGTGACTTTGCAGTAGGAGCAGTCCTAGGGCAAAGATATAACAAAGTGTTTCATACCATATACTATGCTAGCAAAACACTAATTGAGGCTCAAATGAACTACACTGTGACAGAGAATGAACTATTAGCAGTGGTTTTTGCTTTTGAAAAATTTAGATCATACTTGGTAGGCACCAAAGTAATTGTGTACACTGACCATTCTGCCATCAAGTATCTAATTTCTAAAAAAGATGCAAAACCTAGGCTAATAAGATGGGTTCTATTACTTCAAGAATTTGATCTTGAAATAAGAGATAAGAAAGGAGTAGAGAACCAAGTGGCTGATCACCTCTCTAGACTTGAAAGTAATAATACAGGTACAATTGAAGAAATCAAGGAAAGTTTCCCTGATGAGAAATTAGTAGCAATTACCATGAATACAGCCAGTGTTTCTGCACTCAGTGTGGCCACACCTCATGTTTCAACACCATGGTATGCAGACATAGTAAACTTCCTTGTAAGCAAATTTGTACCATGTGACATGAACTATCAACAGAAAAGAAGGTTCTTCCACATAGTAAAACAATACTATTGGGATGACCCTTACCTATTCAAGATATGTCCTGATCAAATCATGAGAAAATGCATTCCTGAAGAAGAACAGCAAGCAGTGCTCCTGCATTGTCATGCTGCACCATATGGAGGTCACTTTGGAAGCCAAAGAACAGCAGCTAAGGTACTTCAATCAGGTTATTTCTGGCCTACTCTATTTAAAGATGCTTATTATATGGTCAAAACCTGTGATAAATGTCAAAGAAGTGGTAATATATATAATAGACATGAAATGCCTAGGACTAATATTTTAGAAATAGAACTTTTTGATGTTTGGGGCATGGATTTCATGGGTCCTTTTCCACCTTCTTTTGGTAATGAATACATCTTAGTGGCTGTAGACTATGTGTCTAAATGGATTGAGGCTGTAGCACTGCCAAATAATGATGCTAAATCTGTTAGCAAATTTCTCCAAAGAAATATTTTTCCAAGATTTGGTACTCCAAGAGCAATCATCAATGATGAAGGCTCACATTTTTGCAACAAACTTATTGAAAACCTTCTTGCAAAATATGGAGTGAAACATAAGATTGCTACTGCCTATCACCCACAAACAAGTGGACAAGCTGAACTTTCAAATAGGGAAATAAAAAGAATGCTTGAGAAAATGGTTGGACCAAACATAAAAGATTGGTCCTTACACTTAGACGAAGCATTATGGGCATATAGGACTGCATTTAAAACTCCATTAGGAATGTCCCCCTATAAGTTAGTTTATGGCAAGCCATGTCATCTCCCTGTTGAATTACAAAACAAGTCATATTGGGCTATCAAAAAGTTGAATCTCAAAAAGGCAGGAGAGAAAAGGTTTCTTGAGCTAAATGAATTAGAAGAATTTAGGCATTTCTCCTATGAGAATGCAGAAATTTATAAAGCTAAAACCAAAGTATGGCATGACAAGAAAATCCAAAGGAGAGAACTTAAAGAAGGAGGAATGGTTCTGTTGTACAATTCTAGGTTGAAACTCTTCCCTGGAAAACTGAGATCAAGATGGTCAGGACCATTCAAATTAGTTAAAATCTACCCCCATGGTGCAGTTGATCTATATGATGCAACCACTGATACCACTTTCAAAGTAAATGGACAAAGAGTGAAAATGTACTATGGAGAGCATGTAGAGAGAGACAAGATCACCACCCACTTTACAAAACCTTAGACCAAGGTACAAGTCAGGCTGTAAGACTTTTAAAACAAGCGCTTGAGGGAGGCAACCCATCACTATATAGTTAAAATTATTATTTTGTGCAAATTCATGTTTTGTTATTTTGCAGGAAAAACAGGACAACAGAGTAGCCAGTGTTCCCACACTAGGTGTTTCCACACCTAATGCAGCCACACTACCTACTCTGGTGTTAGAATAATTTAGAAGAAAACTGTCATTTGACAAATCATCAACTTAGTGGAATCATCTCTGATCAAGGGTTATAAAGTGGCGTGTTAAGTCTAAGTTTCCACGTGTTGGCTTGCATGTTAGGCCACACAACTTAACGGCTATAACCCTCAACTACCAAATCCCACTAACCCTTTCACATACCCTAAAAATTTCAATTTCTTTCGTCCCTCTCACAAAACCGATTAAAAATCCTCTCCACTCTCCACTCACAAATAGTTATTTTTGTCTCAAACGCTCAAAATCATCAATGGCTAAGAAACAGGCTGCCTCTAAAAACACTGGGAAAGGATTCGGTGTGGAAACTCAGGCGAAAAAGGGAAAATCAGGAGTACTAGCATCAATGGAAGCAATCCCTGGATGTGAGCACTTTTGGAACATGAAGTTTCTGCCTGAGCGTGGTTTCAACTTCGCAAAAGCTCATCATTCATTCCTCTCCACTGTCAACAACATGCATTGGGAAAGATTTGTTCAAACTCGAGCCTACTACTTGGAGCAATTGGTGCGAGAATTCTACTCAGGAATTCAGAATAACAGATGAGGTACTGTATTTTTCTCCAAGGTTAGAGGTAAGAAAGTTTTCTTTGACCCTGCTAGAATCAATAAGCACTATGATCTCACGTACACTGGTAATGCATTTGAAGTAAAATTAGAGACTTATGGAAAGAAGCAAATGACTAAAATCAAAGAAAGAGTAGCAATAGAAGGATCTCAGTGGGAGAAATTCACAAATACTGAATTCAAACTTAAAACTGGTGAATTGATCCCTGAGCTTGGTAGTTGGCATTTATTCATTGATACATCAATTCTCCCTACTTCACACACTTCTACATTATCTAAAGATAGGTTGATTCTTATTGATTCAATCCTATGTGAGGATAATGTAGACATAGGGAAATTGATAGCTAAAGAAATTGTAGAATGTCAAGCCAAGGAATCTGGATTCTTATATTTCCCATGCTTAATCACTGAATTGTGTCAAAAGCAAGGAGTTGTTACTTCTGATCTAGATAAAGTCTACAGAAAAACCCCTCCTAGTGGTCTGTCTGCTGAAGTTAAGGATAGAGTGAGGTCAGTGAAAATTAAAAGTACTGTAGAGCAGGAAGTGTCTGAACACTTGGTGCAGAAACTCCATGCTGTCTGGAAATTTCAAAGAGAACAGCATGAATGGTTGAAATTAAAGTTGGATGATCCTGAAGCAGAAATAGAATCCCCAATTTTCCCTAATTGGGTGATTGATGAAAATGAAGAAGTGAAAAAAGAAACTGATAAGAAAGAGAGGAAAGTAAAAAGAAAGAGAGATACTGAGAAAGAAAAGAAGGGAAAGAAACCAAGAGTGGAGGAAGAAATTGAAGAAGTGAGTGATGAAGATACTAAAGAAGATGAAGAGGCAAGGCAGGCTGTGAAGGATATTGAAAAGGATGTAGAGGAGGATGAATCTGAGTCACTGGAAGTTAGTGACAGTGATGATGATGGCAGTGATGATATGGAAGCTAGTGCCAGAAGAAAGTATGAATTAAGAAAGAAATCTACAAATGAAGCCCAACCACCATCACCACCATCACAACAGCAATCAAACACCCCCTCACCACCATCACAAACCAACATTCCATCCCCCACCACCCACCATACCCCCAGTCACAATTCAACACCAAAATCACCCACACCTCCACCAGAAAATACTCCCCAATCTGAAAATCCAAAACAAGATGCACAAGCAGAAACAACCATCCCATCCCAGAAATCTCCCACCCCAAGCACAGAACCTATTGAGCCAACTAACATTGTTTCTGAGAAAGTTCAAATGCAGGTACTCATTGAAGAACCTGAGAAAGAGAAAGGCAAAGCAAGTTCAGAGTTGAAGATGCAGGCAGATACTGTCAAGGAGTCTGTTAGTGTTCCCACACCAACTGCAGAAGCTTCAAAATCAACAGTCATGGCAACTAGTCCTGCAGCAACAATCTCTGCAGTTCTGAAGGCCTTAGCAGAGAAGAAGCAGATGATGGGATACACAAGGAGAACAATGAAGCCTGCTCCAACAAAGAAGAAATGGACAATGAGCTCACTCTATGGTACACAGGGTACAGGGATACAAGCTGGTGAGAAGGAAGTATCTGAGGAAGCTACACCCAAAGAAGGAGAGAAAGAAGCTGAGAAGGTAGCAGTGCAACATCAACAGGGAATTGAGCAGCAATCTGAGAAAACTCCAGTGCAGAGTGGTGTACCTGCACCTGAAGTCCAAACACTGGCTACACCAGATGTTCCTGCAGAAGCTACACCTGAAGAGGCAGAAATGCCTGAGGCTGCTGTAGATGATCCTGGTGTGCCTACCTCTGATGTGGCCACTACTAAGAAATCAAAGAAGACAAAACCCAAGCAAAGCCCTGCTCTGAGAGCCAGCCCCAGATTCCAGAAGAAAGAGTAAAAAGATACCTTTTAATGTTGTTTCCAGTATTTATAAGATGCTTTAGTAGTATACTCTATGTGCTAAATACTATGTGTTAAAAACTTTTGTTTGTTTCTCCCAACATTAGTACTCCCCTGTTTCCTAAACTTAGAGTAGTGAGGACACTGCTCATATTTAAGTTGGGGGGGGGGGAGAGTGGAGAATAGTATGTATTTTGTGTATGCACTATATTTGCAGCATGTTTTGAACCTAGTACTAATATATATGTATGATTATAGAAATATGTTTGAATAAGTATTTATAGCATGTGAGTATGTAGTGTTAGTATGTTTTAAGTTTTAGATGTACTTAACAGAGCATGATAATTTGTGTTAACATGGTGAATTAAGTGCATCAACTTGTTTTTAGATTTAAATGATTATGAAACATGATCAATTCATATTTTTCTCAACAAAATTGAAGAAGTGTGTCAATGAGTCAATTTTTAAATGATGAAAAAGCCTTGTTTTCTAGAAATGATCAGTTTTATAAAAACTTTGACACAAAAAAATTGAGTTTTGAAAAGAACCATGCTAGATCAAGAGCTATCTAAAGCCAAGGAAATTTTGGAAATTTGAGGTCAAAATTAGATTTTTATTAAAAATTTAGAAGAGCATAAAGACTTAAGTTTGGGGGAAATTCCATGAATACAAAGGCCAAAGTGTGACAGCTTGAAGAGTGCAAGCCACAAGTGTCAAAACCACTCAAAAATACCAAAAATATCCCAAAAAAGAGCTACACTTACCCGAGTCATATAAACTGAACCTGTCCCTTAAGTGCAATTTGGTTTGAAATATATGAACAAAGTTCAAAGAGAAAAAGAAAAAACAAACCAAGAAAAAGAAGAAAATGCATGTGGAGGTCAGTGAGGAGGGCAGTGTACGCTACCAAAAATACTCAAAGAGTTCCAAGTGTGGCAACACTTAATGTGCCAACACCATCTACATCAAAAGGCACCTACACTCAAAATAAGGTGAACCTACAATCCAAAAATGATGTTTTTTTTTGCACTCACTGCATTACATCAACAAAAATCAAACACCAAGAATAGAAATAAGGTATTGGCTCAACAAGTTGGAACACCAAAAGCCCTTTGTTGTGCTTAAGAGTCCCCTAAATACTTGAAGAAATTGTTAGTCTCGGCCATATTTTGAAAAATCTCTAAGAGTGACCAAAAGAATTCCATCTTTTTCAAAAAGCTAAGGAAAAACTCTTTGTTCAGTTATGAAACCAATTAGAAACTCAATGGGCCACACACTCACACAAATGAGTTTTTATAACTCTGAATATTTTAAAGCAAGGGCATGGAAGAAAAAACACCAAAAGAGAAAGGCTTATTACAATACACTTCAAACACTTCTTGAAAAACATGAGTTGAGATGTCTTCATAAATCTTGTATTTTTGTTTCTTGTTGTTGCTTGAGGACACGCAACAATTTAAGTTTGGGGGTGTGATAACTCTATTTTATATAGAGTTATTCATACAATTAAGCTTGAGTTATTGCTTATTTTCAAGAACATTTATATATATTTATAGCTTATTTATCAAGGAACAACATTCTAAATATTCAAATGGATAAAGGGCAATGGATCCAATCAAGTACATATTTGAGAAGCCAGCTCTTACAGGACGAATTGCCCGTTGGCAGATGCAATTATCAGAATACGATATCCTGTATGTCACACAAAAAGCAGTTAAAGGTAGTGCACTTGCTGAGTATTTGGCATGTCAGCCGATTCCAGACTACCAACCAATGCAGCATGATTTTCCTGATGAAGATATCATGGCACTGTTTGATGAGGGGAAGTCCCAAGAAAGTGAAAGGTGGAGAATGATCTTCGACGGTGCGTCAAATGTATGGGGGCATGGGGCAGGTGCTGTGTTAATATCTCCTGACAATCGCTTCGTTCCTGTCACTGCAAGGTTGAGCTTCTATGTCACGAACAACATAGCAGAGTATGAAGCGTGCATCTTGGGTATTCAAGCAGCCCTAGAATGGAAAGTTAAAAGGCTAGATGTGTATGGAGATTCAGCCCTGGTTATTCATCAAGTAAGAGGCGATTGGGAGACCAGAGATCCCAAACTGATTCCTTATTGTGTTTAGGTGCAAGAGTTGATGGAGTCTTTTGACGAAATCACTTTCAAACACATCCCTCGAAGCGAAAACCAGCTGGCTGATGCATTGGCAACTTTATCATCCATGTTCAATATCAATTGTGATAAAAGCTTGACTCATGTCACAATCCAGCACCGGAGTCTACCTGCGCATCACTACTGCACAGCCATAGATGAAGAGCCGGATGACAAGCCTTGGTATCATGATATCAAACAGTACATCATCAGCAGAGAATACCCTCCCGGGGCATCTGAAAATGACAAGAGAACTCTTCGGCGACTGTCAAGGAATTTCTTCCTCAGCGGTGAGGTTCTCTACAAAAGGAATTATGACATGGTCCTCTTAAGGTGTGTTGCTAAAGAAGAAGCTGAAAGAATCATGAAAGATGTACACGAGGGCTCATTCGGAACTCATTCCAGTGCGCATACTATGGCTAGACAGATTTTAAGGGCGGGCTATTACTGGTTGCAGATGGAAGGTGACTGCTACAGCTTTGTCCGAAAGTGCCACAAGTGCCAAATTTACGCTGACCACATTCATGTGCCGCCTGCCAAATTGAATGTTCTGACTGCATCCTGGCCATTTTCAATGTGGGGAATGGATGTCATCGGTCCCATTGAACCCAAAGCATCAAATGGGCATCGCTTCATCTTGGTCGCCATCGACTATTTCACGAGGTGGGTTGAAGCTGCCTCATACTCCAGTGTGACCAGTTCAGTGGTTGCCAAATTTGTGAAGAAGGATCTGATTTGCCGTAATGGCCTTCCTAACAAGATCATCACTGATAACGGCAGCAATCTGAATAGCAAAATGATGAGGGACCTGTGCGCAGAGTTCAAAATTCAGCATCATAATTCTTCCCCCTATCGGCCCAAGATGAATGGAGCAGTGGAGGCAGCTAACAAGAACATCAAAAAGATTGTGCAAAAAATGGTGGTCACATACAAGGATTGGCATGAAATGCTTCCCTTTGCTTTGCATGGCTATCGTACTTCAGTGCGTACCTCAACTGGGGCAACTCCTTTCTCTCTGGTATACGGGTCAGAGGCGGTCCTCCCGATCGAGGTTGAGATACCATCCCTACGGGTACTCATGGAAGCTAAACTGGAAGAAGCAGAGTGGGTGCAGGCTCGTCTGGATCAGCTAAACCTCATTGAGGAAAAAAGAATTGTAGCTTTGTGTCATGGGCAGCTGTACCAACAGAGAATGAGAACAGCTTTTGACAAGAAAGTCCGGCACCGTGAATTCAAGCAGGGAAATTTGGTGCTTAAGAAGATCTTGCCCATCCAGACTGATCCCCGAGGGAAATGGACACCCACTTATGACGGCCCGTATGTGGTCAAGAAAGCCTTTTCTGGAGGAGCACTGATACTCACGAACATGGACGGAGAGGATTTAAGGAACCCAGTCAATTCCGATCAAGTGAAGAAGTATTATGCCTGAAAGAAATAGACGAAAAAAGAGAAAGACAAGCCAAGTAAGAGTTAGCTCGCTAGGTTGAAAACCCGAAAGGGCGGCCTAGGCAAAATCAGAGCGACCCGGTGGATTGAAAACCCGCAAAGGGCGATCCAGGCAAAAATTAGGGTCAGAAAACTTGGGCATGGAAAGTAAAGAAAGGCATACAACTCCTCTGAAGACTTGGATGAGGGAGTGATCAAGGTCAAGGACATAAATGTTTAGCACTGTTCCACAGAGACGGACAGTCAGAATTTAACTTCTCTCTTTTTTCGTGTCTTTTTATAGTTTAAACTTTCAAGTGTAATAAACAATCGGCGTAACTTCTTGTGCGACCGGTTTCCACATTAATAAAGTTCAACTTTCTCATATTTGTTCACTCTTTTATTTTCTGCTTTTTTTTTTGCTCAAAATAAACGTTTTATAATGATGGTGATGATGACCTGTAAAACATGTGCATAAATCATGGAGCATTACAATTATTGCAAAGTCCCTAAAGGTCGCGGAAAAAAGCAATTCCCAAAACCAGTTAATCATGCAAGAGAAAGTAATTGCACTCACGATTGCTTCAAACGGCGAAGTCAAAGCCAACATGCACTCGGCCCATGAGCCCCACAATTCCAGTGGGTTCCTCAGTCTCGTGCCATGAGTGTCGCGGGTTGGCTGAACCAGTGATAACTCTATTTTATATAGAGTTATTCATACAATTAAGCTTGAGTTATTGCTTATTTTCAAGAACATTTATATATATTTATAGCTTATTTATCAAGGAACAACATTCTAAATATTCAAATGG
Source organism: Astragalus membranaceus (assembly GCA_039519185.1). Taxonomy (NCBI): domain Eukaryota; kingdom Viridiplantae; phylum Streptophyta; class Magnoliopsida; order Fabales; family Fabaceae; genus Astragalus; species Astragalus membranaceus. Next base: position 141,684,075 of record CM076851.1, on the reverse strand, counting down.
ATAAAGGGCAATGATCTAGGCTAAATGCACAAATCTTGTTAGGTTTGATGTTTTTGTTCAGTGCAGCTATTGCAGGAGTGGGAACACTGCCAACACCAGGAGTGGAAACACTAGGAGTGGAAACACTGCCAACACCTGCTAAAATTCTGCAGTTAATACCAAAACATCCAAAGACCATTTCAATGCTTCCACACTTGATTAGTGACGTCATGCCTAGTCACCTGGAGCTGAGCCACTTGCTGAAGTCGGCGATACACATAAAAATCAAGTTGCAAGACTCAAACTTATCTAAAAGACATGTGGCACTTCTCCAATGGACCTCTTCTTTTGTTATGCATGCAAGCGACCAAAACTGTGCAGCTTGCTTGATTGGTTGTCAACAAACTAACCATGTTCGGTCCCCTCAGCTGATCTTTCGCGCCAAAGGAAACCCCTTGCAAGAGGAAAGCTTTCAAGCCTATAAATAGAAGCCAAATCCTTCACAAGAAAGGCATCATCCTATCTTCTATCATCTTTCACATCTTTAAATCTTTTATCTTTCAGTTTAGTTTAGGTTTAGTTTATTTTCATTTTAAGTTTCTAAGGAGAGGAAGGTGAGGAAGTGCTTGACAACCATTCCCTTCACTTCTACTTTGAAGAAATTCGTGTAAGAAATCTTTATTGTACTTCAATTTGGGAACTTAATGCAAAAGATCTTCTATTCAAGTAATCTCTACTCTTTTAAGTTCTTTTGCCTTATTATTCATTTACTTATGTTCTTTGCATATTCTTTGCTTTATAACATGAGTAACATGAGCTAAATTCCCTTAAGTTGAGATGTTCTAACCTTGTAATGAACTTCTAAATATGTTATTATGGTTTATGTAGTGTAAACACTTTAAACTCTTGCATAATACTTCTTTCAACTTATTCTGGAATTGATCACTTTAGAATAGGTAAAAACTTGTAGCAGCAGACATGGGCTACATTTATGAACTCAAGAGTTAATAAGGACAAGTATTTAATAAAGGAAACTTTGTTAAATATATGCTAAAACCTAGACATAGGATAGCATAGTTCTTAGGATAATAAAATTACAAGAGTGAACCTATTTAGCAACTTGGATCATTGTTAGGAGGCAAGGGAGGAATTGACAAACCTTTCTTTACTGTAGAAAACAAAGATCATAAGAGCTTGTAATGAAACTCTGAAGAGAAGTGTTGAAAGGCACAAACTGATGCACCTACATCCAGTGTTCCCACACTACATACTCCATTAAAACACTTAGAAGTAAAGTACTTGGTAAAAACATCTCAACTGCTTTTTCCAACTGATTTCTCACACATTTTATTGCTTATTATTATTTTACTTACTTTGAAAAACTCCAAACCAAAAATACTGAATAGTGTAGACACACTAAGTGTACACTTTGAACTACAAAAATTTACAATACATAATCCCTGTGGGTTCGACCTTTCTTATCACTTTATTACTTGTGTGACTATGTATACTTGCATATAATAAACCACACCAAGTTTTTGGCGCCGTTGCCGGGGATTATAGTAAAATTTTGTTGTTTAGATTGTTAATTTAGTGTTTTATTAATACTACTGGTATTCTGTTTTCTGTGCAGAAACACTAAGTGTGGAAACACTAGTTTATGCCCAGAGATAGACCACCAGAATTTGATTGTGATCCAGAAATTGAGAGAAGATTTAGGAGATTGCTAAGACAACGAAGACAAAGACAACAAGACTGCAGAACAATGTCTCACCACAGTGAAGATGTCTCAGTAAGAGGAGGACCTAATTCACATCAACAAACTGAAGGTCGACCAGATCACAGACAATAATTCATTCAAATGGGACCAATAGGTATGATTAATGATAGAGATAGACCTATGAGAGACTATGCTCAATATGACCAGCAGCACATACAAACTAGTATTGCTAGACCTCAAATTGATGCTGTTCATTTTGAATTTAAACCTATGATGTTTCAAATGTTGCAAACAATTGGTCAATTTGGTGGATCTCCACATGAAGATCGCCATGAACATTTAAAACAATTCATAGAAGTTTGTAGTAACTTTATCATTCCTGGCATTAGTGAGGATGCATTTAGGCTTAAGTTATTTCCATACTCTTTGAAAGATAGGGCAAAATCATGGCTAAATTCTATGGAGCCCAATTCTATTCATACATGGAATGAATTAGCTGAAAAATTCTTAAGCAAATATTTTCCTCCTATTAAAAATGCTAGGATGAGACATGATATTACATCTTTTAAGCAAAAAGAATTTGAATCATTGTTTGAAGCATGGGAAAGATGGAAGGAACTTTTAAGAAAATGTCCACATCATGGTTTACCTGTCATTATACAAATGGAAACTTTTTACAATGGTCTAGAACTACAAACCAGAGTGATGCCTGATGCATCAGCTGGTGGTGTTCTTTTGAATATGTCTTATAGTGAAGCATGTGATCTTATTGACAAAATTGCTACAAATGGTTCAAGTTGGCCTACTGAGAGGGTAAGTGCTCAAAAGAGAACCTCTGGAGTACATGAGATTAATGATATATCAGCCTTATCTGCTCAAGTAGCCACTTTAACCAATCTGATCAAACAGTGCACTAGTGCACCTACATCTAGTGTAGCAACACCTAAAGAAAACACTGCAGCAACTATAGAACAAGCCCCTCCAGGAACTACAAGTTGTGTGTATTGTGGAGGAGGCCATCTATATGAAGAATGTCCTAGCAACCCTGTCTCTGTCAATTATGTAGGTTACAATAAAAATAACAACCCTTACTCTAATACCTACAATCCAGGATGGAAGAACCACCCAAATTTTAGGTGGAACAATTCTAATGCACCTGCACAAAGTTCACCTGCACCAAGTACTCCTCCTGGATTCCTACCTCAAAGCCAACAAAGATCAAACCCACCTGCCAGTGCCAACTCTCTAGAAGAATTGCTTAGATCATTCATTAGTGAAACTAGAACTGCTAGGCAAGCTCATGATATATCAATTAAGAACCTAGAGAACCAAGTAGGGCAATTAGCAACTGCTTTGCAGCAAAGACCAGTAGGTACTTTGCCATCAAACACAGAAGCTTCACCCTCACAAAGGCAAGGTAAGGAACAGGTTAAAGCCATATCTTTGAGAAGTGGCAAGGATCTAACAGAACCATATGAGCTTGAAGGTACAGAGAAGGGAGAAAAAAATAAAAATGAAAAAAATTCTCAAGATGCAGAAACACCTGGTGTTCCTACATCTCCTACTCCAAGGTTAGTACCAGAATACCCTCCTCCTCCTTTTCCTCAAAGATTGAAAAAAATACATGAGGAGAAGCAATTCAGTAAATTTTTAGATGTTTTAAAACAATTGCATATCAATGTTCCCTTGATAGAGGCGCTTCAACAAATGCCAAACTATGCTAAATTCATGAAAGATGTGCTTTCTAAAAGAAGAAGATTAGGGGAATTTGAAACTGTTGTCATGTCAAAAGAATGTAGTCTGATTTTACAAAACAAAATTCCAAGGAAGCTAAAGGATCCAGGTAGCTTTACAATCCCTTTTTCAATAGGTAAGTACTATACAGGAAGAGCATTATGTGATTTAGGTGCAAGCATCAATTTGATGCCCAAATCTATCTTCACAAAGCTAGGGATTGGAAATGCAAAACCTACCACATTGACACTATCTTTGGCAGATAGATCAATTGCATATCCAGAAGAAATTATTGAGGATATATTGGTGCAAGTTGACAAATTTGTGTTTCCTGCAGATTTTGTTATACTTGATTTTATTGCAGATGAAGAAGTGCCAGTCATACTTGGAAGACCATTCTTGGCAACAGGGAAAACACTGATAGATGTGCAAAGAGGAGAGCTAACCATGAGAGTGAATGATCAAGAAGTAAAATTTAATGTCTTGAATGCTTTGAAGTATCCTGCAGAGGAGAGTGAAGAGTGTTCATCAATCTCACTTGATCATTTGGTAGAGAAGCAGTTCCACAAGCAGTATGATCACCTTGCCAATGCACTAGCACCTAATGTTTCTGCATTGCCTGCTGAGAAATTTATTGAAGAAAGCATATTGCCCCAGGAACAAGCTACACCTAAGGTATGGGTTAGAACTTATGAATCTCTTAATTTAGAAGATCCCAACCTTAAAGAAAATGTACATTCTATTGAACAACCTCCTAAGCTAGAATTAAAAGAACTACCTAAGCATTTAAAATATGTTTTTCTAGGTGAGGATAATACCCTTCCTGTAATCATAGCTTCTGATCTATCTTTAGAACAAGAGCTTGATTTAATTAACACCTTGAGAAAACATAGAAAAGCTATAGGTTGGCAAATGTCTGACATTAAAGGGATTAGCCCCTCAACATGCATGCATAGGATAATTTTAGAAGAAAATTCTAAAAATAGCATAGAAGGGCAAAGAAGATTAAATCCAGTAATGAAAGAGGTTGTTAAGAAGGAAATAATTAAATGGCTAGATGCTGGTATTATCTACCCTATCTCAGATAGTGCATGGGTTAGTCCTGTGCAATGTGTTCCTAAAAAGGGTGGAGTCACAGTTGTAGCCAATAAAAATAATGAATTAATCCCAACTAGAACTGTAACAGGGTGGAGAATCTGTATGGATTACAGAAAACTCAATAAGGCCACTAAGAAAGATCATTTCCCCTTACCCTTTATAGATCAAATGTTAGATAGGTTAGCAGGAAAGGAATTCTATTGTTTCTTAGATGGTTATTCAGGATACAATCAAATAGCAATTGAACCTAAGGATCAACAGAAAACCACCTTTACTTGTCCTTATGGCACTTTTGCCTTTAGAAGGATGCCTTTTGGACTTTGTAATGCTCCTGCTACCTTTCAAAGATGCATGATGTCAATCTTTTCTGACTTCATTGAGCAATCAATGGAAGTCTTCATGGATGACTTTTCTGTTTTTGGAGAAACATACTCATTGTGTCTTTCAAACTTAGAAGAAATTCTTCAAAGGTGTGAAGACACTAACTTAGTGCTTAATTGGGAAAAATGTCATTTCATGGTAAAAGAAGGCATTGTGCTTGGTCATAAAATATCTAAAAAAGGTCTTGAAGTGGATAGGGCAAAGATAGAGGTAATTGAGAAACTACCACCTCCATCAACAATCAAAGGGATTAGAAGTTTTTTAGGTCATGCAGGATTCTATAGGAGATTTATCAAAGACTTTTCAAAAATTTCAAAACCATTGTGTATGCTTTTGCAACATGATGTACCTTTTAATTTTGATGAATCTTGTGTAGAAGCTTTTCAAAAACTAAAAAAGGCCTTAGTTACAGCACCAGTTGTAGTCACTCCAGATTGGAGTAAGCCTTTTGAACTCATGTGTGATGCTAGTGACTTTGCAGTAGGAGCAGTCCTAGGGCAAAGATATAACAAAGTGTTTCATACCATATACTATGCTAGCAAAACACTAATTGAGGCTCAAATGAACTACACTGTGACAGAGAATGAACTATTAGCAGTGGTTTTTGCTTTTGAAAAATTTAGATCATACTTGGTAGGCACCAAAGTAATTGTGTACACTGACCATTCTGCCATCAAGTATCTAATTTCTAAAAAAGATGCAAAACCTAGGCTAATAAGATGGGTTCTATTACTTCAAGAATTTGATCTTGAAATAAGAGATAAGAAAGGAGTAGAGAACCAAGTGGCTGATCACCTCTCTAGACTTGAAAGTAATAATACAGGTACAATTGAAGAAATCAAGGAAAGTTTCCCTGATGAGAAATTAGTAGCAATTACCATGAATACAGCCAGTGTTTCTGCACTCAGTGTGGCCACACCTCATGTTTCAACACCATGGTATGCAGACATAGTAAACTTCCTTGTAAGCAAATTTGTACCATGTGACATGAACTATCAACAGAAAAGAAGGTTCTTCCACATAGTAAAACAATACTATTGGGATGACCCTTACCTATTCAAGATATGTCCTGATCAAATCATGAGAAAATGCATTCCTGAAGAAGAACAGCAAGCAGTGCTCCTGCATTGTCATGCTGCACCATATGGAGGTCACTTTGGAAGCCAAAGAACAGCAGCTAAGGTACTTCAATCAGGTTATTTCTGGCCTACTCTATTTAAAGATGCTTATTATATGGTCAAAACCTGTGATAAATGTCAAAGAAGTGGTAATATATATAATAGACATGAAATGCCTAGGACTAATATTTTAGAAATAGAACTTTTTGATGTTTGGGGCATGGATTTCATGGGTCCTTTTCCACCTTCTTTTGGTAATGAATACATCTTAGTGGCTGTAGACTATGTGTCTAAATGGATTGAGGCTGTAGCACTGCCAAATAATGATGCTAAATCTGTTAGCAAATTTCTCCAAAGAAATATTTTTCCAAGATTTGGTACTCCAAGAGCAATCATCAATGATGAAGGCTCACATTTTTGCAACAAACTTATTGAAAACCTTCTTGCAAAATATGGAGTGAAACATAAGATTGCTACTGCCTATCACCCACAAACAAGTGGACAAGCTGAACTTTCAAATAGGGAAATAAAAAGAATGCTTGAGAAAATGGTTGGACCAAACATAAAAGATTGGTCCTTACACTTAGACGAAGCATTATGGGCATATAGGACTGCATTTAAAACTCCATTAGGAATGTCCCCCTATAAGTTAGTTTATGGCAAGCCATGTCATCTCCCTGTTGAATTACAAAACAAGTCATATTGGGCTATCAAAAAGTTGAATCTCAAAAAGGCAGGAGAGAAAAGGTTTCTTGAGCTAAATGAATTAGAAGAATTTAGGCATTTCTCCTATGAGAATGCAGAAATTTATAAAGCTAAAACCAAAGTATGGCATGACAAGAAAATCCAAAGGAGAGAACTTAAAGAAGGAGGAATGGTTCTGTTGTACAATTCTAGGTTGAAACTCTTCCCTGGAAAACTGAGATCAAGATGGTCAGGACCATTCAAATTAGTTAAAATCTACCCCCATGGTGCAGTTGATCTATATGATGCAACCACTGATACCACTTTCAAAGTAAATGGACAAAGAGTGAAAATGTACTATGGAGAGCATGTAGAGAGAGACAAGATCACCACCCACTTTACAAAACCTTAGACCAAGGTACAAGTCAGGCTGTAAGACTTTTAAAACAAGCGCTTGAGGGAGGCAACCCATCACTATATAGTTAAAATTATTATTTTGTGCAAATTCATGTTTTGTTATTTTGCAGGAAAAACAGGACAACAGAGTAGCCAGTGTTCCCACACTAGGTGTTTCCACACCTAATGCAGCCACACTACCTACTCTGGTGTTAGAATAATTTAGAAGAAAACTGTCATTTGACAAATCATCAACTTAGTGGAATCATCTCTGATCAAGGGTTATAAAGTGGCGTGTTAAGTCTAAGTTTCCACGTGTTGGCTTGCATGTTAGGCCACACAACTTAACGGCTATAACCCTCAACTACCAAATCCCACTAACCCTTTCACATACCCTAAAAATTTCAATTTCTTTCGTCCCTCTCACAAAACCGATTAAAAATCCTCTCCACTCTCCACTCACAAATAGTTATTTTTGTCTCAAACGCTCAAAATCATCAATGGCTAAGAAACAGGCTGCCTCTAAAAACACTGGGAAAGGATTCGGTGTGGAAACTCAGGCGAAAAAGGGAAAATCAGGAGTACTAGCATCAATGGAAGCAATCCCTGGATGTGAGCACTTTTGGAACATGAAGTTTCTGCCTGAGCGTGGTTTCAACTTCGCAAAAGCTCATCATTCATTCCTCTCCACTGTCAACAACATGCATTGGGAAAGATTTGTTCAAACTCGAGCCTACTACTTGGAGCAATTGGTGCGAGAATTCTACTCAGGAATTCAGAATAACAGATGAGGTACTGTATTTTTCTCCAAGGTTAGAGGTAAGAAAGTTTTCTTTGACCCTGCTAGAATCAATAAGCACTATGATCTCACGTACACTGGTAATGCATTTGAAGTAAAATTAGAGACTTATGGAAAGAAGCAAATGACTAAAATCAAAGAAAGAGTAGCAATAGAAGGATCTCAGTGGGAGAAATTCACAAATACTGAATTCAAACTTAAAACTGGTGAATTGATCCCTGAGCTTGGTAGTTGGCATTTATTCATTGATACATCAATTCTCCCTACTTCACACACTTCTACATTATCTAAAGATAGGTTGATTCTTATTGATTCAATCCTATGTGAGGATAATGTAGACATAGGGAAATTGATAGCTAAAGAAATTGTAGAATGTCAAGCCAAGGAATCTGGATTCTTATATTTCCCATGCTTAATCACTGAATTGTGTCAAAAGCAAGGAGTTGTTACTTCTGATCTAGATAAAGTCTACAGAAAAACCCCTCCTAGTGGTCTGTCTGCTGAAGTTAAGGATAGAGTGAGGTCAGTGAAAATTAAAAGTACTGTAGAGCAGGAAGTGTCTGAACACTTGGTGCAGAAACTCCATGCTGTCTGGAAATTTCAAAGAGAACAGCATGAATGGTTGAAATTAAAGTTGGATGATCCTGAAGCAGAAATAGAATCCCCAATTTTCCCTAATTGGGTGATTGATGAAAATGAAGAAGTGAAAAAAGAAACTGATAAGAAAGAGAGGAAAGTAAAAAGAAAGAGAGATACTGAGAAAGAAAAGAAGGGAAAGAAACCAAGAGTGGAGGAAGAAATTGAAGAAGTGAGTGATGAAGATACTAAAGAAGATGAAGAGGCAAGGCAGGCTGTGAAGGATATTGAAAAGGATGTAGAGGAGGATGAATCTGAGTCACTGGAAGTTAGTGACAGTGATGATGATGGCAGTGATGATATGGAAGCTAGTGCCAGAAGAAAGTATGAATTAAGAAAGAAATCTACAAATGAAGCCCAACCACCATCACCACCATCACAACAGCAATCAAACACCCCCTCACCACCATCACAAACCAACATTCCATCCCCCACCACCCACCATACCCCCAGTCACAATTCAACACCAAAATCACCCACACCTCCACCAGAAAATACTCCCCAATCTGAAAATCCAAAACAAGATGCACAAGCAGAAACAACCATCCCATCCCAGAAATCTCCCACCCCAAGCACAGAACCTATTGAGCCAACTAACATTGTTTCTGAGAAAGTTCAAATGCAGGTACTCATTGAAGAACCTGAGAAAGAGAAAGGCAAAGCAAGTTCAGAGTTGAAGATGCAGGCAGATACTGTCAAGGAGTCTGTTAGTGTTCCCACACCAACTGCAGAAGCTTCAAAATCAACAGTCATGGCAACTAGTCCTGCAGCAACAATCTCTGCAGTTCTGAAGGCCTTAGCAGAGAAGAAGCAGATGATGGGATACACAAGGAGAACAATGAAGCCTGCTCCAACAAAGAAGAAATGGACAATGAGCTCACTCTATGGTACACAGGGTACAGGGATACAAGCTGGTGAGAAGGAAGTATCTGAGGAAGCTACACCCAAAGAAGGAGAGAAAGAAGCTGAGAAGGTAGCAGTGCAACATCAACAGGGAATTGAGCAGCAATCTGAGAAAACTCCGGTGCAGAGTGGTGTACCTGCACCTGAAGTCCAAACACTGGCTACACCAGATGTTCCTGCAGAAGCTACACCTGAAGAGGCAGAAATGCCTGAGGCTGCTGTAGATGATCCTGGTGTGCCTACCTCTGATGTGGCCACTACTAAGAAATCAAAGAAGACAAAACCCAAGCAAAGCCCTGCTCTGAGAGCCAGCCCCAGATTCCAGAAGAAAGAGTAAAAAGATACCTTTTAATGTTGTTTCCAGTATTTATAAGATGCTTTAGTAGTATACTCTATGTGCTAAATACTATGTGTTAAAAACTTTTGTTTGTTTCTCCCAACATTAGTACTACCCTGTTTCCTAAACTTAGAGTAGTGAGGACACTGCTCATATTTAAGTTGGGGGGGGGGGGAGAGTGGAGAATAGTATGTATTTTGTGTATGCACTATATTTGCAGCATGTTTTGAACCTAGTACTAATATATATGTATGATTATAGAAATATGTTTGAATAAGTATTTATAGCATGTGAGTATGTAGTGTTAGTATGTTTTAAGTTTTAGATGTACTTAACAGAGCATGATAATTTGTGTTAACATGGTGAATTAAGTGCATCAACTTGTTTTTAGATTTAAATGATTATGAAACATGATCAATTCATATTTTTCTCAACAAAATTGAAGAAGTGTGTCAATGAGTCAATTTTTAAATGATGAAAAAGCCTTGTTTTCTAGAAATGATCAGTTTTATAAAAACTTTGACACAAAAAAATTGAGTTTTGAAAAGAACCATGCTAGATCAAGAGCTATCTAAAGCCAAGGAAATTTTGGAAATTTGAGGTCAAAATTAGATTTTTATTAAAAATTTAGAAGAGCATAAAGACTTAAGTTTGGGGGAAATTCCATGAATACAAAGGCCAAAGTGTGACAGCTTGAAGAGTGCAAGCCACAAGTGTCAAAACCACTCAAAAATACCAAAAATATCCCAAAAAAGAGCTACACTTACCCGAGTCATATAAACTGAACCTGTCCCTTAAGTGCAATTTGGTTTGAAATATATGAACAAAGTTCAAAGAGAAAAAGAAAAAACAAACCAAGAAAAAGAAGAAAATGCATGTGGAGGTCAGTGAGGAGGGCAGTGTACGCTACCAAAAATACTCAAAGAGTTCCAAGTGTGGCAACACTTAATGTGCCAACACCATCTACATCAAAAGGCACCTACACTCAAAATAAGGTGAACCTACAATCCAAAAATGATGTTTTTTTTTGCACTCACTGCATTACATCAACAAAAATCAAACACCAAGAATAGAAATAAGGTATTGGCTCAACAAGTTGGAACACCAAAAGCCCTTTGTTGTGCTTAAGAGTCCCCTAAATACTTGAAGAAATTGTTAGTCTCGGCCATATTTTGAAAAATCTCTAAGAGTGACCAAAAGAATTCCATCTTTTTCAAAAAGCTAAGGAAAAACTCTTTGTTCAGTTATGAAACCAATTAGAAACTCAATGGGCCACACACTCACACAAATGAGTTTTTATAACTCTGAATATTTTAAAGCAAGGGCATGGAAGAAAAAACACCAAAAGAGAAAGGCTTATTACAATACACTTCAAACACTTCTTGAAAAACATGAGTTGAGATGTCTTCATAAATCTTGTATTTTTGTTTCTTGTTGTTGCTTGAGGACACGCAACAATTTAAGTTTGGGGGTGTGATAACTCTATTTTATATAGAGTTATTCATACAATTAAGCTTGAGTTATTGCTTATTTTCAAGAACATTTATATATATTTATAGCTTATTTATCAAGGAACAACATTCTAAATATTCAAATGGATAAAGGGCAATGGATCCAATCAAGTACATATTTGAGAAGCCAGCTCTTACAGGACGAATTGCCCGTTGGCAGATGCAATTATCAGAATACGATATCCTGTATGTCACACAAAAAGCAGTTAAAGGTAGTGCACTTGCTGAGTATTTGGCATGTCAGCCGATTCCAGACTACCAACCAATGCAGCATGATTTTCCTGATGAAGATATCATGGCACTGTTTGATGAGGGGAAGTCCCAAGAAAGTGAAAGGTGGAGAATGATCTTCGACGGTGCGTCAAATGTATGGGGGCATGGGGCAGGTGCTGTGTTAATATCTCCTGACAATCGCTTCGTTCCTGTCACTGCAAGGTTGAGCTTCTATGTCACGAACAACATAGCAGAGTATGAAGCGTGCATCTTGGGTATTCAAGCAGCCCTAGAATGGAAAGTTAAAAGGCTAGATGTGTATGGAGATTCAGCCCTGGTTATTCATCAAGTAAGAGGCGATTGGGAGACCAGAGATCCCAAACTGATTCCTTATTGTGTTTAGGTGCAAGAGTTGATGGAGTCTTTTGACGAAATCACTTTCAAACACATCCCTCGAAGCGAAAACCAGCTGGCTGATGCATTGGCAACTTTATCATCCATGTTCAATATCAATTGTGATAAAAGCTTGACTCATGTCACAATCCAGCACCGGAGTCTACCTGCGCATCACTACTGCACAGCCATAGATGAAGAGCCGGATGACAAGCCTTGGTATCATGATATCAAACAGTACATCATCAGCAGAGAATACCCTCCCGGGGCATCTGAAAATGACAAGAGAACTCTTCGGCGACTGTCAAGGAATTTCTTCCTCAGCGGTGAGGTTCTCTACAAAAGGAATTATGACATGGTCCTCTTAAGGTGTGTTGCTAAAGAAGAAGCTGAAAGAATCATGAAAGATGTACACGAGGGCTCATTCGGAACTCATTCCAGTGCGCATACTATGGCTAGACAGATTTTAAGGGCGGGCTATTACTGGTTGCAGATGGAAGGTGACTGCTACAGCTTTGTCCGAAAGTGCCACAAGTGCCAAATTTACGCTGACCACATTCATGTGCCGCCTGCCAAATTGAATGTTCTGACTGCATCCTGGCCATTTTCAATGTGGGGAATGGATGTCATCGGTCCCATTGAACCCAAAGCATCAAATGGGCATCGCTTCATCTTGGTCGCCATCGACTATTTCACGAGGTGGGTTGAAGCTGCCTCATACTCCAGTGTGACCAGTTCAGTGGTTGCCAAATTTGTGAAGAAGGATCTGATTTGCCGTAATGGCCTTCCTAACAAGATCATCACTGATAACGGCAGCAATCTGAATAGCAAAATGATGAGGGACCTGTGCGCAGAGTTCAAAATTCAGCATCATAATTCTTCCCCCTATCGGCCCAAGATGAATGGAGCAGTGGAGGCAGCTAACAAGAACATCAAAAAGATTGTGCAAAAAATGGTGGTCACATACAAGGATTGGCATGAAATGCTTCCCTTTGCTTTGCATGGCTATCGTACTTCAGTGCGTACCTCAACTGGGGCAACTCCTTTCTCTCTGGTATACGGGTCAGAGGCGGTCCTCCCGATCGAGGTTGAGATACCATCCCTACGGGTACTCATGGAAGCTAAACTGGAAGAAGCAGAGTGGGTGCAGGCTCGTCTGGATCAGCTAAACCTCATTGAGGAAAAAAGAATTGCAGCTTTGTGTCATGGGCAGCTGTACCAACAGAGAATGAGAACAGCTTTTGACAAGAAAGTCCGGCACCGTGAATTCAAGCAGGGAAATTTGGTGCTTAAGAAGATCTTGCCCATCCAGACTGATCCCCGAGGGAAATGGACACCCACTTATGACGGCCCGTATGTGGTCAAGAAAGCCTTTTCTGGAGGAGCACTGATACTCACGAACATGGACGGAGAGGATTTAAGGAACCCAGTCAATTCCGATCAAGTGAAGAAGTATTATGCCTGAAAGAAATAGACGAAAAAAGAGAAAGACAAGCCAAGTAAGAGTTAGCTCGCTAGGTTGAAAACCCGAAAGGGCGGCCTAGGCAAAATCAGAGCGACCCGGTGGATTGAAAACCCGCAAAGGGCGATCCAGGCAAAAATTAGGGTCAGAAAACTTGGGCATGGAAAGTAAAGAAAGGCATACAACTCCTCTGAAGACTTGGATGAGGGAGTGATCAAGGTCAAGGACATAAATGTTTAGCACTGTTCCACAGAGACGGACAGTCAGAATTTAACTTCTCTCTTTTTTCGTGTCTTTTTATAGTTTAAACTTTCAAGTGTAATAAACAATCGGCGTAACTTCTTGTGCGACCGGTTTCCACATTAATAAAGTTCAACTTTCTCATATTTGTTCACTCTTTTATTTTCTGCTTTTTTTTTGCTCAAAATAAACGTTTTATAATGATGGTGATGATGACCTGTAAAACATGTGCATAAATCATGGAGCATTACAATTATTGCAAAGTCCCTAAAGGTCGCGGAAAAAAGCAATTCCCAAAACCAGTTAATCATGCAAGAGAAAGTAATTGCACTCACGATTGCTTCAAACGGCGAAGTCAAAGCCAACATGCACTCGGCCCATGAGCCCCACAATTCCAGTGGGTTCCTCAGTCTCGTGCCATGAGTGTCGCGGGTTGGCTGAACCAGTGATAACTCTATTTTATATAGAGTTATTCATACAATTAAGCTTGAGTTATTGCTTATTTTCAAGAACATTTATATATATTTATAGCTTATTTATCAAGGAACAACATTCTAAATATTCAAATGGATAAAGGGCAATGATCTAGGCTAAATGCACAAATCTTGTTAGGTTTGATGTTTTTGTTCAGTGCAGCTATTGCAGGAGTGGGAACACTGCCAACACCAGGAGTGGAAACACTAGGAGTGGAAACACTGCCAACACCTGCTAAAATTCTGCAGTTAATACCAAAACATCCAAAGACCATTTCAATGCTTCCACACTTGATTAGTGACGTCATGCCTAGTCACCTGGAGCTGAGCCACTTGCTGAAGTCGGCGATACACATAAAAATCAAGTTGCAAGACTCAAACTTATCTAAAAGACATGTGGCACTTCTCCAATGGACCTCTTCTTTTGTTATGCATGCAAGCGACCAAAACTGTGCAGCTTGCTTGATTGGTTGTCAACAAACTAACCATGTTCGGTCCCCTCAGCTGATCTTTCGCGCCAAAGGAAACCCCTTGCAAGAGGAAAGCTTTCAAGCCTATAAATAGAAGCCAAATCCTTCACAAGAAAGGCATCATCCTATCTTCTATCATCTTTCACATCTTTAAATCTTTTATCTTTCAGTTTAGTTTAGGTTTAGTTTATTTTCATTTTAAGTTTCTAAGGAGAGGAAGGTGAGGAAGTGCTTGACAACCATTCCCTTCACTTCTACTTTGAAGAAATTCGTGTAAGAAATCTTTATTGTACTTCAATTTGGGAACTTAATGCAAAAGATCTTCTATTCAAGTAATCTCTACTCTTTTAAGTTCTTTTGCCTTATTATTCATTTACTTATGTTCTTTGCATATTCTTTGCTTTATAACATGAGTAACATGAGCTAAATTCCCTTAAGTTGAGATGTTCTAACCTTGTAATGAACTTCTAAATATGTTATTATGGTTTATGTAGTGTAAACACTTTAAACTCTTGCATAATACTTCTTTCAACTTATTCTGGAATTGATCACTTTAGAATAGGTAAAAACTTGTAGCAGCAGACATGGGCTACATTTATGAACTCAAGAGTTAATAAGGACAAGTATTTAATAAAGGAAACTTTGTTAAATATATGCTAAAACCTAGACATAGGATAGCATAGTTCTTAGGATAATAAAATTACAAGAGTGAACCTATTTAGCAACTTGGATCATTGTTAGGAGGCAAGGGAGGAATTGACAAACCTTTCTTTACTGTAGAAAACAAAGATCATAAGAGCTTGTAATGAAACTCTGAAGAGAAGTGTTGAAAGGCACAAACTGATGCACCTACATCCAGTGTTCCCACACTACATACTCCATTAAAACACTTAGAAGTAAAGTACTTGGTAAAAACATCTCAACTGCTTTTTCCAACTGATTTCTCACACATTTTATTGCTTATTATTATTTTACTTACTTTGAAAAACTCCAAACCAAAAATACTGAATAGTGTAGACACACTAAGTGTACACTTTGAACTACAAAAATTTACAATACATAATCCCTGTGGGTTCGACCTTTCTTATCACTTTATTACTTGTGTGACTATGTATACTTGCATATAATAAACCACACCAACCAGCCAAAATAAGCCAAAAGAGCAAAAGAAAAAAAACAAACGATCAGAAAAAAGAAAGCTGATCAAAGAATGAAAAAAACAAAGAAAAAACAAACGATCAGAAAAAAGAAAGCTGATCAAAGAATGAAAGGCCAAGAAAAAACAAACAGTCAGAAAAAAGAAAGCTGACAAAAGAAACGAAGAATCAAGAATAGCATCCTATTGCATTCATCATTCCACTAAATCATCACATCGCATGCACTCACATGACATGCATTCGCATAACGGACTTTGCATAGCATGCATTCATATTCCATGCACCATGTCTTGCATCTTCTAACGTGTGCAGGTGTCCTGGATCAGTGCAATGGCATTGATCATCAATCAAAGCAAGCTGAAGAAAGGTCCGCTAACTTGAGCAGACATCCTGGATCAGTGCAATGGCATTGATCATCAATCAGAGCAAGCTGAAGAAAGGTCCGCTAACCTGAGCAGACATCCTGGATCAGTGCAATGGCACTGATCATCGATCAGAGCAAGCTGAAGAAAGGTCCGCTAGCCTGAGCAGACATCCTGGATCAGTGCAATGGTATTGATCATCAGTCAAGAGAAAGCTGAAGAAAAGTCCGCTAACCTGAGCAGGCATCCTGGAATCCCCTCTGGACCCACGTGTCCCCAGCAAGATTGACTTCACCTTGTATTCGAGCTGCAGGTAAGTCCCCCTGACCTCAACAGGTCCAGTCGAAGAGGATAGCTGTGTTAGCCTAAAACATGGCGCAGTCCTAGGGAAATATCGAGATCTAGACTTGATATAGTACCCTCCCTTGGTCGCTCGCAAGACCACCCCTTTGGAGCCCACGTGCTCCCAGGCCCAAGTGCAAGCTCGGATCATTCACGATTCGTTAAAAGGCTTTAGGCAGCCTCCGTCGCCGGCTTATCGAGGGCCGGCACCCTTTTGCTTCCCTTTTTATTGCTTTCCGCTAGCTTATTGAGGGTTGGCACCATTTAGTTTCCTGCTTACTGAGAGTTGACGATTCATCCATTGCATTCACCTCGGGCTAACACCCAATAAAAATAGAAAAAGAAAAAAGAGGAAAATTCGGGTTTCCCTAAGTAGACAAAATCGGTATAATTTCTGAATTCTTTATCTTCATTTTGCCTTGGAATATGTTTCGGCCAATTCATATTCCTCGTTAAAGTTCAGATAAAGAGGGGCAGCTGTCATACCCTAATTTTGTCCGGCTTAGGTCAAAACCCTAATTTTCCACAAAAAATAAATAAATAAATTGAAGAATGAAGAGCATCATGCATTGCATTTTGGGTTCTAGAAGTCAGTCCAAGGTCTTTAAAATCATTTTTAGGGTTGGAATGCACTTTTTAGGCAAATTAGGGTTTTAGGGTCAAAAAGGGAGTTTTGGTCATTTTTCGCAAAAAGATGATTTTCTCGCCAAAAATGCACATCCACAAAAAGTACATTTTTATTCTATCAAGGATAATTTTTGTACATTTTTTAGAAAGAAAACCCTAGTCAAAAATAATTAAAATGTATTTTTCCATTTTTAGTGCATAGAAAAATAAAAAAGGGACCATTAAATATTCCTCAATTTTTTAAGTGACAATTTTTATTGTCATGGGTGACTAGAGGGAATATTTTATGGTGCCCAAAAGCATGTGACACATTTTCAATAGTTGCATTCCCATTATTTCCCATGCCCAAAAATTCAAAAAAACTCAAATAAAAGGGAAGTGTCCTCAATAAGACAAAAGACCAAAAAAACAAGTTTTTCTTCTCTCTTCCTCTCCTCAATTTCGAAATCCTCCTTCTCTCTCCCTCTCTCTCCAATTTGTAATCATTATACCCTCTTTGGTAAATTACTCCACTCACTTACACTAACCTATTCATAAGAAAACCCAAAGTTCCCTCTTTGGTAACAATTCTTCTCTAAAATGCCCTTAACCCTACCTCACATAAAATATCTCTTCCAAAATAAGAAATTCATTTTTTCTTTTCTTTTTTTCCCCCTAACTTTCGCCCCCCACTCTCTCACTCTCACATTTTGTGTTTTCTCTCCATCCTCAATCCTTGTGATGAGTGATCTCAACCCTCCATTCAAAATCAAAGCTCAATCCTAGAGCACATCAAAATCACAAAGACTAAACTACCCTTAGACCTAATTTCATCCTATAAATACTCCCTCATTCCCACACCTAAGGTCACTCTCTTTTTGCTTCTCATTAGCCTCTCATTCTCCTACACAAAACCCTAGCACACCTCCTCTCCCTCTCCTTCCTCACCAAAACCGTAGCCCCACCACCCCTCTTCCATATATTTTCTTCAAAAAATCAACCACCAAATCCTCCATTTCTTGTTAGATCACCATCTTTCCTTCCATTCTCTTCAAGGTTGCATCATCAAATTGCTAAGAGCTAGTAATTTTTGAGCTTATCATCTCCTTCTTCATTTCATTGTAGTTTTGAGGTAATCCTTGAAGCTTTGCACCTCATATTTAATTTTCTTGCATAATCTCTCCTCTACTCCAAACTCCTTCTTGATTGTTGTTTGCTTTGAGGATCCATTTCAAACATTTTGACAAAGACTTAGGGAGCTTTGGGTGTTTGAGATGGGTCCTTGGCCTTGAAGGAGTTATTCTTCTACTTGAATAATTTCCCTTGCATCTTTACATATTATGCACTAGATTTCATAAACAAAATTGTTGTTTATAGGCTTTAGCATTTCGCATATCATAAAAAAATTAGGGTTGATATGATTTTGTTGCACTTCCTTGCTTAATCATATAAATCCTTCCAAAAAATAAATCTATGTTGCTTAGTGTTAATTTTGGTGTTTTCTTTATTAAATAAAATGTGGATCTATGTTTCCTTTGGTTCACATGCTTATAGATCTAAAAATATTTCCAAGTTGATTTTGTTGTTGTTCTTTGTTTAGTGATGTTTAATCTTGTTATTAGTATTTCATTTTAGTGTTAAATGTTACTTTTGTTGTTTGATGATTTAGCAAGATGATTCCCACTAGTGCCTAGTGCACATTGACCTAAGTGGTGAAGATTGCTAGAAATGACTCAATTTAGTTTATGCGTTCATTCATTTTTGTGTCTTAGTTTGCTTGTTGTAAATTGTTGATGATAGGCAAGTTGATTCCCACTAGTGCCTAGTGCACTTTGCTCAAAGTGGGAGGATTGCTCTAGGTGATTCAACTTATTTGTGTGTTTAGTTAATCTTTGCATTTTAATTTGCTTATTGTTCATTGTTGATGATAGGCAAGTTGATTCTCACTAGTGCCTAGTGCACTTTGCTCAAAGTGGGAGGATTGCTCTAGGTGATTCAACTTATTTGTTGTGTTATTTAATCTTTGCATTTTAGTTTGCTTGTTGCTCATTGTTGATGATAGGCAAGTTGATTCTCACTAGTGCCTAGTGCACTTTTCTCAAAGTGAGAGGATTGCTCTATATGATTCAACTTGGTTTTAGTGTTTATTTACTCACTTACTTTTTACTTTACCATTCATTAACTTTTTACTAAAACATAAAAAGATTTTACCACTTCCCATTTACCTCATGCATTTTTACTTTACCATCTCATTAAATAATTACCATTTACTTCATGCATTTTTACTTTACTTTTCACTAACTTCTTACTTAAAGTTTTACAACTTATCAACTTGCAAAAATACCCAAAACATTTTCACATTCATGCATCTTCATTCCTACTTAGTTTATGTGACACTCTCATGCATCCTCATATACTTATATTTCTTGCATCCTCTTATGCATCCTTGTATGCCATCCATTCATAAATAAAGTGCTATGCATCCATTCCTTGAACACTCATGCACCTACATGCTTACCTAATCATGCATCCTTGCTTACATATTCAATCATTTAACTTAGAATACTCTATGTTTACAATCAATTGTATTCACTTGTTCTTGATGCCATGTAAATGTCTTGACTTGATTGTGTGCCCTCCTCTCCACTTGTATGACCTCCTAATGGAGGCGTAAGTCTACATGCATGTTGTAGCATAGAGCCATTAGGGTAAATACAATCCATCTTGCACACACACAATTACTTTGAGAACTTTGTTTTGTGTCTTTAATAATTGAATCCTTTGATTGTATGGACATGTTTAATCTTGGTTAATGAATGATATGTTCATGTTTGCCTGAGTATTATTCATTCATTTGCATTTGGTTATGGATTTAGAATTGACTTGAAATGTTCTACTTCTTTTCTAAAACCCATTTCCTAAAATCATTTCAAAACAAAAAGAAACTTTTACTTTCAAAACAAAAATAAATCAATTGTCATTAAGCACCAATCGCGCCGTTGCCGATTAGGTCGTTAATGATGATGTTGTTTTCAAAAGGAGTTAGTAGCGAGACCATTCTAACCATTGTTGTTCGGTCTTCGCAAAAGCTCTACCCCATTTTCGAAAACTTATTCATTTCTCAAAAATAAATCAATTGTCATTAAAAACCAATCGCGCCGTTGCCGATTAGGTCATTAATGATGATTTCATTTTCAAAAGAGTTAGTAGTGAGGCCATTCTAACCGTTGTTGTCCGGTCTTCACAAACGCTCACCCAATTGCGAAAAACCTCTTTTGCCGTTTTCAAAACCAAAAGCCGAGAACTACGTAGCTTTGATCCCTCTTCCGGTGAGGGTACGTAGGAGCAGGGTCCTGTCCCGTCAAGCACCCTTTTAAAAAATCTTTGTTTTGTTCCGCTTTTCAAAGATAACCCGAGAACTACGTAGCTTTGATCCCTCTTCCAGTGAGGGTACGTAGGAGCGGGGTCCTGTCCCGTCAAGCACCCTTTTAAAAAATCTTTGTTTTGTTCCGCTTTTCAAAGATACCAAAAATATTCTTCTTCCCCCCGTTTTCAATAAAACAATTTCTCAAATGAAATAGAAAGAAAAGGAAAGAAAAGAAAAGAAGTAGAATAAACCGCTTTCAATTCAAACTTTTGTCTAAACCACACATTAAGTTAATGGTTCCCTTTCGGTAGAAAGGAGGTGCGAGGTGCTAATACCTTCCCCGTACCTAACCGACCCCCGAACCTACATCTCTACGTTTTCAAAAGACCACCCGCCTTGTTTAAAAGACCTTTTTCCAATGTTTTGGTCTTAAAATAAAAATATTGGTGGCGGCTCCAAACTTTTTTCACGTTGTCAAACGAAAAGTCCCAAAGCGGATTTTTCGGGCGCAACAGCTGGCGACTCCGCTGGGGACATTTTTTTTAAAAAAAGACGAGGGTCAAGCCTAGTTAACTTTGATGTGTGGTTTTAAAATTAATTGAGTTGAAGGCTTTGTTTTACTCCTTTTCTATTTGTTCACAATGCCGTGTTCATGCATTCCTCAATTCCCATGTTCCTTATTCTCTGCTCCCTTTCTTCAAGGTAAGCTCATGCATTTCTCCCCAATTCTATCATGATCCCCTCTTCTCTGCTCCCTTTCTTGAAGTAAGCAGTGCATATGACTGTTGTTGAAACCTAGGTTGAATTATTGGTATTGTGATATTGAACCCTAGGGTAGACGACATGTTATTACCTGCTATTATCTGGACTGTTCTGGGTTTTCCTTTGCAGGTGGGGTATATGTGGGTAGTTTTAGGCGGTATGCCCTTGCTGCACACACTCACACCTTATGCTTACTATGCTTTGAGAGGGGCCTAAAACCCAAGGTCTGACAAAACTTAGGAGAGTGGAAACGAGTAGTGACTGGCAATTGGACTGTTGTCCTTCTGACTCTCACGAAAGTTTCAGCCAGAGTATGCTCTTTCATGATGCCTCACACCAGATGGCGTTCCATCGTTGTGGGTGCTATTGTGAAAGAGAATTAGCTCTGGTAACCTGGTGAGGAAGTGACTAGAACCCACATGGGAGGAACATTTGAGTTGTCCTAGAACTTAGGTCCCCACCTTCGTAGGACACAAGGGGCATACCAAATTGTGTGTTGCATCGTAATATAGACATGTTTTCAGAAAAAAGAGTAGGAGGTTTTTCAAATAAAAAGTAGAGAAAGAGCTGCCGTTGTAGCCTTTCTTCTGCCGGTCCGTACGAAGTGACATATGGCCCACTCTTTTCAAAAAAAGAGAGAACGAGCTGCCGTTGTAGCCTTTCTCTTACTTGGTCCATATGAAACCACGTACGGCCCGCATTTTTCAAAAAAAAAGAGAGAAAAAAAACTTGAACTAATGCCAATAAAGGTTTCGCCCTAATCTGCACATGCATAAAACATCATCATCATTTTGCATGCGTCCCCGCATTGCATCCAACATAAGCTTTTACAGCTCATGCATGCATCCTTGCATTTCATCAAAGTTTGTTTGCCGAGAATCCCAAAGTGACAAAGAATCTTGCCATAGGTACAGTATGGAATCAAACTTGAAATCCTTGTTTGAATTTGAATGTATGGGGCGTGTTTGTTTCATTTGTTGATTCCACTCTTGTCATGTTCTAAACAAATCAAAATTCACTGTTAAATCTATGGCAAGATATGACACGTTGGGGTTCACGGCATAAGACAAACTAAAACTAACACTCATCTGCATTGCACGCATTGCATTCATTAATTTGCTCCTTCACTTAATAAAAATGTTCTGCCAACAGAAGCGAGAGGCAAGCTGGTTCGCCGCCACCGATACTTCACCCGATTACAAGCAAGGCTGATGGCTGATCCTCAAGGGCATCTAGAAATTGAAACTGAAAGTAATCCAGAACATGAAGATTTGTGCGTGCAAATTCTGAATCCTGAGCAGCTGGCTCAGGAGAACCAAGTGCTTAAGGATAAGGTTGGGGCAATGGAGGCCCAGATGCATGAGATGATGGTCATGATGCAAAGTTTAAAGAGTGGGACAGCTGCTGAAGGTGCCGCCGTCGTGGGTCCAGATGGTGTCACTTCTTTCGTTCCTCCTCCAATATCAGCCACAGTTCCTCCGGGATCCGGGGTCAGTCCTCCCGTCTTTGCTTCAGGAATGAATGGGCTGAATCAATACACTTCACAATGATATCCTTGGGGTACGCCTGCTGGGTACATGCCGCGAACTGTTGGACCTATCCCCGTCAGTATGGTTGCGCCTAATCAGGTCACTGCCGCCGTGTCCGGGGGAGTTGCCGGAGGACCGCAGATCCAAGCTCCTAGTTCTCATGCCGTGCTCAGTCCTACTCCGGGGCTTGCAACACACCCTCACAATGTTCCTCATCCTGGAGGGTATTATTACAGTATGGGGAGTCACCCCCAAGGACATATGTTTGAGGGATCACAGCCAAATGACCCGATTCGTGCACTTGAAGAAAGAGTAAAGGCAATGGAGGGTGTGGGTGTCAGAGCCAAGGAAGCTCGTGAGCTGTGTTTAGTCCCAGATTTGGTTTTGCCACCAAAGTTCAAAGCTCCCGAAGTGGACAAATACAGAGGAACAGGCTGTCCGGAGAGCCATGTTATGATGTTTGTCCGAAAAATGGGTCCTTACGCCAATGATGACAAACTGCTGATTTACTGCTTTCAAAACAGTTTGGCTGGAGCTCCTCTAGATTGGTACATGAAACTGCAATCCTCTGAAATTCGTTGTTGGAAAGATTTGTGCGAAGCATTCATGAGACAATATAAGTATAACATGGACATGGCTCCGGACAGGTCGCAATTGCAACACATGAGTAAGGGCGAAAGGGAGACTTTCAAAGAATATGCCCAGAAATGGCGAAGCCTAGCCGCCCAGGTCCAACCTCCTTTGACTGAAAAAGAAATGGTGTACACGTTCTTGGAAACTCTGCCAGCAATTTACTATGACCGGTTGATTACAAGTGTTTCAACTAGCTTCTCCGATATGATAGTCTTCGGGGAAAGACTTGAGCATGGTCTCCGAAGTGGGAAGATTTCGAATCACCTCAGTAATGCAGGGAGCTCTGGTGGTTCAAGCAATCAGAAGAAGCCTCACTCCCATTTCCCGAGGAAGAAGGAAGGAGAAACAAATGTAATCTCGGGAGGAAGTTCATCCTTTGGTACCCCTCCACCACAAACTGTTCCATTTTCGGCTCCTGTGCCATCCCAGCAAAGCAGTGACAGTCACAGGGCTCAGGGTTATCAGTACAAGAAACAGACCAATTTTGATCCAATACCAATGACATACACTGAATTGTTTGATCACTTGACTTCCAAGAACTTGATCAACACCCGGCCAATGAAGGCCCTGCAGCCACCATTTCCCAGAGGTTACAACGCTAATGCTACCTGCAGTTTCCACGAAAACGCGGTCGGTCATACTGTGGAGGAATGTAAAGCCTTCAAGCATGTGGTGCAAGACCTAGTAGATGCTGGGTGGATCTCGTTCAAGCAGAGCAGCCCGAATACAACAACTAATCCATTGCCAGGTCATCAGAGGCCAGCTACCAATGCTATAGAAAGTTCCGTTGGGCAATTGGTAAAGGATGTGCAGAAGATCAAGACCCCGTTGGGTGTTATCTACTCTGAGTTATGCCATGTTGGGGTGGTTAAGAAGGGGTGTTGCCATGAAGAGGGGTGTGCTGACTCCATGTGCGTGGGGAATTGTGAAAGCTTTGAGATGATCCTGCAGGACCTGATGGATCAGTGTGTGGTCCAGATAGGAACCCATGATGTTAAAGAAGAAGTGTTGACCCTACATTCTGATAAAAGTAGAGGACCCAGAAGACCTGTCGAAATTCCTTACAATTACAATCCCAGATTGGTGCGGGCAAACGCCCAACCAATAGTGATTGAAGTTTCGGCTCCTTTTCCCTATAAGTCGGACAAGGCAGTTCCGTGGAAGTACAGTGCACTATCTACAGTCGAATGCTCCCCAAGTGCCCCTATCGTAACCAACATAGGGGGATCAAGTGGGATCACAAAAAGCGGAAGAGTATATGCTCCTGAGACTCTCCGAGCTGAAACTTCCAAGGAGGCCGAACATAGGGGCCGTAAAGAAAAAGGAAAAGAGCCAGAGGTTGCTCAAGAGAAAGTGACGGAAAAAGAAGCAGATGAATTCTTGAAAATCGTCCGGCAGAGTGATTATCGAGTGGTTGATCAGTTAAAGCAAACTCCATCCAAGATATCCATGCTATCATTGTTGCTTAGCTCGGAAGCACACAGAACAGCTTTGATGAAGATGCTCAACGAGGCTCATGTTGCAGAAGATATCTCAGTGAATCAGTTTGATGGGATTGTGGGGAATATAGTGGCTGCAAACCACCTAACATTTGCCCATGATGAGTTGCCTTCAAGCGGAAAAGAACACAATCAAGCTCTGCACATCTCGGTAAAGTGTGGAGACTATGTGCTGGCCAGAGTACTAATTGACAATGGGTCTTCATTGAACGTGATGCCGAAGTCAACTATGGATAAGTTAGACGTTGATTGCTCCTACATGAAGCCGAGTTCGACACTGGTGCGGGCCTTTGATGGGTCCAAAAAGGAAGTTCTGGGGGAAATGGAATTTCCGATCCAGATTGGTCCCGAAGTTTTCTACATCAATTTCCAAATCATGGATATTACGTCCTCATACAGTTGTTTGCTGGGCCGACCATGGATCCATATGGCTGGAGCAATCCCTTCTTCTTTACACCAGCGGGTCAAATTCGTGGTTAACGGCCAGGTCGTGGTAGTATTCGGTGAGGAAGAGACTCTGGTTAATAAGCCATCAGAGTTCAAATATGTGGAAGCTGCCGAAGAGTCTTTGGAAACAGCCTTTCAGTCTTTGGAGATCGCCAATGTAGTATTTGAGAGGACCAAGGAGGAGGAGATGGTTGCTAAGATCATGTTAGCCCAAGGATATAAGGTTGGTTCTGGCTTGGGAAAGTTTGCTCAGGGAATTCTAGCTCCCATTCAACTGAAGGAAAACAAGGACCGTTACGGGCTGGGATACACCCCAGGTGAGGAAGAAAGAAGAAAAATGGCAGATGAACGAAGGGGCAGATGGTTGGCCAAGTCCAAAGACCAGGATCCATGGCCCCAGAGGATTCCAATTTGCGACATCAGTCAAAGTTTTGTGAGTGCTGGTTTGTTGGATCCCAATCAAGTTGCTGTCATCAAGGATGGTTCTGAGTCTGAAGAGGGTGGTGCAAGTTTGGTTCGACGCTGCGGTGCCAGTGAAAAATTAAAGAATTGGAAGGCTGCTGATCTTCCTGTGACTTTCAATTTAAAGTAATCATTTGTAATGCAACCTTGTGGCTCTGCCCAAGGCCATAGGACAAGTTGTTAGGGGCGAGCATGTTTTTATTTTCAGAATCATCATCATTAATAAAAACGTTGTTTTTGAATTTCAATCAATAAAAATCAATCCTTTTCATTTCATGTGTCTTTTCCTCGCTTTATTATTGTTTGCTTGCTTGTCTCGCCTTTCATTCTGCTTTTTCGCTTCGGCAAAATGCAGATCCACAGCAATTGTCTCCCAAAATAACAGTGCCAACAGTCCATATTTTGACTTTGATCACCCTATTAATCAAGCTGAGGGAGATGTTGAGGAAGACTGGGAAGCTCCTCCAGAACTCATGAGGTTAATGAAACAGGAAGAAAGAGTAATTCAGCCACACGGAGAATCTACTGAAGTGATCAACTTGGGTACAGCTGAGAGCAAGAAAGAGGTCAAAGTGGGTACCGCCATGAATGACAAGGATCGCATGAAGTTGGTTCAACTGTTGCACGATTATATGGATGTGTTTGCATGGTCCTACCAAGATATGCCTGGGTTGGATACTGACATTGTGATGCATAAGTTGCCAGTCAAACCTGAATGCCCGCCCGTGAAGCAGAAACTTAGAAGGATGAAGCCTGAGATGTCCCTAAAGATTAGGGACGAGGTAAAAAAGCAGTTTGACGCCGGATTCCTGGCGGTGGCCAAATACCCACAGTGGGTTGCCAATATTGTCCCGGTTCCGAAGAAGGACGGGAAGGTCAGAATGTGCGT
The DNA here is from genome assembly GCA_039519185.1 of Astragalus membranaceus. NCBI lineage: Eukaryota > Viridiplantae > Streptophyta > Magnoliopsida > Fabales > Fabaceae > Astragalus > Astragalus membranaceus. Next base: position 141,657,473 of record CM076851.1, on the reverse strand, counting down.
TGACTACCGAGATCTGAATCGTGCTAGTCCTAAAGACGATTTTCCTTTGCCCCACATTGATGTCTTAGTGGATAGTACAGCTCAACACTCGTTATTCTCCTTCATGGATGGATATTCGGGATATAATCAGATCAAGATGGACCCGAAGATATGGAAAAGACAACTTTCATAACGCTTTGGGGAACGTTCTGTTACAAGGTCATGCCATTCGGGTTAAAGAACGCTGGTGCAACCTACCAAAGGGCCATGGTCACGCTGTTTCACGACATGATGCATAAGGAGATTGAGGTTTATGTGGATGACATGATCGCAAAATCTAAAACCGACGAGGAGCATATTGTCAATCTGCAGAAGCTCTTTGAACAGTTGAGGAAATATAAACTCAAGTTAAACCCGGCCAAGTGCACGTTTGGCGTGAGATCAGGGAAGTTGTTAGGCTTCATTGTCAGCCAGAAGGGAATCGAGGTGGATCCAGACAAAGTAAAAGCCATCCTCGAGATGCCGGTGCCCAAAACAGAGAAAGAAGTCCGTGGTTTCCTCGGAAGGCTGAATTACATCTCCCGATTCATCTTCCAGTTGACGGCTACTTGTGAGCCGATCTTCAAACTGCTGTGCAAAAATCAAGAGTTGAAGTGGAATGACCAGTGTCAAGCTGCCTTTGAGAAAATCAAGGTGTACTTGCAGAATCCACCAGTCTTAATGCCACCTGTGTCAGGCAGGCCTCTCATCTTATACCTTACCGTGCTGGATAATTCAATGGGCTGTGTGTTGGGGCAGCATGATGAATCCGGGAAAAAGGAGCATGCCATATACTATCTTAGCAAAAAGTTCACCGATTGTGAGACAAGATATTCTATGCTGGAAAAGACTTGTTGTGCTCTAGTTTGGGCTGCTCACCGTTTAAGGCAGTACATGCTGAGTCACACCACTTGGTTGGTGTCAAAAATGGATCCAATCAAGTACATATTTGAGAAGCCAGCTCTTACAGGACGAATTGCCCGTTGGCAGATGCAATTATCAGAATACGATATCCTGTATGTCACACAAAAAGCAGTTAAAGGTAGTGCACTTGCTGAGTATTTGGCATGTCAGCCGATTCCAGACTACCAACCAATGCAGCATGATTTTCCTGATGAAGATATCATGACACTGTTTGATGAGGGGAAGTCCCAAGAAAGTGAAAGGTGGAGAATGATCTTCGACGGTGCGTCAAATGTATGGGGGCATGGGGCAGGTGCTGTGTTAATATCTCCTGACAATCGCTTCGTTCCTGTCACTGCAAGGTTGAGCTTCTATGTCACGAACAACATAGCAGAGTATGAAGCGTGCATCTTGGGTATTCAAGCAGCCCTAGAATGGAAAGTTAAAAGGCTAGATGTGTATGGAGATTCAGCCCTGGTTATTCATCAAGTAAGAGGCAATTGGGAGACCAGAGATCCCAAACTGATTCCTTATTGTGTTTATGTGCAAGAATTGATGGAGTCTTTTGACGAAATCACTTTCAAACACATCCCTCGAAGCGAAAACCAGCTGGCTGATGCATTGGAAACTTTATCATCCATGTTCAATATCAATTGTGATAAAAGCTTGACTCATGTCACAATCCAGCACCGGAGTCTACCTGCGCATCACTACTGCACAGCCATAGATGAAGAGCCGGATGACAAGCCTTGGTATCATGATATCAAACAGTACATCATCAGCAGAGAATACCCTCCTGGGGCATCTGAAAATGACAAGAGAACTCTTCGGCGACTGTCAAGGAATTTCTTCCTCAGCGGTGAGGTTCTCTACAAAAGGAATTATGACATGGTCCTCTTAAGGTGTGTTGCTAAAGAAGAAGCTGAAAGAATCATGAAAGATGTACACGAGGGCTCATTCGGAACTCATTCCAGTGCGCATACTATGGCTAGACAGATTTTAAGGGCGGGCTATTACTGGTTGCAGATGGAAGGTGACTGCTACAGCTTTGTCCGAAAGTGCCACAAGTGCCAAATTTACGCTGACCACATTCATGTGTCGCCTGCCAAATTGAATGTTCTGACTGCATCCTGGCCATTTTCAATGTGGGGAATGGATGTCATCAGTCCCATTGAACCCAAAGCATCAAATGGGCATCGCTTCATCTTGGTCGCCATCGACTATTTCACGAAGTGGGTTGAAGCTGCCTCATACTCCAGTGTGACCAGTTCAGTGGTTGCCAAATTTGTGAAGAAGGATCTGATTTGCCGTAATGGTCTTCCTAACAAGATCATCACTGATAACGGCAGCAATCTGAATAGCAAAATGATGAGGGATCTGTGCGCAGAGTTCAAAATTCAGCATCATAATTCTTCCCCCTATCGGCCCAAGATGAATGGAGCAGTGGAGGCAGCTAACAAGAACATCAAAAAGATTGTGCAAAAAATGGTGGTCACATACAAGGATTGGCACGAAATGCTTCCCTTTGCTTTGCATGGCTATCGTACTTCAGTGCGTACCTCAACTGGGGCAACTCCTTTCTCTTTGGTATACGGGTCAGAGGCGGTCCTCCCGATCGAGGTTGAGATACCATCCCTACGGGTACTCATGGAAGCTAAACTGGAAGAAGCAGAGTGGGTGCAGGCTCGTCTGGATTAGCTAAACCTCATTGAGGAAAAAAGAATTGCAGCTTTGTGTCATGGGCAGCTGTACCAACAGAGAATGAGAACAGCTTTTGACAAGAAAGTCCGGCACCGTGAATTCAAGCAGGGAAATTTGGTGCTTAAGAAGATCTTGCCCATCCAGACTGATCCCCGAGGGAAATGGACACCCACTTATGACGGCCCGTATGTGGTCAAGAAAGCCTTTTCTGGAGGAGCACTGATACTCACGAACATGGACGGAGAGGATTTAAGGAACCCAGTCAATTCCGATCAAGTGAAGAAGTATTATGCCTGAAAGAAATAGATGAAAAAAGAGAAAGACAAGCCAAGTAAGAGTTAGCTCGCTAGGTTGAAAACCCGAAAGGGCGGCCTAGGCAAAATCAGAGCGACCCGGTGGATTGAAAACCCGAAAAGGGCGATCTAGGCAAAAATTAGGGTCAGAAAACTTGGGCATGAAAAGTAAAGAAAGGCATACAACTCCTTTGAAGACTTGGATGAGGGAGTGATCAAGGTCAAGGACATAAATGTTTAGCACTGTTCCACAGAGACGGACAGTCAGAATTTAACTTCTCTCTTTTTTCGTGTCTTTTTATAGTTTAAACTTTCAAGTGTAATAAACAATCGGCGTAACTTCTTGTGCGACCGGTTTCCACATTAATAAAGTTCAACTTTCTCATATCTGTTCACTCTTTTATTTTCTGCTTTTTTTTTGTTGCTCAAAATAAACGTTTTATAATGATGGTGATGATGACCTGTAAAACATGTGCATAAATCATGGAGCATTACAATTATTGCAAATCCCTAAAGGTCGCGGAAAAAAGCAATTCCCAAAACCAGTTAATCATGCAAGAGAAAGTAATTGCACTCACGATTGCTTCAAACGGCGAAGTCAAAGCCAACATGCACTCGGCCCATGAGCCCCACAATTCCAGTGGGTTCCTCAGTCTCGTGCCATGAGTGTCGCGGGTTGGCTGAACCAGCCAAAATAAGCCAAAAGAGCAAAAGAGCAAAAGAAAAAAACAAACGATCAGAAAAAAGAAAGCTGATCAAAGAATGAAAAAAACAAAGAAAAAACAAACGATCAGAAAAAAGAAAGCTGATCAAAGAATGAAAGGCCAAGAAAAACAAACAGTCAGAAAAAAGAAAGCTGACAAAAGAAACGAAGAATCAAGAATAGCATCCCATTGCATTCATCATTCCACTAAATCATCACATCGCATGCACTCACATGACATGCATTCGCATAACGGACTTTGCATAGCATGCATTCATATTCCATGCACCATGTCTTGCATCTTCTAACGTGTGCAGGTGTCCTGGATCAGTGCAATGGCATTGATCATCAATCAAAGCAAGCTGAAGAAAGGTCCGCTAACTTGAGCAGACATCCTGGATCAGTGCAATGGCATTGATCATCAATCAGAGCAAGCTGAAGAAAGGTCCGCTAACCTGAGCAGACATCCTGGATCAGTGCAATGGCACTGATCATCAATCAGAGCAAGCTGAAGAAAGGTCCGCTAGCCTGAGCAGACATCCTGGATCAGTGCAATGGTATTGATCATCAGTCAAGAGAAAGCTGAAGAAAAGTCCGCTAACCTGAGCAGGCATCCTGGATCGGTGTGGAAGCATTGACCGACTAAAGGAAACCAGCTAGATTTTGGAATCCCCTCTGGACCCACGTGTCCCCAGCAAGATTGACTTCACCTTGTATTCGAGCTGCAGGTAAGTCCCCCTGACCTCAACAGGTCCAGTCGAAGAGGATAGCGGTGTTAGCCTAAAACATGGCGCAGTCCTAGGGAAATATCGAGATCTAGACTTGATATAGTACCCTCCCTTGGTCGCTCGCAAGACCACCCCTTTGGAGCCCACGTGCTCCCAGGCCCAAGTGCAAGCTCGGATCATTCGCGATTCGTTAAAAGGCTTTAGGCAGCCTCCGTCGCCGGCTTATCGAGGGCCGGCACCCTTTTGCTTCCCTTTTTATTGCTTTTCGCTAGCTTATTGAGGGTTGGCACCATTTAGTTTCCTGCTTACTGAGAGTTGACGATTCATCCATTGCATTCACCTCGGGCTAACACCCAATAAAAATAGAAAAAGAAAAAAGAGGAAAATTCGGGTTTCCCTAAGTAGACAAAATCGGTATAATTTCTGAATTCTTTATCTTCATTTTGCCTTGGAATATGTTTCGGCCAATTCATATTCCTCGTTAAAGTTCAGATAAAGAGGGGCAGCTGTCATACCCTAATTTTGTCCGGCTTAGGTCAAAACCCTAATTTTCCACAAAAAATAAATAAATAAATTGAAGAATGAAGAGCATCATGCATTGCATTTTGGGTTCTAGAAGTCATTCCAAGGTCTTTAAAATCATTTTTAGGATTGGAATGCACTTTTTAGGCAAACTAGGGTTTTAGGGTCAAAAATGGCGTTTTGGTCATTTTTCGCAAAAAGATGATTTTCTCGTAAAAAATGCACATCCACAAAAAGTACATTTTTATTCTATCAAGGATAATTTTTGTACATTTTTTAGAAAGAAAACCCTAGTCAAAAATAATTAAAATGTATTTTTCCATTTTTAGTGCATAGAAAAATAAAAAAGGGACCATTAAATATTCCTCAATTTTTTAAGTGACAATTTTTATTGTCATGGGTGACTAGAGGGAATATTTTATGGTGCCCAAAAGCATGTGACACATTTTCAATAGTTGCATTCCCATTATTTCCCATGCCCAAAAATTCAAAAAAACTCAAATAAAAGGGAAGTGTCCTCAATAAGACAAAAGACCAAAAAAACAAGTTTTTCTTCTCTCTTCCTCTCCTCAATTTCGAAATCCTCCTTCTCTCTCCCTCTCTCTCCAATTTGTAATCATTATACCCTCTTTGGTAAATTACTCCACTCACTTACACTAACCTATTCATAAGAAAACCCAAAGTTCCCTCTTTGGTAACAATTCTTCTCTAAAATGCCCTTAACCCTACCTCACATAAAATATCTCTTCCAAAATAAGAAATTCATTTTTTCTTTTCTTTTTTTGCCCCCCTAACTTTCGCCCCTCACTCTCTCACTCTCACATTTTGTGTTTTCTCTCCATCCTCAATCCTTGTGATGAGTGATCTCAACCCTCCATTCAAAATCAAAGCTCAATCCTAGAGCACATCAAAATCACAAAGACTAAACTACCCTTAGACCTAATTTCATCCTATAAATACTCCCTCATTCCCACACCTAAGGTCACTCTCTTTTTGCTTCTCATTAGCCTCTCATTCTCCTACACAAAACCCTAGCACACCTCCTCTCCCTCTCCTTCCTCACCAAAACCGTAGCCTCACCACCCCTCTTCCATATATTTTCTTCAAAAAATCAACCACCAAATCCTCCATTTCTTGTTAGATCACCATCTTTCCTTCCATTCTCTTCAAGGTTGCATCATCAAATTGCTAAGAGCTAGTAATTTTTGAGCTTATCATCTCCTTCTTCATTTCATTGTAGTTTTGAGGTAATCCTTGAAGCTTTGCACCTCATATTTAATTTTCTTGCATAATCTTTCCTCTACTCCAAACTCCTTCTTGATTGTTGTTTGCTTTGAGGATCCATTTCAAACATTTTGACAAAGACTTAGGGAGCTTTGGGTGTTTGAGATGGGTCCTTGGCCTTGAAGAAGTTATTCTTCTACTTGAATAATTTCCCTTGCATCTTTACATATTATGCACTAGATTTCATAAATAAAATTGTTGTTTATAGGCTTTAGCATTTTGCATATCATAAAAAATTAGGGTTGATATGATTTTGTTGCACTTCCTTGCTTAATCATATAAATCCTTGCAAAAAATAGATCTATGTTGCTTAGTGTTAATTTTGGTGTTTTCTTTATTAAATAAAATGTGGATCTATGTTTCCTTTAGTTCACATGCTTATAGATCTAAAAATATTTCCAAGTTGATTTTGTTGTTGTTCTTTGTTTAGTGATGTTTAATCTTGTTATTAGTATTTCATTTTAGTGTTAAATGTTACTTTTGTTGTTTGATGATTTAGCAACATGATTCCCACTAGTGCCTAGTGCACATTGACCTAAGTGGTGAAGATTGCTAGAAATGACTCAATTTAGTTTATGCGTCCATTCATTTTTGTGTCTTAGTTTGCTTGTTGTAAATTGTCGATGATAGGCAAGTTGATTCCCACTAGTGCCTAGTGCACTTTGCTCAAAGTGGGAGGATTGCTCTAGGTGATTCAACTTATTTGTGTGTTTAGTTAATCTTTACATTTTAATTTGCTTATTGTTCATTGTTGATGATAGGCAAGTTGATTCTCACTAGTGCCTAGTGCACTTTGCTCAAAGTGGGAGGATTGCTCTAGGTGATTCAACTTATTTGTTGTGTTATTTAATCTTTGCATTTTAGCTTGCTTGTTGCTCATTGTTGATGATAGGCAAGTTGATTCTCACTAGTGCCTAGTGCACTTTTCTCAAAGTGAGAGGATTGCTCTATATGATTCAACTTGGTTTTAGTGTTTATTTACTCACTTACTTTTTACTTTACCATTCATTAACTTTTTACTAAAACATAAAAAGATTTTAACACTTCCCATTTACCTCATGCATTTTTACTTTACCATCTCATTAAATAATTACCATTTACTTCATGCATTTTTACTTTACTTTTCACTAACTTCTTACTTAAAGTTTTACAACTTATCAACTTGCAAAAATACCCAAAACATTTTCACATTCATGCATCTTCATTCCTACTTAGTTTATGTGACACTCTCATGCATCCTCATATACTTATATTTCTTGCATCCTCTTATGCATCCTTGTATGCCATCCATTCATAAATAAAGTGCTATGCATCCATTCCTTGAACACTCATGCACCTACATGCTTACCTAATCATGCATCATTGCTTACATATTCAATCATTTAACTTAGAATACTCTATGTTTACAATCAATTGTATTCACTTGTTCTTGATGCCATGTAAATGTCTTGACTTGATTGTGTGCCCTCCTCTCCACTTGTATGACCTCCTAATGGAGACGTAAGTCTACATGCATGTTGTAGCATAGAGCCATTAGGGTAAATACAATCCATCTTGCACACACACAATTACTTTGAGAACTTTGTTTTGCGTCTTTAATAATTGAATCCTTTGATTGTATGGACATGTTTAATCTTGGTTAATGAATGATATGTTCATGTTTGCCTGAGTATTATTCATTCATTTGCATTTGGTTATGGATTTAGAATTGACTTGAAATGTTCTACTTCTTTTCTAAAACCCATTTCCTAAAATCATTTCAAAACAAAAAGAAACTTTTACTTTCAAAACAAAAATAAATCAATTGTCATTAAGCACCAATCGCGCCGTTGCCGATTAGGTCGTTAATGATGATGTTGTTTTCAAAAGGAGTTAGTAGCGAGACCATTCTAACCGTTGTTGTTCGGTCTTCGCAAAAGCTCTACCCCATTTTCGAAAACTTATTCATTTCTCAAAAATAAATCAATTGTCATTAAACACCAATCGCGCCGTTGCCGATTAGGTCATTAATGATGATTTCATTTTCAAAAAAGTTAGTAGTGAGGCCATTCTAACCGTTGTTGTCCGGTCTTCACAAACGCTCACCCAATTGCGAAAAACCTCTTTTGCCGTTTTCAAAACCAAAAGCCGAGAACTACGTAGCTTTGATCCCTCTTCCGGTGAGGGTACGTAGGAGCGGGGTCCTGTCCCGTCAAGCACCCTTTTAAAAAATCTTTGTTTTGTTCCGCTTTTCAAAGATAACCCGAGAACTACGTAGCTTTGATCCCTCTTCCAGTGAGGGTACGTAGGAGCGGGGTCCTGTCCCGTCAAGCACCCTTTTAAAAAATCTTTGTTTTGTTCTGCTTTTCAAAGATACCACAAATATTCTTCTTCCCCCCGTTTTCAATAAAACAATTTCTCAAATGAAATAGAAAGAAAAGGAAAGAAAAGAAAAGAAGTAGAATAAACCGCTTTCAATTCAAACTTTTGTCTAAACCACACATCAAGTTAATGGTTCCCTTTCGGTAGAAAGGAGGTGCGGGGTGCTAATACCTTCCCCGTACCTAACCGACCCCCGAACCTACATCTCTACGTTTTCAAAAGACCATCCACCTTGTTTAAAAGACCTTTTTCCAATGTTTTGGTCTTAAAATAAAAATATTGGTGGCGGCTCCAAACTTTTTCCACGTTGTCAAACGAAAAGTCTCAAACCGGATTTTTCGGGCGCAACACAACCCATTTTCACGATTCAAAACACTTTTTAGAAAAACTCTTCACACTTTCAATTCTACTCTTCTCGCACCGTTGGTCCGTCAGAGCCGATCTCTCGCAAGAGTTAGTCGGGGTTGGAATCTTCAAGTTGTATTATCTGCCTACATTAGAGGTATTTCGGTCCTTAAGTTTGTAATTGTTTATTGGTTGTATTTTGTACTAGGGAGTGGGGTATCTCTCTAGGGTAGCTGTTTGTACTAGGAAGTGGGGTATCTTTCTGGGGCAGCTTGTTGTAACAAGGGTGGGGTATCTCTTGTTGTATTGTGGTTAGATTTGAGGGCTCTTCATAGGTGGGGTATCCTAGGGAAGAGTGCCTGAGTCTGTAAAGGTTTCCAAGGCACCCGTAAGCCTTGTTTTGTGTTAGTGGAAAATCTCACAAGGGTGTGAGAACTGGACGTAGGTCACTAGGAGGTGACCGAACCAAGATAAATCTATGTGTGCTTTATCGCTTTATTTTCTAATTCCTTCGCTTCCACTTAACCTGCGCGAAAATTAATCTAAGTCATTGAAAAGGGGAAAAAGTTTTCAAAAGTTTTTACTCAATTCACCCCCCTCTTGAGACTGAAGCCACTTGGAAACATAAATTATATCAAAAGGATGGGTGACGACCCAGTAGTTAGTATACTAGGGCAGGGGAAGTCATGAGCCCCAAAACCTAGGCCTCAGAGGTTTGAAGCTAGCGTGAGCTAGTGGAGAGGTTCGACGGTAAAGGCGTGGTCATTACCGAAGATATACTATGGCATGAAAGGAAAATATATATGCACGTAGGACCTATATGGACTACGATTAAAGGAAAAGGAATAAATGAACCGAGAGAGTTAGTAAGGGGTCTCGATAGGACTCACTGAGATTTGTAATCTCACCCTTTATTTGTTGATGTTTTACAGATACGCAGGGAAAGAACAAAGCGAGAAAGCATGGTTAGATGAGGCCTTATGGAGAGCCCGAAGACTTAGCTTTTGGTCTTCATTTAGTTTCTCCTAGTTTTTGTAACTCGAGTTATGACTTGTAATTGATTAAAGTTGTAAATCGTTTCCGCTATTGCTGTACTTGATATTGAATAATAGGGATTAAGATTGATCACTTGATGAGTTATATCAAGTTTTTAATTTTGTTCAATATCCAAATACAGGAATTTTACTCTGTTGTATACTAAGTTGTGCATTTTAGTATTTCTACTTGTTAGAAATATTAGGGTGTTACAATTAATAGTCACATTCTAACCAAAAAGATATGAATAGCAATATTCTATGTTGTACTATTAGTAAGTTGTTTTATTTGATGTAATTGACCTAACATAAAGAAATATATATATATATATATATATATATATATATATATATATATATATATATATATATATAATTTACTATAATGTTTATTTATTTATAAAAATTAATAAGTTCAAATCAAACTTTATTGAAAACTTAAAATTTAAGTTCAAATATTTTTGTGTGTGTCTATATATATATATATATATATATATATATATATATATATATATATATATATATATATATATATAGTAGATGTAATGAAAGGTTGTAACAGAAAACGCTTTCTATTAAATTGCTTTCTATTAAATAGCTTTCTATTATTAAGTAATTTTTCATTTTGTAACTAATACACTAGTAAGTATCAAAATATTATTTATGATTCATTCTAAATTATTGTCATAATTTTTTTGTTTAGTTATTATAAAATAAATACAAATTAGTTTAATATATATATATATATATATATATATATATATATATAACTAATTTTAATTATCAGAATAATTTAAAATTTATGTTTAATGTAAAAACTAAAAATAACCTTATATATATATATTATTTATGATATAATTAAGTGATAAAACAAAAAAAAATGAACAACCATACCCTACGTTCTAATCAAAAATTGCATAAATTTTAATAGTTCATTTATTACATAATCAATTGGAAAAATTGTTTAATTTAGTATGATAATGGAAATGAATAGTCATATTCTTATTCATTGTATAAATATTTTTAACAAAGAAATAATGAGTGGGTCTTTGAAATTCTTTTTGGTGTAACTGTTATGCATTGAAAGTGGAGTTTAATATTAATATGAATCATTCCTTAGTTGCTAATAAATTCATGAGTTACTAAAAGATAAGTGGAAGATGTGTAGTTTTAATTAGTTATGATATGACAAAACTATTTATAGGAGAATATTTTAAATGTTGAGGGAAGTGGTTTTGGCAAAAAAAATTAAAACAAAAATAGGATGTGCATGTGAGCACTAGAAAGGAGCGGTAACACGAGAAGAGGTAGAGTGCGCATAGAGAAATATTAGAGTGTGCAGTCAAGAGAGAAAAAATGAAGTTTACATAGAATAAATAGAAAAGACAAAGCAAAAGAATTGAGGTTCATGTTCTTGACAATTCTAATGTAGTCAAAAGGACAAAAAGAAAAATTGGGATTAATTATTGAGTTAGACAATTGAGCCACAATTTTGTTGTAAAGGTATAGACATGTATGAGTTATGTTTAATTTTAAAATTGTGCTTTAAAAAATGTTTAATTTTAATAGCTTCCATAAAACTGGATGATGTGCTATATCTAACAGTTTATATTATATTGAACATTCACAAACGAATGTTCAAGCATAAAAGAAGACGTTTTTGTCTCTACTTAGAAAGTTCATTTGTTTTGTTTTTAAAGTGAGTGCATGGATCAGAAACTATGAATATTGTATTCTGTTTCTAATTTTAAAATATAATTTTAAGAAATTGCTCTAATTTTGTGACTTCCAAAAATTGTCACTAAAATTAATTACCATCAAACATAATTATAATGTTAAATAATACAAAATATGATTCAAGGAAATTTAAAATCACATCATAATAATTCATTCATATATATTTTACTAAATAGACTACTTATAGTTTGCAAGAGCGTAATATTCAACAAAATTGTTAGTTAAAGAAGAGCGTAACATTCAATTACGAAAATGAGAAAATATCATTAGTTAAAGAAAATGATAACTAATATCTATATCTTCTTCACATGTCTTCTCATTATTGTTATCACCCTCCTACATTTTCAAGTGATAGGTATAAAAATCAATATAAAACATAAGTCTTTCAAACTTCAATTACAAAACGTCGTGTTATTTAATTTCTATTATATTATTTAAATGACATTATAAAAACTATCACTTATTCAGAAGTTATTCTTACATTGTGCATAACTTCAATGAAACCGAAAGAAACATGTGAATTGAGTTGGTACAGAAATGTAGAGTTGTTCATTTTTTTATTGATGTAGAGTTGTTCTTAACTTGAGTTAGAATTGATTCTCTTAGTAGAATATTGATTAACTATTTTTATATTTATATGAAAATTATATTTTCTTATGGAAATATAGAAGTTGATAATAACAAACTAACAATATTTTGATGTATAATATAATATAATATAATATAATATAATATAATATAATATAATATAATATAATATCTATAAATAAATAAATAAAAGTGTAACATCCCTAGTTCCGTTAATTTCGGTTTACAAAATTAACTAATGATTTATTATTCGAATAAATAATAAGTCAAGTCACGGATACGAGGTTGTCGCGAAAGCAATATATATTTGCTAAGTTATATGATTTATATGAATTATTGTTTGATTGTTCGATTTAAAATTGGAGTTTTAAGTGAGTAAATGGGGAAAAGGGTATAACGGTCATTTCACGGTATTTTAAAATACCTTCAGCTGAAGACACATACATTCCCTCACTCCCACACCCATTCATTTCAGCAAAACCACAAAAAGAAAGAAAAGAGGGATTGAGGGAGAAAGAGAGTTGGCGAGAGGGAGGGGAGAAAGAAGAGGGGAGAGTTTCCACAATCCTTCATGCATGTTCTCCTTTTCTACACCATTGGAATCAACTCATCATTCTCTAGCTAGTGGTACCAACATTATCATCCCTTTCTGTAACACCCCGATAATTTTTAACTTGTAGAAATCACCGAAATGCACTACTGGCGTATATCAGAGTAACTTCCTTTTTTTTATACTGAACACATACTAATACTCGATGCTAAAAACCCATCAAGTGCGTTTACATAACTTAACATAAAATACATAAATCCGGTTCTTACACCACTCAAACTAGTGTTCAGTACCAAAATAGAAAGTCTGCGGAAGCGATTTGCAACTTATAATATAAGTCGTACCATCGTACATCAAAGATACTGAATGAAAACATAGAGATACATAACATAACAAAATAAACAGCGTCAGCAACTCCTCAAGCGTCTCCATGACCATGCCTCATCGTCTTCAACTTAGCCTGCAACTCTGAAAAACAACAACATGGATTTGGTGAGACAACTTGTCTCAGTGAGTTCTATCGAGACCCCTTACTAACTCTCTAAGTTCAATTATGCTTGATTCATTATTCTTGATTCGAAACTCATAGTCTTAATATTTGACTATGTGGCTAACCTAAACGTTGTCCTTATAACCCTCCTAAGCAGTTACAAGAGGCAACACATAAACACTGATTTTTAGTGTGTCACCGGTCACTTGGCAAAACAAGCTCCCGGTGAACCCATTCCACTAATCGGCTGGATCCCTCATGGGGCCTAGGTTCATAGGGCTCATGACTTCCCCTCCCCTAGCACACTAAACTGAAAATAGGGTCGTCACCCTAACTGAACTGATGTATATATTTTAATATACCTTGAACAATGAACAGTGAACAATGATCTTATAACAATAAACTTATACTTAACATAATCTGAATCTTAACCTAATCTTATACTTGGCATGATCTTGTTATTATGTGATCTCACACAGAATTACTAACGTCGTTAACTTAACTTATAATTATCCATCATTCAATCCAAATCATAATGTATCACCCACACTCAACATTATGATAGCATAGCTTAATAATAATCAATCTCATAATATAAACATGATTTACAACATTCAACTAATCATCAATCATCATCCAAACTCATGGCAAGATCATCATAACATCATACAATTCTGATTACATGATTGGTTAGGCCTTTCAATAAGCTTCCTAACGCACCTGAGAACACTTAAATCGGACCACCGGTTCAAAAGTTATAGCAAAAACAAAATCGGTTAGTTTTGCTGAAAATTTACACTGCGTCGCGACGCGAACAAGTTCCGTCGCGACGCGAAAAGTAACAGAAAGATTTGCGTTGCAATTTTTATACTTGGTCGCAAGGCGATGGGCACGGGTCGCGACGCGACCGTAGCCAGATGTGCTGAAAATGGTTTTTCGAAAATTCCGTTTTGTTCCGTTTCGCTTTCAATCCGGTGCCGAGACTTTCTATGACCTCCGAGACTTAAAAACAGATACAGTAATCAATATTTCCAGTCCAAAACAACCAACCAAACATTTATCAAATACCACACAATCAATCAAAATGCTCATCCATTCTAATTCACAATCACATAACACATGTTCTAACGCATTTTCGCAAAGCAGATTGACACGGTTTCCCATAAAACACGAGACCTAAAAAACAGAACACATACACATTAATAATCATGATTTCCTAGTGAGTTATAGAACTCACCTTTTTGGCGACGACAACACACAATCAGAAATCTAACGAGACGAGCCACCAAGTAACTCAACGAACAGACTCTGAACTTTCCCGAAACCACTTCCAACGACTCCCAACTGAAAACCCAGCTCTCTAATGGCTTGAACTCTGACTCCAGAAACTGAAACGCTCCCAAGGTTGATCCAATCCGTGATGTGGCTTCTGAACTTGGTTATAAAGCTCTCCCACAAGACATGCAAAAGACAGATTTTCTGGTTTGGCTATGATGAGCTTGGTGGTTGTCAATGGTGGTTTATGGTGGAGGAGGGGGATGAATTCGAAATGGTGATCAATGGAAAGGGAAGGGTGAGCTGATTCTGAATATGCTAATGAATTAAACATGCAAGGGACTTTGAGCAAAACCCCTCTTCTCTTCTTCCCTCTCAAACTCACGCCCTCTCCCCATCTCTCTTCTCCATGTTCAGAATTTTTCTCAAATGAAGTGTGTGTGTTGGGTTTCAGCTGAGAAATGGTTTAAATATAGGCCAAGTAAAAAGACAAGTTTATCCCTCACTTACAATTCCTATTCCTCATGACTCCTTTCAGCCCAAATTAATTTAATTAACATAATTACTTATTAAACACACACAATTTCATACTAATTTAATCAAACAGTTTTATTTTCAAATCATTTTATTTTCAACCAACTCAAATAATCATTAATAAATAATATTACGCCAATATAGTTAAATAGCAAAAATAGGGGATGTTACACCTTCTCCATAATTATCATTTCACCATTTTCACTTCTTGGAAGCCCAAAATGACAAAAGATGGAGTTTGGAGTTTTGAGGTCTTGCATGTTACTTTGAAGCCTCAAAATCAGTTAGAAGCCCAAATATCGTAAATCAGTGTGAAATTCGTAAGGTTATAGTCTGGGTAAATTGTCCTTAACTTTCTCTACAAATAATGTTTTAAGTTGGTTTTTGTTTTATTGGAAAGTAGACTTAAGTTACTACTAAATAGGCACTGGTTTCACTAAATTTCATTAAGAAATGAGGGAGAAAATTTGATTACAAGTTGACCAAAAAGTTTTGTCTAATTTCGATACCTTAGTGTCGTATTTTGAAAAACTGTACCAACTGGATGCTTATTTTGAAAAATGAAAATCAGATGTAGAAACTAGACCCAGAGAGCTTTCCAATGAGTATTTGTTTGTTGAAATCCAATATCGTTTGCTATTTTAAATAATTCGCCGAAATAGGTGCACTATTGTAGGGAACTTTGCACTCATGCTGTGTGTCGAATTATTTGTTTGTGTCACTACAAATCTCGGAACGAATTACTTGATGCTATTGCTTGTGATTGGTATTGTTGGATTGGTTGGACTGGATGTTGTGATATTATTGAAGGTTGATGAGTTAGGTATCGATCGGAACAAAGTTTGGACACAAAATGGAATCAAAATTGCACGAAATGGCATTTTGCAAGCCTGTGTAACCGGCACGGGTCGTGCGCCCTCAGTGCACGGGTCGTGCGTTTCCTTCGGTTACCTCTCTGCAAAAGTCTCATTTCGCACACAGACCGTGCGTCTTTCAGCACGGGTCGTGCGTATGCTTCTGTTCCAATTTTCAACTTGTGTCCAAAGCCTTCCTAATTGATTCCAAACCCATCCTAATTCCCCAACCTTATGCAATGTCAAAAGAACTGTAATTCGTCATAAACTCTTATGTTTGAGCTGTGATTTATGAAGTTTTTAAGTTAAGCGAATTACAATGTACCGTTAGTAATAACAGGGAAAAGCAAAGAGGCACAGCCAGTCAGTGTGACTTAGAGGAGACGTTGAAGCTTTAACTTTAAGTGCTTATGTTGTTGTTGGACTATATGATAACCTTAGAGGGGGGTGAATAAGGTTATACGCTAAAAATTTGATTCTTTTTAATTTTCAAATATTTATAATGCCTGTTTAAATCAAATGCGGAAAATAGGATTTAAACTATATGCACTACCTACGCAAGCTATACCTATGACAGCTCTAGTTACAATGATATATTACGCTAACCACACTATAATTAATTTTAACGATAAACAGATATATGCAGCGCAATGATATCAGAAATAACTATAGGCAAATATAAACGGTAAAGTAAAAAAGTAGGGAAAGAGATACACTGTGAATTTTACGAGGTTCGGGATAAAAGCCCTACGTCCTCGGCCTCCGGCTTTGCAACCTTTGGACTTGATAACAACCACTATATGAGAAGAACTTCTTCAACGTTTTACAAGCAAGCAACTTCCCTATAGCTAATCTCAATTTACCCAAATTGAGAACCCAAAGCTCCCCGCTAAGGATTTCGCAACCACTTCAATCTCCTCGATTGAACGACCCAAGAACACTTCCTAGGATTTCGCAACCACTTCAATCTCGCCGATTGAACGACCCAAGAACACCTCCCAAGATTTCGCAATAACCAAACAATAGATGATTACAATAGAGAAACTATGATCCAATCACTCAATCAGTATAACAATATAGTAGCTGAGAGAGATGAGTGATTTGGAAATGAAGAACTTGAAAAATAATTTGACAATGAAAAGATCTTTTTTCTCTTTTTGTGATATAGAAATCGTGTAGTGTTGGTTGTGAGAGTTTGTGAAGTCAAGGTCCCTATTTATAGGGATCGTAAAAAAATGACCGTTGAGTGAATTACACATTTGAGGAAATCGATTATGTGCCTGAATAGACTAGGAATGAAAATCGATTATATGCCTGATTAGATCTAGGATGATAATCGATTTTGTGCCTGTATAAACTAAGGTGATAATCGATTCTGTGCTCTGAAAAAGGAAGTAGATAATCGATTCTGTGCTTTGAATAAGGAAGTAGATAATCGATTGTTTTCTTTCCAAAATATATTCCTTTAAAAATCATAGGCTAACAATCGATTATACCTTTGAGAATGAGCCTTACAAAATCGATTATGTGCTTCCAAAAATAGGCTAGAAATCGATTATGTGCTTAGTGAAAATAATAGGAATCGATTTCTTTCTTTTTGAAACATCTTGGAAATCGATTCTTTGCTTTAGGAGAGATGTTGTGAATCGATTTCTTTCTTTCACAGGGAGTTGGAAATCGATTTTAAACATTAGAGAAAATAGTGTGAATCGATTTCTTACTTTCACAAAAATATTTTTATGTTACGTGCCTCCCCTATGCATGCATGCGTTCGTATAGAATATTTTTTTCATAACATTTATATTTTTTAGAAACTCATCTCTCAACTACTAAAAGTTGTAGAACTTAAGTGATAGGATCTTACACTGTGTCCTATCAAAAGCAGATAAACAATTAGGTCTTGAACTCTAAGATAGCTTCTCCTCCAACCCGCTACACTTTAAGATATCCTGCTCTCTGATTCATGTCCTGTACTTTTATACAATTGGAACCATTAGTAGACAGATTGTAATTTGTTATCATACAAAACAAAGAGTGTTTGTCCTTGGTTCAATAGTTGTTTCCCTTTGTTATCTTTGTATTATCGATTGTATGACTTATACTTGTTAGTAGTTGTAAATCGTTTCCGCTACTTTTGGTTTTAGATATTGAACGTCATGAGAAGTTGTAAGGCACGTAACTTAAGTATTTAAGTGATTTTATGTTAAGTTATGATATCGAGGTAACCATTTGATGGTTGTTCATCGAAGTTTTAGTTTGCGTTCAATATCTGAGACTGGAAGTTATCTCTGATGTATACTAAGCTGTACACAGACTGGCAAAACCGGGTATACACGTGGCCAGTGAGGTTCTCCGGTGTAGATTAGTCATCGGCAAAGCCGGTGAAAACTGTGCACCAATAACATGGTAACAAAAAAAAATACACAAACATAAGTGATTACTTTTATGATAGAGAAAATAATGGTAGAGAATTTAAATATCAAAATATGCAATAATTACTGTCAAAATATGCAATAATTACACAAACATAAGTGATTACTTTTAAGATAGATTTATATCAAGTATGTATTATTTTTAATTATTTGAATGATAAATATAAACAAATACAGAATTTAAATATCAAAATATGCAATAATTACTATAAAAAAGTGAATTAAATATAAGATCAATTAGTTAAAACTTTACATCTTCAATCCATATTTTACTAACTCATGAGTTTTTTCGAAATTAAAGGAATACAAGTTATAAAAAATATTTATTCTTAAAATTTTATGTCTTTAACTAAAATTAACATTTTATATACGTTTTCCAATTTATTGTATAAATATTATGTAAACATAATATTTTGTGTAGGAAGCTCAAATGGAGCCTTTAGGTTGCTCCTTATTTTTATAATTTATTTTCATATTAAATCCCAACTTTCTTATTTTAAACTATTTATTCAACTTTGTAAATTCGTTTCACTTTTGTAAAATTATATTTCAAAACAATTAATTTGATAAAGAGTATTAACAAATATTTATATTTAAAAACATATACTTTATATAAGATTATTGCCTAAAATAAATAAGTTTGATATAAGAAATTAAAATTATATTAATATGATACTATATTCTATATTTAAATAACAATATTAGAACAACCCGTGCAACGCACGGGCATTCCCCTAGTAAATTACTAAATGCGTTGGGTTTTGAATAATTAACCCCAACCAAGCTAACGGGGATTGGAACATATAGTTGAACCTTATGCTCAACGTTATGATTTATGTTTTACCAAATCCTAAATGTCATCATAAAACCCTCATGAGATTGGTGTTTGTGTTGATACAAGTAACACAAATATGTCTTGGATTGCACCTGCTTTTGGATCGTTGAAATGCAACATTGATGTTGTTGTCTGTGTATTTGAAAATAGGTTCAGCATGCGGTTTGTATACAGTAGATGCATTGGTGAAAGCTAAATCAATGTGGCTTAATGACACTCCATCTCCGAAAGTTGCAAAAGCTGCTCCTCGTTGTGAGAGATTTAAATGGCTTCGGGAGGGAGAACAAGACAATATGCACATAGAATTGGATTGCAAACAAGTTGTAGGCGCTCTTCTCGAGGATAAAGACTCACATTCAGATTTTGGTATTCTCATCTCTATGTGCAAGTATTATCCACTCAAATACAAAACTATAGGAGTAGTTTAACTAATAAGGGTTGATCCGAGCGGTAACTAGGTTTGGATCACATCCGAAAGTCTTAAGTTCGAGTAAAACGTGGCCAACCAAATTCCCCAATATATAGATTAGTTACCTGTAAAGTCTGCGAATATTGTGCACCAATAATACGGTAATAAGAATATTTATATTTGTTATGGTAACTAGTAAAAGGCCTAAACTGATATTTACACCCCCTATAAGGCCCAATAACCAAACCAGCCCATATCCAGAAAATCTAGTCCAGTTAATCAACGGTACAGATGCCTCTGTAAGATCTAAACGCTCAGAGTCGATAAAACAAACATCACACAAACTCTATAAATACCACACTCAATGCTCATAAATGTAAGCAATTTCTAATACAAAACACTGACTCACTCAGATACTGACTTTAGCATCGGAGTATCATTGCAGGTACAACATCGCTATATCAAAGATCGAACATCAGCATCTCAAGGCCGAACATCGCAGATCAAGGACAACTCCTACCAACTGTTTCCTCGAACATCGGAAGCACGGTACAGAACAATATTAAAAGACAAATCAACCAAATAGCTCATTATTTTCTAAGGGCTCTTCGGTTTTTTGCTAACTTTAAAAACTTTGACTTTATTTTATTCCTAGTTATATCGTGATGATACCTTATTTGAAAGAATTAATATTTTTTTTGGTCAATTGAAAGAATTAATTTAAGATGGTGTTAATTAGTAAAATAACTAAGACACACGGATTACAGGCCCAGCTAGCAGCCTGTGCAAGTTGTGCTTGCGCAGAGGGCTCAACTTAAAAAAAATAAGGTGATTGCTTTCCCCACACCCCCTCCTACTCAAAACACACCCCTTCACCCTACACATTTACCAAACTAACCCCACTTAAAATTGATTTTCCCCCTCTACCCCTCTCCCTCTTCTTCTCCTTCAACACAACACACCCCTCTAAAATCCCAAACCTCCTCCCCCCTCTCCACTCCAAACCCACCCATCCTCACCCTCATCATTCACTCCTATTCAACTACCCAACATTGGCAACTAGCTCAAGGTAATAACCCTACCAAACTTTTTTCATTTTGGTTCTGTTTTCAGTTTTTCACGCCATTTTTTTTTCTGTACTCGCGCTCCGTTCAAATAGGGTCGTTCGAACATGTTCGAATGATCGTGTTCGAACAAGTGTTTAATGGGGTGTGACTTTGCTTGGTTCGCATAAGGCCGTTCGAACAGTGTTCGCATAAGGCCGTTCGAACAATGTTGTATAATTTTGGTACACAATGTTGTATAATTTTGGTACATAATGTTAAAGTTAGGTTTATATTTTGAAATCACCAAAACTGTGTGCTGATTTATTTAGTTTCTGTTTCTGCATAACAGTGGTTCGCATGTGGGCATTCGAACGCCTGTTCGAACGCACCCATTCGAACACGTTCGAATAAAGCCATTCGAGGCAGCCAAAACACACCCTCACACCATCAGTTAACAATATTCCTTAACACGGATGACATTATTCGAACAGGTTCGAACGATGTCATGCGAACAATACAAATTCCTTAACACGCACAACGTCGTTCGAACTGGTTCGCATAACCTCGTTCGAACAGTCACTTAACCCGTGTTACACGAGCGTCTCACGCGAGGTCATTTTGGGAAAAAATATGTTCGGGGGTGTGCAAAGAGTAGGAGGGGGTGTGGGGAAAGCAATCACCAAAAACAATTAGGGCCCCAAAAATAGCAACTAGCCCATAACCCATTTAGCCAACATCCAAACCTCACCCTCCCTCAACAACGCAGTACTGGAGCGGGAACAAAAAAGCAAGTCCCACTCGGTCAGTCACCACCACACTCCGCCGCCATTCTCCGTGCTCCACCACACTCCACCACACTCCGCCGTCATTGGCCGCTACTTCTTCTCCGTCGGTTGCTGCAGTTATTCAAAGTTCAAGGTTGGATTTCGTTTTCCTTCTAAGTCCTTCAATTCATTTTTGTTTTTTCCATCTTCTTCAATCCGTTTTCCTTCCCTCTTTGATTTCGTTTTCGATTTGCTTCTTCTTGATTTCGACTTTTAGGGTTCTGATTTAGGAATTGGGAACCGTAAATTGGTGATACAGAAAACAAAAAAATTATTAGATCGTCTAGTTAGGAATTTCGAATTCTGTCTAGTTAATTCAGTGAAAATCTTGACCAGATTGGGAGTAAGAATTAAACACCATCCTTGTTGCTGACAATTGTGATCAGTGAATGTGAAAGGAAGGGAAGTCATGGGTGAGAGCCAGAGCGGGAAGGCAACGCCGAGAGTTCGCCCAATCGTACGGTTAGGGATCTTTCTCATCTCTCACAGTAACTTCGTCAGGTACACTTTTCTTATTCTTCTTCAAGGTCTGCTTTGAGTGATTTCAATAATAATAAAACCTCTCCTTCTGCTGTATCCAGCGTCGTTTGTTTCGCAGCAGGAATCGTGGCTCTACTTCTTCTCCCTATCCTCGCCAAGAACACCTGCATTTCCGAAAATGCCCTCATGCCAGGTCACTTCCATTTCCCAATTTGCTTTCCCCTTTTCTTCTTCGATTGCTCGATTCTAATTGAATCTCACTGCTTATGCAGGTTCCGCAAACAACATGTTCTCTACTCATCACGCCTCGCTCACTAACAAATTCATCAACGACCTTAACTGATTCTGACTCGTAACTCCTTTCACCTCCATTTTCAACCTTTTTCTAATTATATTTTATGTCTCTGTTACACTCTTTTTACTGTTCATAAATTATCATTTCTAATTTTATTTTATCTATTACGCTCTTTTTAATTTTCATATGTTTTGCTCACACTGTAATGCGATTTTTAATTAAGTTCTTCATTCATGTTCTTATATGACCAGGACTATATTAGCTTTTGACTTACTAGTAAGAATTAGCTTATAGTTCATTATCTGCCAAAAAGAACTTATGAACTTATAGATGCTTATGGAGATCAAAATAAGTTTATAGTTTTTTAAGTTAAACAAGAGTGTTTCTGAAAAAAATGTGTTGCAAAAGAGAATACCAAAGGAAGAGAAGAAAATGGGACTCAAAAGTTTTTCTTCTCTCTTGTGAGTTGTGCAAGTAAATGAGAAGAGAGGATTGAGGGTGGGGGAGGAGAAGCTGATTAAAATAACAAAGTTGTCCATCTATTTCATCTGCAGAATTTTACTTTACAATGATATATAAGTTATTTAGCCTAATTATGTAGTATTTCTTCCACTTTTCTATTTGATCTAAAAGGAGAAATCGCGAGAGAAGTTGATCTAAAAGGAGAAATCGCGAGAGAAGTTTTTTTATTTCTTTGTTTCCTTTTTCACTCAATTCAAATATTTATAACGTCATTCCATTTTCTTTTCTTGCTGTATAAAGAAAACCAAAAGAAAGAATAAAACATTTACTGTGTTGCAATGCAGAGAAAGTCAAAAACTTATTGCACAGTATATGTCTGCCCTTGATGCTGAAGTTACTTACCACAAGTTATACCCTCCATTGAATCAGTTTCATCCACTGCACTTTTTCACCAGTCCCGATTCGAGTGTAGTCTCAAGTAATATAAGTTGTTCATCACTGGGAATCAACATTGCTGGAATTATTAGAGCACCGCGAGGTGATGGCAAGGAAGCTATTGTCTTGGTAACGCCTTACAATCCAAAGAAAGTTGGTCCGGGAGAGGCTTTGTCTTTGGGCATTGCTTACTCAGTTTTGTCACTGCTTTCACGGGTTACTTGGCTGGCAAAAGATGTCATTTGGCTTGTGGCTGATTCACGATATGGAGAATATTCTGCAGTTTCTGCTTGGCTAAGAGAATATCAGGCCCCTGTTTTCCGTGAAGTTGACTTAGTTAATAGGGAAACATGTAATGACAGCAATGATAGTAATAAACTTGGACATAATCTTTATTTGGATAGCAAATTATACAGTGGTTTTAGACGTGCTGGAACCATGGCTGCAGCTCTTGTAATTAAAGTCGCAGAGCAAGGTGACCATCACAAAGACAGTGTTAATATCTATGCTGAGGCGTCCAACGGACAGATGCCAAACCTCGACCTAATCAATATTGTAAATTATCTGGCGGTGCATAAACAAGGTTTGCAGATAAAAGTGAAGAAGATGTGGTCTCTACTTGGCTCCAGATGGCTCAATACTTTAGGTGTTTTATTTGAATCTCTGGGACAAATTGCTAGAAGCTTAAATCCTAAATGGAAGTTTAGTATTCCTGCTACTGAGTATGTTGAGGGTGCTGCTACACTGGCAAGTTCATTGTATTACCAGGTGTTTTACATTTACCCCATCTAAAATGTATTCATTATAGTTTTCCCTGTGACCACTCTATAAATTTTCTTATCTGTGTATAATTCCTCCCAGGGTTTGGGTGTTCCCACTGGTCCTCATGGTGCCTTCCGTGATTATCAAGTTGATGCAATCACTCTAGAAATTTCACCAAAAGTTTCTCCTACTAAAATGATCAGGTATCTGTCACTCATACAAGGCGTATTTGTAACAATCATGGAATAAATGGCTGGCTATCAATGAAATATTGTAGAAGTTTTACAATTTTTAATTCTTAAATATATGGTGATGTCCTTCTGTTTATGTTTTCCATTTACTATCCAGAAATTGTACAAAATTAGGAATATAGTGTGCTTGTTTACTAAAAAAAGTGAGAGAAGTCTGGGTATTTATTTGAAGTCTCAGTGATTATCCAGTTGATGCAATCTACTTGTCCTAGGAAAGCTAATGACACTCCTACTAAAATGATCAGGTATCTGTCACTCATACAAGGCGTATTTGTAACAATCATGGAATAAATGACTGGCTATCAATGAAATATTGTAGAAGTTTTACAATTTTTAATTCTTAAATATATGGTGATGTCCTTCTGTTTATGTTTTCCATTTACTATCCAGAAATTGTACAAAATTAGGAATATAGTGTGCTTGTTTACTAAAAAAAGTGAGAGAAGTCTGGGTATTTATTTGAAGTCTCAGTCGTTGGAGATAAATTATATCTACTTGTCCTAGGAAAGCTAATGACACTCCAAAACAGCAATTTTATAAATTGTTATATAGTGGAAAAATATTGAAAAATGCTTAACATGACAAATTTAATTGGGCAGAGATTTTGTAGCCTTATTGTTTCTTTTTCCAATTGAGGGAGGGAGGTGTATTGTGATGGGAAACGGTTACTCTCATAAAATGTAAAGATTTTGGCTGTATGGAATGTTGTTATTTAGCTTTAGTATTGTATGAACTTCTATATCACTGCTTGTGTACTTTATATTAAAGAACATAGTCAGAAGATCTTTCTCTCTCTCTTTGATCACTTACCAAAGCATTTCCTATTTGTTGCAGGTTGATTGAAGGAGTCATACGCTCAATAAACAACCTTCTTGAAAAGTTTCACCAGTCATTCTTTTTGTACCTCTTGACATCTCCTAGTAAGTTTGTGTCAGTTGGAGTTTACATGATTCCATTTGCGTTACTTGTTGCACCACTTCCAATAGTTGCGGCATCTCTCCATATCGATGCTAGTAAATCCACATCCACCTCTGAAGTTGATGACAACCACACATCTTTGAAATGGCTAAGCTCAGCCAGAAAGGTTTTGGTCATTCATTTATGGGGTGTTGTTGTCTCCTTACTTCCTTATTTTCTATGCCAAATACCCAATACCACCCCAATAACAAACATTATAGCGTGGGGTTTACTATCAGCTTTTAGCCTTCTAATTTTACACTTGATATTGGGTTCTTCAAAATTTGATTCTGCTGCATCTCAACCTGAGAAAGTCAAATGGGCTAGCTTAAAGTCTGTGACAATATCAACAGCTTTCATTGGTTTATCTCTGATGTCAGTCATTAACTTTGCTACAGCAGAAATCGGGGCTTTACTCGTTGTCCCGTTTTGTCTGATGGCTCGGCCATTGAAGCTTGATATTCAAGATAGGAGCTTGAGAAGCTTACTAAGGGGTACTTGTAATATTGCTTTTGGTATTATTGCATTTCCTCCAGTAGCATATGTTTTAATGAAAGGTGCATTTGAAAATTTTTATGGTATGAATGTGGGTGACTATTGGAACTGGGTGGAATCCCTTTGGACATGGAACAGTGCTACTTACCTCTATGTAGGTATTGTTCACCTACCATGCTGGGCACTGTGCATTCATGTTTTATTTCATCCTTGTTGACATGTGTAATATTAGTTAGTTGGACAAGCTGCGTTTTTTTATATATCAGTGCCGTTGTCTCGTAGTTTCAATTGATTATTTTAGTTGATTAGTAGATTATAATAGATAGTAAAAGAGAGATAGTAGATTATCAATAAGAAATATGTTTTAAATATTAATCAGTAGTTTAAATAATCATTAAATCTTCTTGTTTTTTAGATAGTAGGTTTGTAGTAGTAGTCTTTAAAATTTTTATTTATCAATGACAAATATTTAATCCTGTGTTTTTTTATATATCAATGCAGTTATCTCGTTTTTTTTTATATTTCATTGCAGTTATCTCGTAGTTTCAGTTGATTATTTTAGTTGAGTAGTAGATTATAGTAGGTAGTAAAAGATAGATAGTAGATTATCAATAAGAGATGATAGTAGATTATCAATAAGAGTGTAAACAGCTTTCGGAGAGAAAAATTAAAATTTTAAGGTGATAACTTTTTTCAAAAAGGTGATAGTTTTTTTTTGTCTTTTAGTGTGATTCATTTACATTTTTATAGGTAATTTTAGTAGGGTAGTGCTTGTATAAATTTAGAAATTTAGTTAAAAAATTAAAGTGTTGTGATAAGAGAAAGAAAATAATTGTTTATGGGAAAAGTAAAAGTAAAGTAAAAAAGGAAAAAAGAAGAAAGAGAGTGTAAGAGAAAAATGAAAAGGAGGAAAGAGAGTGTAAGATGAAAGAGAAAAAAGGAAGAAAGAGAGTGTAAGAAAAAAAAAAAAAAAAAAGAGAGAGTAATAACATTTTTACCCTTAGATATCAGATTAGATAGATTGTGTTTATTTTAACTTGTTAATAAATAGATAAGAGATTTGTCTTGTTAATAAGAGATTCAAATTGATAATTTCATAGGAGGTTTGTTTGTATAAATAGATATCAGATTAGATAGATTGTGTTTATTTTAACTTGTTAATAAGATGAGAGATACTTGCAAATCGTTCATTTTGTGAAAACATTTCTTGTTTTCATTTTCTAAAATATGTGATTATTTTAAACTGCTAATAGGATAAGATGAGAGATTCTTGAAGTGAATTATTGTGATTGATCTTCCTGAAGTTAAAAACACATAATTGATCATTCTCATTAAATGACGTGACAATACGTCATTGGATGGGTGTGAATAATTTTATATTGATCATGTATATAAGTTAAATCCACTATTATTTATAATCAACATTAAGTTTGTAAAATGAATTTAATTGAAATTTAAGCTTGCAGTAACTCTTAATAATAATTAGTTAAAAAATAAAAGGCACTCGCAGACTATATCTGAAAGTTAAACGATGACATGCAGACTATACTTTTTTTATAGGCCATACTTACTAATAAAACACCACTAAAGCCATAACCATGTACCATGTACATCTCATAAAATAATACACTTATTTTTAATTTCAATAATAATTCTGATCAATAAAAATAGACACTTATTATTATTATTATTGATATAATCATAAATGATATGATCAAGATCATTCAATTTGATATTTAAATCTTTATCAAAAAAATTGATATTTAAATCCAAAATATGAATCAAAAAAGCATTGAATACACATGTTTCAGACAATGAAGTCAATATTAATAAAGAAGTTGGGATACTCTCCATTTCTCAAAAGAAATAGATGGCCATTATCTAAGTTTTGGGTGTATTATAATGGAGGACTAGCTAGCAATGAGAACAAATTAAATAGATTCATACCATGTAAAAATAGATTACATATGTTTGTTGAAAACTCAATAGTTATATCAACAAAATATAGTTATATCAATATCTCATGTCATATAAACCAACACCGTTGGCCTAGTGGCTTAATCCATCCTAGGACATGAGGAGTCGACCCGGTGCGAAGATTAGTCTTTCGTTGAAAGCTTGGGACACTCCGTGGATAGCCAACGATGTTCCGAACAAAAAAAATCTGATATCATATAATTATTTTTTTAAGCAAACAAAC
Organism: Astragalus membranaceus; assembly: GCA_039519185.1. Taxonomy (NCBI): domain Eukaryota; kingdom Viridiplantae; phylum Streptophyta; class Magnoliopsida; order Fabales; family Fabaceae; genus Astragalus; species Astragalus membranaceus. Next base: position 141,629,670 of record CM076851.1, on the reverse strand, counting down.
TCAAACCATTTCATTAATTAAAAGAGTTGTAATACAATGAGAAATAAAAGCATGTAAATGGTGACTAGCATAAGATTGAGCCGCTCTAGCTAAAGTATGAGCAACACAATTCGCTTGTCTCCGAATGAAACTGAGCGTACAATTATGAAAAAGAGAAATAAAGTCCTGGCATTTAGAAATAATGCTCCCAAACTCCGCCGCTTTGAGTCTATTATTAATTGCATCCACCACCTGTTTACAATCTAGCTCGATATCCACATACTGAAAACCCAGTTGTTGGATCCATCGCAGAGCTTCCAATAGACCAAATGCTTCGATTTCTTGGGGATGTAAAAATCTGTGAAACAGATTGTTTTTGCCGAAATAAAGAACCCAACGTGATCTCGAAAACAGATACCAATACCACACCGAAGTTGTTGCTCGAACCACGCTCTAATTATAAAACATATAATTATAGAAGACAAATATTTCAAAACCAATTATTACAAATGGTCGAAACTAATTTGGCAAATGCTTTATAAAATTTTATTGTTTGAGATAATTATCACATCACACATAAAAGCACACAAGTCTCACAAAGATAATTATAATAAATTACCATAAACTGAATTTAGTAGGAAAAGAAAATAAATCATCATAACGTGCCTATTTTTTTTTTGTGGAAATAGTATTGACCTTTTAATATTTGTACTAAATAGCATTTATATACTTTTATATCATCAATCAATTAGGCATGTAAATAGGCATGAAAGTAAGCCGGCCCTAGTTTTTGCTCAATCTTTTCTCTAACTTTTTTTCTTCATCATCCATTTGGAAAGGGTGATTTTGAGTCATTTTTCGACCCGGAATCACCCATCTACATCATTTTTTTTCTCTTTTCATCTAAATAATTAGAGTTATTCACATAACTTTGATTTATTTTGTGATTTCGTCGTCTAAGTGCGGCGTCGTTGTTTTATTCATCGTCTTGTGCGGCGCCGTTGTTTTGCTCGTCGTCTTGTGCGACGTAATTTGGTTTTCCAGTCTTGTTACGGTGTTTGTTCCGTTCGGATTGATAGATCCACTTCGACTCGCTACAGATTCAACGAATGAAGACTTGGTCGTCAACACTACAGATCCGGAGGCATAGGTAATCTGGTGGTTTTAATGGTTATTTTTGTAGGCAATTTGCCGTTTATGCTATTAACTTGGATGCTGTGAGCTTGTTCGCAGATTCATCCTTTTCAGCTTAAGCAATATGGCATTTGTATTGTTTTCGATGTAATCCACCGATTTGAATGAATGGATACGTTATTTTTATTAAAAAAAAGGCATGAAAGTAAAAAGAAAATAAAACCATCATAACTCCTACTTTTAAGAATAAAGCATGAAGGTAATGTGATGCAATTATCCATTGCTTTCATCATCTTGAGTAGATATCATAACATTGTGAAGGAGGTTAGGATAGGACAACAAAACATAAACCCACTTGTCATACCCTAATTTTGTCCGACTAATTGAAAAAATCCAAAAAAAGTTTTTTTCACTCTCGCTCCATCGTGTTCGAACGTTTTTATATACTCTTATTCTTTTGTTATTAGACTAGTACAAAATATATAAAACATCATTGAAAATATAATAAGCATTTTTAAAAGCTGAATAGTCAAAGTTTTATTAGATATGACCAAATTTTACATATATAGACAAGAACCAAAAGGCAAATAGAACAATTTTCAAAACAATTAAAAAAGAGAGAGAGAGAGAGAAAGGGCGCAACTCCCTTGCTTGCTGCCCTAGCTGAGAATCATATTGGAAATGGTCCAATGTGCTCTTTCCCCTTTCTTTTGGCTTTTCCCATTTCAAGCAAAATAGTGCTGTCCTTTTTCCTCACACCCAAATCGCCCAGCCAGCTGCTGTCCTTCCCCAGCGCCTCACCCAGCCAGCTGCTGTCCTTCCCCAGCACCTCACCTAGCCAGCTGCTGTCCTTTGTCCCTTTTTTCAGTTGCTGTCCTTTTGATTCCTCAGCACCTCACCTACATCACACCAATTTGCCTATAAATACCAAACAGCAATACAGACACACCTAGACAGTAACATACGCACACACAAGCCGAGAGAAAATTCATACGAAAATTCAGGGCAAAAATTAAGGTTTCACCTAACCACAAAGCATCAAATATTTTCTGAAACAAGTAGGAAGAGCAGTAAGCAGAGTTAGTAGCAAGCAGCAGGAGTAGGTTGTTTTTTTTATTATTACAGAATCCGAAAATACAAAAACATGTAGTTGCTTAACCTGTCATGCTTTGGGTTTCTTTTTCCTTAGATATTTACATACTTAACAATATCAACATGCTCTAGGTTTTCTTTTCTGTCTCTAAATCGATATGTAAATATGAAATTTCAAGCATGTTGTGTTTTGATTATTACTATCATCTGTTGGTATTGTTTAGTGATATATGTACAACAATGAACTAGGGTTAATATCACAAACAGTTTTTTTTTATTTAGAAAAATTAGGGTTTAGAATTAATCTTTTCTAAAAACGAAATTAATAACAAATTGGAAATAGGTTCAGCGTTTTAGAAAATTAGGGTTTAGAGTTAATAGGTTCTGAAAACAAAAGGAGCTAGCAACATGTTTATGTATAAATCAGAAGAAGAAGTAGGAGAAAAAGAGAAAACAAAAAAAAGAGATTGAAACTCACCCCCAGATTCTGACCACCGTAGACGGTGGTCGTTGGCCTGAACACCGTCGTCCTCCGTGAGCACGCCGTCAACTTTCGGGACCACCATCAGTCCTCCCGTCGTCACTACAACCACCGCGTCCCCACCTTGGTTGCCGTCGTGTAGCCATTAACACCGTACGGTACCCTATCGCCGTCGCACCACCGTCCTTCTCTCTCTCCGTCATCGCGTCTTCTCTCTCCACTGTCTCACGCCCTTCTCTCTCGCTCTTCGTGCCTCGTACCACCACCACACCATAACCACCATCGTTTCTGGCCAAAGGTTTCCTTCCCCCTCTCTGGAAATCTCACTTTTCTCTCTCTCACCGTAGTACTCTCTTTCTCTCTCTCCACGATCCTCTCTCTCTCCATTTCTGAAATGCCTTTTTCTCTCTCTTGGGTGTGGCCGCGGCGCAGTTGATGGAGAAGAGTAAAATTAGGTTTTCCAAAATCCTAGTTTCCCTTTTATACCCACTCCCATTTTATTTTAATTTTAATTTCAAATTTTTTAATCAGAATGCTAACCACACCCCTTTGTTTTTATTACACAACTCCCCTTGAAAGCCCTTAAATTCGCAGGTCAGTTTTTGTGAAGGCCCAAAGAGCAAAACTGGGTTGCTGCTTTCCGCACCACCTGTTTATTAATACAGCCCCTACAGTTAATTGCACCCTTTTTTACAAATACACGCCATTTTCGTTCTTTTTCATATTTTCTACGAACTAACAATTTCTCTCACGAACTCACATTTTTCTATAAAAAAAAATAATACATTCTCTCTTCAAAACAACAAATAGGGGACTAAGCCGACCGTACGGCCGGATTAGCCATCGTTTTAGGATGAATGAGCCGAACAGCTCAAGAGTCCTAAAATACCTATTCAAATAAAATCAAATCACTCCATACACAAATCATTTTCCTCCAAAAATCAAAAATCTTATTTTCAAAAAAGCAGTGGATTAAGTCGGCCGTACGGCCGGGTTAGTCATCGTTTTAGGACGAATGAACCGAACGGATCAAAAGTTCTAAAACCCCTAAATAAAAAAACACCAACACACAAATATTTTCTACCGAAGAACTACGTAGCTTTGATTTCTCCATCGCACCCGGAGATACGTAGGAGCAGGGGCCCCTTCCTGTCAAGCGCACAAAACTAAAATTTTTATTAGGTCTTCCTTTTCAATTTTGCAAATAATAAAAAGGGTAAATTAGAGTGTTTTCTTTGAATTAACTTTTTTCTACACATTAAATTAAAAGATAACCTTTTTTTTGAACGGATGTTGTGGGGTGCTAATACCTTCCCCACACATAATCGACCATTGAACCCAAAAATAAAGGTTTTTTCAATGTTTTTCCTATTAAATAAATATTGATGGCGGCTTCATTCCAAATGACGAAGAATCCCTCATTCAGATTTTTCGGTCGCTACACCACTCCTTATTGAAACCCTTCAGGTTTGGCTTCTAAAATTTCAGGGCAGAGAACTCTTCATTATCTGTATTATGTCATTGGGCAAGCAAGTGATTATACAACAAATAATTTAATAAACAACAAGTCATGTGTCATACCCTAATTTTGTCCGATCAATTAAAATCTAAAAAAAGTTTTTATTCTCATTCCGTCACATATCGTTTTAAACGCGTGTGTCTTTGGCACTCTCGTACAACGATTGTTTATTGCTCATTTTATTTTATTTTCATTGTTGTTACTATTTAGTCTATTGTTATTGGTGCAAAGAAATAAATAAAGAAGCTGAATAGTCAAAGTTTTTTGTCATATAATATAGTTTTTCTTTACACATATGAACCAAAAAAAGAAAACAGCAAAAAATAGTACAAAAAATAATACAAAAAATTAAAAATACAAAATTTCAAAAAAAGAAAAAGAAGAAAAGGGGCGCAGCAGCTGCCTGCCTGCCCTAGCTAGGGTTTCGCCTTGGATGCTGTCCTTTTTCCATTGCCAGCTACCTGTCCTTTTGATAATGCTGTCCTTTGCGCCCTAAATTGCTCCAGCTGTTGTCCTTTTGATTCCTCCTCAAAATGCTGTCCTGAAATAGAGAAGCAAGGCAGCAAGCAGTAAAACCAGAAGCAAAGCAGTAGCAACAAGCAACTTAGGAGCCTCTTTCAGAAGCTGGAATAAAGGTTGATCCAAATTTTTTTAGTGTTATGTTTTTAGTTTCCGTTCATCATAAAATCTGAACTTAGGTCTTAAAGAAAAACGTGAAACATGCTCAATAATAGAAAAATTAGGGTTCAGAAAAAACGAAATTAGTAGCTATAGTCTTGAATAGGTTCAGTGATAAAAAATATAGGATTTAGGGATCAGAAAAATCCGAAGTAAAAAGACAGAGAGGGAATAAGAACTAGCAGAACCGTAAAAACAAAAGAAAGGATTAAAACTCACCTCATAAACTCCGGCCACCGTGGATAGTGGCCGTTAGCCGTGGACAACCCCTGGCCGTTGCTTTACTCCTTTGTGCCGTCGCCCTCCCTCACGGCCAGTCACCACCAAACGGCCATTCACCACCACATCACCGTACCATCACCGTCAACCACCAAACAACCACCCATTCTCCCTAAACGAAGCCACCGTCGCAAGCCTAAGCTCTTCTCACCACTGCGTCGTCTCTCCCTCATTCGCGTCCTTCTCTTCGCACCTCCGTGACCTCCGGCGACCCCTCGCGAAGACATCTCCTTTCCCCATCTCTCTCCTCCTTCCGTCGCACCTCTCCTCTCTCCCTACGCCGTCGTCTCTCACTCTCCCTTTGTCATCCACCACCCTTCCATCGCGAGGAAAGAGAATCAACGCTGTCGCAGCCACCTTCACCACTGTCGCCATCATCATCGTAGCGAGGTCCTCCCTCTTCCTCTCCACCATTTTTTGCAAAATCTCTTCTTTCAATTTCTTTCGTTTTCTCTCTCTCTTCCTTGTTTTAACTGAAACGTCGATTAAAATTGGTGGGAAGAAGAGAGTAGAAGATTAGGATTGTTAGTGAAAAAAAAGGGTGAGATCAGAGTGGGAGATAGTGAGGAGTACGGCGCTGTTGTAGGAGAGGAAGGAATCGAATCTAGGGTTGAGAGAAGAGATTGAACGGCGTAAATGAGAGAGAAAAAACGAAAGTTAGGGTTTGAGAGGAAGGGAAAGGCGCCGTAAATGGAGAGAACTAGAAATTAGGTTTTGAGGTAATTAGGGTTATGAGTGTGTATGTTTCGGCATATATGGTGGGCTTGGGCCCTTGTTTATTTTCGTTTAAGCTTCTGATCACCATTCACACCCCTTCACTTTAGTATCAGCGCCCCCTCCCTTTGGTTTGTTTCTGTTTCGTTTTCGATGATTATTGTTTACACCTCGTATCTATTTCAGGCACCCCCATACGGCCCACATTTTTCTTTTTTAGAAAATACAGCCCAGCCTATAAAAACTAGTTGGGCTCGCTATTCACACCTCCTTCTTAATAACACAACCCCCCCTGTTAATCACACTTTTTTTATTATTACATCATAATGCTTCCAAACCGGTATTTTTTTCATACAATTAAGCTCACAAAAACGAGTGGTATTTAATGGTCACTCTGAGTTTATCTTGTTTGACCGTTAATAACAGCTCTAGTTTTCAAAACGAGTGATGGCCACTCTGAGTTTTACTTGTTTGGTCATCACGAATGTCTATCCCAATTTCAAAATACCTAAAAAACACCAACACACAAACTTTTTCTACCCAAGAACTACGTAGGTTTGATTTCTCCATCGCACCTAGGGGATACGTAGGAGCAGGGGGCCCACTCCTGTCAAGCACAAAAAACTAAAATTTTTATTAAGTCTTCCTTTTCAATTTTGCAAATAATAAAAAGGGTAAATTAGAGTGTTTTCTTTGAATTAACTTTCTTTCTACACATTAAATTAAATAGTAACATTTCTTTTGAAAGGATGTTGTGGGGTGCTAATACCTTCCCCACACATATTCGACCCCCGAACCCAAAGATCAAGGTTTTTTCAATGTTTTTCCTATTTAATAAATATTGATGGCAGCTTCATTGCAAAAATGACGAAGAATCACTCCTTCGAATTTTTCGGTCACTGCATCATGTATTCAAAGATTGTTAGGAATTGAAATTTGCCAAGGTTCCTCGTCTTATACTACACCAATTTTTGTAAATTTTTCGATGGATAAGAAAAGCGAACATCATTATATTACTTTGACAAACGACTTTACCTTATCAAGGCAACTTTAAATATAAAATAGTGCCATCTTGGCAGCTTTTTCTTTGAATGCTTTAAATCAACATGCAAAGCAAATTTCATCAATGGCAATGAGGAAAAATAGAAAAACAAAATTTTTTAGGAGACTGGAGCCCAATTGATTGGCCACCGTCACATAGCCCGACAGAACGGGCTTTGGTCATATGAAGTTCGAGCTTTGACTTCTTTGAAGCACCCATTTTGAGTTTCATGGCAGTATACCGAGTATGAAAGGGAGAAGGGGTGTGCGTGCATGGTGGTTGTGTCTCAGAACCGAGTGACGAATTCGGTCGAAAATGGAAGGCGAGTCACGGAGGGAGGAAAACGACGATGAAAAGCACTTACAAGGGGTGTTTTTTGCGGTTAATCTTAGTGGGTGGAAGGAAAAGACACAAGTGGTTGCTCTCTTATCGTTGTCGAGAGATCATCTAGCACAACATTAAATATTCGAGTGTGTGGCTGAGAAGATGTTTTACTGCAGTCCCACCGTGGGTATCAATGTTCTTACGTAGAAGTGGAAGCTAGGTTTCTTAGCAAATTAGAGTTTTGTAGCGAATGCATGTCCATTCGTGAGTGAGAGGAATTTCCTTAAATAGAGCTCTCCGAGTACATGAGCCGAATATGACGGTTACAACTGCACCTTACCTTCAACAAAGTGCACAAGAAGAGGGTACCATGCTTATCAACCAACTCACGGAGCTCCAACAAGACATTATCACTAGCTGGGTTAAAATACAAATGAATCTTTAAAATTTAGTTATTCCAGTACAATTATTATAAACTTTAAAAATGTTTATTAAAAATCTTATCTAACCCGACTTATTGTTCCTGTCAAAGAAAAAACTCGGACTTATTGTTATGCTAAAAAGGAGGTGTTTTATGAGTTTTGACAATTGAGAAGTTAATTTATTGATGCTGTTAAAATGATTTCGCCTCTCAAATGAAGCATTAATTAAGTAACATTTTTCTTAGTTATGAGGAGGAAGATGGGGTAGTGTAATGTAGCAAGGAAAAAAAATAGTTGCTATGCAGATGAAGAGATGGTTGGGACAGGCTTGAAAAACAGAGTTTAGAGACTCAAAGTTTGTATGCGATGGGAGACGTGTGTGTGTGTGTCTATGCTTAATGTCTTGCTGCTCTTAATTATAGATTTTTTGTGGCATAGGCATACGTAGACGATAAGAGTAGGCTACCAACCTCATACCTTAACTTCCTTTTCTAACTTCCATTACAACTCCTTCCTTCCGTTACTTGTAATCCTTATGTTTCTTTAACACCCAATTTACCCTCCAGCTTCTCATAAAAGCAAGCATTATCAGTCAATTTCTTTTATTTTTTTTGGTACAAAATGAATTTCTTTAGCTATTGCAGTATCAATCGGAAGTAGTTGATAAAATATGACAAGAAATATTAGTGTACCTGTCCTAGATCAACTAACAAGTATCGGTCCGAGCAGTAATTGGATTAGTATCCTATCCCTATGTCTTAAGTTCGAGTCTTGGATATGGCAAAAACTCTATTGATAAGGGGGAAAATCGCACAGACCAGCAAAGTTGGGTACACACGTAGTCAGTCAGGTCTCCCGACGTAGATTAGTCACCGACAAAACCGGTGGATACTACGCACCAATAACACGGTAACAAAAAAAGTGCATTCCCATAAACATTTATTCTATTGATTAATTGAACATTATCATATGGAACTCGATCAATCATAGAAAGTGTGTTAAGTAAAGAATATTAGAGTGTGAATTTAAAAAAAAAAAATATTAGAGTGTGTTAATTAGCTAGCAATCTTTTTTTTGACACAACTAGCTATCACTCATAATAAGACCTATTTGAATTTCAAAAAGTCAGAGAGGACATTTTAATAATAATGTGTTAAGAGTCCGTTGCTAACACTCGTATAATGTCTCAATGGTCTATGGTGGGCGATCGACCCTGTTTGAGTTCTTAAGATGGTTAGAGTTTTGTATTTGAGGTTGTTCATCGTGAGAGATGGAGTTTGTGCTCGTCTATATTCTTGTGATTTGTAAGAGTTGGTGTATCTCTATGTACTCCTTTATGATCAATATATTTTTTCCATTAAAAAAACTAGCACATCATATATGTTGGGCAAATTTGTCATTTCATATATGGATACAAATGTGATTAAATAATAATAGTATAAACTCCAAAGTCAAACCTAAGAGGGAAAAATTGTAGTTAGCAAAATTTGGAAGGATGGAATGGGTTGTATAAAAGCGGAAGAAGTAGCACCTCATTCTATAATTCGATCAAGGTGTTCAATACATCTTACGTAAGACAATTTAAGTTTTAAGTTGATAAACAAACACAAACACAAACACAAAGAGAATGAGCTACTTTCTCGGATACCACGCCTTTGTGATTCTGATGCTTCTTGGATCTTTGGCATCTGGACATGATTTGTTCGACTCTTCTTCATCAAGCAGAGATGAAGTGGTGCATATGGCTGGCTATGGAGAGGAGAAGCTATCCACAGTCCTCATTACAGGTTCACTTAATTGTCAGGCCCGTTTCCATAATGGAGAAGATCATCCACATGCATGGCCAATACAAGGTATTCATATATGTCTGGATTCATTATAAATTAACTAGTACCCTTTTAATCAAGTTTCTATAGTCTTTTATATATCTAATGCGCTAACTACAAATAATTATTAATTTCAGTTTTCATATCAACCTTCAGAGACTTCATTACTCACATGTGAATTTTCAAATTTTTTATGTTAATTTATATTGATAAACCATATCAAGAAGATACATATGATGTACTATATATGTTCAGTTGGTTAGGTTATGAATTTATGATTTTAAGTGGCAAGAAAAAAATTTGTTGTTGGCCAAAGACAGATTAAGAGGAATGTTGTACAATTGAAGATCTACAGCAATTGTTGTTTGGTGACAATTAACCTAGAGCTTGCTTTCAAATTTTGGTGAAATTTCTACCTCAGAAAACAATAAAAGTTTATGTTTGAAGTTTACTGAATTGGCTTTGAAAGTATTGATAAATGAAAGAGAAAGCTGGAATAAAATTCACAATATATGACAATGATTTCCAACCCTCCTGCCAAGTTGTAGGGGGAAGCAAATATAAATTGATCACACTATAAAATGAGTGATTTTTCTTTGACAGGAGAATAGTGAATATGATTTGTTGGAACTACTAAAATATATATAATATTTTTGATATATATATATATATATATATATATATATATATATATATATATTGTAAGTATTTATTTGTTATTTTTTTAGTGAAATAAATAATTATTTATATGTTCTAGAATATGCATTTGGTATTATATATTTTTCATGTAGTTTTTGTTTGGTGATGTGGAGAATATCCCAAATAAACATATATACAAGTTTTTTTAAGACAATTTTTTTCCCGACTGAATACAAGTTATCTGTCATATATTTTCTGCCTTTAAATAATATTGTCATATATCTTCTTGCTAAATATTTGCAGAAGGTAGAAAGCCCATATCATATAATAATAATAATAATAATAATAATAATAATAATAATAATAATAATAATAATAATAATAATAATAATAATAATAATAATAATAATAATAATAATAATAATAATAATAAGAAACAAAATGGCCACCTTTTGTCCAACTTTTTTTTGTAGGAGGTAATTCAAAATTTTCAAATTCTAGGATATTAATTTGTTTAATTAATTCCCTTACTTTATAAATTTTATTGTCTAGATAGAGTAGTAAAATTTCTTCTTTTTTTTTGACTCAAAATTTCTTCATTCTTAAAATTACTTATTTGACTACAATAATTAAATAAATATAATGCATAAAAGTAAAATAAAACTTCATTTTTATGAATATTATTTAGAGTTATTTTCTTATATTTTTGGATTTTTTTTCAAAAAAAAAAGTAGATGGGCAAATGAAAATATTTTGCTAATCATGTGCATGCAAAAATAGTTTTTTTCCCTTCATACTACACTGCTACGTTTCCCCCATGAAAATGAGAGGACTCATTGAATATTTTCATCCGTTTCCAAAAGAATATAGGCAAATGAATTTAACTTGGCAAGCTAAGTTAAGCTTTTTTTATCAGCTAGCTAATTTAAGCTGAATTAATCATGCAGGAGCTTTGGTTGCTGTCAATTGCCACATCTATGCAAGCGACAGAAAAGGCAAATCAATGGTGGCACACGGTGTATCTGATGAATTTGGAGATTTTATGGTGGACCTTCCTTCCTACCTTCATGCTATTCCTAACTTGGAGAAGATATGCACCGTGAAAGTTCATCAAATTCCAAAGAGATCACTTTGTAGACCAGCTCATCGTGTCAACAAACACAAGGGACTTATTAGTCTCTCTTCTGTGGGGAATGGCATCCGCACCTATGATGCAGGAAACATAAGGATCCAACATTCAACTTCTAAGCCTCTGCACGCTCTACCGCGCGAATATGGAGGGAAAGAAGTGATTCGAAATTAACTACATCAAAATATATTTGTAAGAGCACCATGACTCACTTGGATGGCGCTTAAGTCACAGTATTGGGTTGCATGGCTTTCTGTCTCGCAGTACACAGTGTATACGTCTCAGCCATTACTTTGTATAGTATAAAGTGGCTGAAGTTTCAGAGTTGTGTGAGATTGTTGGATATGCGTTATATGTGTGATGATCTCTACTATTTGATCATATGAAAGACTTAGAATGGTCCCAAAACTGTTCAGCTAAGATTTTCATCAATACATCATACAAAAATTTGTAATTGGACCAATTACTTAATTACCATATGTTAGGTGTTATTTTTGGTCTTTTCTATTCATCATTTTTAATTAACAACAAGTAGGATTTCTGTTTTTGTTTTCAGTTTTGATTATAAAATCATTTTCATTGTTTTGTATACATATATTTGAAAACAGGAAAAAAAAAAGTCAAAACAAAAGATAATTTCACTATTTAAAACAAAATATGAAATAAAAACATAAAATCTTTTCTCAAACCAAACACCTTTTAAAAGACTGTTTTTTGATGAGGTGTCATGGTTTGGGGGTGACAAAGAAAGAAACAAGAAAAGGAGATGGGCGCCAATATTGTTTTTTGCAACCAAGGTGACTTTGCAGAAATCCATATTAGCTCAACTACAAAAATATTGTATGCCCAATATCTTGTATGCTCAACAACAAATATCTAAGAATAACAGTAACAACAGAGAAGTTAGGGCTTGCCTAAATTGTTTTTGTCAGCTCCAGAGGTTATGTATTTTGCAACATCAGCACAACAGGTAAGTTTATCTGCTTTGTCATCAGGAATTTCTATGGAAAATTTCTCTTCAAGAGCCATAATAAGCTCCACCCTATCCAAGCTGTCCATGCTCAAGTCCTTTTGAAAATCAGCTGTTTCAGTAACCTACACAGAGTAATGTCAAGTTTTCCACAATGCTGGTATTCGACATAAAAAATATTTTATCAATATTAGTCTTCAAATTTGAATAGTAATAACAGGAACATGGACTGTCCAACAGCAATTAAAGATGGCCATATTAAAAAGTAAAATTTCTTTCTGACCATTATTTGAATACCTTTGCAGCATCAATTTTATCGTACTTCTTGACCAGTCTGATAACTTGGTCTAGTATCAGATCAGAGCAGCTGGCATCTGTTGAAGAGCACCAAGATCTCAAATGAACAAGTGCATTCCCATCCTTGGCAAAAAAACACCTTTCGGTTGACCTTCTCAAACTCACGTAACTTAATATAGATTTTTTAATGCTTTGCATATTTGAAAAATCTGCAAATGATAAGTATTACTTCAAATTGGCGTAGGCCAGTTTGTTTGAAACCAAACAGTAAAAGTGAGAATAAAATGCTGTCTATCCTCCTTTCCCTCAATCAAAACGGTGCATAGTTATACTTTCATACAATCAGTTATCAGTTACCAAATAATTCTTGAATAGAAAAAAAATAGCAAAATATTATGTGCCCTTCAAATCAATCAATATGCAAATACCGTCGTCTCGGCAGAACAGAACTTAAGCAAAGATTCTAGTCCATTTGCACATAAGTTGATACCAAAGGAACAGAACTCGATTCCATAAAAAGTGAGAACTTAAGGAAGTCTTGCTTATGAGCAGTAAAGATTCTAGTCCAATTTATGACTAGAAATCATTAAGACTAGAAAGGTCTGAAATGCCTATATTACTTACTTTAACTTGTCACACAAGACATCAATAGTAACAGCCTATAAATGATTTGTGTATTCTAGTAATTGGCATCCGGAATTGCATAACAATTGATCAAGGAAAATAAGATACTTCCAAAAAAAAACTCCTTGATCATTAGCCCGAATCCAAGCAGCACAAATACTTTGCAGGATCTGGCCCTTTTCTTTTGTTGAATACAACTATTTATACACACAAAAAAGATACACCTTTTATATACTATCAGAAATGTGGAATCTGTGCGCTCAACAATTTACACATTCACTGCAATAAATTAATATCCAAAACCACAAAAACCACAAGACCTACTCAGTCACTACTCAAACGACTAAATAGTTACAACTTACGAAGTGACTGACCGAGATTGGTTTCGATATGGCGACAAATGGGATTGGTCGGCTATGTGTTTGATGTTTTGCCAAACAGAGTGTCTAGCGTAGCGCTTCTTTCCCAACAAGTTAAAAAGTTTAATGCCTTTCTTTCCTTTTGGTAGTGTTGCGTTGCGACTTCGTTATCCTTATTTCTTCGAGGGGTTTTTTGATTTTTATACCCTCACGAATTCATTTACATTTTACCTTCAATTAAATTAAATAATCAAAATTTAATCCAGATTTTATTTTCCGGATTAGTGGTGTGAATTACTTTCTAGAGATAAAATTCGAAAGGCATTTATTTATGAATTTCTGGATTTATCTCACAATAGATAAATCCAGAAGTGACTTTGTGTTCCGAAAAAATCACTTCCAGATTCATCTATTGTGAGATAAATCCGAAAATGATGAGATGTTTCTTTTTTGTAAATGATCAGCGGTAAATTTGGAAGATTGGGAAATAGGGGGGGGGGGGGGGGGGGGAATGGGGGTATAAAAATCAAAACACTTTCTTCAATTGTCATTTTCAGCAGAAGTGGAAAGGACGATTAAGCATGCTCAAGCCCAACATCAATTAAAAAGTATGGACCCAATGGATTGGGCCATTAGCCCATAGATCGTGGAAGAGTGGATCCAATATCTGCCTATCTAATATTTAACCCCCAAACCCTCTAGATCCTCTGGACTTTCTCACAAATGTTTCACGGATCCTTTCCCTTGTGCCTAATCTGCGACCTATGTCACCTATCATCTCCTCTCAACCTTCTCCACTCACTGGGGACTATGGTACCTTCTATCCCTCTACTGGTTCTCACCCCATCTTCTCAGGCCCTTAGTTTCAGATCTAAAGACCCCAGGGCCAGTTGGCCTTCAAATACGGGGAAAGTCTGGACTTTCCGTCTTTCCTCCTGTACCAATTTACGTGGATCTTTCGATTTGTCTCTATGGTGCCTCATACCTTGCTCAATGGTGGTGCTTGTGGATTGGTTGTGGTACGGTGGTGGTACTGGTTTACAATGTAAAGGCATTGAAGATGGCAGACTGTGTTCTGCCCTTGCCGGTGGTTTAGATAACGTTAGGGTGTTTTTATTATTTTAATTAAGTTAGTTCATTATGATTTTGGTTGTTTCAGGTGCTGCTCATGTGCTTAATGTTTATTTTAGGAGTCTTAGCTATACCTGATTTAATTGTGGTCATTCTATAGACATGATAGTGCTTCTCTGTAAGCTTATTGCTTACACTTTGTGTAATGTTTCAGTGGCATCTGCCTGTTGTCAATGAAATATTGCATATTTGACAAAAAAAAAACAAAGCACATTTCAGTTAATAAGACGCTTCGCCTATACTCAAAGAGTGGTGAGTTCAAGTCATATAAGGGGAAAGTTAGGAGCCACTATTAATCTTCTTTAAAATAAATAAATAAATAACTAAGACTAAGGATCACAAATGACACTTGAATCTAGAGTTCTAAGCAACATTTCTTTCATGTTTGCTATTATTGTACTTAAGTTATCACGTATCAGTTAGAAAATTCAAAACCATTCCTCATTGCAAACCTGTTTTGTCATGACCAAAACATCCGAGCTATCATAACCAACTCCCAAATCGTAGGATTCTTTTTCTTCTTTCTTTCACGACAATTTTTCCTGAAATGGCCTGCTTTATGACAAAAGAACCCTGATTTCTTTGTCTTGTGGTTCTGCTTGCATGCTCTTGCCTTTCCTTTTCTCTATTTTGCCTCGTGTAAATAATCCTTCAATATCCCCTCCTTCTTTTGTATCCGTGATCTTTATCCTGCAAGTGCATCTTCATTTTAATCCCCTAGAGGCTAATTAAAATCATTATCAATGTCAAACTTTGTGGAACAAATGGTAAACACGATTACAAGGCTTCACTGAGTGAGGTTTTGCTCAATCACACTCTAGTATCACCAAAGTTCTTCTCTATGATACACATTGATCTTATCCTAGTAATACAAAATTTTCTTGTGCTTTAGAATCACCTAACTAACATATTATATAGGTAGCTTATACAACAAGTTAGTTACAATCTAAATCCCAACTTCCTAACAAACTAACAACCTACCATTTAGGTTACTGAACAGATTTGAGATCTTTTTTTTTTTTTGTGAACAAAAGGGGCTAAAAGGCCAGAAGTCAAAGGAAAAAAAAAACATCCTACTAGATTTGAGATCTATTAAACATCACAATGTTAAAGAGCATTAATTTAGCTACATCCTACTAGTACATGATGATAAGGGGGACTTGTGCAAAAATCGAATCCCTTGTGATTAAAATCGTAGAGTGCCAGCCTAATATACCTTGGGGTTCAGTGCACTTTTTTCTCCATTGAACATTTGTTCATTTTCACATTATTTTAGGAGTCTTAGCTATACATTGGGGATGTATACGAGTATGACTTATACTACTAAACAATTGTTTAGTAATTCTTACTAAAGGCTATAGAGGTAACTTCTATAATAATTAAAAAAAAGGCAAAACAAAATCATGGAAAATCTTAATTAAACCCAAAAATTGTGGAACCGTTCCCTAAATCATGGAGTCATTTTATTTGTGTTTTCATTCTTCCAAAAAAATTGCCTGAAACAAAAACCCACGAAATAAGGAAACGGCAAAATCACTCACCGCAACAACTCACTTCTCCTTCAACGGCAAAATCACTCACCGCAAAAACGGTCATTTAGCTAAAAAAATTATAAAAAAAAATCTGGGCGATTTTTTTTTCAAACGAAAGAAACTTCGTTCATTAACCACAAAAGTACATAGCAATGGTTAGTGGTCACTAACCACAAATGTGCATAGCAGTGGTTAGTGGCCACTAACCACAGATATGCATAACTGTGGTTAGATGTCACTAACCACAAATGTGCATAGCAATGGAAGAAGAAGAAGAAGAAGAAGAAACCAACCTCCAACCTACAGAAAACGATTTGAAACAAAACACTACAAGAAAATCGCGCATTACCGGCGAATTTTTTCCGCCGGTACAGTTCCGGCGGAAATTTGGCATTTTCGGCGGATTTCTTTTAAAAATAGGTTTTCCGGCGGAAAAATGTGCATTACCGTCGGATTTTTCCGTCGATAATTTCCGACGGAAAAATCCGCCGGTAATACGCATTATCGACGGATTTTTTAAAATTATTTTAATTTTTTTTAAAAAAAATCCGCCGGAAATGTGCATTTCCGGCGGATTTTTCCGTCGGAAATTACCGGCGGAAAAATCCGCCGGAAATACGCATTACCAGCGGATTTTCTAAATTATTTTAATTTTTTTTTAAAAAAAATCCGCCAGAAATGTGCATTACCGGCGGATTTTCCTGTCGAAAATTGCCGTCGGAAAATTCCGCCGGTAATGCACATTTCCGGCGGATTTTTCAAAAATTATTTATTTTTTCCACTCTCCTCATTTCCTATAAATAAAACTTTCTCCTACACTATTCTCATTCTCTCATTTCACTCTTTATTTCCTTCTCATACTCTCCAATCTCCATAAATTTCTCTACATATCTCTCTTCTATATTTCCTCTTTCTTCTTCCTTCTCATTCAATCTCTTCTCAAATCTTCTCACATACATACACTTCATTTTTCTCAATTTCTTCTCAAAATCTTCACACATTCATACACTTCATTTTTCTCAATCTCTTCTCTTCTCTTCTCACATTTCTGTTTTCTCATTACTATTCTCTTCTCATATTCAGTCTATGAAGTTAAATAATTAAAATAATATTAATTTTTAAATAAAGAATTTAAATAAACGAATTTAAAAAAAGAAATAAATTAAATAAGAAATAAATTAAAATAAACGAATTTAAAAAAAGAAATAAATTAAAAACAAATTAAATAATTAAATAATATTTTTAAAATAAATATATTACCGGTGGATTTTATTAATTTACCGGCGGATTTTATTAAATTACCGGCGGAATTTTTAAAATAAATATTTTAAAAAAATTAATTACCGGCGGATTTTCCGCCGGTAATTTCCGGTGGATTTTTCGACGGAAAATCCGCCGGTAACCGTTACCTGCAGGCCAGATTTTTCTCCCTTATGATTGGGTTTCTGCCAAGGTTTTGGAGATCGAATCGTTGTATCGTTCGGGCCACAACCTAGAGTCGGTAGCTCGTAAAATTGCTGGGCGTTCTGAGAGGAATATTTGGAGGGTCGAAGGTATGAAGGATGGAGAGCACGTGGCTTCCTGGGCAGGAGATCTTAAATTTACTATGTGCCACGTGACGATAAATGATATGAACATCTGGCCTCCTTTTCCGCCAGACGTAGCACCCTCCCAGCTACATCCAAATGCATGAGCTTTCCTCCGAGCCTTTGAGTTGATGTGTATTCACCTGGAGAGACCGGCGTCGTCCCCACTTTTCTTCCATTTGTTCGAGCTTAATCGGAATAGTGGGGAGGACAAGTCCGGTCGCGAGCATGTGAGTTTTCGCTCGAGGCAAGGAGCGAAGATCTTCAAGGCTTATGCGGACTCACTGAGGGGAAGTTGGAATCAGCTCTTTTATTGGGTCGAACCGGTTAATGATAAGGCCATTGACTGTGTAGGGAAGTTCGGAGCTGATGGTCGGACATTGATGTCCACCAAATTCCCTATTGGTTGGAGTCATGGTCATTTTAATCGGTCTTCACATTCCTACTCCGTCGGTGAGGATCGGTTGAGCGCTGAAGATCGTCTCACGAAGGCGGTTCTGATTTTTATTTCCCAAAGGGTTTCGTTCTCAAAGCATAAATACCGGGGTATCCCTACGGATCGTTTAGTCCAATGAGCTGGGTCAAGTCAAGTCTGAGCTTCGGGCTTTGAAGGAAGGCGCAGAGATCCTTACAGCGTTGAAGGGAACTGCCCTGAATCGTGCAGAGACTGCCGAAGCTCGTGTGAAGCAGCTCGAAGATCAGCTTAAGGTCCTAGAGGAGTCTGAGGCCGAAGCAAAGAGAAAGGCAAGAGTCTTGGAAGAACGAGTCATCGAGCTGGAGGATAGCTTGAAGAAAAGCTCGGAGGTGAGGGCGAAATCTAGTACCGACCCAGAAGCTCGTATTGCCGATCTTCAGGCTGCCCTCCAACAAAGTAAGAGGGATGCAAAGGAGGCTGCTGAGGTGACACTTGAGATGTACAAAGAAGGTTTTCAAGGTGCCATTCTGCAGGTTCTTTTACTTCATCCCTCTCTTCCGCTAGACCTGACGGTTATTGATGCTGATCACGAGGTCGATGGGAGGCGTATTGTCAAGGTCGACCCAGTGACGGAGGAAAAGATCGTCGTCTTTCCGTCCTCAGACGCTTAATGGTTTCCAGCATTTTTTGCAGATGTTCTGGGTGTATGCTTTTCAGATCGAGTTTTGTATAGACTTAGAACTTCTTTATGTAATTTGGAATTTTGAGGGTTCGACCCATCCGTGGTGCTTTGTAATCGAAAATATTTTTAATCGATCTTGATTTTGGATCTCATTTCGAGCTTTATGAATGCTTTTTTTAATTCTGCAAGTCATATATGTCGTTTTTTTTAGAGATCGTTTCGCACCTGGGGGGCCCAAGGTGTTTCATAAACGTTGGCCTATAGAGCAGTTTACCAGGGCTCGGAGATCGTTGCGCACCCGGGGGGCCCGAGGTGTTTCACAAACGTTGGCCTATAGGGCAGTTTACCAGGACTCGGCCCAGATTTAACTCGCCCTATAGGGGTATTGGCAGCTGTGGCCAATGGTCGTTCTGAGGATATTTCGATCCTAGAAGACCTGGTCCCTTTGAAACAGTGTACCAAGACTCGGCTCAGATTTAACTGGTAACAAAGGGTTGCGACCATGGTTGGTCGCTTAGGGAGATCCCAAGATCGAACCTGAGGGGCTCGAGGTTCGAGTCTCTTCCGAAGCTGTAAACTTGATCCTTGCGTTATTGTTTTGATGAAAACAAGAAAGTGTGGAACGTCGGACAGTTTATTGATTTATCATTTAAATGAGGAACTCGATTTACAATGATAGGAGCAGTACTGAGTGGTGTCCTTTTTGGAGAGATTGATGCAATTTCTGTTTTTAAATGTAATAACTCTTTAGTTTCGTTGCATTCCAAGTTCTTTGAATCTTCTTTCCTTGGAGGGTATCCAGTTCAAAGGCGCCCTTACTGGTTTTAGAAATGACACGGTATGGTCCTTCCCAATTCGGTGCGAGCTTTCCTTGAGAAGCATTTTTAAGACCAATATCAGCCCTTCGAAGAACCAGATCGCCTAGCTCGAAATCTCTGGGAACGACTTTAGCATTGTACCTCGTCGTTACTCCTTGTTTGACGATTGTTTCTCGAAGTGAGGCTTGACCCCGAATTTCATCGATGAGATCGAGCTCCTCTCTTAAGGCTTGGCTATTCTCGTTCTGGGTTTTGGGGTTTGCCGTTCTCCAGTTGAGTTCGTCAATCTCGACAGGAATGACCGCCTCGCTGCCATAAGAGAGTCGAAACGGCATATCTCCTGTGGAGGTTTGTTGGGTGGTCCTATATCCCCAGAGGACATAAGGTAGCTCTTCTACCCAGTTCCCTTTTGCGTCGTCTAGACGTCGCCTTAGGCCGTTTAGTATTATTTTGTTCGCGACTTCTACTTGTCTGTTGGTTTGAGGGTGTTCAACTGACGTGAAGCGGTGTTTGATTTTTAGGTCGGACATCAGCTTTCTGAAACCCTTGTCGGCAAATTGGGTTCCATTGTCCGTTATCACTACCTCAGGGATGCCGAACCTGCTCATGATGTTTTTCCTAAAAAATTTCATGCAGTTTCTTGCAGTTATGGTAGCCAGGGGTTTTGCTTCTATCCATTTGCTGAAGTAATCGACTGCGACGATTAAGTATTTGATCTGGCCTGGAGCTGTCGAGAATGGCCCCAGGAGGTCTATCCCCCACCATGCAAATGGCCACGTGGAGGACAAGCTTGTTAGATCTGTTGGAGGAGCAATGTGGACGTTGGCGTGAATCTGACATTTTTTGCATTTCTTTACATAAGCACTGGAATCGGCTGCCATGGTTGGTCAGTAGCATCCGGCACGGAGAGTTTTTCGAGCCAAAGAGCGAGCTCCGAGGTGTTGACCGCAGATTCCTTCATGTATTTCTGCCAGGACATAAGCTGCTTCTTCTCCCTCGATGCATTTCAACAACGGTGAAGAGAGGCTTCTTTTGTACAACATTCTATCAATGACTGAATAGGAAGAAGCCTTCCTCCTGATGAGTTTAGCGTCGTTTTCGTCCAGGGGTTCCACTCCTGCAATGATGTACCCTAAGATCGGGTCGATCCAACTGTGACTTTTTTCTATTATGCAAATGGTCGAGGCAAACACAGGATCGGGAGATACACTGGGTTTGTGGAGGATCTCCTGGATAAATGTTCTGTGATTTCCAAGAGCTTTCGTGCTTGCGAGTTTGGCGAGGATGTCAGCCCTTTGGTTCTCCTCCCTCGGCACGTGTTTCACTTCTGATGTTTCAACTTGAGCTAATAACGCCCGTACTCGAAGCAGGTATTTTTGTAAGATCGGCTTTTTCGTTTCGTATTGGTTGTTGATTTGGGAGACTAGTAATAGGGAATCGGTGAACAGTTTTACCCGAGGGACTCGAAGGTCGGCTGCCAAGCGTAGGCCAGCGATGCAAGCCTCATATTCTGCTTGGTTGTTCGAGGTTAAAAAGCCGAAGGTTAAAGAAACTTCGATGATGATGCCGTTCGGGCTTTCTAACATGATCCCAGCACCGCTTCCTTTTGGGTTGGAAGATCCACCGACGTGCAGGATCCAAGCATCGTTTTCGATGTTCGCTGGCGTCATTTCGGCTACGAAGTCCGCCTGAACTTGCACTTTCATAGCCGTTCGGGCTTCGTACCTGATTCTGAACTCTGATAATTCTACCGCCCACTTGATCATTCTACCCGCGAGATCGGGCCTATGCAGGATTTGCCTGATGGGGTAATTAGTCCGTACGATCACCTGGTGAGCGACGAAGTAAGGTCGAAAACGTCGAGCTGCGGTGATGAGAGCCAAAGCGATTTTTTTTGATCTTCTGATAGCGACTTTCTGCTCCGTGTTGAGCTTTGCTTGCAAAGTAAACTGGGCTCTGCCCAGTTTTTAACTCCCGCACAAGAACGACCCCTAAGGCTTCCTCCGAGATAGCTAGATATAAGTATAAGTTTTCGCCTTTGCTGGGTCCATTTGAAATCCTCTTCCTCTTTTTTAAGTAGTTTGAACAGGGGAAGGGATTTGAACGCCGCGTTTGATATGAAACGAGATAAGGCGGCGATCATGCTGTTAAGTTTTTGGACTTCCTTTTTGGTTGTCGGAGTTCGCATTTCAGTTATGGATCGACATTTGTCGGGATTTGCTTCGATTCCCCTTTCTGTTAAGTAGAAGCCTAAGAATTTCCCAGTTCAGACCCCAAAGGTGCATTTTTCTGGATTCAGTCTCATATTATTTTGCCGGACTTCGGAGAAGATCTCTCTAAGGTCGTTGACGTGCTTTTCATCGGCTTCACTTTTGGCGATCATGTCGTCGAGGTAGACTTCAACACTTTTGCCGATTTGCTTTCGGAAGACTTTGTTCATCATCCTTTGGTACGTGGCTCCGGCATTTTTCAAACCGAATGGCATGACGCGGTAGGCGAAGTTACCTTGGTCGGTCATGAACGCGGTTTTTTCTTGGTCAGGAGGGAACATGGCAATCTGGTTATACCCGGAGTATGCATCCATGAATGATAACAAACGAAAACCTGAGGCGTTGTCTACGAGTCGGTCTATGCTGGGGACAGGGAAAGCGTCTTTTGGGCAGACTTTATTAAGATCGGTGTAGTCGACGCACATGCGCCATTTTCCGTTGTTCTTTTTAACCAGCACCGGATTTGATAACCAGGTTGTGTATTTGACTTCGGAAATGAAGTTTGCTTTTAAGAGATCGTCTACGGCTTTTGCGGCGGCTGTAGCTTTCTCGCTACTCCGTGCTCGCTTTAAGCGACCCACTTTGCTCCTGGATTAACTGCGAGCTGGTGGCAAGCGACTTCAGAAGGAATTCCTGGTATGTCCTCTGCCGACCAGGAGAAGATGTCTGCATGGTCTTTGAGACATTGGGTTAAATCAATTTTAACCTCTTCTGATAAATCGGCTCCGATCTTGATGGTTCTGGAGGGATCTTCGCCGAGCTGTACCTCGATGAACTCCCCATTAGGTTGGGGCCTTTTCATTTTTCGTTTGAGCTCTTTTGCCAGCCCGTCATCATCTTCATCATCAGTACTCTCAGGATCGTACCGTGCATCTAAGTCCGTTGCGTTTACCTCGGTAGGTCGAGCTTTACTTCTCTTGGGAGTAATTTTTTCGGGAGGGGGAACCCCTTCCTGGTCCATAGCTTTTTGCTCGGTCTTGGTCCATAAGAAGAAGCATCTTGAAGCAGATTCCAGGTCGGAGTTTAAAGTGATAACTTTATTGCAGAGAGAGTGGAATTTCATTTTTAAGTGCGTGGTGGACGTCATCGCTCCGAGCCTGCCTAAAGTCGGTCTTCCAATGATGACGTTGTAGATGGATTCGCAAGGTAGAATAAGGAACTTGGTTTTGATGGTTCTCATCACTGGCTCAGCTCTGTAGGAAACCATCAATTCCAAATGGCCTAGTGGTTTTGTCCGAGATCCGTTGAATCCGGATAGGGCCGTTCCTCTGTATGGAGTGAGCTCCTCTCTGTTAGGCATGTGCAAAAATACTGGTATATTGTAACCATTTTACAAACCAGACCGTACCAATTAAAAAATCCCTTATTATTTTTGAGAAAATACCGATCCACTTTTGTTTCATAAACCGGAATACCATTTATAAAAACCGGTAAAAGTACCGTTCCCGTTTTCCTGTAATTGCTCTTTGACGCTACAAGACTTTCCAGCGATTCGAACTTCCACTCATACTTTCACCTTCCCTGTCTTTCCTTTTTTCTTGCTTAAACAGTCTCACCACCTCAACAACCACAATCCCTTTAGATCCAAGAGTGTGTTCCTATGAAAGAAATAAAAAGAATATTGTTTTTTGCTGCCTTTTTTTTTACAATATATTTTCTTGTTGCCAGATGCTTCATCCCTCAAAAAGTCAATTTCAATATGAATTCCTTTTTTTGACATATTCAATATGAAATTCTAAGGAAAAAATTAAAAACTATTTTTTAACTAATAAGCACCTAATTATTATGTTTTTTTCCTTTGAATTAAAAACTCATTCATATTTTTTTTGAATTGAAAACTCATTCATATGATTTAACGATATCATATATTGGTGTTTATTGTTATCTGTACCTCTTTGAATCTCATACTCTCGCCAAAAAAACAGAATGTAAAGGAAAATAGGGAGACAACTAATTACGGATGCCACTGGAAGAGAAATCAAAGACAAGAAACATACCAAAAAAGTCATGGTTTTTATAAGACTTACTTATTTTTCAAGAAATGGTAAATATGGTTTGACAAAAAAAAAACAGTTTTCAAGAAATGGTAAATTTTTTGGAGTGAACAAACTTGTTTCGAGAAATGGTAAACCGTTTTCGGCAGTAAAAACTGGTTTTTAGAAATGGAAAACCGTTTTCCAAAAACAAAAACCGGTTTTAAACAGGTAAACTGGTTTCCTGATCTGAACCGGTTATGGACTGGTTCCGAACCGGTTTAAAACACAAACCAGTTTTTACAGAAATGGTAAACCAAAACTGTATCTTAAAGAGGTATGGTGTGGTGTGGTATGGTTTTTGCACCATGCACACCCCTACTCTCTGTCGATCCCCATTCTGTCAAGGAGATCGACAAAGATGATGTCAGATGAGCTCTCTTGGTCCACCAAAATTCTTCTCACCTCGTTGTTGGCAATGACCGCCGAGATTATGAGGGGTACGTGTTTGTTGGGTTTTCCATCAATAAGATCTTGATTGCTAAAAGAAAGTGGAGGCCGGTTTGTTGTGGTTGGTGTAGCTGAGGTTGAGGCCACGCTTAACAATTCTTTCCACTTTCGCTTCATTGTTTTTCCAGGACTCCTCATGCTCGAAACCTCCTGCGATCATCATCATTACTGAGTGACCTTTCGATGTTCGAGTATCATGGTTTTCTTCGTCGGAATAGACCTTTGGCATACAATGTTGGGCTCCTCGTTCCTCTCATTTTTAATTTCGTCGGTATTTGCTCCAGGTTTTTTTACATAACCGGACAATTTTCCCCGTTTGATCAAGTCTTCAATGTCGTCTTTTAAAGCATTGCAGTGGTTCGTGTCATGACCATTACTTCTATGATACCCGCAGTATTTGCTGGATCGTTGTCCAGATCGGGGAGGTAGAGGTTTGGGGGTTTTAACGTCTCTGAACTCGACATTCCAACATTCCCCATATAATTGGGCGTTGGAGACGTTGAGTTCAGTGTATATTTGGTGACGGTTCTGAGGTCGGGGATTCCTGTTACCTCAGTTTTTGTTTCCTTGGTTATCCCTTCCGTAGCGGAGTTTCGATGGTCCGGCCTGTGCTGATGGATT
Source organism: Astragalus membranaceus (assembly GCA_039519185.1). Taxonomy (NCBI): domain Eukaryota; kingdom Viridiplantae; phylum Streptophyta; class Magnoliopsida; order Fabales; family Fabaceae; genus Astragalus; species Astragalus membranaceus. The sequence goes on along the minus strand of CM076851.1, from coordinate 141,604,624 downwards.
TCCGATCTTGGTGCTTTCCTCTTCATTGATGAAACATTGGGATAATGGGAGGAAATCTTGCAAAGTATTAGGCTCCCAAGTGTTGACATGTTTTTTGAAAGGGCTTCTGGGGAGTAGGCCCTGCGCCATGAAGAAAATGCGGAAAGTGTCGTCTAGTTCTCGAACTTGAAAAGCCTCGTTGTTGAATCTCTCTATGTATTCTCTGAGAGGCTCGTCCTCCTTTTGGACCACAGACATTAACACCGCTTTGTTCTTGGGTTTACTTTTGGAATGGGCAAAGTGAACCGAAAAGAGTTTTGCCAATTGGTCCCAAGAGGATATGGAGTTCCTCTTCAAAGTCCGAAACCATTCCGATGCTACATTGTCAAGAGTCAATGGGAAGATTAGACATTTCATCTCCATGGGGACGTTTCGGTATTGCATAGTGGTGTCAAATTGATCGAGGTGTCTGTCTGGATCGCCCGTTCCATCGTACGTTTTCAGACCTCCGGGCGGTTCTTTGAGGTACCTCGGAACTCGGTAGCCATCAATAGTCGCAGTGAATGGGCCCTTTCGCTCGGTTAACATCGCCTGAGGTCTTGGCTGACGCTGGTGATGGAGATCGGGATAAAAACGTAGTGTCGAGGTTGTGCCTTTTCAGGGTTATCTCCTCGACTTCGGGAACGTCGTCTTGGAGATGAAGAGACTAAAAATGAGCGAGGTTGGGGGGAGTTAACCAGTTCATTAAGACCATCGAATTGTCGAGCCTGAGGAGAACGGGAACCATTCCCTTGTTGTCGGCGAGGAGGAGAACGATGATATGCATCAAGATCGTCATATTGTCGAGCCGGAGGAGAACGGGAACCATTCTTTCGTTGTCGGCGAGGAGGAGAACGATGGTATTCATCAAGATTGTCATATTGTCAAGCCGGAGGAGAACGGGAACCATTCCCTCGTTGTCGGCGAGGAGGAGAACGATGATAGTGTCTTCTCCTGGGTGGAGATCGACGTCTCCTTCAAAACTGGTTTGTCTTTTCAGGGGAAACCGGTCTGGGTGATTCCTGGTCCGGAACGTCTCGCGCCCGGAGATTTGCTACCTCGTCCTCAAGGTCGGTGAAGCGGCAGTTTCTTTCTTGGTTTATGGCCTCCTGTCGAGCTAGCAGCTGGACGAGCTGTTGAACAGCATCGGCCAGGGCTGGAAGCGATGGAGGGGGAGGTGGTAAACTATTATTGTATGAGTTCGTGCGGGAACAGGCAAGGTTCGGATTAGGGAATTGTGCCCGAGCTTGAGTGGAATCTATGAGGTCTTGAACATGGCCCTGGGGGGTTTGTTGTGTCTCGAGCTCGGGTATAACAGTCCTACCCCGGGCCCGATCACAAGACTGGCTGGTTTTGAACGGATTTGGGTGCCATTTGTGGATCAAGGTAATGGGAGAGGAAATTGAGCACAGATCCTCCCACTGTGGTCGCCAATGTTCTGTACCGTACTTCCGAAGTAGTTGGTAGGTGTCGTCCTTGATCAGCGGTGTTCGATCTTGAGATGGCGGTGTTCGATCTTGAGATGGCGATGTTCGATCTTGAGATGGCGGTGTTGTACCTGCAAGAATACTCCGACGCTCAAGTCAGTGTCTGAATGAATCAATGTTTTAGTCTTAGGGATTGCTTACATTTATGAGCATTGAATGTGGTATTTATAGAGTTTGTGTGATGTTTGTTATGACGATCTTGGACCGTTAGATCTTGCAGAGGTATCTGAACCGTTGGTTGATTGGGCTAGGTTTTCTAGATGTGGGCTGGTTGATCATTGGGCCTTGCAGGGGGTGTAAATATTAAATAAGACCTTTTACTTATTACCATAACGATATGTGGTTATATGCATCATGTTCCTTTTGGTATTGGATTCGTGCCACTACTACTAGGCACGAGTCTCTATCAGCAAAAACCATGAAGTTGCACAATTCCATGTCCACCTTTGTTTATAAAGATGCTTCCATTGTCAACTCCTAAACACGTCATACTTTGTTCCGTTACCAGTCAATTCACTGTATTAACTATTAGTAAAGAAAACAAAAAAAAGGAGACGATAACAAGCAATCATGTACATGATTCTATGTAATCAGTTATTCATTCCCTTCACTTATGCCTCCAAGCCTAACTTGGTTGGTTCCCAGTCCCACCCAAAAACAAAAACAAAACGAAAAGCTAGAATCAGAATACTGGACAACCTTCAACCACAATTCCTGGTGCAGTTGGGCAAGTAGCCAATGGGCAGTGGTCCAACTCAGTTCCCCACCACTTTAGACTATGACCTGCATTCTGCAGAGCAAAGAAAATCAGAACACCCATAAAAGCTGTGCCTGCATCCAATGCCGCCGATAGAACATAATTATATTTCTGCCACCAACGTTTGTGGTAGCGGAACACAAAGTAGTTGAATATCATTCCGGTCACCAGCCAGCTGGCAATGTTTGTGGGAGTCGCGGGTGGCATTCCGGCAAAACCATAGGATATAACCGGTATGTTTATTAGCGGAATCCATTTCTTGTTTGGGAAGATTTTGCTTAATGCCCAAACAGGAACAGGCAACACAGCTCCAATCAAGAATAACCATACCAAGTTTCGGTACAACCCGCCGGGTCCGAATAACCGCTTTGGTCCCACCAGACCCCATATAACTGATGCATCAAAGGTGACTCTATATTTCGGGCAAGTCCAAGGACTGTCGTGGTGCGCTTTATCATCCATGCAAATGTCTTTTATGCTATCCAACATCCACCAAGCCACTGCTAGGTTCACTACTCCAGCAACTAGAGTTCCCACAAGCTATTTGCATATTACAAAAAATAAAATAAGTAATTTCAAAAAGAAAAAGAGCTTAAATTAGGAGGAGATTTTAAGCTGAAGACAAATACCTGAGCAGTATACATGCATCTTGGGGGAATTTTCATGTAGTGTCCAAGTTTCAGATCCGACAAGAAAGAGAGAGCATGTACCGTGCTGATTCTCCCATAAATCTTAAACAGCAAGTTTGCAATTGGTTTTCCAGGAAGGATATACCCAATCATGAACTGTGCGATTATGTCATATCCTGGTTGCTGCACATGAGTAAACATTCAAAACTCATTGCTTCCCTTCCCTATTTGCATCAAATTAGTCTCTTATTGATAGGAATTGGTTAGTAATATTACCTGGTTGGTAGTTGCTTGGATGACACCAATTGGGAGGGTTACAACAAAAGCTAAGCCAAAAGCAAAGATCATACCCCACCATGGAAGTTGCACGTCTGTTTTCCACACAAAAGACATTGCAACAGATAGCGCCATACTCCCGAATAATAAAATGAGGAACCACCACTCTGGTACTTGCTTATAGGCCTTCATGAGTCTGCCATGGACATCCAATTTTGCATTACTCATTGCTGATCTGCTCTGTCTCAATATGTCTCTGTAAAAAGGAAACTGTGTCAGTGTCAAGTTGTCAACCAAAAAATTCACATCCTAAGCACTTTCTACAGTATTTGAGATACTACTATACGTAGCACGAATTCAGATACACTACTATTATTCAGAATTCATCGAAGAAACTGCTGATTGTCAATCTACTCATGTATCCAACTGATTCATTGATATAGATATAAGAAACAAATTGATGATAAAGGCTATTATAACAGCCTACCTGCCATAAAACAGTGCTACGTGAGTGAGGGTTGCCGTAAATCTTGCAAAACCTGATCCGATAGATAATGCGAACAAAGGACTGAGGTATAACTTGCCATATTTGTTGTATGCATCAATGTCAAGATCATAGTCCTTGGTTAAGATCTTAGTAGTGTCATACTTTTGTCCAGTGGTCGTGAACAACTGATTTGAAAATATAGGAAACTTGCGAGCATCAAAAGTATTAAACTTCCAGTAACATATAGGTAGAATAATGTAGATGAACATGATAAATCCAACTCCCACATTAACAATGGAAGACCATGGTGCAACAAGGGGGCTGCCATGGTAAGCCGATATCCCAGCCCAATCAAGAGTGAAGGCACCAATTCCAAGTCCATGGTAACCTGATCCAACTTGCTGTGCTGTGATGTTATGAGGCCATGCCCAGCAGATCCATGAGAAGAATGTTAAGATGGTTAACAAGTAACCAGGGAGTGCATAATACAAGAAGCTTAGACCCATGGCAATCAGAAAAAACTGCATCCTTGTAAAACCTTTGGATTTAGGCTCTTTTTCATGGAGTGCCCTGTAGAATAAGGTTACTGATGTAATCAGACTAACTTAATAGAGGATATAAATATAATAAACAAGCAAATAGAAAAAGAATTAAATTTTCATGGACTCACAACATAAAAAAATTGAGTAAGCAATTTTGTAAGAAATGAAAACTAAGTTAAGGCTCATGTGAGTGATTAAGTCCTGCATTAATTAATAATAATTTAGTGAGCAATAATGTTAACCCATTATTATGATGGGACACTTAAACCCATCACCTACACAAAGGGAGTGATGAGAAAGTGACGATATGCATTAAAGGAACAAACATTTTTCACATAAATAGATAGATAAATAGATGTGGAAATGAGAAAGGGAAAGGAACGTGTTTACAAAGAAAGAAACAGAACAGGTTGAAGAGGACTAAGGACTGCATTAGAACCGAACGTTAAAGTGGAGGGTCCCATAAATTCCATGGGAAAAGTCTAAATAGATAGGGATAGGCATAAACTTAAGGTACTCCTTCCTCCAACACAAAACTCAAACTCAACTATATAATCCGAACACATATTTCAACCCGTCCCAACTCCAATAGTGGAGATTGCATTGACATATTCTGATGCCACAATCAAAATCTAGTTAATATATATATATATATATATATATATATATATATATATATATATATATATATATGCATAGGGCCATCAACAATATCTCATCAAATAAATTTTTGTGCAAGTATTTTAAGAAATAATATTATGTGGTACTATATGGTGAGACAGAATTCGATGACTGCGTAAATTTTCAATTACTATACTAAATGGTTATGGTTATTAAACTAAAAGTAGAACAACGCTGGAGATAATTGGTTTTTGCTGTTGCGTAAGTTCTTTTGGAGAAGATTCTATCCTAGCCTATATGTCCATTATACAGCCAATGAAACATTAGTGAATATTTTCATTCAGTGTTATTATCTCTTGTCTAAGAGAATATTACAGCAACCAAGCAACACAGCTCGTGATATGGAGCTTTCCGCAGTGAAGATGCCCTTAGTCCATGGCATAAAATAAAGCAAAGTGGTGTATGCTTACGCCATTTTTAACATCTGTCAATTTGGTATAATGGTTTTGCGCACTAAGGTTAGACAAAATGTCTTTTTCTATTACCTATTTTAAGCTATTAATTACAAATCAATGACAAACTTGATTTAACTCCATACAAGTTCTTTTGCAGTAACGCCAACACCCTAGTGTTTGTAAAATAAGTAAAGTCTTGCTCCTTTTATGCCTAGTGAACTCTAGTCAGGCAATATATGCACAATAGTTCATCGAAAAGTTTCTATTCAGTTAACACTTGGCAGAAACAAGTATCATTACATCAATTATGCAGATATCAAGTTGAAGAACAAATGAATGAATTAACAAATTACCGTACAAATTTTGAACAGTATTTTTCCCAATTAATTAACTGCATCCTTTGGTTTTGCAGATTAGTGAATGCATATTATTACTGGATAAAATATTAGCAACAATCAAAGGGGTTTGTTATTCTAACTAAACAATTCAGTTCCAATTTGACACAATGTAATATTGAAGAAAGGGACAAGAATGAACCTAAAGAGAGAGACTTGAGCAAGGTTTGATGGCCACCACATTTCAACAGGATCAACCAGATACCTTCTGAGAATCCCAGCCCATCCATACCCCAATATCTGCAGCTCAATTTAGAACAATATCTTTAATATGTAATATTACACACACAACTAGAAAGCAGATTGATCACAGAATATTTGCTCCAAATAAATAAAGATAAAGGGGAAATAAATATTGCTACTTCTACTTATCTTCCAAAATCCAAACTTTCTATTGTCATCAAGCAAAAACAATTCCAACAAATTAAAGACAGACATGTATGTAGATAACACACCAAATATTTAATTATTGAAAACAACTACAACAGGAGACCACCACCTTCAAGATTTCAAACTTCACGGATCTCAAAGACAGACTTCAATTGATTAGGCAAATTAATAAATAAATATTTATACACTCGAGGCCAAATGAATTCCTTCAATTATAAATTAAGTAATGACAGTATAAGCCATGCAGCTTAGTAAATTACTGTAAAAAATCTAACGACTATACTTCCTTTTTGTTTTTAACTTTTATATATGAATCATGATGAAATAAAATAATTTTCATGATTGGAATGTCGTGCAGATGTTATATAAAGAAAGAAAAAACTTTTTTCCTGGCTCAAAAATCACTATCAAAAGGCAAATTAATTAAAAAAAGGATAAAATGCATAAAAGGCCAAACAAAAATGTTTTTTTTTAGTTTAAAATTGATTGAGGAGTGAGAGAGTGACGTAGTAACTGACCTGTGTAGTTAAGACGATGAAGAGTGCACAGAGAAAACTAAGGGTTTGCTTATAATAAGCTTTCATAACAGTAATAGCACCAATGGAGTAAGCATCACCACCTCCAGTAGAAACACCACAATTAGCAAAAATGGTAATTATAACATGCTCCTTCATATTAAACGGTCCAGGATTCAAAGTAAACCTCCACCCAAGAACACCGTACTCCTTCGTCGGAAGCGTTGCAGCCATTAACCTTCCAATTGGAAGAACAGCGATTTGCATTAGAATAGCTGAGATGGTTAGTGGCTGAGTCCTGAACGTGAAAAACGTGTTCAGAAAAATAAGTAAGATGCATGAAGTTATTCCCAAAAACCACGCTCGGAAAGTCATCACCGGAATTGTCGGGTCATCGGTTTCCGGCACCACCAGAGCAACTTCCTCCACCGGACATCTATCTTCCGGTGGTCCTCCGTTCGCCGCTTTTTCTGTATCTGTATTGTTCTCCGCTAGATTCTTTGGCGCCATTGGAGAGAATCTCCGCGGAATGGGCGATAAGCAGAGACAGCAACACTGTGTTTTTGTGAGAGTGAGAGAGAGAGAAAGAGAAAGAGAGCGTTTCTCTGTTTTTTAGCGTCACTCTCTAACGATGCGTCCTCTCTGTCTCAGCGGTGTCTCGTTTATAAAAGGGTCACGGGATTTAGTACGAAATACCCAAAATGTCCCTTAAATTAATTCAAATGAAATTCTTCTAGCAAATTATTGTCGTAAATTAACTGATAAATTACGATAATTAGCGCAATAATAGTGAAAAGAGAGTCTCGCACGCTTGAAGAGCACCAATACAAGTCAAGACTGAAACGGTGTGCGATTAACAAGTGCGGAAGAGAGTCTCACACGCTTTTTCTTCCAATCTCCGCCTTAGGCAGCTGCCACGTCATAACGTTGGTGCCAACTCAGCTGCCGGAATGCCACGTAGGCACAATGAAGTGATGCGAAATTGCGAAGCTCACACGACGTCAGTTTAGTCCACCACAGTACGTGGAGTGTAAAGAATCACCCGCAATCCTGTGTATCATAGATATCATCACCGCGTTGATTTTTTTGTGGCTTTAATTAAAAATATAATTCTGATTCTCCAGTTAAAGAAAAAAAATTATTAGGATTCTGTTGGAATTTTTTTTTTGATCAAATGGATTCTGTTGGAAAATAAAATACGGTTTGAATGACAGCCTAAAAATACAAGGTGTTATTTACCAAAAAAAAATATATACAAAGGTGTTTCATTGTGTTTTATTTTTTACTTTTTGAAAATTATTTTATAAATTTGGTCAATAAAAAACTATTTTATAAATCATCATTAAAAACTGTTTTTAAGAATATAAAAAGAATGCTTAAAAAAAGAATATAAAAAGAAAACTTGTTTTGTAATTCTATTTTGAAAATCTATTTTAAAAATGAGAAAATAAAAAAAAATTGTTTGACCATTTGTTTTAATAATGTTTTAAAAATTAAATTAATTTTGATGTTAAAAAAACTAAGTATAATATTCTCACCCTCTCCCATTTTATGGGCTGAACTATTATGGTAAAATAAAATGCAGTACAGGGAAAACACTAATAGAAAGATTTTTTTTTTTTTTGAGATTACTAATAGAAAGATTTGTACAAAAACATATTTGTTTTTGATATTCGGTTAGTTTTTTTTTTGACAAACTATATTTGCTTAGTTTGGAACATTGCCTTCACAGTTCACACATTGCAGGAATAAAATGATTATTTTCTATATTTCTTTTTACCATATATTTGGTTTGATTTGCCATCTTTTTTAATTTTTATATCTTTGTCTATATATCCAATAAGTCTTCTATATCCTCCTTTTTTTATGATATAGAAAATTTACTAGAAAACTTAAATATAATAGGTTTTCTATATCATGCTTCATGTAAAATATCCTAGAATCATTTTAAGATATTCTCTCTTTAATTAAAATAAGTAATTGAAAGAGTATATGGATCTCCGATATCTCGAAGGATTAGTCTCCACAGTCGTCGTGGATGATACCTCGATTTACCAAAAATATTGAAAAAGTTTAAATAAATACTATGTGTAATTATTTAAGTTTTATTCAAAGTATTAATGGGAGTGTTAAGAAAATATTTTAACAATCATCTATACTATTTTTATTATATTATACTACACTCCTAAACCACGTATATTTTACCAATACTCTCATTCTATCTAAAAGACACCTCAATTATACTACACTCCTAAACAACATATGATTTTACAAATACCCCCATTCTATCTAAAAGACACCTCAAATTTTTTAGGGTAAAAATGTCGTTACACTCTATTTTTTTCTCTTTATTCTTACACTCTCTTTCTTATTTTTCACTTTTCTCTTACACTCTATTTCTTCCTTTTTTTCTCTTTCTTTTTACACTCTCTTTCCTCATTTTCCCTTTTCTTTCACACTCTCTTTTTTCCTTTTTTTCCTTTTACTTTACTTTTCCCATAAATATTATTATACTACACTACTAAACCACATATGATTTTACCAATACCTCCATTCTATCTAAAAGACACTTCAAATTTTTGAGGGTAAAAATGTCATTACACTCTATTTTTTTTCTCTTTATTCTTACACTCTCTTTCTTACTTTTCACTTTTCTCTTACACTCTATTTCTTCCTTTTTTTCTCTTTCTTTTTACACTCTCTTTCCTCCTTTTCACTTTTCTTTTACACTCTCTTTCTTCCTTTTTTTCCTTTTACTTTACTTTTTCCATAAATAATTATTCTCTTTCTCTTATCACTCCACTTTAATTCTTTTAACTAAATTTCTAAATTTATACAAACACTACTTTAATTAAAATTTTGAAGACTACTACTATAAACCTACTATCTAAAAAACAAGAAGACTTAATGACTATTTAAATTAGTAATTAATATTTAAATCAAATATTTCTTATTGATAAAAAGAACACAATGGAACACGATAGCACCTGTCCGTAGTTTCAACAAATATTACTATAGGCAATATGAATTATTGTAAACAATTTAAAACAAATATTATTGTAGACAATTTAAAACAAATATTTCTTCTTGTTTTTTAAATATAACTTAATGACTATTTCTTAAATAGTCTTAATTCATTCATAAAAAGAACACGACAGCACCTGTCCGTATGCAAATCATCCTCTATATTTTACAATTGATTTTAGATTAATAAGATTTCAAATTAGAGTTTCTATTTGAGGTAATCGTATCACGTAACGCGATCGGCCCATGCGGATGCACGGGTATAGTACTAGTTGTCAAAAAAAGAAACTAACAATTCAATAAGTGACAACTATATCAAAAAGTTATAGTTTGATGGTAGTGCTTTACGACAAGTGGAGCGGACTGGTTTTGGAGGAATCGTAAGGGACGATGATGGTAACTTCCTTATGGGATTCTATGGTGCCCTCGGAGCATCCACGATTTTGCATGCTGAGATATCAGCGCTTTTGCATGGGCTGGAGTTGTGTTGAGCGAAGGGTTATCAGAAGATTCTTTGTCACTCGGATTCTTTTCTCACTTTCAAGCTGCTTAAGGAAGCCAACCGAAACTTTCTTAGACATGGCCATGACATGGCCAAGGTGCGAGCTTTAATTTCCCAAAATTGGGAGGTGGAAGCCAACTAAAACTTTCATAGGCAATTGCAGACTTTCTTGAAAAACTAGGAGCAGCTCAATAGTCTTTTTTATAGATTTTGGAAGACCCCCCGCGAAGATGGTGAATCTTTTGTTAGTTGATGCTTTAGGTGTTTAGTTTGTCTGGTCTTAGCCTGTTTTTGGTTTTTCTCCTTGTAACAAAAAAAAACTATATCAAAAAGTTATAATCTTTTACCAAATATGTGAGTTGTTTAGAGAATATTAGCGTTACTTATTTATAAAAATTTGATAAATGATTTTGTATGTAGTTCTGTTCCTATCTATTTCTGGGAGAAAATAAATCGAACACTAGATTGATATCAGAATGATAAGAATTGTACAGAATACAGTATAGAGAGTGAGTAACAATGACTCTGGATCATTCAGTGGCATCTGAGGGCGAATATATAGTACAAGGTGTATTATTGAGATTAAATGGATATAATGACTATGGTCGTTACACGACAATGGGAGGAAGACCAGGGATCTGTAATAACTGTTTTGACTATCATTATGGTTGGCTAACCGAGCGGTTGGTGAAGGGATCTTGGTAGCCGATCAGTCTATCTGGTGAGTGAATTCATTCTCCTTTAGTTAAGGGATACTCGGCCATGCTCTTGTGTATACCGGTCGGTTCGGTTGGGAATATAGTCCTTGGAGCGACGAGCGCAGTACGGGGAGTCGTTCAAATTCTAATAGCAACTCGATCGAATTCCTGTCCTTCAGATATTGAGTACTTTGGTTCCTTGGATAGTAGATGTAACAGCCCAGGTCCAACGCATTGGCCACCCCAGCACTGTTACATCACGGTCTTCTCTACCCCCCTTGTAGAATTTTTGCCTTCCGTGGGAATCGAACCTTGCACCTGAGGTATAAGTGCAAGTTAAACACACCTCCCACTACCAATTAAAAACTAAAACTATTAACTCATATCAAAAACATACCTTGAAGAAATTTCCCAATAAGAGCAGAAGACAATTCGTAGGGAGGAAGCGCTACACTTCAAAAAGAGATTTAGTAGAGAAGGAGAGAATTTGGAGAGAGTAAAAGAGAAATTTTAAGAAGAGAATGGGAGGATTGTTAGAAGTGTGAAGAATGAGAAGTGGGGAATGAATATATATAGGAAAACGCAGCCAACGGTCAAAAGGTAATATCCGCCGCAAAGGTTTGGGAACTTTTGGTGGCAAAGACTGCCAGCAAAAAAACATAACACTTAATAATTTTTCATAAACAAGTTCTTTTAATGCTTCGAACAACCTTCATTTATGTCTATATTGTTTCGTAATGTTACACCCTCAAAATAATTAGTAGAATTATTTGGGTGTTAACCCAATTAAACTAATTTAGTACTTGACGGGTAAATTTATTGAGTGCTAAAATTATTTATTGGTTGTCATCGGATCGTTAACCGGATAATACGGGTCAAGGAAGTTTTGGATTCGAAATAAGAGATTTAGATCAATATGGTAATTGGACCACGTTACCGCGTATATATTAATAAATATATGTGTATGCGCGTCTGTGTGTGTGAGTGAAAGAATTAATTAAAAGAAAGAAAAGAAAGAAAGAAGGCAGCGAGGAACAGAGAAGAGAAAAAGAGAGAAAATGGAGAGAAAGAATGGAAGAGGAGGAAGAAGGGGGAAAATAGAGGATTTAGGCTTATCAAAACGACTTCCTTCCAACACGAAAAACGTTCAGCGTTACTTCCTCTTCGATTTGGTACCAAAATCATCATCATCAACTCACTCTCTCTCACTTTACCATTTTCAAAAATTGGAAGGGAATTGAGGTTTTTGATGGTTCAAGCTCAAGGGTAGCTTGGGATGGTGTTTGGCGCGGACCCGAGGATGATTGATCGACGATTGAAGTTCGATTGGGAGATTGGAAGCTAGTTGGGTGAGTTTGGGTTGAAAAATCAAGATTTGAGGTTATGTGTGAATAGTGATTCTAACCTTGAAGATGATGAATAGTGATTTGATGGAGGTTTTGTGGTTGATTGTAGGTTCAAAGGTAGGAAGCGGATTCGATTGTCGTCGGAGCGTAAAGTTTATACGGGGAACGTTCGTGGGGTTATGTCGGAAAAGCGATTTCGTGGAAAGTCTCGGCTATTTGTGATTTTCATCACAATCGGTGAGTTTTACTCACGCTTAGGATGTTTTTGTGTCTCGTTAGTTTTTACGTTAATTGATTTCGAGAGATTTCGAAACGAAAACCGTTATTTGAAAATATGTCGCGTTTTGATACAATTCGATTACAATGAGTTTTTGATTGATTTGATTGATTGTGTGACTTTGAATGAGACTGTTTTTATGGTTGTCAAATCTGTTTTCAATCGGAACGAGAATCGGAATTGAGCGGAATAGCGGCTTTCGCGCGAAACCGCCACAAAAATTCACTTACAGCAGGTAAAAGCGCCCCTAGCGCTCGGCCATGCGCCCAAGCGCACGAGGGACAGAACTAAAACTGTCCAAAGCGCCCCAAGCGCTCGGCCATGCGCCCAAGCGCACGAGGGACAGAACCAAAACTGTCCAAAGCGCCCCAAGCGCACGACCCGTGCGTCCAAGCGCACAGTGCAGATTTTCAGCAGCTATTCACTGATTTTGTTTTCGCAATAACTTTTGATCCGGGAACCCGATTGAGGTGTTCTAAGATGCGTTTGAAAGCTTATTCAGAGGCCTAACTGAGTATTCTATTTTTAAGGTATAATGAACTGTTTTTGAAGTTATAGATTGTTTTGAAAAACCGAATAATAGTACACGTGTGCGAATATGTTTTATTAATAATAAAGCGGACTATGAGTCCTACGTAGTGTGGTATAACTGACGCGGGATGATTATTATTTATTCGTCTAAACAGGTATACGATTCACGATATATATATATATATATATATATATATATATATATATATATATATATATTATATCGACTATAGGAAATGGCCCAATGCGGGTATTATGTTCGATTAACGGTCAAATGTAGATGGACTAAATGTTCATTGAGTATAGGTGAACTAACAGGTCATCGAGTGTAGATATATTTAGCATATATCGAGTTTGGGTGACGACCCATGGTTTTAACATACTAGGAGGGGCAGTCATGATCCCCCACCCTAGGCTCTGAGGCCAATAGCGGAACTGTTATTGGTAAAGGGTTCGCCGGGTTCTGCATTAGTGCAGTCGGTGGTGTGTTAAAAGTAGTGTTACTAACATACTAGGAGGGGCAGTCATGATCCCCCACCCTAGGCTCTGAGGCCAATAGCGGAACTGTTATTGATAAAGGGTTCGCCGGGTTCTGCATTAGTGCAGTCGGGGTGTGTTAAAAAGTACTGTGTGACGTTCACCGGGTTCTGCATTAGTGTAGTCGGTGGTACGGTACCGTGGTTATGTAGGCTCCGAGGCCAATAGTGGAACTATTATTGGTAAGGTGTTTGCCGGGTTCTGCATTGGTGCAGTCGGTTTCTACTGAGTATAAAAGAATTCATAAATGAACCGAGAGTGTTAGTAGGGGTCTCGGTAGAACTCACTGAGATTGTATCTCATTGTTTATATGTTGTTTTTTTACAGAGAAACGGGGAAAATGAAGACCGCAGAGGCACGAGTAGGTTGAGCTCGGACGGTTGCTGATGACTTAGCTTTATGCTTAAGTTTATATTTCCTTTTGTTGTCTATGTACTACGACATTATGTCTTTAGTGTATATCTTTCTTCCGCTTTCTTGTATGATACTGAATACTATAGATGCTGATGGTTTATGGCCTGAGAACCGTATTGTCTTGTTTGTAAATAAGACGGTTTGGTTTATATTCAGCAAAAACTTATAGTGATATTCAGTGTCTAAGCAGGAAATATATCTCTGATGTTCTAGGGATGGTACACTTGGGTATTTTTACTAAATAAAAATACTGGGGTGTTACAGTTGGTATCAGAGCAGTTCGACCTAGTCGGACTTAGTTTAAGGTTGAGTCGATTCCTTGTTAGTCCTGGTTGTAATTACACTTGTGATGCTAAGAGACATTGAGCCTGATCAACTTAATACTTAGTGCATCATAAGTGGAATTATGGCAGGATGACCAAGACGCAGTCCTCGACCAAGACCGGAGTCTCTAACCGGTGCATCCTCGGGAAAGCTGGCATGACGGTGGAAGAATACACCGCTAAGTATGAGAAGTTGTCTCAGTTTTACCGAATGGTAAGGTATGTTCCGAACGAGGAATGGAAGATGCAGAAGTGTAAGAGGGGGCCTTCGTGCTTTTATGACTTATGGTCTCAGTTCTTATACTATTACCAATTTTGTTGCCTTAGTGCAACCAGCCTATGTCACCGAGGATGATCTCATAGGGAATATGGGAAAGGAAAGAAGGTAGTTGAATTACCAATTCGGAATGCAAAGTCCTAAGATAATTTCATCAAAGGAAAAGCAGGTGCAATTCTTTGATTCTTCAAAGGACAGAAGATGTTCTAACTGTGGAAAGCCTCACAGTGGTGATTGCAAGCGAAGATCTAATCGGTGTTATTATAGTAATGTAGAGGGTCACTATGGTAAAGAGTGCCCTGTAAGGAAGAGTTCCAAGGAGTTACAAGCAGCTCTAAGGCAAGGACGAGTCAACATTCTGGATGTTTAGACGGTTACAACTGCAGACAATCTACTGAGGGGTATGAGATCAGTTTTCAATAACTCTGTTAGCATATTATACGATTCGGGTGCAACCCATTGTATAATAGCTCAATCGTGAGTGGATCGGTTGGGATTAACCTTATCTCTGCTATCCGAGCCGATAACCATTTTAACTGCTGCAAAGGCTCGTGTCCAGACCCAATCATTGTGTGAAAATTGTCTACTTGTCATAGGAGACAGAAACTTTGCGGTAGAAATTATTTGTTTGCCTATGAGAAGTATGGACATCGTCTTGGGTGTGAATTGGATGACTGCAAATCACGTTACAATCGACTGTGCCAATCGGACCATCAGTCTTGCCTCTGAATCTATTGAATTGACAAAGACAAATTCTGAAGCAGTTATCTCTTTCACCGAAGCAAACCAGTCATTATTCCAAGGTGCGGAAGCGATTATTATTATGTTGTCTGTGTCTACCGAAACGAGTTTAGATTTATCATCTATACAAGTGGTAAAGGAATTTCTGGATGTTTTTCCGGATGAAGTTTCTTCAATACCTCCTGACCGAGAGGTAGAGTTTTTTATAGAGTATGTTCCTGGTACAGGATCAATATCTATTACTCCTTACCGAATATCTCCTTTAGAGTTAAAGGAATTGAAGTCTCAAATGGAAGAGTTGATCTCTAAGAGGTTCATTCGACCGAGCGCTTCTCCATGGGGTGCTCCGGTGTTACTAGTCGAAATGAGAAATGGTAGCATGAGATTGTGCATTGATTATCGACTACTCAACAAAGTGACGATCAAGAATAAATATCCCTTACCAAGGATAGACGATTTGCTTGAGTAATTTGAGGTGCTGCAGTGTTTTCTAAAAATTGATCTGAGGTTAGGATATCATCAAATAAAAGTTAGAGCCTTAGATATTCCGAAGACAGCCTTCCGTACTAGGTATGGACATTATGTGTTTGTAGTGATGCCCTTCGGTTTGACTAATGCTCCAGCAGTATTCATGGATTACATGAACGGAGTTTTTCCACACGTACCTAGATCAGTTAGTAGTCGTTTTCATTGATGATATCTTGGTGTACCCGAAGACCATTGAGGAGAATGTTGAACCTCTCCGCATTGTTCTGAATGTACTCCGAGAAAGGGTGTTGTACGTGAAACCTTCGAAGTGTGACTTCTGGATGCATGAAGTGAAGTTTTGGGGACACGTGATTTCCCAATCGGGAGTCGCGGTGGATCCCAGTAAGGTAGAAGCTGTGTTAAATTGAGAATGACCAACGTCTGTCACAGAAATAAGAAGTTTTCTAGGTCTAGTCGGTTACTACAGGAGGTTTATCGAAGGATTCTCACAAATGGTTCTTCCACTTACTCGGTTAACTCGTAAGGGTCAACCGTTTACGCGGGATGCTGATTGTGAAGAATGTTTTCAAGAATTGAAGGTTAGGTTGACTTCTGCTCCAATACTGATTCTTCCAGATCCGTCTTTGGGATTCCAAATTTTACAGCGATGCTTCTGGGAAGGGTTTGGGATGTGTTCTCATGCAGAATCATCAGATGGTAGCTTATGCGTCCAGGCAGTTGAAGATTCATGAGGAGAATTATCCAACTCATGATTTGGAATTGACAGCTATTGTGTATGCACCGAAGATTTGGAGACGTTACCTGTAAGGGTATCGTTTCGATGTCTTTAGTGGTCACAAGAGTTTAAAGTATCTGTTTGACCAGAAAGAATTGAATAACAGGCGAAGGAGATGGGTTGAACTCCTGAAGGATTATAAATTTGTGTTGAAGTAGCATTTAAGAGAGGCCAATGTTGTAACGGATGCGCTGAGTAGGGAATCCATTCACATGGCAGAGTTAATGACGCAAGAAATGGAATTGTTAGAGTCCCTTAGATCTAAGTTGGAGTACATCCATAAGTTTCCACTTTGGTGGCAAGGTGTTAGTTTGTTAACCTCTCCTTGGTGAAGGTTAACAATGAGATTGTCTTACGAGATTCCGTTTGACAAGACGAACGTGAATACGAATATGTAAGTGAGGTAACTGCTGACTGTTTTCACGTTGCGAATAACCATCAAAGGATTATTTGATGGATCTTCTTGCAAGTGACTGAAATTTCCGAAGTGAAGCTTGGTGTGCGGCGTAATAGTTTTGAAAAATCATTTTTGTGAAAACCCGCATGCTAAAGTTAATTTTGGGAATAAATCAAGAGGCTAATAAAATTTGATTGATGAAAAATCCTAGGAGGATTACTTAGGTTGAGGGGAAACTCTCAACGCTATTGACTAATCCAGAAAGGAATCGGGTGCGTCGTTGGTAAAAACCTCGTGATGAAGTTGCAGTAGAGGAAAAAGAGCTCTGAGTTCTGTTTGATAGCTGTTTTGAGAACAACAGAGGTGATTTTCATTACGTTCAAATTTATTTGTTGTCCCTACGGTTTATTTCTACGTTTAAGATAAACGTTTCAGGTAAATCCTCATTTCATCTTCTTTCGAAAAGTGTTATCTCGAAATCTTGGGGGCGAGTCAGGAAGTTTCACAGATGACTTTTCCGTCACATTTTTCAATGTGTATGAGAACTGTTGTGGATTTTAGAAGATTTGTTGAGAACGTGTTTACACCCTGCGAGGAAATCGTGTTTGTTCCTATCCCGATCGAGGATTACCAATATGTGGATCTCATTTTCCAACCCGTATTTCTATCAAGTGTCTCGTATTAGACTCTTTGATTTAGATTAATCAAAGTTGGGGCGCAAGCGAGGATAATTGGAATGAAGCTTCAGAAGTGTTTTCAAATGCAGTGCTAAGCCTATGTAGGCAAGTGAAGAGTTTCTCGTGTTGATTCGTAACAAGAGAGTTCGGACTGTAATCTTAGAAGCGTTCTAGGGTAGTAGTCGAACATACTTAAAGATTGACGTGCCAAATTGGGAAGATTTTCTACACTTATTTTGTTAATTCAAGATTGTGTTCCAGCAACTTAAGATCTTTCTGAGAATGTCGATTCTCGGTTAGTCAGATGAAAGACTTGACGAAATTTTGAGGACAAAATTCTTTCAAGTTGGGGAGAATGTAACACCCTCAAAATAATTAGTAGAATTATTTGGGTGTTAACCCAATTAAACTAATTTAGTACTTGACGGGTAAATTAATTGAGTGCTAAAATTATTTATTGGTTGTCATCGGATCGTTAATCGGATAATACGGGTCAAGGAAGTTTTGGATTCGAAATAAGAGATTTAGATCAATATGGTAATTGGACCACGTTACCGCGTATATATTAATAAATATATGTGTATGCGTGTATGTGTGTGTGTGTGTGTGTGAGAGTGAAAGAATTAATTAAAAGAAAGAATAGAAAGAAAGAAAGAAGGCAGCAAGAGAAAAAGAGAGAAAGGAGAGAAAGAATGGAAGAGGAGGAAGAAGGGGGAAAATGGAGGATTTAGGCTTATCAAAACGACTTCCTTCCAACACGAAAAACGTTCAGCGTTACTTCCTCTTCGATTTGGTACCAAAATCATCATCATCAGCTCACTCTCTCTCACTTTACCATTTTCGAAAATTGGAAGGGAATTGAGGTTTTTGATGGTTCAAGCTCAAGGGTAGCTTGGGATGGTGTTTGGCGCGGACCCGAGGATGATTGATCGACGATTGAAGTTCGATTGGGAGATTGGAAGCTAGTTGGGTGAGTTTGGGTTGAAAAATCAAGATTTGAGGTTATGTGTGAATAGTGATTCTAACCTTGAAGATGGTGAATAGTGATTTGATGGAGGTTTTGTGGTTGATTGTAGGTTCAAAGGTAGGAAGCGGATTCGATTGTCGTCGGAGCGTAAAGTTTATACGGGGAACGTTCGTGGGGTTATGTCGGAAAAGCGATTTCGTGGAAAGTCTCGGCTATTTGTGATTTTCATCACAGTCGGTGAGTTTTACTCACGCTTAGGATGTTTTTGTGTCTCGTTAGTTTTTACGTTAATTGATTTCGAGGTATTTTGAAACGAAAACCGTTATTTGAAAATATGCCGCGTTTTGATACAATTCGATTACAATGAGTTTTTGATTGATTTGATTGATTGTGTGACTTTGATTGAGACTGTTTTTATGGTTGTCAAATCTGTTTTCAATCGGAACGATAATCGGAATTGAGCGGAATAGCGGTTTTCGCGCGAAACCGCCACAAAAATTCACTTACAGCAGGTAAAAGTGCCCCAAGCGCTCGGCCATGCGCCCAAGCGCACGAGGGACAGAACTAAAACTGTCCAAAGCACCCCAAGCGCTCGGCCATGCGCCCAAGCGCACGAGGGACTGAACCAAAACCGTCCAAAGCGCCCCAAGCGCACGACCCGTGCGTCCAAGCGCACAGTGCAGATTTTCAGCAACTATTCACCGATTTTGTTTTCGCGATAACTTTTGATCCGGGAACCTGATTGAGGTGTTCTAAGATGCGTTTGAAAGCTTATTTAGAGGCCTAACTGAGTATTCTATTTTTAAGGCATAATGATCTGTTTTTGAAGTTATAGATTGTTTTGAAAAACCGAATAATAGTACACGTGTGCGAATATGTTTTATTAATAATAAAGCGGACTATGAGTCCTACGTGGTATGGTATAACTGACGCGGGATGATTATTATTTATTCGTCTAAACTGGTCTACGATTCACGATATATATATATATATATATATATATATATATATATATATATATATATATATATATATATTATATCGACTATAGGAAACGGCCCAATGCGGGTATTATGTTCGATTAACGGTCAAATGTAGATGGACTAAATGTTCATTGAGTATAGGTGAACTAACAGGTCATCGAGTGTAGATATATTTAACATATATCGAGTTTGGGTGACGACCCATGGTTTTAACATACTAGGAGGGGCAGTCATGATCCCCCACCCTAGGCTCTGAGGCCAATAGCGGAACTGTTATTGGTAAAAGGTTCGCCGGGTTCTGCATTAGTGCAGTTGGTGGTGTGTTAAAAAGTATTGTTACTAACATACTAGGAGGGGCAGTCATGATCCCCCACCCTAGGCTCTGAGGCCAATAGCGGAACTGTTATTGGTAAAGGGTTCGCCGGGTTCTGAATTAGTGCAGTCGGGGGTGTGTTAAAAAGTACTGTGTGACGCTCACCGGGTTCTGCATTAGTGTAGTCGGTGGTACGGTACCGTGGTTATGTAGGCTCCGAGGCCAATAGTGGAACTATTATTGGTAAGGGGTTTGCCGGGTTCTGCATTGGTGCAGTCGGTTTCTACTGAGTATAAAAGAATTCATAAATGAACCGAGAGTGTTAGTAGGGGTCTCGGTAGAACTCACTGAGATTGTATCTCATTGTTTATATGTTGTTGTTTTACAGAGAAACAGGGAAAATGAAGACCGCAGAGGCACGAGTAGGTTGAGCTCGGACGGTTGCTGATGACTTAGCTTTATGCTTAAGTTTATATTTCCTTTTGTTGTCTATGTACTACGACATTATGTCTTTAGTGTATATCTTTCTTCCGCTTTCTTGTATGATACTGAATACTATAGATGCTGATGGTTTATGGCCTGAGAACCGTATTGTCTTGTTTGTAAATAAGACGGTTTGGTTTATATTCAGCACAAATTTATAGTGATATTCAGTGTCTAAGCAGGAAATATATCTCTGATGTTTTAGGGATGGTACACTTGTGTATTTTTACTAAATAAAAATACTGGGGTGTTACACGTAAGGTCGAAGATAATCTAAAATAGGAGCAATACTTTTATTTATCTAGGACGCTAAACCTATAATTGTTCTATGTTCACTTCCGTCTTACATAAACTCTTTCGTTTATATTAATGGACGACCGGAGCTAGTGTATATCTCAAAGAATTAGAGATAGAAGTCAAATATAAAATTTATTAATATATAGATCAAAATATATAAATATATCACTTTACTTTGAATACATTAACATTTTTGTTAGTCTTTTAAAACGGCAATTATTACACTCAATTGTCTATATTATTACAAAAGATATAAATATATCACTAAATTATTACACTTAAAAAGTGTAATAAATAAAATAATATTTGTTTTTAATTAATAATGTTAAAAATATCTACTTAACCTCTAATATGAACTCAGTCTGAAACAATATATATATATATATATATTAAAAAAATTCTTAAGTTTGAACAATCTCAGCAAATTTAATTAAAATTAAAATCATAAAAGGAATTTATTAAGAATTTTTCCAAAATATTAATATTTAGTAATAAAAATAAAAATATTAGATAAAAATAATAATATTTAATATATTTATGCACATTTATTACCAACTATATCAATGTTAACAGTTACTATAGTTTTTTTTACAATTATATTTTAATGTTTGATATTGAATTATGCAATCATTGTTTTTTATAATAAATAATAAATAAATAGTCAAAGGAACTTTTTTTTTTGACAAAAAATAGTTAAAGGAACTTAATATTAAGGAATGAGTGGAAATTTTCACTTTCGAGGAGATGGCATGTGGAATTATCTGCGAGCATGATATTGTAAAACCTTAATTACTATAATGTAGTATATGATATAATAGATATCACGAGAGATAAATATATCTTAATTTTACAAAAACATGTTAACATCTAAATGTAAATACTTATAATACATATGAATGCAAAATTTAAATTAAACTCCTATTAATATATTAGTCATAAAAATAAATATTAATATTTTAAGAAATTCACTAATGTTTAAATTACGGAGTAAAGAATTTAGAAAAAAAATAATGGGGATTTTACTCAAAATATATTAATATTTAAATTTATAATAACTAGTATTAAGATAGAAACTATACATTCAAATTATACAAATATTTGAACCAAACGTCATACAAATATGTTGATGTTATCACTTTTAAATTTAAATTTAAAAAATGTATTACATTTATATAATCTTTACTATTAAGTTTATAATCTGTTTCTTTTACAAAGCAAAAAGTATCGTCTTGGAAGAATACAAAAAGTAAGGTATTTTAAAACAAATTTGTATATTCAATTTTAAAACTCTACATGGATTTGTCTCTGCATATTGTAGTATAATCTTATTTTATATACATTATATTTGTGACTCATAGTCTAATTCTTTAAATAACGCGTTGGTTATGTACATTTTTGCACGAAACAAAACGAAAGATCCAATATTGCAGAAGACTTTTCGCACTTTGGTTTTATTTATTGCAGAAGAAATCAAACCAAACCGAATCGAACAAGAATCCCTCCATCTCCAACATGATCAAACCACAATGCTACACATATAAAAGCTTATGTCAAAGTGGGGAAATAAATATATTTTTCAACATAGAAAATTGTCTCAAAATTTGCAGTTGTGTGCATATTAATTAATATTTATTTACAAACTACTTATTAATTTTATTTAATAGTTACAAATTAAATAAACTATACAAAGATTTCTCAAATTTTTTATTATATACGGTTGATATTTAAATTAGTATTTAATTACTTTAACATAAATGACTTTAGTAGTCACATTTTTAGTATTTGTCATTGATATTAATACTCAGACATATATAATTTGCATCGAATAATATATTATATAGCTATAACCTATTTACATAAAAATATATACAACAATTAATGCAATAGATATACCTATAAGATTGTACAAAAATTATATTTCGAACAAGTAAAATTATTGATTCATCCATCAAAATTATGTTCCCATGCATGGCACGGGTAGTAATTCTAGTTTCACTATCATTCAAAATGTTTCAAAAACATTTAATTATCTTGATACCATTAAATGTGCAATAAAATCGAGCACCGGACAAGGGAAATAAATGCTGAGTTTTTTAAAGCTAACTAGCGCCGTGACCCGTGCGATGCACGGGGTCTACACTTCAGGGACTATATAATCACTTAGTAGATATTAAAGGAAAAGTTTAGGAATTAAAATGTGTTAAGTAGATTCAAAAAGCTAGAAAGAAAAGAAAAAGGACAACAAATCTAAAATGCGTTATTTATTACATAATAGGAATGTCACCTAAATTACAATACATAATAGTTGATTAAATTGAAGGTAGAAAGAAAGTAAAAAATTAGGAACTAAATTAAAGCGCCAAGACGTATCCATCCACATAATCAATGTATGCCTGACCACCAGCTTTAACAACAACAATAGCCTCAAATCTGGAACCAGTAATTGTCTCCAACACAATAGCAGAAGGGAAAACATCTTGGGATGCGTTGTAAAATCCTGGAATTTTAAACAACCTCGAATGCAAACAAAGAGAAACAAACATTCAAATTAATGGTATAACATGTAATATAAAAGAACAAAAGAAATCAAGAGAGAACAACCTATTGCTTACACTATGATAGCTACTTTTTGTTGTCGAATATGCAAAGACAGATGTAGTCGAATCTGCTGAGACAGATGTAGTCGAATCTGCAAATAGACAGATGTAGTCGAATCTGCAAATAGACAGATGTAGTCGAATATGCTGAGACAGATGTAGTCGAATCAAATCTGCTGAGACAAATGTAGTCGAATCTGCAGAGACAGATGTAGTCGAATCTAAAGAGACAGATGTAGTCGAATATGCAAAGAGACAGAGGTGCTGCGAACCAAATTTACGAACAAAAGAAATGTTAGTAAAACAACCGGAGGCGCCTTGCGACTGCCCTGAAGAATTTATCCGCCTCTACGGCGCAAATTCCCTGAGGTACAACCAGTCTCGTCTCAGATTGCAGTAGCAACCGAGGTATCCGAACTAGCAAGAATAACACGATATGAAACAAGAGAGAACCCATGATAGTGATATTTAGAAGACTGAAATCGAATTCTGTCTTTTTTCTCAAGTTCTACTGGAGCACCTTTATATAGGCTTATGAGTTAGCCGCGAATTAAAAACCAGTCAATGCCCGTTACAAAACAATTGTAATAAAACTGAGATTAATTTGGTTTGATTTGTAGTTACGAAATAAACGAGATTTAATTTTCAGTTACGAAATGAATTATCCGTTACAAAGTTACTTTGCAAATCATTTTGACCAAAACTGGGCATATTCGAATAGGCTGATACAAAACCGAGATTACATATATCAAAATAATATTTCATAAATTATTGTTTCACAAAATTCACTCAGAAACTTTGAAATATCACAAAATTTACAACAATTTTTGCATCAATTTGTTTTTCAGCCATCAAAGAATTGAAAGACAAAAACAGAAGCTAAGAGAGAGAAATTAAGGGGAGAAGGAGGTGACTAACTCACCACAAATTTGGTTCTTTCCATTTCATTTCATAAACAAAAAGCAGAACATATCACAATGCTTCTTTCTCTTTTTAGCTAATTTGAAACATACCCACAAGAAAAAGATAGAGCGGGCCTTCTTTTCTGCTCTTAAAAGCAGATTTATGAAATTGAAGAAACAAACACATGATATTGGTGTGTGTGCCTTTACGGCTTTACCAGTTAGTAGATCAACATCAACATAGTTTGAAGATGCACAAGAGATAGATTTCATATGTTTTAAGGGATGCTCAAAACCTCGGACAACATCAATGGAGAAAATGAGGCATGAATCCAAGATAACATTATAACTCATCTAAAGAAAATTTTCCAGTGATGATGAACAAGGATTTATGTCCACCGATCCATTCTCCAGCTCAACACCTTCATACATGACCAACACCTTCAACATCCACAATATAATTAAAAACAACTGCAAGACATATCATCAATTTGCTGCAAAATGAAAAGATTTATGCACTCAGTAAGATATATTATCTTGGACAGTGGGTCACTGGAAGATGAGATGCTATAGTTGCCCACCTAAGAATGACAACCAAATCATATTCAAAAATCTTCAAATGCTAGATATTAGGTATATACTTCTTTGTTAGTACTACCAAATAAATATGAATAGTAATAAACTTACTTATTGCCAAGAATTGCATGTAAATTGATGATAAGTTGTTGTTCATGATCAGAGAAATTTCCTCTTCGGATATTAGGCCTTAGATAAATAGTCCATCTTAATCTCCGACTCTTGCCACACCTGTTCAATTCTGCAAAGCTTTGGAAGAGTTCCTCAACTTCCATGGCCATGTTTTTGAATGTGTAATACAAAATTGACACAACAAAGAAGTATAAAATAGCTTTTGTAATTCTACTTACTGTTTTATATTAAACTCGGATTGTGATTAAGAACATAGTATGAAACAATCCAAAAAAACTCTTCCATTTCTCATGGCACATAGTATATGACACTATTTAATCCATGGCAAGCTATGAAATTTCTATCTAAGAATTAAGGAATCACAACAGCAAGCACAAACACAAATAAAAGCAAATATGGTAAATTGGCATTCTTAAAAATGGAACAATATCAACCAGAATGTGACAAACAATGAAGCAACCACTACTACAAAATGTGCTTTAAAAAGCACTAATTTGAATCGGTTATTTTGATAACCGATTCAAAATGTGGACGCGGTGGCAAAATTGCAATTAAAAGGGATTGCCGCAGATTTTTTTAGACATTTTGAATCGGTTGTTTTAACAACCGATTCCAAATGTGTATATTTAGGCCTTTAGAGTTGGTTGTGTGAACAACCGATTCGTATAGGTTTCATTTAGAATCGGTTTTATTGATAACCGATTCGTAAAGTCTCAAAATTCACAAAAACCTAAATCAGTTTGCGATCTCTCATTCTCTCACTCCATCAGCGCCTCTCGTTTCTTCTCCCCCAGCCATCGCTCCATCTCTCCGTTTCTTCTCCCCCAGCCACCGCGTTCGTTTCTTCTCCCCCAGCCATCGCTCCATCTCTCTGTTTCTTCTCCCCCAGCCATCGCGTTCGTCTCTTCTCCCCCAGCCAGAAAATCAACAACAAGAAGACGAAGAAGAATAGAAGAACGAGAAACACAAGCACCAGGAAAGGGATTCTTCTTGGTCGAGGAGGACGACGAAGATGGAGGAGGACGATGGTCGTCTCTGCTCTCTGCGTCACCGGTCGTCCATCTTCCCTCTCAAACCCTAGCTGAGGTATTCTCTCTCTCTCTCTCTCTCTCGCTCTGAATCTCGTTCTCTTCGTTTCTTCTTTGTTTCTCTGCTAGGGTTCTTAAAAATCAACACTGATCTTGATGATTTCTATCTTTCAGGTGATGATTCTTGTAGATGCGAGCTATAAGATCAATCACAAAGCTAAGAACTCAGCTTATATCTTGCGTTTTCTTTCTTCATGATTCAGTCCGATTTGAAGTTTTTATGTTTTTGTAGCTGAAGATGCCCCAGCTGCTGCTTATCGGAATCGTGAATGGCATGGATGTTCAAGAGTGGAATCCATCCACTGATAAATATATAACTGTCAAATACACTGCTTCAACAGTAAGAATAGCTTTTTTAAGAGTTGAAGTTTCTTTAAATTGTGTCATGGTTCATAAGAAAAATAGCTACATGGCAGTTTTACAAATGCTTCTACTTAGGTATTGGAAGGAAAGGCTCTTCTGAAAGAAGCTCTTCAAGCAGAAGTTGGATTACCAGTTGATAGAAATATTCCTCTCATTGGCTTCATTGGTAGGCTTGAAGAACAAAAAGGTTCTGATATTCTAGTAGAAGCCATTCCCCAATTTATTAAGGAGAATGTTCAGATAGTAGCCCTAGTAAGTATATAAAAAGAAAACAAATGGAAACATGATTTTCTTAGCCATTCTTACATGATTTTCTTCAGGCATATATGTCTCAAATCTCAACTTGAACATGCTATGTGATAATCTTTTCAGGATATGATATATGTGCTATGTAGGCATTTTCACTGAATAATAATGTTGTTATAATTAACAGATTTAGTATGTCAATCTGGACCAAGTTCTTGGCCTTCTAATATCTATGCAGAAGCAGCAGTATACCCTATGGCTAATAGTGCAGCTCAGGTTTTGCCTTTTTCTTCTATTTAATACTCTATTATGCAGTTTAACAATTATTTCCCCCTTTTGTATTTACCAATTCAAACCTGAGTTTCCTATTTTAACATGCAGGATGTATTTCCTGTTATTCCTGGAGATACAGATTATCGAATATTTTCCCAGGACTACGGAAATATTCCCGGGCTGGATATTATTTTTCTCCTTGGTGGTTATTTTTACCATACCTCCTTTGATACAGTAGAACAACTATTGTATGTGTATTAGCCACTTTTTTTAGTACAGATATTTTATTTTAATTTTGTATTATTCTGTATTATTTTCCCCTCCAGCATGTATCTGATGTATTTCTATGTCTCCAGACCGGGAAGCATCCAAGCACGTGGAGAGAATTTGTTCAGCATAATTAAGGCTTTTACTAATTCTTCTAAGTTACAAAACACTTATCAGACAAATTATAGTGAAGTTACTGCTAGCTTATTCGAAGAAGAGCCGACTGTGTTCTTTGATTATTTCTCATGGTTTATGGTATGCAGTGAAGTTCTTCGACTCCAACATTTGCTTATGACATGCTGATACATTTAGCAATATAATTTTCAGAATTGGTCCATCTTGCTTTTGTTTTCTTATGTAATTTCAGATATTTTATTCTAAAAGGGTAGCTAAAATTCTTCACAACATTCCTATCTTCCTCTTCTTTGTTATGTCCTTTACGTGTGGAAGGTCGCATTCTTGGTTGGCAACTTTGTGTGATTTTTTGAAAGGTAAATCAGTAAATTTCTACTGCTGGATACTCCTTTATAAGATGTGTTATAATTAGTCTTCTTGTTGATCACTTTAATTTTTTTAAATCTACTCTAAGAGAACTTAAATGATTATTCTTTGACACTTTGAATAACATTTTGAAATTTGTTGCATTTGCAGGATTTCTGTTCCATGCAATTGGGATTATATTGGCAATTATTGTGCCTGTTGTGTTTTCTTTACTGAGATTACTATTCTCTTCTCAGACGATGAATTGGTAACTTCATTTGGGATTAACTTAAACTTCAAATTGGATTTGGATAGGTTGCATAGTTTTTTGTTTCTTGTAGTTAGTGCTAGAGTTTTACCTTATTAGTTAAATTATATATATATATATATATATAGAGAGAGAGAGAGAGAGAGAACAATAGATTTTCTACGCATTGCAGAGTCTGAAGTTTTATTGGCAGCTTATCATTTACAATAATTTTTGTGGTCGTTAGAGTATTTTCTGTATTCCTGTGTTAACATAATGGGTGAAACACAGGTTTGCTCATCCATACTTGGCTTTTGTGATGTTCATACCCTGCTCACTTATTGGTCTTATAACTCCAAGAATTATCTGGAGATCCTTTCCTCTTTCTCAAGATTCTTTTGATGAATCCCTCAAGTCTACATATGAAGAAGTTGCATCTGTGTTGCAGAACTTATGTTTGCCGAGCAGTATCCCTCAAGTCAATTCCCTCAAGTCTTCAGGCATATGTGTCTCAAATCTCAACTTGAACATGCTATGTGATAATCTTTTCAAAACAATCAGTTTTGGGGTAGGTTTTGTTTCATTGTAGGTTATTTTAATACTTCCTCGATGGATGTAACTTATGACTATTTAATGTAATCTTATAATTTGATATTTGGACTCAAACTTATGACTATTCTGTTTTTCTGGCTGTTTGGTTCTGCCTTGTTCATGCTTTGTATAAACTAACCAATTGATAGCTGCTGTGAATTCAGTTTGGATTTTTTTTTTAAAAAGGTGACCTTTTGAATCGGTTGTTTAAATAACCGATTTAAAAAGCCACATTTTGAATCGGTTATTTAACCGATTCAAAATGTACCTACATTTAGAATCGATAGTATTGGAATCGGTTGTTTAAATAACCGATTTAAAATGTTACATTTTGAATCGGTTATTTAACCGATTCAAAATGTACCTACATTTAGAATCGGCAGTATTGGAATCGGCAAATAACCGATTCTAAATGTGCCAAACAACCGATTCAAAAGGCATTTTTTGTAGTAGTGAACCCATATATAAAGGGAGAAAAACAAAGAATGTCATATAAAATACAAAAAGGTGTAGAAGCATGAGAAATAGGCCAGAAACACAATGACAGATAAAAGATGCATTGAACCTCTAGGGATCTTTAATCTTGAGCATAATCATACTTAATCTTCTCTGAAGTCTTATATGAACTAATTTGTCAAATATATAATATTTCTACCTAATGAATCAGATGAATTGATGTAAATGAATCAAATTTGACTTGAAAAGATAAACTCTAACATTGAGATTATGCAATGGATAGGTCAGAACAAAAAAAATGCATGCTGCAGACTTCTTCCCAGGCATTAGAATAGGGTAAGTACTATACTCACAAGTACAATAAATTCATGGGATAATAGAGTTGCACAATGCTCTCTTTTCAATGAGTTCCCTGTCCATTAATTGTTTAAGTACAATTAGCAACTTAGTAGAGAGTTCAGTTCATAATTGATTAGAAGATGGCAGCCTCAAATTAAATACAATAGAAAAGAATACATTGAACTATATGAAGCAGAATTGTCTTAAATACATGAATGGTTGCAGCTGGATAGTTTGAAAACAATATAGTGATCATCCATAAGTAAGTTAGAGACTATATGATTTCAGTACACAGTTGACTACCCATTTGAAACAGAACGGAAAATATTAGAAAAGATTGATGGACATAATTCAGAATTGACTTCAAAGGATAAATGAAGGTGGGGAAGAATTGTGGGATATTGGATAAGTCAAACTCTAATACTGGATGCAAACATCATGGCAAAGGTGTAAATAAATGAAATCAATAATAAGCTAAAAAATTATGGCGAGATAAGTAATTTTAGTTTGACTAATCAAAAGTGGAAGGACAAAAATAGAGGACTACTGCATAACATACTTAATAACAGAAAGACCCCTGCCAATAACTGATAACAACAATGCAAACACCTAATGGGAATTTAAAGTAAGACAACTTGAAAATCAATCAATGACTTTTTAGATTCATCATTTCATAGGGATTAGCTTCTAACATTATCAGAAAGGTAACCTTCTTTTCCTCAAACTTATGAAGTAAATTTTGTCCATGCGTCTGTTGTGTTGTGTGCATAAAAAGGAAAATCAGAGTTGGGATCCTGCACAAACTCAAATCATAATTAATCTAGTAGTAGCTGAAAAAAATAGAAAATCAAAGCTGCAAAAAAAGAAATGTTACATGTTTTCACATCATATAGGTTGGATTATGAGCAAACAATAAGAGTCAAAGAGAATATAGCAAAGGTTGAAGACCTTTACAAACCACTAAGCATGTCAAAACCCCAAATTATGAAAAAACATTAAAACTCACCCTAAGAGTTCATGTTTCATGAGTCATGAGTAGTATTCTGATTTTCACTAATTAAACACCTCAAAACCTTTAAATAATGGATGTAACACTACTTGCCAAGTCCACAGTGATGATTCTGCATCAAGTTCAACAACCGGACATAAAGGTTATGACAAATCTTCAAATTGCAAGCTCAAACGCAAAATTAAAACTTAATTTAATGATAACAAAATCATCATAAAAAGACAAAATCCAAAAGAGGAATAAAAGCTAACAAAATTCAAACATTTTTGCACATGAACTCGGCTCAATGAATCAACTCACCCGAGGCAATGGAAGCTGGGCAGAATAGCCCAAAATCCCTCAATATATGAACATGAAAAGTTGATAATCTCTATTTTATTCTTTCCCATTTTTTAGGTTAACTGAAAAATATTTTCAAAGTTAGGAAAATGGGGAAGATGAACATGGAAACCTAATTTTGGGTGAACCATACAATTTGAGAAGCCATCTACTTGTGTTCCAATTCCTTCTCCGCTTTGTTTTTCTTCTCCCAATTTCGGTTTCACGATCTTCTCTTTCTTCCCCTGTGTTCGTTTCCCTTTCTTCTTTTTTCTCTGAGTTGCCTTTCTTCTTCTCTAATTTTGGTTTTCGTCTTCTGCGTTTTTTCCCTTTTTCGTTTTCCCTTTCTTCCTCTCTCTATCTCTCAATTTTGTGTTTCTTCTCTATCAATTGTGGGTTTACAGTTTCTGCTTTTCTTCCCCATTTTCATTTTTGAAGTACATATATTTGTGTGAGAGAGAGACTGAAAAGAGAGTGGTGATTTCCTCTCTTCTTTATGGCGACAACGATGGCGACAGAGAGAAGGGGTGGGAATGAGATGAGTGAGGGTGTGGGTTTTGGATGAAGTGAGAGAGGCATGGGGAGAGATCGATAGAGAGATTGAGAGGAAGAGTGGGGGAAAGTATTGAGTGTGTGATTTGTTTTGCGTCTGACGCACTCTTTAGTGGGTTCAGAAGGAAAGTATTGCAGCTACAGTACTGTACTGACAACATCACATGGAGTGGCAGGAAGGAGCAGTCAATATCACATGGGAAGGCAGGATTTGAGCGCCAAATCCAACCTGGCAAAGAGAGTTTTAGCGCCAAAACTGACTTGGCAGGGTGGGAAGCTGAGTTGGACATCCACGTGGAGACTACCACTGGATGTAAATTTTAAGATAATGGGATTCTGGCAGGAATTGAAAGTGCTCATTTAAATAAATTGATTCAGCCAGCCAAATGATTTAATTGAATTAATGAAAAAGTAACCGACACTTTTAAAATTCACTTAAAAAGATAAGGAAATAGTAATATGACTTTAAAATAGGGATGACAATTGAGCTCATGTCCGTTGGGTACCCGAAATGGACCCGCACACGCATATGCCCACTATTTTTACAATTTTACAAAAATGAAATGATTTTGTTTCATTAAACACTAAATCTAACTATTGATTAACATTTCATTGTCAAAAAAAACTATTGATTAACATTTTGGATGTTTATATTATATTATATATATATATAATTACTTTTTTTGACAATATATATATATATATATATATATATATATATATATATATAATTACTCTTTTTACAATTCTAAGTAAATCAAACTTTAAAATAATAAATTCAAACTACTAATATTTTGGATGTTTTTAATCGACTTAATGCTATTATTTGTAATAGTTAACTAGTAGATACGAAAAAATAATGGTTTTTTAATGTTTTTTATTATTTTTTGCTGTTAAAGTGCGGGTAAAGGGCTTGCCCATGGGCACCTGGTGCCCAGAGGGTACGGGGACGGGCACTATAGTGCCCTGCCCATACATGTGCAGGCTCGGGCACAGGCACTATAGTACCCTGCCCATAGGGTATCCATTGCCATCCCTACTTTAAAACGATAATAGCAAGGACCGACGGCAAAAAAGAACGACCGCTTCAACAAGATCATGGAGGACAAACTGAAGCTCATGGCCAAGTATGAAGATAATGTGGGTGTTGCTACGCCACAAAGCTACCACAATGTTGGTGATCCGGATACTGTGAAGACCAAAGGTGCTTCAAAGGAGAATAGAAGTTCCCCAGCAAGAGAGCTAGGCGTTGTTCAAACTGCAACATCACAAACCACAATGCGAGGACCTGTACGGTGTGTGCTGCTCTGAATAATGCCCATGTTGATGACAACTAGTTATTCGACTCAGAAGATGTAGAGAGGAAAGCATGGCAGCTAAAAGCGTAAGTTCAATCATAAGTTTAACCATCGTGTATATTTCTTTCATAGGACAGTTAAATAATGACAAACCATGATAACATTTCTCAGAAATCTATCCGGTCAACCCAACAGAGGGAGAAGGCTAGGGGAAAAGTAATTGGTACTTCCCATAGCAAGCCAAAGAAGGAAAAAGATTTGACACAAAATTCCGATGTTGAACGTGTAAGTATAATTTACTGGCATGTCTTATAATAAAAAGGAAAGAGATTAGTGATCTCATGATTCACATCATCTTCACCTTTTGATTTTTTTTTTAAACAGTGATGGTGGTTACTGGTTAATTATCACATGATATTATTACTATGTGGTTACTTTTTTTTTGATAAGCAATGTTAGTGGGGTGGGGAAATGTTAGTTTCCGGGGTTTGAATCCGGGACCTCCTTCTTGCACTATTTTTGGTGCACTCCTTCGATATCCCTTAGCTCACCAACTGAGCTACCTACTTGGGATTTACTATGTGGTTACTGATTGAGAAATGACGATTAACAATATGGCTAGTAAAAAATAGGTTTAATTACTCTACGAGTCCCTAAAATATTTGAAGTTTTTTAAATTAGCATCTAAAAAAATTGTCATCTCGTCCTTGGACTTGTACTATTTTTTCAATATAAGTCATTATGTAACATCCTCAAAATAATTAGGCGAATCATTTGGATGTTAACCCAATTGGAATAATTTAGTACTTGACTGGCAAATTTATTGAGTGCTAAAATTATTTATTGGATGTCATTAGATCGTTAACCGGATAATACGGATCAAGGACGTTTTGGAATCAAAATAAGGGATTAGGATCAATATGGTAATTGGACCACGTTACCACTTATTTATTAATTAAATATGTGTGTGTGTGTTGAAAAAAAAAAGAAAAGAAAAGAAAGAAAGAAGAGAATTCGAACAGAAGAAGAAAAGAGAAAGAAAAGAAGAGAAAAGAAGAGAAAGAAGAAGAGGAAAGGAGAAGAGAAAGGAAGAAGAAGAAGAAGATCATCACCCATCATCCCAAAGTTCCATCCTCATCATCATACTTGTTTCTCCTTCCATTTCCTCAAGCTAGGTAAGCTCATACCCTTATTTCTCCCCTTTCTCTTGATTTCGGATTTGAGAGGGATGATGAATAGTGATTCGAGTTTGAGTTGATTTTGATGGTTGAATCATGTCTAGCAGCAAGCCCAACAACGATTGTAAGCGGATTGGAGCTAAATTCGAAGTTTGGAGCGGATTGGAGATCCTAGGGTTCGATTGGGGATTTTTCGTGTCTCGGTGATTTCAGCTCGGCAACGACTCTCGCTTCAAGGGTGAGTTTTACTCACGCTTAGGATGTTTTTGTGTTTCGATAATTTTTAAGTTGATTGATTTCGAGAAATCTTGAGTCAAAAACCGTTATTTCAAAAAATAGAGCTTTTGGATAAAATTCGTTTAGATTGAGTTTTTGATTGGATGAATTGATTGTGTGGCTTTAATTGAATCTGTTTTGTTGGTTGTTTGATCTGTTTTCGATCGGAACGAGAATCGGAATTGAGCGGAATAGCGGATTTCGCGAAAATCGCAAAATCTGCACTAAACAGGTCCCCATCGCGTCGCGACCCGCAGGGCATCGCGTCGCGACCAAGTGTGATTTTGCAACGCAAATGTTTCTGATTTTTTTCGCGTCGCGACGGTATCCTTTCGCGTCGCGACGGTTTGCAGATTTTCAACAGTTTTTCACTGATTTTGTTTTCGCGATATCTTTTGATCCGGGAACCCGATTGAGGTGTTCTAAGATGCGTTGGAAAGCTTATTCAAAGGCCTAACTGAATATTCTGTTTTTAAGGCAAAATGAACTGTTTTTAATATTGTAAATTGCTTTGAAATAGTGACGAACTAGAGTGCGAGAGCAAACTTAGATAGAGTTTCGAAACCGGTTTAATAATCGAATTGGTACTGCTTTGTGTTCTTGCCTTCGGTTTTAGACTAAATATATATATATGGCGTACAGGTCTAATAATCGAATTGGTACTGCTTCGTGTTCTTGCCTTCGATTATTCGAGTAAAGTGTAAAGTACGATGATGGGATTATAAATCGAATTGGTACTGCTTTGTGTTCTTGCCTTCGATTTTAGACAAAATATATATGTATGTGGTAACCGGTTTAATAATCGAATTGGTACTGCTTCGTGTTCTTGCCTTCGGTTTTAGACTAAATATATATATGGCATACGTGTTTAATAATCGAATTGGTACTGCTTTGTGTTCTTGCCTTCGGTTTTAGACAACATATATATAAGGTACACATGTTTAATTGTCGAATTGGTACTGCTTCGTGTTCTTGCCTTCGGCATTAAACAAAATATACATATATAGTGCACAGGTGTAATAATCGGATTGGTACTGCTTCGTGTTCTTGCCTCCGGTTTATTATGTCTGGGGTAGAGCCCATGTTAGGATACCGGGAAGGGGCAACTATATCCCCTCACCCTAGGCCCTTATACCCTAAACCCGAATGATTCATAATTGAACCGAGAGTGTTAGTAGGGGTCTCGGTAGAACTCACTGAGATTGTATCTCACTGTTTAAATGTTGTTGTTTTACAGATAAACAGGGACAGAAGAAACCGCAGAGGCACGAGTAGGTGGCCCCGGGAGATGGATGATGACTTAGCTTTATGTTTAAGTTTATTTTCCTTCTGTTGTCCATGTATCACAACACTATGGCATTAGTGTTATGTTTATTTTTCATTCCGCTTTCTTGTATGACTCTGACTACCACAGTTGCTGACAGTCTATGGTTCGAGAACCGTAGGGTCTTAATTTTGTATAAGACAGTTATGTTTATTTCAGCAAAAATTTTATAGTGGTATTCAGTGTCTAAGCAGGAAATATTATCTCTGATGTGTGTTTGATGCTCGCTTGGGTGTTTTTAACTAATAAGAATACTCGGGGTGTTACATTTGGTATCAGAGCGGTTCGACCTAGTCGGACTTAGCTTTTAGGGTCTTTGCTTTCTCCAGTCATGATTTTCTTAGTATGCTATTAGACATTGAGCTTGATCAACTTAATACTTTGTGCATATTTCGCAGAATCATGGCCAGACGAGGTAGAGGCGTCCCTCCTCCAGTTGATCCGAACTTTGAGTGGATGCAGAATGTCATTGAGAATCAGCAAAAGATGATGCAGGATATGTTGCAAATGCAGCATGACCAAATGGGTCTGCAACAGCCCAATTTCCAACCTCATCAAGAAGATCCTAACCGGACATATTTCCAATTTCAAAAGATGAAGCCCCCGACTTACAAGGGTGGACCGGATCCAATGACTGCCTATTATTGGATTGATTCAATGGAGAAAATTTTTCAAACCTTGCAATGCGGGGAAGAAGAGAAGGTAATATGTGCAGCAAATGTGCTCGATGAAGATGCCCACACCTGGTGGTGTAATGCAAGGCAAATGATGGAACTCCAAGGAACTCCCCTCACTTGGGACAACTTCAAGGAATTGTTTCTGAAGCAATATTTCCCTTCGGTGAAGAAGCTGAGTAAACAAGCAGAGTTTGTAAATCTTAAGCAAGGTGATATGTCGGTTGGGGAATATGCTGCGAAATTTGAAAGACTGTCTCAGTTCTATGAGTTGGGGAGGTATGCCCCAAATGATGTGTGGAAGATGCAAATGTTCAAAGAAGGTCTCCGAGCTGATGTGAGCCAAGGACTCAGTTCTTACACTTTGGTTAATTATCCTGCCTTAGTGCAACAAGCATATGTTGCTGAGGAGGATATGAGGAAAATGTATGCTGAAAAGAAAGACTATTGGAAGGGTAAGAAAAAGGTTGCTGAATCTTCTACTCCATCCAGGCCATTACAGGGAAGTAATTATAAGGGAAAGCAGGTACAATCGTTCGATTCTTCGAAGGGCAGAAATTGCCGAAAGTGCGGAAAGTACCACAGTGGGGATTGTGGGCGTTTGCAAAGGCGGTGCTACACTTGTAATGAAGTGGGTCACTTTTCAAATGAGTGCCCAACCTAGCAGAACTTTCAAAGGGCACCAAATGCTTCTAGTCAGGGAAGAATCAACACTTTGGATGCTCGGACCATCACTCCTACTGATAATCTTCTGAGGGGTACGGGATCTCTTTTTAATAACTCAGTCAATATTTTATATGATTCTGGTGCAACTCACTGCTTTATATCACAAGCGTGTGTGGATCGGTTGGGACTAGCACTGTCTGAGCTATCCGAACCGATAACTATTTTAACTGCTGCCAAGGGTCGTGTCCAGACCCAATCATTGTGTGAAAATTGCCTACTTGTCATAGGGGACAGACATTTTGTTGTGAAATCTATTTGCTTACCTATCAGAAGTATGGACATTGTTCTGGGTATGAATTGGATGGCTGAAAATCATGTGACTATCAACTGTGCTGATCGAACCATTAGCTTCGCCTCCGAATCCATAGGATTGACACATGCAGATTCTGAAGCGATGATCTCTTACACCGAAGCAAGCCAGTCATTATTCCAAGGTGCGGAAGCTATTCTTATTATGTTGTCTGCATCTACTGAAACGGGTTTAGATCTGTCGTCTGTGCAAGTGGTAAATGAATTTCTGGATGTCTTTCCAGAGGAAGTTTCATCCTTACCTCCTGACCGAGAGGTCGAATTTTCTATAGAATTGGTTCCTGGTACAGGATCGATATCTATTGCTCCTTATAGAATGTCTCCTTTAGAATTAAAGGAATTGAAGTCTCAACTTGAAGAGTTGATCTCAAAGAGGTTCATTCGACCGAGTGCTTCTCCAGGGGGTGCTCCGGTGTTGCTAGTCAAAAAGAAGGATGGTAGCATGAGATTGTGCATAGATTATCGTCAACTGAATAAAGTGACGATCAAGAATAAATATCCCTTGCCAAGGATAGACGATTTGCTTGACCAACTTCGAGGTGCCGTGGTATTTTCAAAAATTGATCTGAGATCGGGCTATCATCAAATAAAGGTACGAGCCTTAGATATTCCGAAGACAGCTTTCCGTACGAGGTATGGACATTACGAGTTCGTAGTAATGCCTTTCGGTGTGACTAATGCTCCAGCGGTATTCATGGATTACATGAACCGAGTATTCCACACTTATCTCGATCAGTTTGTGGTAGTTTTTATTGATGATATCTTGGTGTACTCTAAGACCATTGAGGACCATGTTCAACATCTCCGCATTGTTCTGAACGTACTCCGAGAAAAGAAATTGTATGCCAAGCCGTCGAAGTGTGACTTCTGGATGCCGGAAGTAAAGTTTTTGGGACACGTGATTTCCCAATCGGGAGTTGCTGTGGATCCCAGTAAGGTAGGAGCTGTATTGAACTGGGAAAGACCAACATCTGTCATAGAAATAAGAAGTTTCTTGGGTCTAGCTGGTTACTATAGAAGGTTTATTCAAGGTTTTTCACAATTGGTTCTTCCACTTACTCGGTTAACTCGTAAGTCCCAACCGTTTACATGGGATGCCGATTGTGAGGAATGTTTTCAAGAGTTGAAAGTTAGGTTGACTTCTGCTCCAATCCTAATTCTTCCGGATCCGTCTTTGGAATTCCAAATTTTCAGCGATGCTTCTGGAAAGGGTTTAGGATGTGTTCTAATGCAGAACCAACAAGTTGTAGCTTATGCCTCCAGACAGTTGAAGACTCATGAAGAGAATTATCCGACTCATGATTTGGAGTTGGCAGCTATTGTGTACGCACTGAAGATTTGGAGACATTACCTATATGGGTCTCGTTTCGAAGTCTTCAGTGAT
The DNA here is from genome assembly GCA_039519185.1 of Astragalus membranaceus. Classification (NCBI taxonomy): domain Eukaryota; kingdom Viridiplantae; phylum Streptophyta; class Magnoliopsida; order Fabales; family Fabaceae; genus Astragalus; species Astragalus membranaceus. Next base: position 141,566,396 of record CM076851.1, on the reverse strand, counting down.
CATAAAAGCTTGAAGTATTTGTTTGATCAGAAGGAGTTAAATAACAGGCAGAGAAGGTGGGTGGAATTTCTGAAGGATTATGACTTCGAATTGAAGTATCATCCGGGAAAGGCTAATGTTGTAGCTGATGCACTAAGTAGGAAATCCATTCACATAGCAAAGTTTATGATGCATGAAATGAAATTATTGGAGTCCTTTAGGGACTTAAATTTGAATGCAAGATCAAGGAAGAACCGGTTAGTGTTGAGCCATATGAGGATCTCCAGTTCATTAAGGGATTCTATTCGCTTAGCACAGGAAATTGATGTAAAGCTGCAATCGCAGAAATTGTTGCCAGATTTTACCGAAGATAGCGATGGAGTTATTTGTTTCAACGGTAGGATCTGTGTGCCCGGTAATGAAGATATTAAAAAACAAGTGCTAGAAGAAGCCCACCGATGTTTATTTTCTGTACATCCTGGATCCACCAAGATGTATAGAGATTTAAAGCAGATGTATTGGTGGCAAGGAATGAAGTTAGAGATTGCTGAATTCGTATCTCAATGCTTGACTTGCCAAATAGTTAAGATAGAACATCAAAAGCCTGCTGGCCTGCTACGGCCACTAGACGTGCCAGTGTGGAAATGGGAAGACATTTCCATGGATTTTGTAATGGCGTTGCCAAGGTCTCAAGCCGGTAACGACTCCATTTGGGTAGTTGTCGATCGGTTAACCAAATCAGCTCATTTCATTCCAGTTCGTTCGAGCAGTAAAGTGTCCAAGTTAGCTGAGGTGTATTTAAAGAACATAGTGAGGTTACACGGGGTTCCTACCAGTATAGTGTCGGATCGAGATCCGAAATTCACTTCTCGATTTTGGAAAGCTCTGAATGAAGCATTGGGAACTAAAGTACTTCTTAGTACCGCTTATCACCCGCAGACAGATGGTCAGACCGAGAGAACTATCCAGACATTAGAGGATATGCTTAGAGCTTCGGTACTTGATAACGGGAAGAAATGGGAGGATCATCTTCCATTGGTGGAATTCTCTTACAACAACAGTTATCATTCCAGTATCGGAATGGCCCCTTTTGAAGCTTTGTACGGTAGGAAGTGTAGAACTCCATTGTGTTGGTGGGAAGTCGGTGAGAACCGATTGTTAGGACCCGAGGTGATCCAGGACACTACTGAAAAGATTCGCCAAATCAGGGAAAGAATGAAAGCTGCTCAGAGTAGGCAAAAGAGTTATGCCGACAAAAGGAGAAGGCCGTTAGAGTTTGAGTCGGGTGATCATGTGTTTTTGAGATTGTCGCCAACAATTGGCACAGGTAGGGCATTACGGGTGAAGAAACTTAGTCCTCGGTATATTGGACCCTTCCAAATTATCGAGCGAGTTGGGCCTCTTGCATACCGTATTGCTTTGCCTCCGTCATTGTCAAATCTGCATGATGTATTCCATGTGTCTCAGTTACGGAAGTACATTCCCGATCCAAGTCAACCGTTAGATTTTGAAACGATTGACCTTCGACCGGACTTGTCTTTCCAACCTCATCCAAATTACATCCTGGAACGTGGCGAGAGGACGCTACGGACGAAGTCAATTCCCATTGTCAAGGTGGTTTGGGATGGTTTTTCCGTCGAGGAAGCTACTTGGGAGTTGGAGGACGATATGCGGACTCAGTATCCGTATTTGTTTTCTTGAGGTACGTTATGTTTAATTTTGAGGACAAAATTCTTTTAAGTAGGGGAGAATGTAACATCCTCAAAATAATTAGGCGAATCATTTGGATGTTAACCCAATTGGAATAATTTAGTACTTGACTGGCAAATTTATTGAGTGCTAAAATTATTTATTGGATGTCATTAGATCGTTAACCGGATAATACGGATCAAGGAAGTTTTGGAATCAAAATAAGGGATTAGGATCAATATGGTAATTGGACCACGCCACCACTTATTTATTAATTAAATATGTGTGTGTGTGTGTTGAAAAAAAAAGAAAAGAAAAGAAAGAAAGAAGAGAATTCGAACAGAAGAAGAAAAGAGAAAGAAAAGAGAAAGAAAAGAAGAGAAAAGAAGAGAAAGAAGAAGAGGAAAGGAGAAGAGAAAGGAAGAAGAAGAAGAAGATCATCACCCATCATCCCAAAGTTCCATCCTCATCATGATACTTGTTTCTCCTTCCATTTCCTCAAGCTAGGTAAGCTCATACCCTTATTTCTCCCCTTTCTCTTGATTTCGGATTTGAGAGGGATGATGAATAGTGATTCGAGTTTGAGTTAATTTTGATGGTTGAATCATGTCGAGCAGCAAGCCCAACAACGATTGTAAGCGGATTGGAGCTAAATTCAAAGTTTGGAGCGGATTGGAGATCCTAGGGTTCGATTGGGGATTTTTCGTGTCTCGGTGATTTCGGCTCGGCAACGACTCTCGCTTCAAGGGTGAGTTTTACTCACGCTTAGGATGTTTTTGTGTTTCGATAATTTTTAAGTTGATTGATTCCGAGAAATCTTGAGTCAAAAACCGTTATTTCAAAAAATAGCACTTTTGGATAAAATTCGTTTAGATTGAGTTTTTGATTGGATGAATTGATTGTGTGGCTTTAATTGAATCTGTTTTGTTGGTTGTTTGATCTGTTTTCGATCGGAACGAGAATCGGAATTGAGCGGAATAGCGGATTTCGCGAAAATCGCAAAATCTGCACTAAACAGGTCCCCATCGCGTCGCGACCCGCAGGGCATCGCGTCGCGACCAAGTGTGATTTTGCAACGCAAATGTTTCTGATTTTTTTCGCGTCGCGACGGTATCCTTTCGCGTCGCGACGGTTTGCAGATTTTCAACAGTTTTTCACTGATTTTGTTTTCGCGATATCTTTTGATCCGGGAACCCGATTGAGGTGTTCTAAGATGCGTTGGAAAGCTTATTCAAAGGCCTAACTGAATATTCTGTTTTTAAGGCAAAATGAACTGTTTTTAATATTGTAAATTGCTTTGAAATAGTGACGAACTAGAGTGCGAGAGCAAACTTAGATAGAGTTTCGAAACCGGTTTAATAATCGAATTGGTACTGCTTTGTGTTCTTGCCTTCGGTTTTAGACTAAATATATATATATGGCGTACAGGTCTAATAATCGAATTGGTACTGCTTCGTGTTCTTGCCTTCGATTATTCGAGTAAAGTGTAAAGTACGATGATGGGATTATAAATCGAATTGGTACTGCTTTGTGTTCTTGCCTTCGATTTTAGACAAAATATATATGTATGTGGTAACCGGTTTAATAATCGAATTGGTACTGCTTCGTGTTCTTGCCTTCGGTTTTAGACTAAATATATATATGGCATACGTGTTTAATAATCGAATTGGTACTGCTTTGTGTTCTTGCCTTCGGTTTTAGACAACATATATATAAGGTACACATGTTTAATTGTCGAATTGGTACTGCTTCGTGTTCTTGCCTTCGGCATTAAACAAAATATACATATATAGTGCACAGGTGTAATAATCGGATTGGTACTGCTTCGTGTTCTTGCCTCCGGTTTATTATGTCTGGGGTAGAGCCCATGTTAGGATACCGGGAAGGGGCAACTATATCCCCTCACCCTAGGCCCTTATACCCTAAACCCGAATGATTCATAATTGAACCGAGAGTGTTAGTAGGGGTCTCGGTAGAACTCACTGAGATTGTATCTCACTGTTTAAATGTTGTTGTTTTACAGATAAACAGGGACAGAAGAAACCTCAGAGGCACGAGTAGGTGGCCCCGGGAGATGGATGATGACTTAGCTTTATGTTTAAGTTTATTTTCCTTCTGTTGTCCATGTATCACAGCACTATGGCATTAGTGTTATGTTTATTTTTCATTCCGCTTTCTTGTATGACTCTGACTACCACAGTTGCTGACAGTCTATGGTTCGAGAACCGTAGGGTCTTAATTTTGTATAAGACAGTTATGTTTATTTCAGCAAAAATTTTATAGTGGTATTCAGTGTCTAAGCAGGAAATATTATCTCTGATGTGTGTTTGATGCTCGCTTGGGTGTTTTTAACTAATAAGAATACCCGGGGTGTTACACATTATGTTACATTAGAGTAAGTCAACCTTTTTTTTTAACAGCAAACATTATTTATTATATTTTATTAAATTGTGTTTTTAAGGAACACAAAAATCTATATACAAAATACTTCTATGACACTATTTTGTATATAGATTTTTGTTAAACACTAAATTGTGTTAATTAGTAGATACAAAAATCTATATATATACTGACAGTAGCAAACCAATCTGTCTGACAATGCGTAGCAAAAAACCAGACCATCCCATAGCAGAATCACTAGAGCCACCAAAACACAATACTCCTAACTCCTGAAAATACATTCCGGAGAGTTCACACACTACTCATAGAAAAGAGTTAAAGACTGTGGCTAGACTTAGTCTTAGCCAGAAGTAAATTCCATGAGTAAAGTTTTATTGAAAAGAATGTCTTAGAGAGGTCAAAAGGCTTATTTGAGAAAATTAAGTAAGTCAATCATTAATCAATGCATTGACAATTTGTAAATAGTTCTTCGAACTAATTAACAATTGGGAAATAGATCTCTAAACTAATATTAACATATGAAAATTGGTCATTAAAAAATAATCAAAAACAATATTTATTATACTAAACCATGGATTGTACATATCAGCGTCCACGTAGATAATTCAGAAAAAATACGTCATCAGCCTTAAAAGTCCACGTCCGCGTTTTTGTTACACATGGCAAACACGTCAGCTATTACAACTAAAGTCAACCGTGTATATTAATGGTGTGTTCCACATTTCCACTAATCCCGTGGATGATATTAAAACAGGAAATGTTAAAAAAATATCAACGGCTATGGTTGGCCAGAATTGCGGCTGCAATCTACACGGCCCAGATTTAACAAAATAGCGGCTGCACAAATCAACGGCTCCCAGGAAATTTCCACAACCTTTTCCTGCCTAGCATTTAATCTATTAAATGACCACAGTTTCAATCCCTAAAAATCAGGATCCAAATTCAGCATTCAATGGTATTGGAAATTCTCACAACCATCCATTTAGAAGATCATACGCAAGAAACTCTCACAACCATCCATTTACCACATTTCCTTAGTCAACCCTTTTAATTCAGGGAATTTTCATATCCGAAATTGATTAATTGTTATTGACTGCAGATTAAATGAGTCAGTTTTTAACAGCTGGACAAAAACATCCAACTAAAACGGGATTCCTGTATCATTCAAGCATACACTGTAATTGCTCCCATGGACAATTCTTGACCAAACCTTCTGGATCCACACACCTGGGAACACAAAACAACAACCAAATAATTTGTTATACTTCAAGGCACAATTACATGGTAGCACTGAATGTTTGAAAGTTTCGTGCCACAAGGCACAATTACAAGCTGAACATCAACTTGAAGACCCTTATACGCCCTGGTGCACGTAGTGACTTGATCCCGGATCCCGAATTGATCTTCACCCCACCGGCTGAGTGCTTCGACAAGGGATTTAACCTAGATTACTTAGTTGGTATGGTTTTTTCTAACTAATCTATAAGTTTTTTATGTTGTGAATTTAGTACTTAATTGTGTTCTTTAAAAACCTGGTTTGTAGATGTCGTCGATATCCTAATTGGTGTGCAAGCAGAGTATGAGTTCACCAAACCATCAGGTAAATCTTCTAGAATGAAGATAGATCTGGAGAACAGAGGGTTTGTCAATCTTTATATTACTCCTTTATTTTTTTACTGCCCTTTTATTGCATTAGGTTAAATTACAACATTTATACTGCTGTGTATTATGCAGTTATCATTTCACCGTCACACTGTTCGGAGAATATGTTAGGGAAATTAAGGAATTCATCTCATCTGGAGATGCAAGCAATGCCGTAGTCGCACTTCTATGGTGCAAAGTCGACACGTGGAATGGTACGTATGGTGAATGAATTTTACTACTAGGATTCATGATCTAATACTTGAATTAGATTCTTAGCTGAGTTGTTACATACCATTTTTTGTTCGACTTCTATATAGGGGGTATCTCACTGCAAACAACAATGCATACGACAAGACTTTTGATCAACCCTGATATTCCAGAAGCCCCTGCCTTGAAAGAGACGTAAGTTAACATTTTACTTCCTTTAGTGTTTTAAGATTCATGCATCGTAATTATAGATTTTTTATGGCTTCTCACGTTTAATGCAAATCCGTTGAAAAAAACCAGAGAATTCAATGTACTTAGATGATTAACATTATTTGCGTTAACTAATAGTGTCTCTTAAATTTTTATTGCAATGGCAGCATGTCGCAGGCCATTATGTCGCCTACGTTGACAATAAGTCAACATAGCAGGAGTGGGGGGCCAAAGGATGACTTCCTTTTAGTTGATCAGAAGCATAATATGTCTGATGTCAAGGAATGGGTTCATGTAAGTTAATAGTTATAAACCATTTAGTAAACTGGTATATGATGATGTTTGAATTAGACAGTCCATACATGGTATATAGTAAATTACATTTTTAACAAAGCCCAAATATATTCGCTGAGTTGCGCAGGTCAGTGACTTTGTTGTTTTAGCCACCATTGATGCAATTATCAATGACGAGGCGTGGTGGTACTGGGCTTGCAAATGCCATAAAAAAATTGTCGAGGACTCTGACATGTACTACTGCGGCAAATGCAACACCCATGTCATCAACGTCTCAAAAAAGTAAGCTACTCTCTTATGACAAAATAGGATATACATTATCTTATACTTTTTGAGAACACTCATTAGCTTATAGTTGGGATTTTGTTATTATGGTCGAAATGATAAACTTGGATTTCCATCTCAGGTATTTTCTGAAGCTGCACGTCATTGACGATGCCGACTCTGTGGAGGTGGTGGTTTTTTTACCATAATGTACCTGCACTAATAGAGTGGTCATATGATGACGTCTATGAGATGCACGATAGTACACATTTCGATGAAAAAATCAAAAATAACAAATGACATTGTAAAAAAAGGATTATGCTACTTACGATTCTGTCCCCACGACAATCAGCATAACTAACAACAAAACTGCTCAACTCACTATCTTGCACCAGATATATTTTATATATTACTTACATATGGTCAAGTGTGACGTTTACGATGTTTTAATATAACTGAAATATGAAAATACAAAAATCAACTATATATCGTCAAGAAAAGGAACTGTTTTGGGTTCCAAGGACGCAGTATCGAGCCGCAGTATGAATCAACGAATGAAAACATATAATATTTCAATAGGAAATATAGTATTTTAATATCAGAGGAAATTATTGGGAATCATGAGCATATATAGTATCTAAATAGGAGACGCATTATGAATCAGCGAATGAAAACATAACCTTCGAAGATCAAGACAATCAGTTGTCGCAAATTATTAATCAAATTACTGGTAAAATCATGTATTATATTACTAAATCAACCACTGTTACAGAATCCTCGATTCACAATCAGCGATTCACAAGACTTTCTTAAAGATTATTTGATCTAATCTGAAAACAGAGCAACATAATAATACCTAATCTGCTTTCCCCCTAAATTAAACCCAATAAGATTCGATTGGATAACCCATACCTCGGTGATTGTTTCCGGAGCAGTTCGTTGAGCAGCCCTTCTCGATAGCGATTTTGCACGACATGAAGAAGATGCATAGTGTGTAGCCATTCTTGATCGAAAGCAAGACCAGTAGATGATTCAGTATAGAGGACTGTGAATCGAATATGGGAGAGAAAGTTCCGGGACGGCGCCGGTGAGAAGGATTAAGAGGAAACTCACTTGGGGAAAGTCGAAGAACAAAGGGTTTTCTGAAAGGAAACTTGAGATTAACTCACAAGTAATTTACCACAATATCCCTACCCTTTTCTGAAAAACCAAAAACATTCGCAATTTTTTTTAGTAAAAAAACCATTAAAAACTTACGGAATATGAACCTCATATGAGTTCCCATATTTTGGGTGTTTAATCCACTTAAATATACAATTTCTGTTTTTTTAATTTATAAAAAAATTGTCAATTTTTAAGTTACAAGTGAATGTCGACCCGTGCAGCGCACGGGTCATACATACTAGTTTGATATATCCAGGTCATAAAATAATAAACAAAAGCTATTCTCTAAAAGTTTGTGAAACATTTAATATCAATGCATTTTAGTTTTAATGCATTTTAGTTTGTCAAAATTAGTTTGTGTGTATTAGACTCAATATTTACCATATTTAGACTCTAGTTAATTATATGCAAAAACATTTAGCATATTCAGTTATAAGTCTGGTTAATGTTGTACAGCTATATAGTTTCTATTGTATCTCAACAATTAGTTAGTTAGATCTAGTGGATCTATATATAAGCGTTGTATAGACTTATTGTAACTAATTTTTACTAGAAATGAGAATCAGTTTTTCTCCCAATCTATTTTTCTCTCTATTTTCTGGTTCATCACAGTTTTGTGATCACCGTAAGTTGTCATCACTCTCCCCTGCTCTTCCCTACGATCATCGTAAGTTGTCATCACTCTTCCTCTCCCTGGATTTACAGAACTTTTTTTTAAATAGGAAAGAGTCTCGCTAAAACCTTCTGATGCAAACCCTCCTTAGGTAAAAATCAACAGAAGGAAAAAGAGCACTCTACCTCAATTTATTAAAAAGAAATAAAAAGGGGTACGGGAAAGACCAAGGGGGGACTAGGTTGAAACCCTTGCCAGCAAAACAAACATCAAACAAAAGAAGCAGCACAACAGCGCAAAAGGAAGACCTTGCCCATTACGACAAAAGTCATCTAAGATGAAGCTTGGAGACAAACTCCACCAAGTATAAGTTCTACTAACTAGACCAAAAGCAGCTAATTTATCTGCGTAACTGTTTCCTTGTCTAAAAATATGAGAGACAATAAAGTTCATATATATCCGAACAAAGGCTCAAGGTGTTGCCCCAACGATTTCTCAATCTCCAGGGGACAATGCCAGGGTTCTTAAAAGCGGCAACAACGAAAGAGGAATCGCTTCTAGCCAGATTTTATGCCACCCCTTATCATAGGCGGTCTTAATAGCTATCATGGCCGCCAAAAGCCCAGAATCAAGGGCAGTGCCATTGCCCAAAAAAGACGCGAAACAACCAACAATAGATGCTTTATAGTCACGAAAAATGCCACCACAAGAAGAAAGGTCAGGAGAGCCTTTAGAAGCACCATTAGTGTTACATTTGAACCAACCACAAAAGGGGAATTTCCAATCTACTTGAATAATATCTTGAGCTTTCCTAGGGTTGCCATTGACACAAAAAGATTTTAAAATAGAGAGCTCAGTCATAGTGTTGTACATGTGGCCATGTGGACACAAAAAGATAAAATCTCAGTGAGTCCTTTCATGACCCCTCACCACTCAACTCACGGTGTTTTATTCATATCTTACTCGTAACCCAAGTTTGGATGGTTACGTTGTTTTATTCATTTTCATTCGTAGTCCAAGTCTGGATAGCTACGTACATCATGGAATTAGCACAACACCGGAAAACCACTACACGGTTTCCTCGATGAACCCCATCGATAATATCTAATTAACGAGCAAACATGGAACGGGCCTAGGTTTTGGGCTCATGACTTCCCTCCCCTAGTATGGTACATATTGAGGTCGTCACCTCACATAATCATCATAGATTCGGTTACGAAAACCATTTTATGGACACTGTTGAGTCATTATTGTATGATGATTTTCATTCAGTTCGCAACCAAAATGTCGGTGGTTTATTGTTTGATTCAGCCAATTGCTAAGGGTTTTAGCATAATTTTAGTTTTTTGTAATAAGTGTGGAGCTGTAACAAAATGTATGAAAAACCTTCAATTTGATGTGGCGTTTACTAGCGAACCAGACACTTGCCTAGTGACGAAACGGAGAAAAGAAGAAAAGAAAAAGATTAGACAACCTTCGTACCAAGCAACCAGAACGATCGCGCCACGACCAAACTTTCTGGAGAAAGTCGCGACGCGACCAGGCACCATCGCGACGCGATGCGTGGCCGAAACTTTGGTTAAAATATCAGTTTTGCGTTTTCTGAAGTTCTCTTCGGCTTGGGAACGATTCTAGGGTTTGGAGCAGCAGCTGGAGGTGATTTTGGGGCCTTCCCAACACCTTGGGAACAAGGGTTTTGAGGTTCTCATGGATCCATCTCTATGTAATCTTCTTCTACTCTTTAATCCTCTTCCTTATTATGCCATGTAATTGTTAGATTTGATTTGGGAGTGATGATCCTCCCTAAAACTCTTGTATGGATGTTCCCTATTGGTCAAGTATATAGTTGTTATTCACTTTATCCATTGTCCAAATCACCATGTTCTTAATGCTTTACAAGTACACATGATATTTGTCATGATCTAGGTTAATGATCGCTATAGGAATATGGGTTTGTTGCTGGAAATTGGGGGGTTTGGATCACATGCTAGTAATCATCATAGGGATATGGGGTAGCTTGTGTGAATTCATATAAAATTCTTGATCTTAATGCATTACCCTTTGGCATGACTCACCTAAGGAATTAGGGTAACTCTTAGGGTAATAGGGGTTTTGAGGCAAGAAATTGTCCTTAACCTTAATTAGTGAATTGAATAGGATAATTTGGGTAATAACTTGAGAGTGGCTGGATGTCATATAAGAGTAGAGGGGAGAGGAATCAATTCCGAATCGCTTCTATCGTTACTTTATGTTATTGCACTTTCTATCTCGTTGTTACAATAAACCAACTTTATCACAAGTATCACGACTTAGAATTAACAAATTGCCTATTGATAAAGAATCGCAATCCCTGTGGAATCGACCGGTTACTTACCGTATTTTATTACTTGCGACGACATTTGGTACACTTGCCAAAGTCCTAACAAGTTTTTGGCGCCGTTGCCGGGGATTGTTGATTTCATTGTCAATTAGTGAATGAGTTAATTCTTGGTTGTTTTTATTTATTTATTTATTTCAGTATTTTATTTTGGTTTTATTTATTTAGATCCTTAGTTATTGTGTTGGACCTTTTGATGGTTTGTTTAGTGTTTCTGCGAGCTAATTATGCGGGGGCAAGATTCGAAAGAATTGCTGCTTGACCCCGAGATTTGAAGATCATAAAAGGCAAACCGGAAGAAGTTGATGTTGCATTTTGGTTGCTGTCTAGCTTGTATATTGATGATGATGCACCGCAATCTTTGAACTGGTTCTCTGTGGTGATCGTTCAGTCGAACATGTTGCAGCTACCATGTGACTCCTCCAAATCAGATTTTATCATCAGATAGTATTAGAGGCCAAGTCAAAGGTTGAGGAAGATCTGGATCATATGTGGGCAGGTTCTCTTGAGTTCCATCTCTTATTCCCAGCTGTGAGGTTTGAGCCCAAACACGTATTTTATTCATTGTGTGATTATTCCTTGCTTGCATTAGTCTGCAGAACTTGAGCTTGTACTTAACTGTCATGCATATGTTTTACATACACACTGAGGCAAATTTTTTGTTTGGCACCCCCGAGCCTTTCAAGCCAACCCACTAATTGTTATCCCTTGTTAGCCCTTCTGAGCCTAATTGTTTATTTTTATTTTTTCCTGCAAATCATAGCCTAGTTTTTCTTAACTTGGAGTTAGGTAGATAAAAGCATGAGAGTGGGGAAAAATTCTAAGTTTGGGGTTGCTCATGGAATAGCAGCATTCTAAGTTTGGGGTGGTATACAAGAGAAAGGAACATACAAAGTTTAAGAAAAAAAAAGAAAAAAAAATATATATAGATATATTTCAAAGAAAAAAGAAAAAAAAAGTTATACATAAAGAATAAGTGAATAGTTCCTTCTCTTGTGGAATGCTTTGGGGAAAATGGGTAAGTGAACAATAGTGCTGAAATTGACAAATAGAGGGGTAGGCCTAACTCCAAGTTTGTAACCTACTTATCCAAATGTTGTCCACCCTTACCTAAGCCCCGCTATAACCTTGAAAGTCCTCAAATAGTGTGTGTGCAATTCATGTGTATTGATTTGTATAGTACTTGTTCAAGCCTATGAAACGATGATGCAGGTATTGTGAAATTAGTGAATACCATAAACACCTCAAAGAGCGAAACAGTAGTGAGATGTGTGAAAAAGAGAGGACTTGAGACTGCTTGCCTGCTTATTATCTTGTGTTTTCCAATTCAATTGTCTTGCTACTATATTATGATTGGATGATATCTTCTGATGTGTTGAAGGAGTTGTGGTATGTGAACGATGTGGAAGCTGAATAACAAATTGCTACAGCCTGAATTGAGTGAATTGCTTTAGGACAAGCAATGATCTAAGTTTGGGGTTGTGTTGAGTCATTATTGTATGATGATTTTCATTCAGTTCGCAACCAAAATGTCGGTGGTTTATTGTTTGATTCAGCCAATTGCTAAGGGTTTTAGCATAATTTTAGTTTTTTGTAATAAGTGTGGAGCTGTAACAAAATGTATGAAAAACCTTCAATTTGATGTGGCGTTTACTAGCGAACCAGACACTTGCCTAGTGACGAAACGGAGAAAAGAAGAAAAGAAAAAGATTAGACAGCCTTCGCACCAAGCAACCAGAACGATCGCGCCACGACCAAACTTTCTGGAGAAAGTCGCGACGCGACCAGGCACCATCGCGACGCGACGCGTGGCCGAAACTTTGGTTAAAATATCAGTTTTGCGTTTTCTGAAGTTCTCTTCGGCTTGGGAACGATTCTAGGGTTTGGAGCAGCAGCTGGAGGTGATTTTGGGGCCTTCCCAACACCTTGGGAACAAGGGTTTTGAGGTTCTCATGGATCCATCTCTATGTAATCTTCTTCTACTCTTTAATCCTCTTCCTTATTATGCCATGTAATTGTTAGATTTGATTTGGGAGTGATGATCCTCCCTAAAACTCTTGTATGGATGTTCCCTATTGGTCAAGTATATGGTTGTTATTCACTTTATCCATTGTCCAAATCACCATCTTCTTAATGCTTTACAAGTACACATGATATTTGTCATGATCTAGGTTAATGATCGCCATAGGAATATGGGTTTGTTGCTGGAAATTGGGGGGTTTGGATCACATGCTAGTAATCATCATAGGGATATGGGGTAGCTTGTGTGAATTCATATAAAATTCTTGATCTTAATGCATTACCCTTTGGCATGACTCACCTAAGGAATTAGGGTAACTCTTAGGGTAATAGGGGTTTTGAGGCAAGAAATTGTCCTTAACCTTAATTAGTGAATTGAATAGGATAATTTGGGTAATAACTTGAGAGTGGCTGGATGTCATATAAGAGTAGAGGGGAGAGGAATCAATTCCGAATCGCTTCTATCGTTACTTTATGTTATTGCACTTTCTATCTCGTTGTTACAATAAACCAACTTTATCACAAGTATCACGACTTAGAATTAACAAATTGCCTATTGATAAAGAATCGCAATCCCTGTGGAATCGACCGGTTACTTACCGTATTTTATTACTTGCGACGACATTTGGTACACTTGCCAAAGTCCTAACAGACACCAAGTCCTTTTCATTATGGACACCAGGTCCTTTTCATTATTTAACATTGTATGCTCTCTCTCTCGATACAAATCATACGGTTTATAATAACAATTATAATTCAACCGCCAATCAATTTACATCATAAACATAAGCATAAGTGTAACATCCCTAGTTCTGTTAATTTCGATTTACGAAATTAACTAGTGTTTTATTATTCGATTAAATAATAAATCTAGTCGAGGATATGAGGTTGTCGCAAAAGCAATATTTAATTGCTAAATTATAGGATTTATTTGGATTATTGTTTTAATTGTGTGAATTGTGTGTGATTGTTTTGGGTAGAAATAGAATTAAGAGGGAATTAGTGAACCAACGGCGTTTTGGTCATTTTTATGTCACTTAAACCTTCAGCTCCAAAAACACAAAACCAACCAACACACTCTCATTTTGTGCAAATTACAGAAAACTTAGAAAAAGAAATAATAGAGAGTAGAGAGAGAGTGAGGCCGAGAGGGTGAGAGAAAGAAGAAGAGAAAGGATTCATCAAAAATTCCCATTGCATGTAAGTGATGTCTTCTCCATTCATTTCAGTTTTTCATCCTCTTCCCAATGATGTAACTTTCATCATCTCATTCCTTCTAATTCTCAATTCACCATTGGTGAAGCTCTTGAGCTAATATTGTCAAAACTTGAAGTGAACCTCATTGCATGTGCTTTGAACCATTGAAAATCAGTTTGGAAGCTCCATTAATCAGCAACATAGTGGATTTAAGGGGATATTGGAGTGTTGAAGTTTCTGTTTTTGAAGTTCATAGTGGGTTGGTTTCGGTTTTGAAGTTTTGGACGCGTTTGGTACGAGTTCGTGAAGTTTCGGAGTCGTTGAACTTCAAAGTCTTGGGTTTTGCGTGATTTTCATCACAATCGGTGATTTTTTACCCACGTTTAGGAATTTATATGTATTCTGTGCTTGTTTTAATTTGATGGTTGCTGAAAATTAGAAAAAATGATGATAAAGTTTACTGTTGAAAGTTTCTGGATATATGTTCAGTGTTTTAATTTATAGGAATTTAAAGAGATTTATTTTGGCACTGATTTCATCAAAATTGGAGTTGGATAGCTCAATATATAGGTTTCACAAGTTAGGGTAATATTCTGGAAGCCTTCTGGACATAGGTGTTGTCTTTTTGAAACTGGGAATGTTATGTTAATCCAAAAATTGTGGGGCTTATTTTGTTAGAAACTAGACTTAGTTTTGGTCATTTTGGCACTGGTGTCATCAAAATTAGAGTTGTGTAGCTCGAGTTATGAGTATTCCAAGTTAGGTCAAATTTATGAAGTTAAACTGGGTATAGGTTCAGTGTTTTGGGTTTTGTGCTCTCAATTGGACTCCTTTTTGAACGATTATTATTTCTTTGAAAACTAGACACAATTTTCTATGGTTTAGGCTCAAGTTTGATGTTAATTGGTTGAGTTTTGGTCATTTTAGAAGTGCTAAAAGTTAGGAAACCGATCCCAGGAACCATTAGGACCATTTTTGAGAACTGTACCAATTGGTTCATTATTTTGCCAATCTCAGAATGTATTCGAAAACTAGACATCAGTAGCTTTCCAACAAGTGGTCTTTTGCAATTTTTCGACATCGTTTAATATGTTAAATGTTCTTTTTTTAAAATTTAAGTAAGATTGTTGTAGTACACGTGTGAGGACATGTATTTTTGAAAATAAAACGAACTATATGTTCAATTTAACATTGTATGACTGAATTGGGATGATTATATATTGCATCTAAGACTGATTGAGGTTCACGATATATATATCGAGTCGGGGTGACGACCCCTAGGAATTAGCATGCTAGGTGAGGGAAGTCATGAGCCCTTAACCTAGGCCCCTAGAATTATTATTTTGCCTTTAGGGAATGTATTATTGGCCAGCTGGGTCACTTAAGCTATTTCGGGTTGTTGGTGATGTGCTAAAAATTAAAAAGGATTATCATGTAATTCATACTATCGAATTACCATTAAATGTTTGTAATTCATTAATTGAATTACCAGGTAAAGGTTTTATAAATAAATCGAGAGCGTGGTTAGGGGTCACGGTAAAACTCACTGAGATATGTATCTCACCCTTTCATTTGTTGTTGTTTTAGAGAGAATCAGGGAAAGAAGAAGGCTAAGCGGCACGAGTAGGAGAGGTGCCTAAGGAGTTGACAGAGACATTGTGTCTTTGTCCATGTTTATGTTTTCCTTGTTGATTCTGTATTTGGTTATGTAACTTGTACTTATGATAAGTTGTATAAACCGTTTCCGCTTTTCTTGTGAAGATATTGAACATTAGGAATTTAATGTCCTTTGAGGTTATGAATTATTTTGAGTTCCATGAAGTAATGACAGGTTGTGATGATGTGATATTTTGTAATATCGCAAAATTTTTAGTCATGTTCAATATCTAAACAGGAATTATGATCTCTGATGACTGCTAAGCTGTGCATTCTAATATGTCTACCTGATAGAGATATTAGGGTGTTACAATAAGTGAGGTATTATTATTCATATAACATTAGGGAAGGTTGGGGAAAGGATTGGAAGAGGTTTGGAATCAAAAGGAAGAGAAATACAAATTTTTAAGGGGAGGGGGGGGGGGGGGGCATCAGATGGTGGCGCGGTCCGTGCCAGTTTCTCAGCACCTCCAAAACTGCGTTTTTCGTGAAATTTTCTCGCCCTTTTCGGTTCCAATTTGTCCCTGATGCTAAACCCAGTCCAATGCCTCATCATACCAGTCATATATCCAGTCAAAAACACAAGTAAATCAACAAATACCTCAATTTAACATAAAATCTCAATGTATCGGAATCGTATCAAAACACGGCACAATCCAAAAATAACGGTTTTCATGACTCGAACTCAACATACAAACAACTAAAACATCACATAGCCCACAAAATCGTGAAGAACTCACCTCAATGTCGAAATCAACACCAAGGAAGCAAAAGTTGAAAATCTACCAAAATCCCAAATTTGAACCCAAGACACCAACAATCTCTCAAACTCGAAATCAAGCTTCAATCCGTCGTCAATCTACCGTATAGTTGATGTTTAACCTCTAGGAACACTTCAATCCAACACACAACTCTTGACAACAAATCATCTCACTATCTCACATAAACCCTAAAACTTTGAAATGAAAGGATAGAGGAAAAATGGGTATTTTTGAAGTTCAAGGATCTTAGGTGATGACGAAAACGAAATTAAAGAGGGAAGAAGTGATGATTTTGGGCTAGGTTTGGGTTGGGTTCCACTCTCTCTTCTTCTCTTCTCCTTCTTCTTCTTTCTTTCTTTCTTTTCTTTCTTCTTTCCTTTCTCTTTTCTTTCCTCTTCTCTCGACTTCTCTCTTTCTTTCTCTCTTTTAATTATTTTCTTTTCTTTTAATAATCAAATAAAATGAGGGTGAGGGTGTGGTGGTGTAAAATGACCATCATACCCTTACTCTCTTCTAAATTTCTAAACTAACCCCACATCAATCAACATTTAATTTAGCACTCAATTAATAAAATTATCAATCAAGCACCATAAAAATAAATTAAATGGTTCAAGCATCAAAATAATTAAATCAATTATTTTGGGATGTTACATTACACCCCAAGTTGTAAAATTTTTGTCCTCAGAAATTTGTCAAGTCTTACCTCATTGAAAAAGATACGGATAGCAAGTCTGCATGTCATCTTCCAACTCCCAAGTTGCTTCTTCGGGTGAGCATCCATTCCAAACAACCTTGACAATCAGAAATTTTTTGGTTCGGAGTGTCAACCAGCGACGTAAAGCCAAGCAAGAGAAGAAGGCTAAGACGAGAGAAGGCTTAGAGATCTGAATGCTTTTCGAAAACTAATAGCAGGGAGAGAGACGGTGAAGACGAGATAGATGGAGACGGCGGCATAGAGGAGAGAGCGACGAAGGAAGACGGCGGCATAGAGGAGAGAGCGATGAAGGAAGACGGCGGCATAGAGGAGAGAACGACGAAGGAAGACGGCGGCATAGAGGAGAGAGCGAGCTTTGACGGAGAGGGAAGTGAGCGCTTGGGAACTTCAGTCAAAAAAAAGCTAGGGTTCAGTGTATTCTGTTTTTGGGCGGAGAGAGCAAGGGAATTTTAGTAAAAAAAAGCTACAGAACGCGCACGCTATGGTTCCAATGTTTTGTTTCACGCATTTCAAGTCGGGTAAGTTTCCACCCGACGTAAAATGGTGAGCGCCTGAATTTTTTACCCATATTTATTACAAGAATGCCACCACATCCACTTTTTAAGTCGGATATTCGGGAATCCGACTTAAAATCTCCAATTCTTTTCCAATTTTTCCACTAGTGTTTTCACCACGCTCTATGATTTGACTTGGATAAGGTTGGAAAGTAAGATCGGGCCGAAGTTCGATCTCCTCAAAACTTAGCGGTTGATTAGGATCAGGATTCAGGGATGTAATTCCTCAACGGAGACACATGAAATACGTCGTGCAAGTTTGATAAGGCTGGCAGTAAGACAATACGGTATGCTACTGGCCCAATCCGCTCGGTAATTTGGAAAGGTCCAATATATCGAGGACTGAGTTTCTTGGTCCGCAATGCTCTACCGGTCCCTATAGTAGGTGAAACTCTGAGAAACACATGTTCTCTTTCATCAAACTCCAAAGGTCTTCTCCTTTTGTCGGCATAACTCTTTTGTCAACTCTGAGAAATCTTCATTCTTTCCTTTATCTGTTGGATCTTCTCTGAAGTTTCTCGAACCAAATCCGGTCCTAATAAGCGTTGCTCGTCTACATCCCACCAACATAATGGAGTCCTACACTTTCTACCGTAGAGTGCCTCATACGGAGTAATTCCAATGCTAGAATGATAACTATTATTGTAGGCGAACTCCACTAGTGGGAGGTGATCTTCCCATTTACCTCCACTATCGAGCACACAGGCTCGAAGCATATCTTCTAGAGTCTGAATCGTTCTCTCCGTCTGACCGTCCGTCTGCGGATGATAAGCAATGCTAACATAAGCCTTAGTTCCCAGCGCCATGTTGAATGCTCTCCAAAATTGTGAAGTGAACTTGGGATCATGATCAGAGATTATACTAGTTGGAATTCCATGAAGCTTCACTATATTCTTGAGATATTCATCTGCTAACGTCGCAATCTTGCTGTTTGAACGAACTGGAATGAAATGAGCAGACTTGGTCAAACGATCCACAACTACCCATATGGATTCGTTACCGGCTTGGGACCGTGGAAGTCCCACAACTACCCATATGGATTATTTCCCACTTCCATCCAGGTATGTTCAATGGCTGTAACAGACCGGCAGGCTTTTGGTGCTCTATCTTAACCCTTTGACAAGTTAAGCATCGAGGCACAAATTCTACAATTTCTGTCTTTATACGCGGTCACCAATACAACTGCTTCAAATCCCTATACATCTTGGTAGATCCAGGATGTATGGAATATTGACTCTTATGAGCTTCTTCCAATACTTGCTTCTTTATGTCTTCATCATTCGGCACACAAATTCTACCCTTGAAGCAAATCACACTGTCACTATCCTCATTGAAACCAGGTAACCCTTTCTGAGCTTGAAGCTCCACATCAACTTCTTGTGCTAAGCGAATTGAATTCCTCAATGAACTCGAAATCTGAATATGGCTCAACACCAAACAGTTCCTCCTAGGTTTCACCTTCAGATTGAGATCTCTAAAAGACTCCAAAAGAGCCATCTCATGCATCATCAATTCAGCCGTGTGCAGAGATTTTCTGCTTAGGGCATCCGCTACAACATTCGCTTTCCCTGGATGGTAGTTCAATTCAAAATCATAATCCTTAAGAAATTCTACCCATCTCCTTTGTCGATTGTTCAGCTCCTTCTGATCGAACAAATATTTCAGGCTCTTGTGATCACTAAAGACTTCGAAACAAGAACCATAAAGGTAATGTCTCCAAATTTTTAGTGCATACACAATCGCCGCTAACTCCAAGTCATGGGTTCGGTAGTTTTCTTCGTGAGTCTTCAACTGCCGGGAAGCATAGGCTACAACTTGATGATTCTGCATAAGGACACATCCTAAACCCTTACCAGAGGCGTCACTGTATATTTGAAATCCCAGGGACAGATCTGGAAGAATTAGGATCGGTGCAGAAGTCAGACGAGCTTTTAACTCTAAGAAACATTCTTCACAGTTAGCATCCCACACAAACGGTTGACCTTTACGAGTTAATCGAGTGAGTGGAAAGACCAACTGAGAGAATCCCTGAATGAATCTCCTGTAATACCCTGCTAGTCCCAAGAAACTCCTAACTTCGGTGACCGTAGATGGTCGATCCTAATTTATTACTTCTTCAACTTTACTAGGATCTACTGCAACCCCTGACTGAGAAATTACATGTCCCAGAAACTTCACTTCCGTCATCCAAAAATCATACTTGGAAGGCTTGGCATATACCTTCTTCTCTCGGAGTACATTAAGA
This sequence comes from Astragalus membranaceus, assembly GCA_039519185.1. Lineage (NCBI taxonomy): Eukaryota > Viridiplantae > Streptophyta > Magnoliopsida > Fabales > Fabaceae > Astragalus > Astragalus membranaceus. The sequence goes on along the minus strand of CM076851.1, from coordinate 141,546,408 downwards.
ACAATTCGGAGATGTTGCACATGCTCCTCAATGGTCTTAGAGTACACCAATATATCATCAATAAATACCACTACAAACTGGTCAAGGTAGGGATGAAAGACTCAGTTCATGTAAGCCATGAATACAACCGGAGCATTAGTTAGTCCGAAGGGAATCACCACAAACTCATAGTGTCCATATCTCGTACGGAAAGCTGTCTTCGAAATATCTAAGGTCCTAACTTTAATCTGATGGTAACCGAACCTCAAATCGATCTTAGAAAATACCATGGCTCCTCGAAGTTCATCTAACAGATCGTAAATCCTTGGCAACAGATACTTGTTCTTGATAGTCACTTTATTCAGCTGCCGATAATCAATGCACAACCTCATACTCCCATCTTTCTTCTTGACAAGTAGTACTGGAGCACCCCATGGCGAAGCACTCGGTCAGATAAACTGCTTAGAGATAAGTTCTTCAAGTTGGGTTTTTTCAGTTCCTTTAGTTCCAAATGAGACATTCTATAAGGAGCAATGGAAATTGGTCCTGTTTCCGGAACCAATTCTTTTGAGAATTCTACCTCACGATCCGGAGGTAAAGAAGTCACTTCATCAGGAAAAACATCAAGAAATTCATTAACTACTTGAACAGAGGTTAAATCTAAACCTGTGTCAGTAGTCGATGACAACGTCATAACATAAGCCTCAGCTCCTTGGAACAAGCACGGACTTGCAGAAGTAAAAGAGATAATAGCTTCAGAGGTGGTCTGCGGTAGCTCCACTGACTCGGAGGCAAAACCGATAGTCCGATTAAAGCAATCTATCGTGACGTGGTTCGCATACATCCAACTCATACCCAGGACAATGTCCATACCCCTCATTGGCAAGCAGATAAAATCTACCACAAAATTTTGGTCTCCTATGGAAAGCAGACAATTTTCACACGAGCTTGGGCTTGAGCATTACCCTCAGTAGCAGTTAAAATAGTAATCGGGTGGGGTAGCGGAGTTAAAGCTAAACCCAACCGATCAACATACACTTGTGATATAAAGCAATGGGTAGCACCGGAATCATATAAAATATTGACAGGTTTATAAAAGAGAGATCCCATACCCCTTAGCAGATTATCTGAAGCCTTGGCCTTCTGAGCATCCAAGGTATAAATTTTGCCATGGGTTGGAGCAGCGTGTCTCGTCTCGTTCTTCTTCTTCTTTGGACATTCATTGATGTAATGACCTTCCTTTTTGCAACAGAAACAATGATTTGAACCAAGGCGACACTCGCCTCTATGGAACTTTCCACATTTGGAACAAGTGTTGAACCTTGAGGAATCATATGATTGAACTTGTTTTCCTTTGTTGATGTTCCCCTTTAGCCTCACATTGGAATGTTATGTCTCAACTCCTTTCTTCTTTCCCTTCCAGTATTCTCTCTTTTCTTCATACAACCTGTTTAGGTCGTCCTCTGCTACATACGCTTGTTGCACTAAAGCGGCATAATTGGTAAAGGTATAGGAACTAAGACCTTGAGCCACATCTGCACGAAGACCCATATTGTACATTTGCATTTTCCACTCATCATTAGGTGCATATCTAGCCAGCTGATAAAACTTAGACAACTCCTCAAATCTAGCAGTGTATTCTCCCTCAGTCATGTTCCCTTGCTTGAGTGCTACACATTCTGCCTGCTTATTCAATTTCATCACTGTAGGAAAATAGTGCCCCAGAAACAATCCTTTGAAATTACCCCAAGTAATGGGAGTCTCCTGGTTCACCATAAGGTCATGAGCATTACGCCACCATATTTCTGCTTCTCCTTCTAGCATATGTGCTGCAAACGTTACCTTCTCTTCCTCACTACCACTACAAGAATAAGCCTATTTTGCTACGAAAGTTTCCCACGGACAGGTACCCGTCGCTAATTTGCGACGGGTTTGCGACGGCAAGTGAAATTGTGCATCAGCGGGAACAATCCCGCTCATAATTTGCGACGGGAAGACATGTTCGTCACTAATTTGCGACGGGCAATGATGTTGGTCGCAAACTTGCGACGGATAGTTCGTCGCAAGCTCGTCGCAAATGTTAATTCTAATTTTAAATCACGCGAACCATATTATCTCTTCACTCACCCTCTCTTCTATTCACTTCCTCACGCTCACCCTCTCCCCTTTCCTCTCCCTCGCCCTCACGCTCACGCTCACCCTTTCCTCTCCCTCACTGTCGCGTTTCTTCCCTTCGTTTCCTCTCTTCTATTCACTGTTCTTCAGATCTTTCTCTTTATCTGTTCTTCTTCTCTCGTTCTCTGCTGGGTTTTGCTTCTAGGATTTGCTCAAATCTTGAGCAAACTTGATGATTGAAGCGTGATTTTGCTTCAATGATGCATCACGAGGCTTCGTTTACTGGTTATACACAAAACCTTCTGTTCTGGTTCTCTTCTTCTCTCTCTCACCGTTCGCTTAGGGTTTTTGATGTTCTCACTGAAATTTGGTATCCTTCTGCAGGGAATCTGTTTATACACTCTACAATGGCATCCTTCTGCAGGGAATTTGGTATCCTTCTGCAGGGAATCTGGTCAAACTGGTGGAAGCACTGGTATGCAAAATAACCCTCCATTCTCTTAGTTTCTGTGACTTAAATCTGTGTATGTTATTTTGCTATTGTGTTGCATTTGCTTAATTAATTATGTCTTATGATTATCCATCCATACACGAGTAGTTGAGTTTTATAAATTATTATTGTTAATTTATGAGTTTGTTTAACATTGAAGAATGTAAGAGTTTTCTTCTACTTGTTCTCTGCTTGAAGATATTTAGTTTAACATGGGGGTTTGGTTTTTCCCGTTTTACTAAAATGAGCATTTTTTTATAAGCACTAAAATGAGCATTTGATTATGAATTATACTTTTGGTGCTTACTGTTTGAGACTTTGGTAGGTGGTTCATAAATAATAGATGTAGGTGTGGATGTTTAAAAGGTTTGGACTCTGACAAGAAGCACTGTTTAAAAGGTTTGGATGTTTGTGCTGCTGCCAAGGCTTTTATTGTTTTTTCAGATAGAAACTGAGTTTGTTGAGATTATAGCTTTCAGGTATTCTCTCCCTATTTGAACTTCTTCTCTCTCGCTTCTTTCTTCTATTCTCTGCTAGGTTTTCAACTGATGCTTTGATTCTTGCAGAAATCAAAGCTGAAACTGCAGCAATGGAGCTACAATTTAAACACCAAACAGGTATTAATCAAAACCCCTTTGTTTTGATTCTTTAATTTCTGATTTTGTGAAGCTGCGAATCCGATCTTTGATTGTACTTTCGTTGTATTTCGATGAGAACCCTAACTTTGCGATTCTCAATCTGTTTACACGCACTCAAATGAGACTTGAATCCGTTGAGAGACTTCACCACTTGTGAAGACACTACCTGAAACTTCAATAAAGGTAATACTCCTCTAAACTCTTTTGTTCTCTCAATTTCTTTCTTCCTTTCACTCAAACTTTATATGTATATTTCTGACTTTCTATTTGTGTTGATTTGAAGGTGAGGACCAGCAATACAACAACACAAACTTGGCTACAGAAAGGTAATAAATTCCTCTCTTCTCGTTACTGCTCTTTTCTTTCTCACTTATTTCTCACAAATGAGCGATTTTCTTGTAGTGTTTTTGCTTTATTATTGAGCATGATCTGTTCTAAGACAATAAATGGGTTTACTAATTAGGGACAATTATCCCAATCTGTTTGCTATTTTCTTGACATCATAGACAGTCATATATCATCTAAGTTAGTTTTTGCTTTAGTTTATTCATTTGTTATTGTTATAGAATATTCTTTGGTAGTGAATTTGCTATTTGGGTAAATAATAGTTGGAGTTCAGATAGACAGTCATGTGAATTTGTTATCCGTTCTCCTACAAATTGTAAATTTGTCTTTTTATTATCTTAGTCCAAATGGGTCTTTATTGCTTTTGCTTCGTGTTGTTTTCATTTGGGCAGCTTCATTTGTATGATGTTCTTGTTGCATTTTGTTTTGAGCTGAACATGTGATCTTTAACCTTAAAGACTCTTACTTTTACTTAAGGTCTATTGTATTTTCTGAGCTTTACTTTGTTGTATATAACTTCTTGTTTCTTTTGTTGTATATAATTTCCATGATTTTGTCTGCTGATAACAAGGGTTGTTGTCTGCTAATAGTTATTTTGTTGGACTTCATTTTTGTTTATTATATTGTGTCCTGACTTCATCTTCATTGTTCTTTGCCAGTTCCGCAAGGCTCCTGTGGGTTCTCCTAGGAAAGCTGCAGCTGAGAAGCAAGTTCTGGAAGCAATGTCTCACAGAAGGCATATAGACGATAACGTTAAAATTTCTCACAGAATGCAATGTCTCACTGCTTGCACGACTCAAGGTTTAATCCATTTATCAATATAAGATGCTAGAACCAGTATCCTTGGTTCTATAGGTAGGTGACAATCTAAGTACAGTATCCTTGTCCCATAATGTTGGATGATTCATATTTAATCACCATGTGTTAGAGGGGATAATGTTACAGTGTAGTAATGTAGTTTCTGATATGTGTATTTATGCCCTTGGTAGTTTGTGCAGCCTTTTCCGTATTTAGGCTTAGAGATTATTTAGTTTGTTACAGTGTAGTAATGTAGTTTCTGATAGTGTATTTATGCACCATGTGTTTGACGGGATAATGTTACAGTGTAGTAATGTAGTTTCTGATAGTATATTTATGCACTATTAGTTTGTAGAACTTCTTTTCACACCTTGTTCAGTTTGCTTTTCTGTTTTACGATTCTTGAACAAAAACCCTAACTTTGTGTTTCTTTGTATTGCTGTATGTGTATGTTTGGAGTTGCTGAGAAGACGGATCTTCACCACCTAGGTATAACTTCCCTTTCTTTCACTTATCTTGGCTGATTCTTCCTTTCTAAATATGATTGTTGTGAACAAAGACTAATTTCTTTTGTTCTATTGTTTTGTGAGGTTTCACACCTTGAAGATCCTCTCAAAACTCACTATCAGAACTTGAAGAGAAAAAGGCAGAAGAGAAGAAGAATGGAAGCAATGTAAAACTGAAAATGTAATTGTTTATTAATTGTAATTTCTATGTTACAGTTCTGTACATCATATACCTATATATACATTGTAAAGACCCCTAAGGGGTTTGTTTTAGTTAGTTACTTCATAGTAACAACTGTAACAGATTTAATGCTTTAAATCTTTTGTAACAGATTTTATAACAGCTTGGGCTTTGATTTTATTATGGAAAAAACGTTCCCTTACAATTAAGCTACATAAAATGCATAATTTATTTTTTTTTAATTTTTTTTTAAAAATTTCCGACGGCTTTGCGATGAAAAGTTGTCAGAGTTTGCGACGACTTTGCCACGGATATATGCGACGAGCTGTTTTGCGACGACTTTTAGTCCGTCGCAAATGCCGTCGCAAAAGCGAATTTGCCACGGAAAAAAGCCCATTTGCGACGGAAATTTTCGTCGCAAATGAGCGATTTTCTTGTAGTGTACATCGAAGAGCTCTAAAAATCTTCTCCATGGATTCTACCCAATATTGAGCTGTCATCGCATCCGTTCCTCCTTTGAAGCTTGGCGGATTCATCTTTTGAAAACAGAAATAAGCCTGATTAGGGTCTTCCGGAGGTTGCGGCACTTGAGGCTGAGCATTTTGTAGGAAATCAAGCATTTGTTGCATCATTCCTTGCTGCCTTTCCATTATATTCTGCATCCATGCGAAATGTGGATCAACTGATTGATTGTTCCTTGATCCTCCTGCCATAATTGTGCAAACAATGCACCAAGTATTGAGTTGATCAAACTCAATGTCTCTTAGCATAATAAAAAAAAAACATAACAGAATTGCTCAAGGAATAAATCAACCCTAAACAGACTAAGCCCGACTAGGTCGAACTGCTCTGATACCAAAATGTAACACCCCATGTATTTCATTTTTAACAAAATATCAGAACACACATAAAAGTATACATCAGAGTAATATTTCTAAATTAAGATGTTAAACATACTAACTTGATGACTTTTCATCTACTATCCTTTAAAAAGTGTCAAGACTTATCAAAAGGATGTTACCAAGTGGCTTCAGTCTCAAGAGGGGGGGTGAATTGAGATTTAAAAACTTTTCAAATCTTTTGAAAATGTTTTTCCCCTTTTCAATGACTTAGATCAATTTTCGCGCAGGTTAAGTGGAAGCGAAGGAATTAGAATATAAAGCAGTACAGCGGTATAATAGTAAAGCAGGAAAGCAGTAAAGCAGTATAATAGTAAAGCAGGAAAGCAGTAAAGCACACAGAGATTTATCCTGGTTCGGTCACCTCCTAGTGACCTACGTCCAGTCCTCACACCCTTGTGAGATTTTCCACTAAAACAACAACAAGGCTTACAGGTGCCTTGGAAAACCTTTACAGACTTAGGCACTCTCCTCCTAGGATACCCCACCTATGGAGAGCCCTCAAATCTAACAATACAATAACAAGAGATACCCCACCCCTGTTACAATCACCTGTCCTAGAAAGATACCCCACTTCCTAGTACATGCAGCTACCCTAGAGAGATACCTCACTCCCTAGAACAAAACACAACAATTAAATAATAAACAATTGTAAATGCAGAAATACCTCTAGTGTAGGCAGATATTACAACTTGAAGATTACAACCCCAACTAACTCTTAGCAACAGATCAGCTCAGACAGACCAACGGTACGTGACGAGCAAAAGTAAAAGCGTAAAGAGTTTTTCTCAAAAGTTCTCTGATTCGTGAAAATGGGTTGTGTAAAAATGAACGTGAAGCATTGCCTATTTATAGGCTATGAGGAATTCATTTTTACGTTAAAAATGATGTAGGAATCGATTCTTTGCTAATTGGAATGGATCTAGGAATCGATTCATTTGCTTGATCTGATCTAGGAATCGATTCTGATTTGTTTGTAAAAAGGATGTAATCGATTCTTAGGATCTCCGGGAGGCTAGGAATCGATTCTTCACTAAGTTAAAATATGTAGGAATCGATTTTCAGCTTGCCTGAGACAAGTGGGAATCGATTCTCACTTTGTGTGAAAAAGGTTGGGAATCGATTCTTCCCTTAAAAATATTTGGCTCAGAAATCGATTTATGTACTGAAAGTACATGACCTGAAAATCGATTTATAGCTTTTCTATTTTGCCTGAAAATCGATTTTGATATATGTTTATGCATGAGAAAAATCGATTTTGTTATTTAAAAGTTGATAAGAAATGTTTACGTAAATATGCATGCAACTTTAAAAAACTTTGTGAGTGTGTGAGCCTTTGAGATACGAGCTGACCTTTGAAAGAGCTTACACTTTTTCCTAAGACACACCCAAACCCTAAGGACTACCCTTATATTTAAGGACTACCCTTAAACTTGAATCTTCAGTTCTTGGCTTGCTTGTCTTGGATTGTGACTTTGACGTTTAGTCACTTTTATTGACTTTGACCGTCAATCTTACCTTTGTCTTTTTCATCATCAAAACATATCCTGCAATATCAGGTTACCTGCAACACAAGGTATCCACATTCTCCCCCTTTTTGATGATGACAAAACATTAACTCATCTCAAGGTGGGAGGTTAGTTCAAACAGATAATGTATACGATACTCCCCCTATCATGATGCTCCCCCTGTTTTATTGACTATATGCAAGTAAGTGCAGATGCATGCTGAATATTAAAACTTTATTCTAAATATTAAAAACTCTATTCTTCTCCCCCTTTTTGTCATGATCAACGAGGGCAACATGTAATAAAAAATGCGAATCTAACAGCATGAAGAGGAATCAATGATTCCAAGTTCTCTTCGTATGAAGAAAAAGTTTTCTTTTTGTAAAGGTTTTGTAAAAATATCAGCTAGCTGTTTTGCCGATTCCACAAATTCGATTACACAATCCCCTTTTTGGACATGATCTCTAATAAAATGATGTCTTATCTCTATATGCTTGGTCCTAGAGTGTTGGACGGGGTTCTTTGAAAGATTGATAGCGCTGGTATTGTCGCATTTTATAGGAATATGATCTAGATTTATACCATAGTCAAGAAGTTGTTGCTTCATCCAGAGGATTTGTGCGCAACAGCTCCCTGCTGCAACATATTCTGCTTCAGCAGTTGACAGTGCGACGCTGACTTGTTTCTTACTGTGCCATGAGACTAATGCACTACCTAGTATGTGACATGTTCCACTAGTGCTTTTTCTATCCAACTTACATCCTGCAAAGTCAGAATCTGAATAACCAATAAGACTACATGTGGCACCTTTTGGGTACCATAGACCAACATTTTGAGTGCCTACCAGATATCTCATTATTCTTTTGACAGCTACTAAATGTGATTCTTTTGGATTTGCTTGATACCTAGCACACATGCAGACACTAAACATGATGTCCGGTCTACTAGCAGTTAAGTAGAGAAGGGAGCCAATCATACCTCGGTATTTGCTTAGTTCTACCGGTTTACCTTCTTCATCTTTGTCTAAGTAGCATGAGGTGCTCATTGGTGTGGACATTTCTTTTGCTTTGTCCATTTCGAACCTTTTGAGTAGTTCTTTGCAGTACTTTGATTGAGATATGAAAATGCCGTTGTTTGTTTGTTTTATTTGAAGCCCAAGGAAGAAGTTGAGTTCTCCCATCATTGACATTTCAAATTCATTCTGCATAATACTTGAAAATTCTTTGCAAAGCAATTCATTAGTAGCACCGAAAATAATATCATCCACATAAATTTGCACGAGTAAGATGTCATCTTTTGACCTTTTTATAAAAAGTGTAGTGTCAACTTTTCCTCTTTGAAAATCATGATTGAGTAGAAATTTGCTCAATCTTTCGTACCAAGCTCTGGGAGCTTGCTTTAGACCATATAGAGCCTTTTTGAGTTTAAAAACATGGTCTGGTTTTTCAAAATTTTCAAAACCAGGAGGTTGTTCAACATACACTTCTTCTTGGATAAAACCATTTAAGAAAGCGCTCTTAACATCCATTTGATACAATTTAAAATCCATGATTGATGCAAAAGCAAGTAACATGCGAATAGCTTCTAATCTAGCTACAGGAGCATACGTTTCATCATAGTCTATTCCTTCTTCTTGATTATAACCTTTAGCAACTAGTCTAGCTTTGTTTCTAATTATTATACCTGATTCGTCTAGCTTGTTTTTAAACACCCATTTTGTGCCTATTATCTGGTGTTTATCAGGTCTAGGAACTAGATCCCACACTTCGTTTCTTTCAAACTGATTTAACTCTTCTTGCATAGCAATAGTCCAATGTTCATCAACTACGGCTTCATCTATATTTCTAGGTTCAATTTGAGATACGAAAGCCATATGATTACATGCATTTCGAAGAGAGTTACGAGTAGTTACCCCTTTTGTTACATCACCTATGACATTTTCAAGCGAGTGATCCCTTGGGATTCTCCATTCCTTGGGAAGTTCACTGCTTGATCCTTCTTCTGACTTCTCTTGAGGGGTGGTTTTTGTTTCTTCTTCTTTCTTCTTCTCACCTGTCTCTAACTCTTCAGGTTCATCTGCAATATCAATAACCTTTCCCAGCCTTTTGGGGTTAGTTTCATCAAATGTAACATGTACAGATTCCTCAATTACCTTATTTCTTTTATTAAAAATTCTAAAGGCCTTGCTAGATAAAGAGTAACCAAGAAAAATTCCTTCATCAGCTTTAGCATCGAATTTACCTAGGTTGTCTTTTCCATTATTCAATACAAAGCATTTGCAACCAAAGGTGTGAAGGTGTGAAATATTTGGTTTTCTCCCCTTGTAAAGTTCATAGGGGGTTTTCTTTAAAATAGGCCTAATTAGAACTCTATTCATAACATAACAAGCAGTACTTACAGCATCCGCCCAAAAATATTTTGGGATGTCATGATCATTTAACATTGTTCTGGCAAGTTCCTCCAATGATCGATTTTTCCTTTCAACTACTCCGTTTTGTTGAGGAGTTCTAGGTGCTGAGAAGTTGTGATTTATACCAAGTTCTTCACATAGGAATTCGAATTTTTCATTTTCAAATTCTCCACCGTGATCAGATCGAATTGAGACAATCTTCAGTTCTTTCTCATTTTGAATGCTACGAGCAAGCTTTTTGAATGCTCCAAAAGCTTCGCTCTTGTTTGCCAGAAAGAGAGTCCAGGTATACCTTGAATAATCATCTACTATAACTAGAGCATAGTAATTTCCACCATAACTTTTTGTCCTTGAGGGACCAAATAGATCCATGTGTAACAGCTGCAAAGGTTTGTTAGTAGACACAATATTCTTTGATTTAAATGACACTTTTACCTGTTTACCTTTTTGGCATGCATCACACAATTTATCTTTTTCAAACTTGATATTAGGCAAACCACTAACTAGATCTTTAGACACTAGCTTGTTAAGATGATCCATATGAATATGAGCTGTCCTACGGTGCCATAACCAAGAGTTTTCTTCCTTACTAATGAGGCAACATGCATTATGTGATGAAACACTATCTAAACTCATCATGTATATGTTTTCTACTCTATTTCCTATCATTCTAACTTGTTTACTTTGTTTATCCTCAATGATGCATGAACCTGAGTCAAATATTACTCTATTTCCTTTATCACAAAGTTGGCTAATGCTTAAAAGATTATGTTTAAGACCTTCAACATAGAGCACATTATCAATAGCAGTAGATAAGTCTTTACCAACTTTACCTTCACCAAGGATTCTTCCTCTGTTATTGTCACCATAAGTCACATGACCGCTTGATCTGGGGGTAAGAGTTAGGAACTTTGTAATATCTCCAGTCATGTGCTTTGAGCATCCGCTGTCAAGGTACCAATCTGACCCCCGTACCTTGAAGCATACCTGCATTGGTTCAAAACAAGGTTTTAGGTACCCAAATCTCTTTGGGTCCTTGTGGGTTAGTGCTTGGTATGGTCCTTTTGGGAACCCATATCTTTTTCATGGTTTGCTTACCTCTTGCCCTGCAAACAGAAGCTGTATGTCCAGGTTTATCACAATAGTAACATCTAATATGAGGTTTAGTGGAAAACTTAGGTCTATGATGCATATTGCTTTTCACAAAATTATTTCTCTGAATCCTAAGATGCAATTTGGGCATTTTGTCTATTGTACATTCAAGTTCATTGATTTTCTTTTTATGTTCTATACATTTATCACATGCATAATTTTCTTTAACATACACAAGTTTATCATTTTCTTTCCTAAGCTCTAATTTTTCTTTGGTTAAAACATTAATTTCATCTTGAAGATTAGCAATGATTTTCTTTGATTTATCTAAAGCCTTAGCTAATTTCATAGAATCATCATGCAATTCAGTGAAAGCTTCATATAAATCATCATATGCATTTTGTAAAGAGTCAGGGTTAGAAATTACCTCGTTTTCATTCTCGCTTTCATGATCAGCCATTAATGCAACTTGAGCTTCTTCATCTTCTGATTCATCTGATGAGTCCATGCAGTTGTCTTCCCATGCGATGTAGGCTTTTCTTCCTTTGTTATTTTTGAATGCCTTCTTTTCAGATTTGGAGTCCTTTTTCCGTAGATTAGGACATTCCATTTTCATGTGCCCGGGTTTCCCGCATTCATAACAAGTAGGAGGACCGGATGTACTTTCTTTGCTAGAGAACCTTTTTGATTTGAAGTTCTTCTTTGGATAGTTGTTGCTTTTCATGAACCTTTTGAACTTCCGAACCATAAGAGCCATATTCTCTTCATTTTCATTAATTTCATCATCTGAGTTGTCACTATCATCACATTGACTAGAACAAGATGCTTTTAGAGCCAAGCTTTTCTTTTTCTTATCTGTATTTTCATACTCAGCTAGGCGAGTGAGTTCTAGTTCGTGCTCTTGAAGTTTACCGAACAGAGTAGCCAGAGTCATAGTAGCTAAATTTCTTGATTCAGCTATAGCAGTAACCTTAGGTTGCCATTCTCTATTCAGACATCTCAGAACTTTGTTGATTAGATCCTCTGCAGGAAATGACTTACCCAACAAGCTTAACTGATTCACAATGTGAGTGAACCTTTTTTGCATTTCTGGTATTGTTTCACCTGTATTCATTCTAAATAGTTCGTACTCTCTGATAAGAGTATTTGTTCTTGCCCTTTTCACTTCATTTGTACCCTCATGAGTAACTTGGAGATTATCCCACATTTCTTGGGCAGATTTACAGTTTGAAACTCGAAAAAATTCATCAGGACTTAAAGCAGAAGTAATAATATTTTTGGCACGTAAATTATGTTGCACTTTTCTTTTCTCATCATCAGACCATTCATTTCTACTCTTAATAGTAAGAATACCATCTACTAAGTGTGTGGGGACATAGGGTCCTTTTTCCACAGCATCCCAAACATCTAAGTCTACCCCTTCAATAAAGATTCTCATTCTTTCTTTCCAATATGCGTAATCTTTCCCGTTGAATCCCGGAGGACGGGTAAGAGAAGCACCCTCTTGCGTAGACCAACCTGAAGCCATTTCTCTTGAAGCTGCTAGGCCCTTTATACAAGAGTCTAGCTCTGATACCACTTGTTACCAAGTGGCTTCAGTCTCAAGAGGGGGGGTGAATTGAGATTTAAAAACTTTTCAAATCTTTTGAAAATGTTTTTCCCCTTTTCAATGACTTAGATCAATTTTCGCGCAGGTTAAGTGGAAGCGAAGGAATTAGAATATAAAGCAGTACAGCGGTATAATAGTAAAGCAGGAAAGCAGTAAAGCAGTATAATAGTAAAGCAGGAAAGCAGTAAAGCACACAGAGATTTATCCTGGTTCGGTCACCTCCTAGTGACCTACGTCCAGTCCTCACACCCTTGTGAGATTTTCCACTAAAACAACAACAAGGCTTACAGGTGCCTTGGAAAACCTTTACAGACTTAGGCACTCTCCTCCTAGGATACCCCACCTATGGAGAGCCCTCAAATCTAACAATACAATAACAAGAGATACCCCACCCCTGTTACAATCACCTGTCCTAGAAAGATACCCCACTTCCTAGTACATGCAGCTACCCTAGAGAGATACCTCACTCCCTAGAACAAAACACAACAATTAAATAATAAACAATTGTAAATGCAGAAATACCTCTAGTGTAGGCAGATATTACAACTTGAAGATTACAACCCCAACTAACTCTTAGCAACAGATCAGCTCAGACAGACCAACGGTACGTGACGAGCAAAAGTAAAAGCGTAAAGAGTTTTTCTCAAAAGTTCTCTGATTCGTGAAAATGGGTTGTGTAAAAATGAACGTGAAGCATTGCCTATTTATAGGCTATGAGGAATTCATTTTTACGTTAAAAATGATGTAGGAATCGATTCTTTGCTAATTGGAATGGATCTAGGAATCGATTCATTTGCTTGATCTGATCTAGGAATCGATTCTGATTTGTTTGTAAAAAGGATGTAATCGATTCTTAGGATCTCCGGGAGGCTAGGAATCGATTCTTCACTAAGTTAAAATATGTAGGAATCGATTTTCAGCTTGCCTGAGACAAGTGGGAATCGATTCTCACTTTGTGTGAAAAAGGTTGGGAATCGATTCTTCCCTTAAAAATATTTGGCTCAGAAATCGATTTATGTACTGAAAGTACATGACCTGAAAATCGATTTATAGCTTTTCTATTTTGCCTGAAAATCGATTTTGATATATGTTTATGCATGAGAAAAATCGATTTTGTTATTTAAAAGTTGATAAGAAATGTTTACGAAAATATGCATGCAACTTTAAAAAACTTTGTGAGTGTGTGAGCCTTTGAGATACGAGCTGACCTTTGAAAGAGCTTACACTTTTTCCTAAGACACACCCAAACCCTAAGGACTACCCTTATATTTAAGGACTACCCTTAAACTTGAATCTTCAGTTCTTGGCTTGCTTGTCTTGGATTGTGACTTTGACGTTTAGTCACTTTTATTGACTTTGACCGTCAATCTTACCTTTGTCTTTTTCATCATCAAAACATATCCTGCAATATCAGGTTACCTGCAACACAAGGTATCCACAAAGGATACATCATTACCATAACTCAAATGTAATGTCATTAGTCCTAATGTTCAACATCCCAAAGGCGATACATAACTTTAACAGTGTATAAGTTACAATATCGAAATACATAATAAACTAGGAAACTAAGCCAAGTATCAAGTGGATCTCCAAAATCCATCACATCATCATCATATAACACAGCTGCTACTCATGCTTCTTGGCCTTAGCTTTACCCTGTTTTTCTGTAAAAACCACAAACATAAACGGTGAGATAAAATCTCAGTGAGTCCTTTCGTGACCCCTCACCACTCAACTCACGGTGTTTTATTCATATCTTACTCGTACCCAAGTCTGGATAGTTACGTTGTTTTATTCATTTTCATTCGTAGCCCAAGTCTGGATAGCTACGTACATCATGGCATTAGCACAACACCGGAAAACTACTACACGGTTTCCTCGATGAACCCTCTCTATAATATCTAATTAACGAGCAAACTTGGAACGGGCCTAGGTTTTGGGCTCATGACTTCCCTCCTCTAGTATGCTACATATTGAGGTCGTCACCTCACATAATCATCATAGATTCGGTTACCAAAACCGTTTTATGGACACCAAGTCCTTTTCATTATGGACACCAGGTCCTTTTCATTATTTAACATTGTATGTTCTCTCTCGATACAAATCATACGGTTTATAATAACAATTATAATTCAACTGTCAATCAATTTACATCATAAACATAAACATATGTGTGGTATTATTATTCATATAACATTAGGGAAGGTTGGGGAAAGGATTGGAAGAGGTTTGGAATCCAAAGGAAGAGAAATACAAATTTTTAAGGGGGGGGGTGCATCAGATGGTGGCACGGCCCGTGCCACTTTTTGGCACGGTCCGTGCCAGTTACTCAGCACCTCCAAAACTGCGTTTTTCGTGAAATTTTCTCCCCCTTTTCGGTTCCAATTTGTCCCTGATGCTAAACCCAGTCCAATGCCTCATCATACCAGTCATATATCCAGTCAAAAACACAAGTAAATGTGAAGACATAGCTTCTCAGTGGTTTTGATGAAGACAACAACAATCAAGAGATCATTTGTGCAAGAGGAAATGGATCAAATATGATAAAAGTTACAATTTGCTCGAAGTTATCAAAGTGCAAGAATTGTCTATAATTGATCAAAGGTATATGACATTCACATCTTACTTTTGATTACAAGTGTTCAAGCTATCATACATGCATGCCATAAGTTTTAAAAAATATATAATAAAATAAAATGCATGGCAATCTTTGAACGTCACAATTTGGTAACATGAACCAAAATTTATTATTATTTATGCATGGCAACCGTTAGGTTGGTAACTCGTTATATACGTGTTATATTATGCATGCCATGAGAATAAAATATATATGCCATGAGTTATTCAAAAATTGCAACGTTATGCATGCCTTGCGTTAAACGTTCATTTGAATTCATGGCAAGCCAATTCATTTGATTTCAAAACATGGAACGTGTTATGCATGGCAACGTGATCAGACTTGGTTTAAACGTATACTTTGAAAACGTTAATTACTCAAAGACTTGGTACTCAATTACTCATTTGAAATAACGTTATACTTGATGAACGTTGCCATGCACGACAAATATATGAACGTTAATTGTTCCATGAGTAACGTTCAAGTTTGCCAATTCATTTTCAAAAATTGGAACCTTTGGCACTTTGACAATGGCAACTTTTGGCAAATGGTACTCTTTTGAAAAGGTGTTTTAAGGCCTATATAAACTTCAGTATTTCAATTCTCAAATATGATCAACCAATCTCTCTTGCTACAATTTTCACATATATACATTCTATTGAAAACTTTCAAAAATGGCAAGTGTTCAGACCAGATTTTTATAGTGAAACTTTTGTTCCAAAACTTTCATTCAAAGTCATAAGTTTCATATCATACATGAAGAACACTTGTATATCATTGTGAGACTTGGTTGTCACAAGAGAAAAGATCAATCTTGTATTGATACATATTATTTCAAACACTTTCTACAAAAATTCAGATTTGTATAAACTTGACCTTGCATTCCAGGATTGTTGGAGCAAGTGTGTGCATTGAAGAGGATTGTTCTTCTTGCACTTAGTGTTTAGATCTTAAAGGTTTTAAGAGCCTTTGATCTCCCTATAGGTTAGATAGTAAGCATCACAATTGGTGTGAATAGGCTGTACAATCATTCTAACTATAGTGAAATCTCTTGCTAGTTGGCAAGGGGACTAGACGTACTCTCCGGATTGTGGAGGGGAACTAGTATAATTCTCTTGTGTCCTTTTTCTTTCCAGCACTTTACTTTTTCCATACACTCACCATAAAACAAGATTTTATCAAACCAACTTTAAAACCGAAAAAATCTCTAAGTACCTAATTCACCCCCCCCCCCTCTTAGGCGCAATCTATACTCACATTTGGTATCAGAGCAGGTTATAGGTAACCTGCTCCTAGAGATCCATAATGGCTTCCGCAAATCCGGTATTTAAAGATGGTGGTAGCAATAACAAGCCTCCATTGTTTTGTGGTGAATATTTCGATTTTTGGAAAATTCGCATGAAGGCTCATTTAGAAGCACAAGGAGAAGAAATATGGGATGCTGTCCAAAATGGTCCTTTTGTTCCTACAAGTGTGGTCAATGATGTTGGTACTATAAAGCCTAAAGGTTCATGGAATGATGATGATAAGAAAAGGGTGCTCTATGACAAAAAGGCAATCAATCTACTTCAAGGTGCACTTAGCATGGATGAATTCTTCCGCATTTCAACATGCACAACGGCAAAAGAAATATGGGATACATTGGTAGAAACACATGAAGGTACCGCCGAAGTTAAGAGATCTAGATTGAATACCTTGAGTCAAGAATATGAACTTTTCAGAATGCAGCCCGGAGAATCCATCCTTAATTTGCAAAAGAGATTCGTGCACTTGACCAACCACTTGAAGGCATTAGGTAAAACTCTTACTAATGATGAACTTAATCTTAAAATTCTTAGATCTTTGACCAGGGAATGGCAACCAAAAGTAACCGCGATATCCGAAAAGAAAAGCCTATCCAACATGTCTCTTGCAACATTATTTGGAAAACTTCAAGAATATGAGACGGAACTTGGAATCTTACAAAAACATGAGAGTCAAGACAAGAAAGCCAAGGGCATTGCCTTGAAAGTTGATTCTAAAGAAGTTGAGAAAGATGACGATTCGGGAGAAGACGAAAATGTCATGCTACTTGTTAAAAGGTTAGGGAAATTCTTTGGCCATAAAAATAATTTTGGCAATTCTAACTTTGTGAAAAGGAAGAAATTCTCAAAAAGCAAGGATAAAGAAGCATCCACTTCAACACAAGATGTCACATGTTATGAGTGCGGCAAGCAAGGTCACATAAAGCCGGATTGTCCGAAACTCCTCAAGAAAGGTGGTCTCAAAGACAAAAAGAAATTTAGGAATAAGAAGGCCTATGTTGCATGGGATGATAATGAGATAAGTTCTTCATCCGATTCGGATAGTGACGAAAGTGCAAATCCAGCATTGATGGCTTCACACCATTCCGATGATGAAGATGGCAATGTAAGTTCTGATTTCTCTCTTTTTGATAATGATGTACAAGGTGTTATAAATGAACTCTTAAATGAATGCAAAATTCTATATAAAACTATATCATCTCAAAACAAACAAATCTCATCTTTAAAAGAAAAAGTTGAGACAATGGAAAAGGATTTCAATAATGAAGAGATGAATAGTAAACAAAAGGAGAATTTTGTATGCAATACTTGTGAATCTCTTACTCTCCAAATTGTCCAATTGAAAAGAATTATTGAAAGATATGAAAAAGGGCAAATTGGATTGGAAGGTGTCCTTAGCCAACAAATTAGATATTCAAACGATAAAAGTGGGCTTGGTTATTCAAAGTTTTCAAAACCAAGTTCTAGCACTACTATCTTTGTTAAGGATAGTGACCAATCTTCCAATGTAAAAGTAAACAAGCCTAAAGTAGTTCATCAATATCCTAAGAAGAAATATTATCCTCCTAGATATAGAAGTAACTTTGTGCCTACTTGTTTTTATTGTGGTATTGTTGGCCATACACCTAATGCTTGCTATGTTAGAAACTTTAGTGTGGCTAGTGGGCATTATGTGTGGGTAAAGAAAGGTACTAACTATGAAGGACCCAAAGCAACTTGGGTACCTAACAAAACTTAATTTGTTCTGTAGGTATGCTTGAAGACCACATCAAATCTATGGTATCTCGATAGTGGTTGTTCCAAGCATATGACGGGAGACATCAACAAATTTTCAAATCTAAAGCTTAAGGCCAAGGGTTATGTTACTTATGGAGATAACAACAAAGGAATGATTCTTGGCATAGGCAAAGTTGGTGCACCACCTTTCACATCCATTGAAGATGTTCTTTATGTTGAAGGACTAAAGCACAATCTTCTTAGTATTAGCCAACTTTGCGACAAAGGCTTCAAAATCAACTTCACCAAAGATGAATGTTTGATAGAAGATGAAGCCACAAATGAGGTTAAACTTAAAGGTAAAAGAATCAATAATATTTTTATGATATCCCTTGATGACTTATCTTTGAAGGTTAAATGTCTCATGGAAAACAACAATGATTCATGGACTTGGCACAAAAGAATAGCACATATTCATATGGAGCATTTGAACAAATTAATGAAGCATGATCTTGTCATTGGATTGCCTAAGATGAAATTTGTCAAAGATAGACTTTGTGATGCTTGTCAAAAAGGGTAACAAACCAAATCAACTTACAAATCTAAGAATGTGGTGTCCACTACAAGGCCACTACAATTGTTGCATATGGACTTATTTGGTCCATCAAGAACAAGAAGCTTCGGAGGTAATGTGTATGCTTTAGTTATTGTTGACGATTTTTCTAGATATACTTGGACATTCTTTTTAGTGCAGAAAAGTGATGCATTCAAGGCATTCAAGAAATATGCAAAACAAATCCAAAATGAGAAATCTCTAACAATTGCCTCCATAAGAAGCGACCATGGTGGAGATGTCAAAGTTACATGTGTGGATACGCATAATCAATTAGCAGATATCTTCACAAAGCCTCTCGCAAGAGAACCGTTTTACAAAATTCGGCGAGAACTTGGGATTTTAGATGAAGGAGATGTGTAATTCGTCAATTCTCATTCATTATATATTATAATAAAGTCAAGTTTTTCCCATCCTTTTTGTTAATGACAAAGGGGGAGAAAAATATGGCTCTGTTTTGGTTTCTCTAACAAATTTTGCAGATTTCAAAACTCTCTAATTATGGATTAAGGGGGAGCTTTAATCCAGGGGGAGCAGTCTTGTGTAGAGAAACAAAAGTACAACTAATTTTCACATATCGGGTTGTCATCATCAAAAAGGGGGAGAATGTGAAGACATAGCTTCTCAGTGGTTTTGATGAAGACAACAACAATCAAGAGATCATTTGTGCAAGAGGAAATGGATCAAATATGTTAAAAGTTACAATTTGCTCGAAGTTATCAAAGTGCAAGAATTGTCTATAATTGATCAAATGTATATGACATTCACATCTTACTTTTGATTACAAGTGTTCAAGCTATCATACATGCATGCCATAAGTTTTAAAAAATATATAATAAAATAAAATGCATGGCAATCTTTGAACGTCACAATTTGGTAACATGAACCAAAATTTATTATTATTTATGCATGGCAACCGTTAGGTTGGTAACTCGTTATATACGTGTTATATTATGCATGCCATGAGAATAAAATATATATGCCATGAGTTATTCAAAAATTGCAACGTTATGCATGCCTTGCGTTAAACGTTCATTTGAATTCATGGCAAGCCAATTCATTTGATTTCAAAACATGGAACGTGTTATGCATGGCAACGTGATCAGACTTGGTTTAAACGTATACTTTGAAAACGTTAATTACTCAAAGACTTGGTACTCAATTACTCATTTGAAATAACGTTATACTTGATGAACGTTGCCATGCACGACAAATATATGGACGTTAATTGTCCCATGAGTAACGTTCAAGTTTGCCAATTCATTTTCAAAAATTGGAACCTTTGGCACTTTGACAATGGCAACTTTTGGCAAATGGTACTCTTTTGAAAAGGTGTTTTAAGGCCTATATAAACTTCAGTATTTCAATTCTCAAATATGATCAACCAATCTCTCTTGCTACAATTTTCACATACATACATTCTATTGAAAACTTTCAAAAATGGCAAGTGTTCAGACCAGATTTTTATAGTGAAACTTTTGTTCCAAAACTTTCATTCAAAGTCATAAGTTTCATATCATACATGAAGAACACTTGTATATCATTGTGAGACTTGGTTGTCACAAGAGAAAAGATCAATCTTGTATTGATACATATTATTTCAAACACTTTCTACAAAAATTCAGATTTGTATAAACTTGACCTTGCATTCCAGGATTGTTGGAGCAAGTGTGTGCATTGAAGAGGATTGTTCCTCTTGCACTTAGTGTTTAGATCTTAAAGGTTTTAAGAGCCTTTGATCTCCCTATAGGTTAGATAGTAAGCATCACAATTGGTGTGAATAGGCTGTACAATCATTCTAACTATAGTGAAATCTCTTGCTAGTTGGCAAGGGGACTAGACGTACTCTCCGGATTGTGGAGGGGAACTAGTATAATTCTCTTGTGTCCTTTTTCTTTCCAGCACTTTACTTTTTCCATAAACTCACCATAAAACAAGATTTTATCAAACCAACTTTAAAACCGAAAAAATCTCTAAGTACCTAATTCACCCCCCCTCTTAGGCGCAATCTATACTCACAGTAAATCAACAAATACCTCAATTTAACATAAAACCTCAATGTATCAGAATCGTATCAAAACACGGCACAATCCAAAAATAACGGTTTTCATGACTCGAGCTCAACATACAAACAACTAAAACATCACATAGCCCACAAAATCGTGAAGAACTCACCTCAATGTCGAAATCAACACCAAGGAAGCAAAAGTTGAAAATCTACCAAAATCTCAAATTTGAACGCAAGACACCAACAATCTCTCAAACTCGAAATCAAGCTTCAATCCGTCGTCAACCTACCGTATAGTTGATGTTTAACCTCTAGGAACACTTCAATCCAACACACAACTCTTGACAACTTCAAATCATCTCACTATCTCACATAAACCCTAAAACATTGAAATGAAAGGATAGAGGAAAAGTGGGTATTTTTGAAGTTCAAGGATCTTAGGTGATGATGAAAACGAAATTAAAGAGGGAAGAAGTGATGATTTTGGGCTAGGTTTGGGTTGGGTTCCACTCTCTCTTCTCCTCTTCTCTTTCTTCTTCTTTCTTTCTTTCCTTTCTCTTTTCTTTCCTCTTCTTTCGACTTCTCTCTTTCTTTCTCTCTTTTAATTCTTTTCTTTTCTTTTAATAATCAAATAAAATGCGGGTGAGGGTGTGGTGGTGTAAAATGACCATCATACCCTTACTCTATTCTAAGTTTCTAAACTAACCCCACATCAATCAATATTTAATTTAGCACTCAATTGTGTAAAATATTGTAGGATACAAGAAAAGCAACACTCTAAAAATTCAAGTGTGGCATTAATTAATAAATGATTAAGTGAGCAATAATGTAAACCCGTTATTATTATGGAGGGAGAGTAGGGCTTGTTTACAAGGAGGGGGAATGACGAGAAAGTGACTGACATATATTAAAGAAACAAATATTTATCTCAAGTAGGTAGCTCAGTTGGTGAGCTATGGGATATCGAATGAGTGGACCAACAGAGTGCAAGAAGGAGGGTCTGGGTTCAAACCCCGAAAACTAACATATCCCCCACCCCACTAACATTGCCTATAAAAAAACAAATATTTATGAGATACTAAAAATAGATGTGGAAGAGAGAAAAGGAAAGGAAAACGTGTTTATAGAAAAAGAAACATAAGAGATTGAAGAGGACCAAAGACTGCGTTAGAACCGAACATTAAAGTGGAGGGAGGGTCCCATATATATAGAAAGGGATAGGCATAGAATTTAAGGTACTCTCCTCTCTTGTCGTCTATCTGGCGTTGACGTGGACTGTTGAGCATCACTACTACAGGTGCTTCTTGCTTCACCATCATCAATCAAGCTTTCCTCACCCTACACTCACTCCATTCAATCCAAATCCAATCCATCCCACTTTCTTCTTCCTTCAACATAAAACTCAAACTCAATTATATAAATATAAACTGAACTCATATTTCAACCGGTCTGGTTCCATCAAATGTGTTGACTGTTGTGTGAGTGTCCATCAAATGTACCTTTTTCTTGTTTATTTTATGAGTGGTCTGTTGATCCTATGGATTGTATTGCGAGCAAAGTAGTTGATTTTTGGTGTTTTGCTCCCTTTGTGGAGGTTGTTTTTTCGGTTGTATATGAGTCGAGTATTCTTGTCTATATATATATATATATATATATATATATATATATATATATATATATATATATATATATATAGCTGAGCACAAAGTTTGTTTGATAATTTGTTACTTTGTAGTTAGTTTAGAGTTAGTTATGTTAGTTATAATTGTTAGTTGTTCTTTTCTTATATGGACTAATATGTATAGACAGAGTCTTTGTATTCATGGTTAATTTTCAATTAATCAACTATCAATAATATTCGTTTATTAGTTTCTCTATTTCCCTAATATATTTGAGTTCTATTAAGAATTGTAATAGAAACCCGACTTCTCTCAATATATTTTTTTGTTATGGGAAGTTGGATTTTGCATTGTTGATACTTTTTTGGACCATTTTGGCACTTTCCAAGTTGAGTTCTGAATATATGTCACAGCGTGTTTTTATGTACAGTTTTTATTATTTTTCACTCACAATTCTATTCAATAGTAAAATTTAATTCATTTCAAATTAAATGAATAAATTAATTCATAAGACATATTGTAATTAGTGAACATCACAAACAACACCTATAGAACATCATCTATATAAGATTTTTCCTTTTCTAATTCTACTATGAGGAATGAAAAATGTGAGATTTACCAAATTTTTGTTTTAAAAAAAAACCACCGATAAGAACCATATCCATACAATTTTTAGTCAAAATGAGTTAAGTTTTTAAAAGTGAATAAAATTTCTAAATAAACATGAAAATAGTGTACAATTTTTTTTTGACCAAAGTGTAAAAAAATTTAAGCTCTAAACTTTGTACTGGTTTCTGTTTAAAAAAAAAAGCAAGTAGCCAAATCGCCAGTAGAATACATATTCACCAAAAGAAAAAAACACAAAAATGAATAGGAATTAAATAACTTGAGCCAAATAGCATTGATGTGATATCGGTTGATTCAAACCTCCCTGGAACTTTGATTATATATAGGAATTAAGATTATTAGGCTCAATTATTGAAAGAGAAATGTTCTGTGGTTTCACACCAATGGGCCAAATAATCGTGTCATTATCCTTAAGGCAAACTGTATGACCACGCATCAACCAAGACTATGAATAGCTTTTGGTCAAAAAAAAAAAGCCTATGAATAGCTTGTGGACTTTGAGGACAAGGTTCAAGTGAACTCGTTTCGTAAAAAGCTAAAACTATATTCTAGAAAATCAGTAGAAAATAAATGTAACAGTGAAAAAAAGAGAGAAGAAGACACTTGAACATGGTTGTGTTACGACTTGGATCTTCTCCTAAGGAGATTGTGTGAGGCGTTACACGACCATGGATGAAGATGCATACGCGTGCAACCTATAGTGGAGTATCTTTTGCTTTGTCTTTGATGTGAAAATTGGCAACATTTTAGCTCATTCAGGTCTGTGCCACGTGTCAGCTTGTGACTGGTCGGTTTTCAATATTCTGTTTTTCTGTTGAAGTTCAAAAGCTTGGCGCCAAGGTGGAGACTTCACAGCTTTATATAGTTGTTGATTCCGTTTCTTTCAGTAACGAACTTGTAATCTTTCTTGGGTTAGAGTGCGAGTGTAAACACGGGAATTGTGGGCATAGGGAAGCGAGGGGGTGATCAATTGGGTGTTCTTGACATTGTTTGTTCATCAATAGCTTCAAAGATTAATGCAACAAGAATTAAGCGATTGCTTAATTCCCCAGATGTAAGTATCACTCTGATACTGAACTGGGTGAACAAATCGTGTGTTGTGTGCTTTCAATTTCGCTTATATTGCTCAACTCGCATTTATTCCCAATTCTGGAAATTTAGGGTTCTAAGATCAATTCGGTTCAATCTTGCGCAATTGCTTTAATTGATCATTTCTCTTAGTCTCGTTTGGTTTGTGCGATTGTTCTGTAACTGGTTTTACACGCATTTTTGGTCTTGATTCTTAACAATTGGTATCAGAGCGTCGTTGAGAAAGGCAAGATTCCATGGAAATGGCCAAGTATAACATAGAGAAGTTTACTGGCAAGAACGATTTCGGTTTATGGAAGATGAAGATGCGAGGAATGCTGGTTCAACAGGGACTTGAAGATGCTCTTGAAGGTGAGGACAAATTACCAGATTCTTTATCTGCTAAAGAAAAGAAAGAAATAATGAATAAGGCATACAGTGGTATTATCCTGTGTTTGGGTGACAAAGTTCTGAGGGAGGTATCCAAAGAGAAATCCGCTGCTGCAATCTGGTTGAAACTGGAAGGCTTGTATATGACAAAATCTTTGGCTAATCGCCTCTATCTCAAACAAAGACTGTACACATTCAAGATGCAACAAGGAACCTCAATTGTGGATCACATTGATGAGTTCAACAAACTGATATTGGACCTAGAGAACATTGATATCAAGATTGATGATGAGGACCAGGCACTTCTGTTAATAAGATCATTGAATAGCTCATATGACATTCTTGCTGATACTCTCATTTATGGGAGAGAATCCATTTCTCTTGAAGAAGTTCAATCTGCATTGATGTCCAAGGAACTGTCTAAGAGAAAGGATGTGAAAGAAACTGATCAAGGTGAGAACTTGATGGTGAGAGGAAGAAGTGATAAAAGAGAAGGGAAAGGAAAGAATAGGAATAGATCAAAATCTAAACCTAAGCATAACAGATGCTATATCTGCAACAAGGAAGGACATTACAAGAAGAACTGTCCTGAAAAGAAAAATGGCAAGAAAGCCAGCAATGATGACTCTGCAGATGCTTCCATTGCATCGGATGGATATGACAGTTGTGAAGTCCTGTGTGCACAAGGTGACAACTGTGAAATTCTAGGCAAGCTAGAATGTGATGAACCAGATGATGAATGGTGTGAGGCATTAGTTGCTGCTGATGATGAGAGAGTTGAATCAAACTCTACTGCATCTACCTCTGGTGAGGATGAATGGATACTTGACTCAGGTTGTTCCTATCACATGTGTCCCAAAAGGGATTGGTTTGCTGATTACAAGCCATTCAAAGGTGGAAAGGTGATGATGGGAAACAACAAGGCCTGTGAAGTAATTGGAATTGGATCTGTCAAAATATTGCTAAGTGATGGGACAGTGAAATTATTGACCAATGTAAGGCATGTTCCTGAGTTAAAGAGATCATTGATATCACTAGGAACACTTGAAGCTGTTGGCTTCAGTTTCAAAGGAGAAGACTCAACCTTGAAGATCTTGAAGGGCTCTAGAGTAGTGATGAAAGGAACAAGGAGGAAAAACAACTTATATGCTTTGAAGGGGACCACAGTGACTGGTGAAGTGAATGCAGTCAGTTCAAAGGAGGACAAAACACTCACGTGGCATCAAAGACTAGGCCACATGAGTGAGAAAGGTCTAAAGGAACTTGACAAGCAAGGTTTACTATGTGGAGACAGAATTGGAAAACTGGGATTCTGCGAACACTGTGTATTTGGCAAGCAAACAAGGGTTAAATTCTCAACTGGTATACACAAGACAGAAGAGAAACTTGGATACATCCACTCAGATCTCTGGGGGCCATCAAAGACTCCAACACATGGAGGTAAGAGGTACTTCATAACTTTCACTGATGACTTTAGTAGGAAAGTTTGGATTTACCTATTGAAAACCAAAGATGAGGCATTTCAAACCTTTGTTGATTGGAAGAAAAGAGTTGAAACTCAAAGTAACTTGAAAGTTAAGGCACTTAGGACAGACAATGGCTTGGACTTCTGTAATGAAGAGTTTAATAGGTTCTGCAAAGATAATGGAATCTATAGGAACTATACAGTAAGAAATACACCTCAACAAAACGGTTTAGCTGAGAGATTAAATAGAACTCTACTAGAAAAGGTTAGGTGTATGTTATCTTGTGCTAAGTTGTCAAAATCCTTTTGGGGAGAGGCAGTCAATACTGCATGTTATCTAGTTAACAGAAGCCCCTCTACTGCTCTTAACTTCAAGACACCTCAAGAGGTGTGGTCTGGTCAGGCGCCAAATCTCAAGCATTTAAGAGTATTTGGGTGCCCTGCATACTTTCATGTAAGTGAAGGAAAATTAGAACCTAGAGCTAAGAAGGGACTATTCATGGGCTATCCCGATGGAGTAAAAGGATATAGAATCTGGTCTACTGATGAGAAAAAATGCATCATCAGTAGAGATGTGACTTTTCAAGAGTCAATAAAATTGAATGGTTCTGAAACCAGTGAGGCTCTAGAGCCAAGTGTGGAAAATGATGAATTCCAACTTGAGGTGGAGTTAAACCACAAGCAACAGAAAAATGATACAGGTGAAGACATAGCTAATGATCAAGCTGTGCAAAATGATTCAAGTTCTGAGTCAAGTGACAGTGAACCAGAAAATGAATATCTGCTATGTAGAGATAGAGAAAGAAGGCAAATAAGGCCTCCCAGAAAGTTTAGAGATGAAGCAGCCACTGCTTATGCTCTAAACACAGCTGAAAATGTTATGAATGAGGAACCAAGTACTTATCATGAAGCATTAGCAAGTAAGCATCACAAACTGTGGCTTACTGCTATGGAAGAAGAAATTGAAGCTCTACGGAAAAATGAGACCTGGGAACTGGTAAAAAGGCCATCTGGTGTAAAGCTTGTGGGTTGTAAATGGATATACAAGAAGAAAGAAGGCATGACAGAAAAGGATCCTTCTAGATACAAGGCTAGGTTGGTGGCTAAGGGTTATACACAAAGAGAAGGAATTGACTATTCTGAGATATTTTCTCCAGTTGTGAAACACAGTTCAATCAGAGTACTGCTATCTCTGGTTGTGCATTTCAAACTGGATCTAGAGCAATTGGATGTGAAAACTGCTTTTCTACATGGTATTCTAGAAGAGAAGATATACATGGTTCAGCCAAAAGGGTTGGAAACTAGAGGCAAGGAAGATCATGTATGTCTGTTGAAGAAATCTCTCTATGGTTTCAAGCAATCTCCTCGACAGTGGTATAAAAGGTTTGATTCCTATATGTTGGACATTAAATTCAATAGAAGTAATAGTGATAGCTGTGTGTATTACAAAAAGCTTGAAGATAGCAATTACATCTATCTATTACTCTATGTGGATGACATGTTAATTGCTTGTAAGGATAGTTTTGAAATTTCAAAACTCAAACAACTCCTAAAAAAGGAATTTGACATGAAGGATCTTGGCAAAGCAAGCAAGATACTCGGAATGGAATTTAGCAGAGATGTTCAAAATCAAAGCCTAAGCATAACTCAACAGAATTATGCAAAGAAAGTGGTTGACAGATTCAACATGACAGAAGCTAAAACTGTCAAGTTGCCTATAGCTGCTCATTTCCAGCTCTCACAAGAGAATTGTCCAACATCTGATACTGAGAAAAGGCAAATGGAACAAACTCCCTATGCAAGTGCTGTTGGAAGCCTTATGTACACAATGGTGTGCACTAGGCCTGATCTTGCCTACGCTCTAAGTCTTGTCAGCAGGTACTTGTCTAATCCTGGACAAGAACACTGGTCTGCTGTGAAATATATTTTGAGATATCTGAATGGAACAACAAATGTGGGACTTCAATACTATGAAGGAACCAAGGATTCAGGTGGAGTAGAAGGGTATGTGGATGCTGATTTTGCAGGTGATCGAGACAAAAGAAGATCATTAACTGGTTATGTGTTTACATTGTTTGGAAACACAATTAGTTGGAAAGCATCACTCCAACATGTTGTTGCCCTATCTACAACTGAAGCTGAGTATATTGGAATTACTGAGGCTGTGAAGGAAGCTCTGTGGTTGAAGGGATTGGTCAATGAATTGGGAGTAAAACAAGACAGTGTTGATGTGTTTTGTGACAACCAAAGTGCCATTCATCTAAGCAAGAATCATGCTTATCATGAAAGGACAAAACACATTGACACTAGGTTACACTGGATTAAAGATGTCATCTCTCAAGGAACTGTGAAGATTAAGAAGGTTCACACATCTCAAAACCCAGCAGATTTCATTACAAAGGTTGTTCCTCAAAGCAAGTTCAAGCTATGCTTGAACTTGTTGAATGTTGGTTGATTCTCAAATGAAGATTTGAATTAAGCTTTCGTTTAGCTCTTGTTGCAGAAGACTAAAGTGTTGCCAAGGTGGAGATTGATGTGAAAATTGGCAACATTTTAGCTCATTCAGGTTTGTGCCACGTGTCAGCTTGTGACTGGTCGGTTTTCAATATTCTGTTTTTCTGTTGAAGTTCAAAAGCTTGGCGCCAAGGTGGAGACTTCACAGCTTTATATAGTTTTGATTCCGTTTCTTTCAGTAACGAACTTGTAATCTTTCTTGGGTTAGAGTGCGAGTGTAAACACGGGAATTGTGGGCATAGGGAAGCGAGGGGGTGATCAATTGGGTGTTCTTGACATTGTTTGTTCATCAATAGCTTCAAAGATTAATGTAACAAGAATTAAGCGATTGCTTAATTCCCCAGATGTAAGTATCACTCTGATACTAAACTGGGTGAACAAATCGTGTGTTGTGTGCTTTCAATTTCGCTTATATTGCTCAACTCGCATTTATTCCCAATTCTGGAAATTTAGGGTTCTAAGATCAATTCGGTTCAATCTTGCGCAATTGCTTTAATTGATCATTTCTCTTAGTCTCGTTTGGTTTGTGCGATTGTTCTGTGACTGGTTTTACACGCATTTTTGGTCTTGATTCTTAACAGTCTTAATATTAATATTTGGTTGACTTAGTTTTGATATTATCATTATCAAAACTAATGATAATACGTTTTAGCATGTACGGAAATTGCTCAAAGAACTCAACCCATTTAGCATGTCTTTTATTGAGTTTGTCTTGTCCTTTTAAATACTTTAAGGACTCATGATCACTATGAATCACAAATTTTCTAGGCAAAAGATAATGTTGCTATGTTTGTAAAGCTCTTACCAAGACATACAATTCCTTATCATAAGTGGGATAATTAAGTGCAACCCCTAAATAAATGTCCAACTAATTAAATTAAATACCAAATACATTTTAATTGAACCGCCTAGCATTCTCAAATTCCTTCAAAGGTGAATCAACACAAATGGAAAAAATATTAGGATTAGAAGTATGAAATTCGTCCAAGATTACTTCCTTCACCACTCTTTTTCCTCACAATTTTTCTGTTTTCCCATTCCTTTTCTTCAATAGTGTTGTCGAGTTTCTTTTCTTCGTTTTTCGTATTGGACAAACTCAGGGTTGGTCAATGCGAAATTTGCTCATAAACACCAACGTACATTAGTTTTTCGTTCTAAGTGTTGAAATACTCTGTGGGTAGCCAACAATGATTCGAAAAAAAAAAGTTCCATTTCATTCTTTTCTTGCACATTCTCTTTTTTTTTTCCATCCCAATCTAGGGTCACGAGTACGCCACAGATCTTGAGTATGGTATTTTTGTGTGAAATTTTGAGTAAATTAATTAAAAGTATAGTAATTTAGAATTAAAATTTGATAAAAAGCAAATCATTTCAATAAAAAAACCCACTAGCATAATTTGGCACAAATAGATACTATGCATTAGGAAGACCCATCCCAACCAACATGCCTATTTGTTTTTAAAACGAAGCCTTGTGTTGTCTCACAAACAAGACAACATTGTCTATACTCTATACTAGTTGTTCACTAATTACTCCATAGGAGAAACAACTAGTCTATAGGGGACGATAAATCATTCCAAAGGGACAAAAAGTTACTCATCACTATCACTAGTAGATGCATTAATCTCCAGCAGAATAAGAATATTAAAGACTGTTTGAACAACAAAAAAAAAGAAAAGAATATTGAATGTTGAAAAAGGCTCAAGGCCTATTAACGCATAATTCGACTCTGGCCCATTTTATAGATATGATCCAAATCTATATCACCTATTGTCCTCATAGATATAGATATATTCTTCTAAAAAAATAAATTGGTCATATCAAAAATTGACATTGGGAGGGAGAATTTAGAATTGGCACCTAAAAATTGAGGGCACCCACATTTTAAAAAGGTTTCGTAATCATTCAACATGCAGGCGCATTTCCTATAATCACTTTTTGAGTTCAATGGTGTGTGAATTATTCCCCTTCCTTTTTACTTCGATTGCTTGATATCATACTTGATATTCTCACCGTTCTTTGTGGGTTCGTTGAAGTGTGGTTGACAACGATGGTAGTATAGATGCATTCAGAAGGAAACTAAATAACCTTTTTACAATGCGTGGGTTCAAAACTTTATGAAAATTAATTATACTTTATAGGGTGGACTAACTAACCTCATTACAATAATTAACTTCAGTCAAAAAAAATAATACTACCTCGGTCCATTTTCATATATAAGCAAAAGTACCTATAAAGTGATGTTATTAAATATAACCAAGTCAAAGTTTCCAACTTTTCATTTCTAAGGGCGCATGTAAGAACTCACAAAGAACGGTGAGAATGTCAACCGCACTTCAACGAACCCACAAAGAACGGTGAAGTGTGCTTGATATCATAGTTGATATTCTCACCGTTCTTAATTTTCCAACTTTTCATTTCTTTTTCACAGTGTTCAAGAAAAGTTAATTTAGAAATCATACTTCTTTTTTTAACTTTTTTTTATAAGTGTGCACAGCCGTCTTTTGCTTATATATGAAAACAAATGGAGTAATTAACTTCATATCCTCAAACAAGACGCATCTTTAGTTAAGTGTGAAAACGTAAAACTGTTTTATTTTTATACAAAGAAAAGGAAAAATAGTTAATTTTTAGGCTAAATAGCACTTTTGGTCCTTTATCTTTGCTCCAGATTTCACTTTGGTCCTTTATCTTTTTTTTGGTCCGTTTTGGTCCCTCATGTTTCGTTTTTGTTTCATTTTGGTCCCTCACGTTAGTTTTGACTAACGGACGCCACGCTGACGTGGCGTCCTCAATTAATTAAATGATGTGGCAGGTATAGCTGACTGTCATTTCCATGTCAGCACATTTATTTTTTAATTTAAATAAAACACAAAAAAATAAAACAAACATCACTCTCGTAACCCTCCCTCCACCGTTGCCACCGTCGCCACATCACTGTCGTAACCCTCCCACCTCACTCTCCCTCTCCCATTTTTCCTTCTTTTCCTCTCTTTCTCTCTGCGCAGAAACCCAGCAACGAATGGGTGGATACGGAGAAGAGCAACGAAGAAGATCAAACGGAGGTGAAAGAAAACCCAGATCCAGCAGATCCAGCGAAGGCGGTGGATACAGAGAAGAAGCAGATACGGTGGATACGGAGAAGAAGCAGAAAACCTACCCCTTCGCAGATCTAGAAAACGCAGAAAACTCAGCGTGAAGGAGATCCTTCACAGATCCAGAAAACCCACGATGATGGAGAGTGAGAGAGATGCGACAGTGATGGTGAGGAAAAGAAGGAAAAATGGTTGAGGGAGAGTGAAGAGAGATGCACAGAGGGATGCACAGAGGGAGAGTGAAAGAGAGATGCGCAGAGGGAGAGTGAAGGAGATGAATGGAACAAAATTTAATTATTTCTCAGATTAATGTTAATTGTGTTTTTAAAATTTAAAAAAAGATAAATGCTGATGTGTAATTGAATTGAGGACGCCACGTTAGCAGTTAACTGCCAGCGTGGCGTCCGTTAGTCAAAACTAACGTGAGGGACCAAAATGAAAAAAAAAACGAAACATGAGGGACCAAAACGGACAAAAAATAAATAAAGGACCAAAGTGAAATCTGGAGCAAAGATAAATGACCAAAAGTGCTATTTAGCCTAATTTTTATTAGGCTTAAATATCATTTTGGTCTCTACAAATAAAGCAAATATCCATTTTGGTCCATGTAAAAAGTTTTTTTCTAAAATAACCCTTGCAAAATTTAAAATTATTCATTTTGGTCCCTGTAAAAAGTTTTCTTAATAACCCTTGCAAAATTTTAAATTATTCATTTTGGTCCTTCTGACCCATAAGCTTTAAAATCACCTTAGGGACTAAAATGAAAATTTTTAAATTTTGCAAGGGTTATTTTTAAAAAAGCTTTTTTGCATGACAAAAATAAGTAATTTTTAAGTCTTTTAACTGTATATGCAATCTTTTAAAGAGCGGTTAAGATTTGTGTGTGTAGCTTAAGATTAAATTCAAATAAAACCATTCTTAACCATTGATATCAACTAATATTATATATATATATATATATATATATATATATATATATATATATATATATATATATTAGTGTACTAAGCTAAAATTATACATATCTCTCTCTCTCTCTCTCTCTCTCTATATATATATATATATATATATACACACACACATTTATCTTATGAGTTGCAAACTTTTAGTTACTTTCATTAATCATTTTTTTTACATTTATTAATTTATTTAAATATTGTTATATTACTTTAATTTATTAATATAAGAGAAAAATAGTGAATTTTAGTGGTCCATAATATAAGAAACAAACATAATTTTTAAGGTGTATTAGATGATCAATCCCAAGTTTACCTATTTTTAAGTGGTATAGTTAAAAATGGTGTCATTAATTAGGAGTGTAAATCATCATTTAATGAAAAGAGCAACCTTGAAAAGAAGATAAATTTTTAACCTTATTAAATGATAATGGCTGATTTCAATGTCATTTCTTGGTTTGTGTAATGTTGTGTTTTTTCTCTTATATTATGAACCGGAGGTAGTATAAAATTTTGTACTTATATCTAGTTAAATTATATTGCTTTTTAATAATTTTATTCATTAGTTACAATTTAAGAAATCCATAATTTTCTATAAAAGTGTTCTCTGGGAAACCCGTCATTTTCTGAAGAAATTATTTCCCACCAAAACTTTTCACTTCTTTATTGTTTCAGTTTACATTTTTTTATTCTTTCTCCTTCTCTCTAATGCTTATGTGTCACTAATTGTTAATTTTTTTTTCATTTTTATATCTTTGCACACATGTCAATTAACATATGTCTTTAATCTTGTAACCAAAAAATTATGTCTTTAATCTTATAAATGAATATTTAACTTTAGAATGTCAACTAAGAAACATTATCTCCTGAGTATAATTTCATTTAAAGAGTTCTAACGAGAAAACATTATATATTCTCTGTATTTGTTTTTATAAATTTCTTTTCTTTTTATTAGTAAAATTTTTGCTTGTGTGTCCCGATGAAAAATATTACACGTTGTTGGCATATTTATTTTTTATATTTTATATTTATAAATATTTTTATTTTTTTTATAAATGTTAATTTGAGTCCCGATGGGGAAATTTTATTATTGTCAGTAAGATTATTTTTTCTAATTTATCTTCATAAATGTATTTATTTATTTTATAAACGATTATTTTGCTTTTGAGTCTCGATAAAAAAATTAAATGTTATTGATATAATTATTTTTTTATATTTTACTTTTATGAGTATCTTTACTTTTATAAATGAATATTTTGTTTTGATATAAGATGGATAATCATTATATGTTATTCATATAATTTCATGGTTTTTGATATATACTAGAAAAAATTAGTGATAAAAAAAAGTGAAGTTCGTTGCTAATTCTAGCATCACAATAATTAGTGAGGGAGTCAAAGACGAATTTCTCATTTTTAGCCACTAATTTCCCCTTTCTAATTTTACTTTTTCTAGTATGTATATATATATATATATATATATATATATATATATAATTGTTTTCCCCTTTCTCACAATGTATTTTTTTAATATGTTAAAATAGATTGGCCCATGCATTCGCTTATCTTGCTAGTATAAATAGAATATTGTAATATTTTTTTGAGCCGAGTATCTTTTGCGCGCAACTGCAGAAACTAATCACTCAAGTCGGGTAGGCCCACAATGGACGGTAAAGCTCTCACTCAAGAGATTTAACGTCGCTGCATTCTCAAGGCGGGATTCGAATCCAAGACCTTGGTTAAGCTAGAAGAGACCTGCACATCTCATTCAAGCACTCTTGAGTATAAATAGAATGTAATATAAATACACTTCAAAATATTAAGTATTGTTATCAAATATAAAATATTATAATATAATATTATGAACCCAGAGTGTGGGGTTCAGCGGTTGGAGCTGAACCTCCCTTAACCAAGGGTCGAGTGTTCGATCCCCGCCTTGGGTACATAGCAGCGTTAAAACTCTGGGCCAGCTGTCCTGCCCCTCGAGGCACCTACAGTGAGCGAGGGATTAGTCACTGCTGTCCGTGCGGTGGATACCCAATGTAACACCCAGGTTTTTCTTACATAGAAAATATCAAGATATACCGCATAGTATACATCAGAGATACTTCCTGTCTCAGATATTGAACACAAACTATAATCTTCGATGAATAATCATCAAACGGTCACTTGATTTGCATAACTTAACATAATTTACTTAAATACTTGAATTACGTGCCTTACAAACTTCTCATGTCCTAGTGTTCAATATCAAGAACGAAAGTTGCGGAAGCGATTTACAACTTGTAACAATTATAAGTCGTACAATCGAAAATACAAAGTTGACAAGAGAAAATAACATAAACAATTAAAACTAAAGCTTCAACATCTCCTTTCGGTTGCACCGTAGCCGTGCCTCATCGCCTTTGCCTGTTTCTCTGTAAAAACCACAAAACATGTAGGGTGAGATAACATTATCCCAGTGAGTCCTATCGAGACCCCTTACTAACTCTCTCGGTTCATTATGCCTCTTTTTAACTCATAGCCCTAATAAGAGACTACGTGAAAACATCTTTTACATTGCGTAGCATATCACCGTTCATTATTCTATAAAAATCCCGGTGAACCCATTCCCCTGACCATTTTCTATCAAGGATCCCTCATGGGGCCTAGGTTTCGTAGGGCTCATGACTTTCCCTCCCCTAGTATGCTAACCTCAATAGGGTCGTCACCCTAGACCTCAATTTATATAATTTATATAAATATACACCCGCATTGGGTCGTCTCTTTTACTTGACATAAACGTAGCATAACCTCAACCTCTTTATTATAACCTCAAGGGACATTTAGTCCATTTAAACAATTATCATGACCTCACTCTTGGTTACTAACGTTCATTAACATGACTTAGAGAAACATTACAATTCAATCCAAACATCATAGTCCATTTATCAATTCATAATAGGCTAAAGTGCTCTCGGGGTCCCTTATCTTTATTTAAAGTAACGATTTGGTCCTTTATCTTTTTTTTGTCCCAAATCAGTCCTTTATGTTTTAAATTTTTGACACATAAATCCTTTTCTGTCCCAAATCAGTCTTTTATGTTTCAAATTTTTAACACATAAATCCTTTTTTTGACACATAAATCAGCACTGTTAACGGAAAATGATTTATGTGTCAAAAATTTGAAAGATAAAGGACTTATTTGGGACAAAAAAAACATAAAGGACTAATTCGTTACTTTAAATAAAGATAAGGGACCCCAGGAGCACTTTAGCCTTCATAATATTAACCTCATCTTCATAGTCATTAACATAGAACCTTCGCATCACATCAATTATACATACGTGTTTTCCATGGATTACGGTTTATTTATCAATACATAGGGTTGGGGAAGGTATTAGGAAAGGTTTGGAGTCGATTAGAATGGATTTGAACATGTTTTATAATTTTGGATAGAAAGGTCAGCACGGGTCGTGCCAAAATCAGCACGGGTCGTGCTGACTTATCAACATTACTAAAAATCCCGTTTTCGTGTGAGCTTCCCATTCCGATCGATTCCGAAACTCATTCCGATCGATACCCAACTTAAACCTACATTGTTTCAGTATCAAACAACAAACATTTCCAGTCCAACACACATCATTAAACAATTCATATCAATCACTCATTCAATCATTCATCCGAAAACACCAAATTTTACAATTCCGAAATACGGTTTTTAAGCAATATGATGAGATAGAAACAGGACAACTCTATTTATGAAACATGCAAACATATTTTCGAAACATATCCCTAAGCGAGTATAGAACTCACCAATTGTGATGAAAATCACAAATCACCAAGAATCACTAAAGTGCAACCGGTAACAAAAGCCACACGAACGATCTCCGACAGCCCCACAACCACGAAACCACTCCGATGCTAAACCCAACTTTGAACTCAGAAACTTAAACACCCCTTCTTGCTATTCTGAAATAAAATGTGATTGCATCAAAGCTCTATTCTTGTCCTAGGCTAAACATGCAAGGCCTTAGAAGCTCCAAAACTCCATTTTTGGTTCTTTGAGCTTCAAACTTCAAATTCGAATTCAGCTACACAAATGCACCAGCAGCTACCCAAACTAACTGAAACTACAATGTGGTTGGTTGAGGTGTTTTGGATACTGATTATGAAGACTTAGCTACCACATGCAAGGGCACAAGCTCCATTTTTCTCTTTTGAGCTTGAATATTCGAAAATGGTGAAATGGTGAGTAGGAAGAGGATGTTGATGATATGGGTGTCAATGGGTAGAGATTGAGGAGGGGATTGCAATGGTATGGAAAAGGAGAACATGCATGGTGATCTTGAACCCTCACCCTCTCTTCTCTCCTTCGGCAACTCTCTCTCTCTCTCTCTCTCTCTCTCTCTCTCTCTCTCTCTCTCTCTCCAAGTTATCACTTCTTTCTCCTGAAAATTCTGTTTCAGGAAGGTTTTTATGAAAGTGTGTGTTATGTCATTGTGTTTTTTGTGGAATGGGGTCAGCGGAGAGGAAAACTAATAGAAGGAAAAGACTATATTGCCCCTCTACTTGACTCTCTTCTCCTTCTACTTAAATTTATTTCTAATCAACAATTACTCACTTACAACCAATTTAATTCAATACTCTTTTAATAACACACATACTTCATATCATTTAGCAACTAAACATTAAATCAATCTATCCAATCCATGACAATCACCTCATCATTAATTAATTAAGCTAAATTACTCCAATTAGCTAATTAATCAAACATAACCTCTTGCTAATTTCTATTAACTAAATTAGCTAAATTGGGGATCTTACAATCACCCCAACTTGAAATATTTTGTCCTCAAAATCATCCAAGTTACTCAATGGCCACTATCCTAAAGCTTCATCTATCTTCATGCCTCTTCACAAGTCGAACCCTAACTCCTCTTCTTAAGCACTTAAACGGATTCACCCCAACCTGGATTGACCATAGTCAATTCTATCTCCGCACATTAACGATCGAAGGAAATCATGATCGCATCAAAGAGTTTAAGAAAAGAAGCAAGATATATTTTTAAAAGAAGTTTCGCTCTTTAGTGCAATCGAGTTTCCGTTCATACTTAATGTAACCTGTACTCTCTATATGATCCTATGGTTGAATCGGTTTCACGAACTAGACGCTCGCCCACAGCTTCCTCGAACCAGCACGGATGCCCATCTGTTATTCCGGAGTGTCATCTACAGCCCTCTGCTTCTGCTGTGCGCTCTGATGAAACGAGAAGGCTAGAAATCCTATGATTTAGGGTTTCAGACATTTTCGGGGCTAAGGCAACCAATAGTCATCATTCTCACTAACTCACATGAAACATTGAGCGGATCCTGACTCAATACTTCACATAATATACTGAAAGGTCCTGACAGTCAATCGTCTAAGAACTGACTCGATCTAATAACCTCTTGACCGTAAGGTCACTAAGCCCGACTAGGTCGAATTGCTCTGATACCATAATGTAACACGCATGTTTTTCTTACATAGAAAATACCAAGATATACAGCATAGTATACATCAGAGATACTTCCCGTCTCAGATATTGAACACAAACTAAAATCTTCGATGAATAATCATCAAACGGTCACTTGATTTGCCTAACTTAACATAATTTACTTAAATACTTGAATTACGTGCCTTACAAACTTCTCATGTCCTAGTGTTCAATATCAAGAACGAAAGTTGCGGAAGCGATTTACAACTTGTAACAATTATAAGTCGTAAAATCGAAAATACAAAGTTGACAAGAGAAAATAACATAAACATTTAAAACTAAAGCTTCAACATCTCCTTTCGGTTGCACCGTAACCGTGCCTCATCGCCTTTGTCTGTTTCTCTGTAAAAACAACAAAACATGAAGGGTGAGATAACATTATCTCAGTGAGTCCTATTGAGACCCCTTACTAACTCTCTCGTTCATTATGCCTCTTTTTAACTCGTAGCCCTAATAAGCGACTACGTGAAAACCTCTTTTACATTGCTTAGCATATCACCGTTCATTATTCTATAAAAATCCCGGTGAAACCATTCCACTGACCATTTTCTATCAAGGATCCCTCATGGGGCCTAGGTTCATAGGGCTCATGACTTCCCCTTCCCTAGTACGCTAACCTCAATAGGGTCGTCACCCTAGACCTCAATTTATATAATTTATATAAATATACACCCGCATTGGGCCGTCTCTTTTACTTGACATAAACGTAGCATAACCTCAACCTCTTTATTATAACCTCAAGGGACATTTAGTCCATTTAAACAATTATCATGACCTCACTCGTGGTTACTAACGTTCATTAACATGACTTAGGGAAACATTACAATTCAATCCAAACATCATTATTTCAATCACAATCAACATAGTCATTTCAATTACAATCAATATCATAGCATTAACCTCGACCTCATGGGACACATAGTCCATTTACCATATCATAAAATTTACCTCAACCTCATGAGACATATAATCCATTTATCAATTCATAATATTAACCTCATCTTCGTAGTCATTAACATAGAACCTTCGCATCACATCAATTATACATACGTGTTTTCCACGGATTACAGTTTATTTATCAATACATAGGGTTGGGGAAAGTATTAGGAAAGGTTTGGAGTCGATTAGAATGGCTTTTGTGTGAACTTCCCATACCGATCGATTCCGAAACTCATTCCGATCAATACCCAACTTAAACCTACATTCTTTAAGTATCAAACAACAAACATTTCCAGTCCAACACACATCATCAAACAATTCATATCAATTGCACTCATTCAATCATTCATCCAAAAACACCAAATTTTACAATTCCGAAATACGGTTTTTATGCAATATGATGGGACAGAAACGGGACAACTCGATTTATGAAACATGCAAACATGTTTTCCAAACATATCCCTAAGTGAGTATAGAACTCACCAATTGTGATGAAAATCACAAATCACCAAGAATCACTAAAGTGCAACCGGTAACAAAAGCCACACGAACGATCCCCGATAGCCCCACAACCGCGAAACCACTCTGATGCTAAACCCAATTTCGAACTCAGCAACACAAACACCCCTTCTTGCTATTCTGAAATACCATGTGATTGCATCAAAGCTCTATTTTTTACCTAGGCTAAACATGAAGGCCTTAGAAGCTCCAAAACTCCATTTTTGGTTCTTTGACCTTCAAACTTCAAATTCGAATTCAGCTACACAAATGCACCAGCAGCTACCCAAACTAACTGAAACTACAATGTGGTTGGTTGAGGTGTTTTGGCTAATGATTATGATGACTTAGCTACCACATGCAAGGGCACAAGCTCCATTTTTCTCTTTTGAGCTTGAATATTCGAAAATGGTGAAATGGTGAGTAGGAAGAGGATGTTGATGATATGGGTGTCAATGGGTAGAGATTGAGGAGGGGATTGCAATGGTATGAAAAAGGAGAACATGCATGGTGATCTTGAACCCTCACCCTCTCATCTCTCCTTCGCCAACTCTCTCTCTCTCTCTCTCTCTCTCTCTCTCTCTCTCTCTCTCTCCAAGTTATCACTTCTTTCTCCTGAAAATTTTGTTTCAGCAATGTTTTTATGAAAGTGTGTGTTATGTCATTGTGTTTTTTGTGGAATGTGAGAGGAAATCTAATAGAAGGAAAAGACTATATTGCCACTCTACTTGACTCTCTTCTCCTTCTACTTAAATTTGTTTGGTCGCATTTGGTGTAGTATAGCTCTAGTTATGGGCATCACAAGTTAGGGTAGAATTCTGGAGACAACCTAGGGATAGGTTCGGTTTCTGGGTATCTGGGGATGATCTAGGTATCCAAAATTTTTATAACCTGCCATTCTGGAAACTAGACTCGATGCTTGACATTTTGGCTTTGGTTTGGTTGCAAGTGGACTTGTGTGGCTCAAGATATGAGCAGTACAAGTTAGGTTAGAATTCTGGTGATAGTCCTGACATAGGTTTGATATTTAGAGCATAGCACTTTCAAATGAACTCCTTTTTGCATAATTTATGTTTATTGGGAAACTAGTCAAGATTTTCTACTGTTTAGGCACAAGTTTCAGGTCATTTGGATTAGTTTTGACCACTTTAGGAGAGTTTCAACTCAAGACACTGTCACTGTCCCATTTTCTGGACCTACTGCATTGTTTGTGAAAATTGTACTATTTGACTCATCATTCTGAAATTATAAAAATACAGCCAGAGACTAGACTTCATAAGCTTTCCGTAGAGAGGTCGTTCGCTAAATTCTGATGTCGTCTGGTTTGGTCTTTCGATTGTGAAAACCGGTGTCAAGTCGCTTTGTGAGAATATGCTTTGGATGTTGAGTTATGCGATAATTTAATTGAGATTGTTTTGATTGTCTTCAACTCAATTTTGAGGAAAAGGTTATGTGTATATCCATGGTTTTATTAGCGGCCGTTGCGGTCCACGGTTTTATTAACGGCCTTTGCGGTCCACGGTTTTATTAACGGCCCTTGTGGGCCATGGTTTTGCTAACGACCCTTGTAGTCCACGGTTTTGTTGACGGCCCAATGCGGGTAATGTATGTTGATTTTTGACGGCCCAATGCGGGTACATGGAATGTGTTTTGATTGATTGTAAATATGTATAAGTCAGATTAACAAACTTAGCAACCCCGAGTGAGATCACAAAAAGTAATTATAAGATGGACTAAATGTCCCCAAGGCTAATGATAATGATAAGTTCATGTTATGTTATGTTATGTTATGTCATGTTATGTTCATGCCAAGGTATACATTTATATACATCATGTTAGGGTGACGACCCTATTTTCAGGATTAGCGTATTAAGGGAGAGGAAGTCATGATTCCTTATGAACTTAGGCCCCGTCATGTTTGCCCCCGTTGTGGTCAGGGAATGGGTTTGCCGGTAGTTTTATATACAATTGCCGGTGATACGTTAAGAATCATGTTATGTGTGTGTCTCTTGTGCGTCGCTTAGAAGGGCCACGAGTACACGCTGTATGTTCCACGTAGTCGGCTTAAGGGCTACGAACTTATGAATCAAGCATTTTGAATCACGGGCGTTAGTAAGGGGGTCTCAGTAGAACTCACTGAGACAAGTTGTCTCACCCTATCATGTGTTGTTGTTTTTCAGAGAAGCAGGGAAAAGTTGAAGGTTCCGGAGCATTGGTTACGGAGCTGCTTGGAGGAGCCGATGTTATCTTTATTTTGTCATGTCTTGTATTTCCTTTTGATTATCTTAGTATGTTCGATTTGTACGACTTATGTTTGTAAAAGTTGTAAATCGCTTCCGTATACTTTCCATTTTGGTACTGAACACTAGTTATGACTGGTGTAAGGAACGCTTTATGTATTTTATGTTAAGTTATGCAAGTGTACTTGATGGTTTTAGCATCGCGGTTTTAGTTCGTGTTCAGTATTTGAAACAGGAAGTACTCTGATATGTGCCAGTAGTGCATTTCGGTGATTTCTACTTTTTAGAAACTATCGGGGGTGTTACAATTGGTATCAGAGCAGTTCGACCTAGTCGGGCTTAGAAATCAAGAGTCTCTTACGTCTTCTAAGTGTGATTCCTCTTAATATGCTATTAGACATTGAGCCTGATCAACTCAATACTTTGTGCATATTTCGCCGAATCATGGCTGGTAGAGGTAGGGGAAGCGTCCCCGTCGATCCACACTTTGAATAGATGCAGAAGGTCATCGAGGCGCAGCAGAAGATGATTACGTTCGAGAAAGGTCTCCGTGGTGATGTG
Source organism: Astragalus membranaceus (assembly GCA_039519185.1). NCBI lineage: Eukaryota > Viridiplantae > Streptophyta > Magnoliopsida > Fabales > Fabaceae > Astragalus > Astragalus membranaceus. The sequence goes on along the minus strand of CM076851.1, from coordinate 141,504,093 downwards.
AACCAGGGTCTTAGTTCCTATGCTATGACCAGTCATCTGGCATTGGTGCAACAATCTTATTCTGCAGAGGGAGATCTCAAAAGGATGTATGAAGCGAAGAGAGCGTATCGGAAGGAGAAGAAGAAGGCATTGGAATTGTCAACCCCAAGTGATGATCCTAAGAGTAACTCCAACAAAGGGAAGCAAGCAATGGCATCTGAATTCCCAAGACCCGGTAAGTGTTCGAAGTGCGGAAAACCTCATAGTGGAGAGTGTGGTCTGGGATCAACTATGTGTTATTATTGCAAAGGAGAATTCTAACCCCGCACGCGGAAGGATCTACGTGATGGACGCTCAGAAAGGCAAGGCTAATGACGGTTCGGAGAAAGGTATATTTCGTTTAATTTTGAGGACAAAATTTCTAAAAGTGGGGGTGATTGTAACATCCCCAATTTTTAGAAACTTCGTCAATTATTATTCGAGTAACGTCTATAGGTTAAGCAATTATATGATCGATATTAGTAAAAGGACTATATATGTTTTAACATAATCTAATATATATAGTATATTAGAAAATGAAATATTGATTTAATGACTTGTTGATGATTGTGTGTTTAATTGTTAAGTTAGATTAATTACATAGTTAGGTGTTAACTAGATTGAGGGAATGACTAGCTGAAGGGTAGAAGGGACATTTCTCATAGATCCACTTAACCCCCAGCTGAACCCACACACACAACAACACCTCCATTCTATCATTTTCAGAAAACACAAAACAGAAGGGGTTGAGAGAGAAGAGAGGAGGAGAGTTCGCGAAAGGGAGAGAAGGGGAGGGAAGAAGAGGGATCCTCAATGCATGTCCTAAATTCTTGCACCACTGTAACCCTCATGTTATCCTCTTCCTATTGATATAAGATTCATCACCAACATCTCCTTCCTCCACCAAATCCCCAATTCGACCCACATCACATTTTTGAGGAAATAGAGGTTTCATAGCTGGTTTTGGGTTCCCTTGGTTTCTTGGAAGTTGCTAGGGGAGTTGCATCAAAGTTAAGGAAGAACTTCAGTAGCTGGGGTCAGGGTTTGGTTGCTGTGCTCGAGGGATATGCTATAGGGAAGCTTGGATTCGGTTTCGTGGAGTACATCACACCAAGGTGAGTTCTATACTCACTAGGGAAATCGTTGTTAATATATGTGTTATGTATTCAAGGTTTTTGTTGTGTTTTGATTCTGAATAAAGATAGGTGTTGATTGTTTCTTGATGAAATTATGCTTGATGGCTGAATTTGTTGCTGTTTGGATACTAAATTTGTTGCTAAGCTCACTGTGTAGACACTTTCTGGGTAGGTTCGGTTTTCTGGTAACTGGGACTGTTTTACCAGTTCACAAATTATGTGACTTACCTTTTTAGAAACTAGATTGAACGCTTGTCATTTTGGCTTTTGTTTGGTCGCATTTGGAGTAGTATAGCTCTAGTTATGGGCATCACAAGTTAGGGTAGAATTCTGGAAACAATCTAGGGATAGGTTCGGTTTCTGGGGATGATCTAGGTATCCAAAATTTTTATAACCTTCCATTCTGGAAACTAGACTCGATGCTTGATATTTTGGCTTTGGTTTGGTTGCAAGTGGACTTGTGTGGCTCAAGATATGAGCAGTACAAGTTAGGTTAGAATTCTGGTGATAGTCCTGACATAGGTTCGATATTTAGAGCATAGCACTTTCAAATGAACTCATTTTTGCATAATTTCTGTTTATTGGGAAACTAGTCAATATTTTCTACTATTTAGGCACAAGTTTCAGGTCATTTGGATTAGTTTTGACCAGGGCTGGCCTAGAGGGTGTGCAGCCTGTGCAGACGCACAGCGCCTCGGCCCAAAAAAAAATTTAGGGGCCCCAATTTTTTTGTTGGCCCATACATTCCCCTTCCTTCCACTGAGCCATTGTTTTTTTTATTAAATGGACTCTCATATCATCGGCCCATCATATTCACGCATACCTATTTAATTAACCCTCACCAAATTATTCACGCGGAATACATACATCAATCGTTCCCTAATCCCTCACCAAATTCAATCTTCAACAAATATTCAATCATCAACAAATTCAGTCTTCAACAAATTCAATCATCAACAAATTCAATCCAAGATTCAAGAGCAAATTAATTCAATCTTCTCTTAATCGTTCCCTACAATTTTGCTTGGTATTTGTAACTGTAACTTGATTTCTTATTTCTACAATTTTGCTTGGTATTCTTAAAATACTATTATATTGAGATTTGAGACAAACATATTATACTACCCTATTTAATATCTATCTGTGTACTTGGCAGTGGATTGAAGTTGAGATCGCGTGACGGACTGACGGTCATCCTCGTTTCTACCACCGCTGGAAAGCGAAATTATCAGGTTTTGTCTTTTCTACTATGCTTCCTAAGATTAGAAAATATGATTCGGGATGTGAGAAGCGTAAGAAAAAGAAAAGAATTGAAGAATTAACTCTTTCTCAAACGGGAGCTCTTGATAAACTTTTAATAAAAGAACAACTAATTCCGATTGAAGTTGAGATTAGTGAAAATGTGGTTACAGCTGATTAGTGATGATTTTAATTTGAATGTTGATGATCAACCGGTTGCTTCTGTGACAGTTGCTTCTGCGGAAAGAAGTTTTTCAAAATTGAAGTTGTTGAAGTCTTACTTGCGATCTACCATGTCACAAGAAAGGCTTAATGGATTAGCATTGGTAGCAGTTGAGAATGATCTTTTTGAGACAATACAATATGAAGACTTAATTGACGAATTTGCTTCGAAAAATGCTAGAAGGATGGCTCTTTTTAAGTAGCTAGAAGGTTGATATTAGTTTAAAATTGTATTGAGATGATATTTATAATTTAAATAATGAAGTTTGAGTTTTGGTGATTTATTTAGTAGTAATATAATTAAGGCCCCACTTTTATGATTTGCACAGGGCCTCCAAATTGTATGGGACGGCCCTGGTTTTGACCACTTTAGGAGAGTTCCAACTCAGGACACTGTCACTGTCCCATTTTCTGGACCTACTTCCTTGTTTGTGAAAACTGTACTATCTGACTCATCATTCTAAAATTATAAAAATACAGCCAGAGACCAGACTTCATAAGCTTTCCGTAGAGAGGTCGTTCGCTAAATTCCGATGTCGTCTGGTTTGGTCTTTCGATTGTGAAAACCGGTGTCAAGTCGCTTTGTGAGAATACGCTTTGGATGTTGAGTTATGCGATAATTTAATTGAGATTGTTTTGATTGTCTTCAACTCAATTTAAGTTATGCAAGCGTACTTGATGGTATTAGCATCGAGGTTTTAGTTCGTGTTTAGTATTTGAAACAGGAAGTACTCTGATATATGGCAGTAGTGCATTTCGGTGATTTCTACTTTTTAGAAACTATCGGGGTGTTACAAATTTCTTTTATTTCAACGCAATCTAGTTATGTTTCCTTAAATATTTCTGCAATCTGCACTTGATCGAATTCAAAAGATACGTAAGGCAATTCCACAGTTTCAACAACTTTGAAATTGTCAGTTATTACAAATAACATCAAGAACATTCATAATTTTTTCTGGAAAACTATAGCACAAATGTCCTAAGATTTACTGGTTGATCTTGCAAGCAACAAATTCTAAACCAGCGGTTGTTTACCAAAATTCACGATAAACAAATTGGCACGCCCGGTGGGACCCTTTGTGCTGAGTTTCAGAATCATTTGAAACAATTTCCGAATTGGTTCTTGAAACATAAACTTGTGATTTGTTGTGTGTATGCATTTGAGGAGTGGAAAACATCTTTCAGAGATGGCACGTTCTGGTTCGAACAACGCTTCGACGTCTAATGCACAGAATCTACAGAATTCACAAGAACAAGCGTCAATGGGTGACGCTAGTGTTGCAAATGTCACGGGAGCAACTGCTCCTATGCCCTCTTCGACAATAGCAGGGGTAACTGCTCCTGTAACAGTGTCGACTACAGCGGCGTTAACACAACCATTGATATTAGGGTCTTCAACCAACCCTCTAATGGCTAATCCCGTAGTCGGAAATACTTTCGATACAAGGTTTCCAAATATCTCTCAATTTAGGGGTTACCCATATGGTATGCCAACAGCCATGATGGCAGACCTGCAAAAAAATATGTCTACTTATGCAGACACTGCAGTCACAGCGTTTTTCCCCTCTACATGGTTCACCAGAGAGCATTTTTGGTTGAAATGCTCAACCTGCCTTAACCACATCATCGTTGCTGGCCTTAAGGCAACAAATGGATGAGAGTAACCATGACATGGTCAATACACTGACCCAACAAATTGGTATGATGTTTAACCCCTTAATTCAAAACACGAACCATAGTTACCAGATGTTGGCTAATCAAATGGGGAGAATAGCAGATTTCTTTGGCACCCCACCATTGCAAAACCAGCAAGTGCCTCAAATTCAGAATATAAGGCCTGTCGAAAACCTTGTGGGTCAAGGATAGCAAATTGCTGTCGAACCACCTCCAAGAAGGGAAGTGTTGGTCAACAGAGGCCAGAATGCTGATGAAGTGGTTAGACAAGTTCAGCAAAACAATTTTGGACTCCAAAATAACTTGGCTAATCTCGTCGAAACCATTTTAGCCCAGAATGGCCTCAATTTGGGCCTGCATAGGCCTAATTTTGTTTCACCCTTGTCAGATTATGTGTTGCAAACTGAGTTTCCTAGAGGTTGGAAAATTCCCAAGTTCACAAAATTCGCAGGGGAAACTAGCGAATCCACTGTCGAACACGTTGCCCGTTATTTAACTGAGGCTGGTGACATAGCCCATAATGAGAATTTGAGGTTGAAATACTTCCCAAATTTCCTTACAAAAAATACTTTCACTTGGTTTACAACTTTACCCCCACATTCCATATTTAACTGGGGAAATTAGAGAAAGCATTTCATGAACAGCTCTACATGGGCCAGTCGAAGATTAGTCTTAAATAAATGGCTAGCGCTCAACGCAAAGTGGCAGAGTCTATTGATGACTATCTCAATAGATTTAGACTTCTCAAGGAAAGGTGCTTTAAATAAGTGCGTGAACATGAGTTAGTCGAAATGGCTGCTGGTGGCCTCGACTATTCTATCAGAAAGAAGTTAGACACATCGCACTTAAGAGATATGGCCCAATTGGCTGATAGGGTTCGACAAGTCGAAAGGCTAAAACCAGTAGGTTTAATAAAAAAGAAAAGGTTGCATACGTCGAAACTAATGACAGCGACCAACAATTTGATGTCTCTTATGAGGATGTCGAAGAAGAGGTCAATATGGCTGAACTAAAACCTGGACCTCCTTATACTTGTAAATTATTGAAGCCTTCAGATGGAAAGAATCCTGTCGACCCTAAAAATGATAGATTTGTTGCAAAAACGTATACATTTGATGTTACTAAATGTGATCAAATATTTGATCTTTTAGTTAATGATGGTCAAATTATAGTGCCTAAGGGCCTAAAGATACCACCATTAGAGCAACAAAAGAAAAGAGGTTATTGCAAGTATCATAACTTTTTAGGCCATAATACATCTCGTTGTGTTCTTTTCAGGGATTTGGTCCAAAAAGCACTGAATGAAGGAAGGCTAAAATTTGGAGACAAGTATAAGCCTCCAATGAAGATTGACACTGATCCTCTTCCAGTAGCAGATGCTATGTATGTTGAACCAGTCGAAATCAATGTGGTGAAAGCTACTGAGTTTACTGCTGCAGATGTTGACAAGAAAGGAACAATTGAAGGTTCAATGGACAATGTCGAAATGGTCACTGAGGACCAGTACAACGAGAAAATGCAAGTGGTTTACCCCAAGGCTGAAGAAGAACTGGTCGACTTCCTTAACCGTTACAAAATTAACAACACTGAGGTCATGCTGTGTCCAAGGTGCAGTTCTGTCTTCGACAAAGAGGCTGCAAAGAACCTAGAAGGATTTAAACCTCACTTGAAGAGGAAAACCAAGTGGGTCGACAAAAGGCCAAAGTTCAGCTTCAACAAAAGAGGAATACCATATAAGGTAACTTCGACCAAGAATCCTCAGAAGGCGCAAATCAAGACCTTTGTGCCACCGACTAAGTCACCTGTCGAGAAGTGGGTGTATTCTGGTGGCAAAGACACAGGTCATCATTCAACTACGGTCAAATGAAGTACAAGCACTGCAATACAGAGCAAGGCAACTGGGTCGAATAAGTATGCCTACAACAATAACTACAAGGGAAAGAATCCGATGACAAGAACACAATGGCGTAGGTATCAACGCCAAAAGAAAGCTGCTGCTGCTGTAGGAAAGGGTGAGAACTCCAACAAAAGAAAGGGTAAGCAAGTAGCCTCTTTTATCGAAATTCCCAAGAAGCCTGCAACGGGAGAATATTTCCTCCACTGTCGGTTATTAAAGAAGGTCTTGATCCAAAAGAGGGCCTCAACTTTGATGAGGAAATGGGTTCTGGTTTCACTGATTTAGAACCTGACTTCGACGTGATATGCAACGTGGTCTCCATTCTCCCAATTGAGTTCGACGTGGTTTCGAAAGTAAACGAAGTCAAAAAAGACTTCGATGAAGACATGGCTAAACATAAGCCAATATGCTACTATGTTCTGAACAATGGCTACATTGAAGAGCAGAGTGTTGTCTTTGAAAGGCCAGATGAGGGGATGAAATACCACCTTAAACCATTGTTCATTCAAGCTAAGGTCAACAATGTGGGTGTAAACAAGGTGCTAGTCGATGGAGGTGCTGCAGTTAACTTAATGCCCCAATGTATGCTCACAAAGATTGACAAGTCTGACACAGATTTAAGGCCACACAATGTAGGGCTCACTAACTACGAAGGCAAATCTGGTTATTCACTTGGAGCAATTGAGGTTGAACTTGTTGTTGGCAACGTTAAGAGGTTAAAATTGTTCATGGTTATTCCAACCAAGGCAAATTTCAACTTGTTGCTTGGCAGGGAATGGATACATGGAGTAGGAGCAGTCCCTTCGACCCTACACCAAAGAATCTCCATTTAGAGAGAAGATGGATTGGTAAAAAAATGTGAAAGGTGATCAAAGCTACTTTTTAGCAGAAGTAGATCACGTCATAAAGAAGACCTTCGACAAGAAATTGGCAAACATTGCGCCATGTACACCTTCTGACAGTGCCTATGTACCCCAAGACAATGTTTATGCTTCACTAGACCTTCACCCTACTCATGGATTTATTTGGGAAATGGAGGTAATTGGTGAAGCAAGCTGCCCAAAAGGTTACAGCAAACCTATTGGGTGGGATGGACCCTTAATAATTGGTAATGTCTCAACCCAGTGCATGGGAAAGGATTACGGCCTATGTGGCCGAGAACAAGCAAAATGCGACTTTAGAAGCCGAAATGCAATAAAAAATGGTAGGTGAAACCATTAGACGTGATGATAAAGAAAATATGGTCGAAGACCAAAGGCTAGACTGTATCTATGATGACGAGCCTTTAGGATTTGAAAAAAACCCCAGGGGTTCGACCAAGAGAATTCAAGCACAAGATCCCTTAGAAGAAATTGACTTGGGAGATGGCTCTATAAAGAGACCAACGTTTATTAGTGCTAAACTCGACAAAAGTCTGAGAGATCGAACAATAGAGCTTTTGAAGGAGTACAAAGATTGCTTCGCATGGGATTATAATGAAATGTCTGGTTTTAGTCGAGAAGTAGTGGAATTGAAGCTGCCAATTCGACCAGATAAGAAACCTGTGAAACAAACACCAAGAAGGTTTGCACCACAAATCTTATCGAAGATCAAAGAAGAGATCGAAAGGCTACTCAGGAGCAGGTTCATCAGAACTGCAAGGTATGTTGATTGGTTAACTAATATAGTTCCTGTAATTAAGAAAAATGGCACTCTTAGAGTCTGCATAGATTTTAGGGACTTAAACAATGCTATGCCAAAGGATGAATATCCCATGCCAGTGGCAGAAATGTTGGTCGACTCAGCAGCAGAGTTTGATTATCTAAGTATGCTTGATGGGTACTCAGGTTATAATCAAATCTATATAGTTGAAGAAGATGTGTCGAAAATAGCATTTTGCTGCCCTGGGGCTTTAGGCGTTTATGAATGGGTAGTAATGCCTTTTGGCCTAAAAAATGCTTTTGCAACATACCAAAGGGCAATGAATTCTATGTTTCATGATTTTATAGAAGATTTTATGCAAGTATACATAGACGACATTGTTGTTAAGTCTTCATCAGAAAGTGGTCATTTAGACCACCTTCGACAATCATTCCAAAGAATGAGAAAATATGGATTGAAAATGAATCCAATCAAATGTGCCTTTTGTGTTCGTGCAGGTGATTTCTTGGGTTTTGTTGTGCACAAAAAAGGCATTGAGATCCATCAAAACAAGACGAAAGCGATCTTGGAAAAGAAGGCCCCTTCGACAAAGAAAGAGTTACAGTCTTTACTAGGAAAGATTAACTTCCTAAGAAGGTTTATTTCAAACCTAAGTGGCAAGACACAAGTATTTTCGCCATTACTTCGACTGAAAAAGGGGGATTGTTCAGATGGGATCTAGAACACCAGAAAGCCTTCGACGAGATCAAGTCTTACTTGATTAAACCACCTATGTTGCTTCCCCTATTAGGAATAGGGTAATGAAATTGTACATAGCAGCGTCAGAGATGACAATAGGTAGTATGTTAGCACAAGAGGATGAAAATGGTGTCGAAAGAGCCATTTATTATCTTAGTAGACTATTGAATGATGCAGAAACAAGATATCATCCAATTGAGAAACTATGCCTATGTTTGTATTTTTCATGTATAAAATTGAAGCAATACATAAAGCCTGTTGATGTGTATGTTTATTCGCATTATGATATAATTAAACATATGTTGTCAAAACCAATTTTACATAGTCGAATTGGAAAATGGGCTTTAGCCTTATCTGAATATTCACTCCCATACCAGCCTTTGAAAGCTGTTAAAGGCCAGGTTGTTGCTGACTTCATTGTAGACCACTCTTTGGTCGAAGCAACGTTAAGCTTTGTGGATGTTCAACCCTGGAAGTTGTACTTCGATGGGTCAAGCCATAAAAATGGTACAGGAATTGGAGTACTCATAATATCTCCAACAAAGATACCAACAAAATTTAAGTTTAAAATCGAAGGAAATTTCTCCAATAATGAGGCTGAATATGAAGCCTTAAAAGCAGGACTTGAAATGCTGCTAGAGTTGGGGAAATTTCTCCAATTAACAAAAGAGTACAAGTGCATCAAAGAACACTTAATAAAGTACTTTCTTACTGCCAATGCAATGTTAAAACGTTTCACTCATGTTGACATTAAACATGTGCCTAGAATTGATAACCAAGAGGCAAATGAGTTGGCACAGATTGCTTCAGGCTACAGAGTTTCTAAAGAAAAATTGCAAGAGTTGATAGAAATAAAAGAGAAGCTCTTTTCGACAGATAATTTCAACACCCAATTGTCATTGCCAAAACTTGGGGGGGGGGGGGGGTAGACAAGTCAGAAATAGTGTCACCTCCAACTGAAATTGAAAATTTTGAAATTTTTGCCATTGACAATATGTCGAATGATGATTGGCGAAAACAAATTGTCGAATACTTGGAAAATCCAACAGGAGCAACTAGTCGAAAAACCAAGTATAGAGCCTTAAGCTACATGATTGTTGGAAATGAATTGTTCAAAAAGACTCCTGAAGGAGTTTTGCTTAAATGCCTAAGTGAAAATGAAGCTTATTTGGAAATATCCAATACTCATAGTGGTGCTTGTGGCTCGCATCAAACAGGTCACAAGATGAAATGGCTCTTGTTTCGACAATGTGTGTATTGGCCAACTATGCTGAAAGACTGTATAGAGTTTGTTAAGGGTTGTCAAGAATGCCAAAGGCACGCAGGAGTTCAACATGTGCCCGCAAATGAATTGCATTCAATAATTAAACCCTGGCCATTCAGAGGTTGGGCTTTAGACATAATTGGTGAAATTAGACCAACTTCGTCGAAAGGCCACCGTTATATATTAATAGGCATATATTACTTTACCAAGTGGGTCGAAGCTATTCCCTTAGCCAATGTTGACCAAGAGGCAGTTATGAATTTTATTCAAAACCATATCCTATATAGGTTTGGGATTCCAGAAACCATTACCACAGATCAAGGCTCAGTTTTTACTGGTTGAAGGATTTTGGAATTTGCCTCTGAAACAGGTTTTAAGTTATTAAGTTCGACACCATATTATGCACAAGCCAATGGTCAAGTGGAAGCAGCCAATAAAATCATCATTAACTTGATAAAAAAGCATATTGGACAAAAAACAAGAAATTGGCACAAGACTCTTGACCAAGTTTTATGGGCTTGTCGAAATTCCCCTAGAGAATCTATTAATGCTACTCCATTTAGACTTACGTTTGGGCATGATGTAGTGTTGCCAGTTGAAATTCATCTACAATCAGCTAGGATTCAAAGGCAATATGAGATTCCATCAGATTATTATTGGAATATGACGTTAGATGAATTAATTGATTTAGATGAAGAAAGATTAGCTGCATTAGATGTCCTTACAAGGCAAAAAGAGAGAATATCCAAAGCCTACAATAGAAGGGTTAAGTCGAAAACGTTTGCTTTGGGAGACTTAGTTTGGAAAGTTGTTTTGCCTATGGATAAAAAAGATAGAGTCTTAGGCAAATGGTCACCAAATTGGGAAGGACCATTTCGAATTACGCAGGTTTTTTCTAATGGTACCTATGAAGTCAAGGAATTAGGCGCTGATAGTCGAATTTTGCGAATAAATGGCAAGTATTTAAAGAAATATAAGCTAATGTTGCAAGAAGTTAAAATAGCGCAAGAGTAAAACAGTGAAGTTAAACCAAACATGGCATTGGTGCCAGAATACATTGTAGAATACATTGTCGAAACTACAATAACCAAGATAAAAAAGAGCTAAAAAGCCAATGTACAAGATTCATTTTTGTGTAAGATCCATCTTCATTCTTAGCAAGACACTCCTGGAATGCTCCAATCTTGTAGCAATGAGGTCTTCACTTTCGACAAGCTTTTGGATTCTACCTTCATGTTGAGTGGCTTTCTCAAAGTGCTCAATTGCTGCAGGTGCTTCTTCGTTGATGGAATTTTTCTTCTTCTGAATCGAAGCCTTCTTTTGCTGCAAAGCCTTGATTTTTTCTTGATATTTGGCAATGGCAGTATCACACTCTTCTATGGCTTTGGAGTCTTGATCTGCTTGAGCTTGCAATTCAGAAATCTTGGTATTCGAAGCTTCGACAGCAGCCCAGTCCTCCTTTTGGAGTTTCTCCTCGCGCTCTTTATTTGCAGCAATCTCTTTTTTCCTCTTGATCTCTTTGGAAATTGTTTCCAGAAGAGGTTCAAATTCGACAATGAAACCTATGAGAGATTTGCTGGAGGCAGGAGTGTTGAGCTTGTTAATTAAGGCCTTGATCTTGAATGTTATCATGTGATCTTCCTCAATAGCTTTAAATAGGTCCACTTCAAAGAGCATTGTTTGAAGTTCCTTGACTAGGTCTTCTTGTGAACTCTCAGAGTGGCCACTGCCAGAAGCAGTCGAAGTGCTTTGCTTACTCTCAGTCGAAGACCTACCACTCATCAATAGCTTGAGAGCCTTAAGAGGATTCTTGCTCTTTAACTCTGACAATTATTGTTGGCTCAATCTGGTGCCTGTTGAAGGCACAATCCTTGGAGGGCTGTTGTCCTTTGGAGATTCATCTTCGTGTTCAGATAGATGTTCCTCTTCTTCTTCCTCTTCTTCCTCTTTCTCTTCACCATTATTGTTGTCGTCGTCATCCTCGCTCACTTCGACATCCACTTGTTGTTTTTCCCCTTCTGTTTCCTCTTCATCCAAGTGCGGAGATACGAGCAAGGTTACTTCGACATTGCCGGCAATTCGGCCTTCGACAATATCCATATGATGACCTTCACTTTCTTGGACATGGTCAAAAACTTCCTTTTCAGTTTCGTTGGTGCCAATGTTGGGATTTGTTTCTTCGACCATTGGTGTGTCCTTGGTGACATTGGGAGGGTTATCTTGCACAACCTCCTCTTCTGCGGCATTCTTTTCGACCTCAGTTCCCTTCGACGGAGAAAGAGTGGAAGTGGGCGTTGTTTGCTTCACTTGGGTAATGGGTTATTGCTCCTGTTAGTAAACATTTAGTGCGCTTCTACCATAAATGAATGAAACTTTTAAAGAGGGAATTAGGCTCGATCAATTACCTTTGGTATGCTGTCTTCGACACGAAAGTGGGCACTCTCAGGTTTCTTTAGGGTTTTCTGGCTCTCCTTTGGTTGTTTCTCTTGAACGGTCGAGGCCTTCTCTTTGGGTGTTTCTTTGGTCTATCGTGGTTTTTCGACAGTTTTCTGTGGAAAGGGAGTGCTATCCTGAACATGCTTTGTTCTTCTCTCTTTCTCAGCTTGAGCCTCGCCAGCAACAGATGGTTGATTCAGAGCATCGGGTGACTCATCAGACTGCATATTCGAAAAATGTGTTAGTATAAATAAAAACAGAAGTGCTGAAAAGCAAAGAGGAGGTTAACGATTTCGACCTCTGAATCATCACTCAATTCGACTGCAAAAGTTTTCTTTGACTTCTTGGGGGTAGTACCAGCAATGGAACTGCTTGATCTTTTTCGACTCTGCGAAGAATAAAACAATTAGATGTCGAGTCTAATATTTAAACACAAAGAAAAGTAAAAATACTTACTTCTTGTTTCTCTGGTTTTGGGGGTTTGCTTCGCTTTGTCGAAGTTGTATCACTTTTCTTCTTCGACACAGTGGCTTCACCTTTCTTCTTCACTACCTTCTTCGTTTTGGATGTTGTTGTATCATCTGTCGAAGCAGATGTTATGGGAACAACTACAAACATTCAACAAATGTGTGAGTGGGAACATACATAAAGAGAAACTAAATTTTTCTAAGAGTTTATACATCACCTGTTGCCATGGGAGATGTAACTCGAACATGTTGAATGTCCAAATGAAGATGACCCTCATACGTGTGTATGTTATGCTTGGTCGGAACTACTTTTTTAGCCGTTTTTTGAGATGAGAGAAAATCATATATTGCCATGGTCGAACCACACAAAAACCATTGAGGCATTGGTGGTCGAAATGCCAAAGATAATTTGCTAGTTGGTAAATGTGGAAATTTGACTATATTATTTTTTAGAGCAAAAGTTTATTTGTCCAACACATAAGGTGGAATAGACAATGTTGGAAGTTTTGCAATAGTCTTTTGCTTTAAAATTCTAGCGGCATAAAAAACAGTTAGATCAAGTTTATTAGGGTCATATATTATTTCGAAGTAATTTTGGAAGACTTGAATTTCTTGGATGTGTGTACCTTGAGATTTCTCCTTTTTATTCTGCGCAGAAGGAAAAACAGATATTAGTTCCTGAAGCAAGGTAGACTCTTCGACATCAGCAGACCTAGATTTGTAATATTCCCTCCACCACTTGGAGAAATGCTTAGTGCAAGCAAAGCATTGTTCAAACTCAATGGGGTCGAAGGTAGGGGCTTCTTTAATGGCGTTGTCAAGACGACGCCAAAAGTCTTTCTCATTATCAGGATGCCTCAAATATTTCTTCGACTTGTACAAAGGCCTAGGTCGAAGTTGACATAGCCCAAATTGCCTTGCAACTAGGTTTGGTTGGTATGCTTCTGTTACAAAGGAAGATTTGGATCTGCTAGAGTTAATTCTTGTCGACAGGTAGTTGGGGGATAAGAATGCTTGCCATATCTGGTTAGTTTTTTCTTCGTCTTCAGGGGAAGCAGCAGGAAATTTCTTAAGAAACCAATCTGGTCCATAAATTCTAACAGCGAAAGGTTCCATCGAAGGGACAAAGGCAGTGCAATTCAGGAGCATGTCGAAGGCTGCTGAAAATAGTTGCTCTGTAGTTTTCCCTATTTCCCTAGGCCTTAAGAGTGCTAGCCTTATTCCTTCAATCCTTCTATGGTTCACTGTCTCAGTAAGATCTTCAGGAATGAAATAGTCAAGTTTCGACTCAAATGTGGCGTTAAGCCACAATTGAAATAGCCAAATGGGTCCTAAAACTAGGAATTTGCCATTGGGTGTAAGTGTCTTTAAATTGATAGAGCTTTGTCCTAGAGACTCATAAAGGCTTCCTAAGATCAATTTGCTAAGACAGATGTTTCGACCTTCATGAATTTGAATGGCCAAGTTGATGTACATCTTAGCCACTTGGAGTGACGACGAATAGAAGACAAAGAAGGAAAGCCATAATGTGAGAAAAGCAATATGTTCTTCATCAGAGACTTCGACACTATCAGTGACATGATGGTCCTCGATGTACCCATTGAAAGTGGCACGTTTGAAGTCGAATTGGTACTTGGAGCCAGTGCTATTGGGATTAAAAACATCACATGTGGGTTTTATACTAGTGATAGCAGCTACGTCCAAGAGAGTAGGAGTAAGCATACCACACTTAAGGTGAAGGCTATTAGTGGTTAACTCCCAAAAATGGAGTGCAGCAACGAGCATTGGGCTCTGGTATTTTGGCCCATATTTTGACAATTGAATTAGGTCAAAGATGCCTAATTTTTTCCAGGTTTCAGCTTTCTTGGACTCAATTTTGTTGAGCCAAGTGAGGTAAGTTTCTTTTTCGGCAGGTGGAGAAGACCTAAAGACTCTATTGGGACTGTTCATGAAGCTCATGACATATGGGCCTTTAATAAAGATCCTAAGTTTAAACTTATGGTAACCAGGGAAAATTTCTTGGAGTTTTTCAGAATCAGTTTTCGATCGACTCAGGAAGTGGACCAAGGAAAGCGTGCTTATTAGGTGGAGAAGAGGGAATGAGTACCCGAGACTTCCATATTTGAGCTTGCTCATCACTGTAATCTGGCTCTGGTACGTATTTTTGGAGAAACGGGATTTCTAGAAGCTTGAGACTTGGAAGAAGTAAATTTCGAAGCCATTGAAGAAAACGCAGTAACTGAAGTAATGAATTGCGAGAGAAAAAGGTTTCCCTAAAAGCTTCTCTGGTGCGTTAATGGCGTGTTCTGCGTAAGAATCGTGCTCGTGGAGAAGAAGAAGGGTTTCGAGAGAAAAGATATTTCAGGTGATCGAAAGAAAGGAAAAGGGAAGATGGAAAGGGAAAAGTCCTATTTATACCTGTTATACGCGCCAATATAAAAAAAAAGAGCAATGATGGCAGTTACTTGGGGAACGTGTGTAGCAGTTACAAAAGTGATCGAAGTGATGGAGTGTGGCAGTTTCCAAAGCAAAACGTGGCCATTAATATGACAGCACACTCAAGTGCTTACATGACGAGAAAGAAAACGTCTCTTCAACGCTGAAGAGTGACGTTGATGACGTTAGAGTGCTTGACATAGGGTTGTCGAGAGACAATTCAAAAACCTCAATTTTCTACCTTTGTTTAAACCTCAGTCGAAAATGACATTTTTGGGGGGCAATTTGTTAGCCTGCATTTTCGACAGGCTCAATTAAATGCAGTCAATGAGGTTTGACTTTTCACTTTAAAATAGAAATGTTGATTTTCCACATTGGGATGGTAATTCAAAGGTGATCTGTAACACCCCGGTATATTTATCGAGTAAAAATACCCAAGTGTACTATCATAAAATAATCAGAGATATTTTTCCTGTTTTAGATATTGAACATAAATAAAAACAGCTCATAACCTAGAGTCCAATATCCAAATACCAAGAAATAGCGGAAACGATTTTACAACTTTTACTGGTACAAGTTATACAATCAGAAATACAAAGGTCTCGAGGGAAAGACATTAACAATGAAAACTAAGTCTTCACCGTCTTCATAAGCACACCACCTAGCTGTGGTTCTTCACCTTTGCTTTCTCCCCTGCTTCTCTGTAAAAACCACAAAATATAAAAAGTGAGATACAATCTCAGTAAGTTCTACCGAAACCCCTACTAACACTCGCGGTCCAGTTTTAAAACGTTTTTAAGGTTTGACACAACACCGACCGCAATCCACTTGCTAATCCTGGTGAATCATACAATAAGGCTTCGATCTAGTAGGACACCGACCGCAATCCACTTGCTAATCCCGATGAACTAACATCCTAGGCCTTTCTACGTACCACCGACCGCAATCCACTTGCTAATCCCGGTGAATCATACAATAAGGCTTCGATCTAGTAGGACACCGACCGCAATCCACTTGCTAATCCCGATGAACTAACATCCTAGGCCTTTCTACGTACCACCGACCGCAATCCACTTGCTAATCCCGATGAACGTAGTACAAACTTTTGACACAACACCGAGCGCAATCCACTTGCTAATCCCGGTGAACCCCATTACCAATAGTGTTTCCTAATGGCACGGAGCCTAGGGTAAGGGTTCATGACTTCCCCGCCTAGTATGTCAACATGGGTCGTCACCCAAACTCGATATAATATATATATATATATATATATATATATATATATATATATATATATCTACAATCATATGAACATTTAGTTCATTTACATTCAGACCAATAATTGAACATAACATCCGCATCGGGCCGTTTCCCATAGTCGATATAATATATATATCGTGAATCGTAGACCGGTTTAGACAATAAATAATCATCTCGCGTCAGTCATACCGTACCACGTAGGACTCATAGTCCGCTTTATTATTAATAAACATATCCGCACACGTGTACTATGGTTCGACTTTTCGAAACAATTTCAACTTCAAAAGTATTTAATAAAACCCTTTTGAAACATACCCAAAATCGTGGCATTATAAGCCTAATATCATTATAGAAGGGTTAGGAAAGAATTAGAAGAGGATTGGAATCGATCGGGATCGTTTCGGGGAAATTTGGAAAATTTGGACAGAACACTGCGCACGGTCCGTGCTCCCACACGCACGGGTCGTGCGCCCTGTAATGCATTTTTGAAAACAGAAACAGAATGACACGCACGGTCCGTGCGCCTGGGACGCACGGGTCGTGCGCTTTTGACAGCATTGTATTTTATCCCGTTTTCGCATTTTTTCATCGTTCCGACCAATTCCGATACCTGTTCCAGTCCAGTCCCAACATAAAAACAGTCCAAAAACATATTCAAACAACAATGATCATCATCAAATCATGAATCAAACAATCCAAAAACCAATTGGACATAAAACGCGATTTTCGTACAAAATACTTTTTCGACAACGTACCAAAACCGAAACATTTCACAATTTAAGTTTATTAATTTTAAAACCTAAACGTGAGTAAAACTCACCTATCGTGATGAAAATCACGAAGCACCGAGACTTTTCGCGAGAACGCTTTTCTGACATAACCACACGAACGCTCCCCGAATCAACTCCACGTTCCAGCGACATACGAATCCGCTCCCAAAGCTTTCCACTCGATCACGAAACCTCTTTTTGACCGAAATACCGAATTCCTCGAAATCTTCCCTGAGCACTATTCATCTTCTTCTTCAACCTCAAGCCACTATTCACGCCTAACCCCAAAATTTGATTTCTCAAAC
The DNA here is from genome assembly GCA_039519185.1 of Astragalus membranaceus. Classification (NCBI taxonomy): domain Eukaryota; kingdom Viridiplantae; phylum Streptophyta; class Magnoliopsida; order Fabales; family Fabaceae; genus Astragalus; species Astragalus membranaceus. Next base: position 141,486,590 of record CM076851.1, on the reverse strand, counting down.
ATAACTCACCCAAACCTTGATTTCTTCTCTCCAAGCTAGCAATCAACCTTATATTTGAACTTTCCTAACCTCCATCACAAAAAATGGAAGAGAGAACTCAACATCCCTCACTTTCTCCATCAATTTCGAAAATGGTGGATTTGTGTAGAGTGAGTTGATGATAAGGATATTGGTACCAAATCGAAGAGGAAGTAACGCTGAACGTTTTTCGTGTTGGAAGGAAGTCGTTTTGGTGAAGTCTCCTCTCTCCCTCTTCTCTTCTCCCTCACGCCAATCTCTCTCTTTTCCTCCCCTTTTCTCTCTTTTTCTCCTCTGCTTCTTTCTATGTCTCGTACGCTTCCTTTTCGTTCTTTTCTTTCTTTTAATTCATTCTTTCACTCACACACACTCACACACATATATATATTTATTTAATATGTACGTGGTAACGTGGTCCAATTACCATATTGATCTAAATCTCTTATTTCGATTCCAAAACTTCTTTGACCTGTATTATCCGGTTAACGATTCGATGACAACCAATAAATAATTTTTGCACTCAATAAATTTACCAGTCAAGTACTAAATTAATTTAATTGGGTTAACATCCAAATAATTCCATTAACTATTTTGAGGATGTTACATGATCTTCGATTTTCGACTACTTCACAAAGACGGTGAAATTGAGGCCTTGAAGGCAATACTTCGACAGAAAGGGGAATGAAAGTCCAGTAATAGATTAGGGCTAAAGCAGCATTGTCGAAGAACGTAGCAGTTACGCCGTCGAAGGATACGGCAGTTGTTGTTTTTAAATTTCTTTATACAGTTATATATAGCCGTTGTAGGCAGTTACAGTTTCTCCATAGTATATATAGTAGTTTTTCATAGAAAAAAGGGGTCACAAACTCTCATACATATTTCTCACGCTCAGAATTCCAAGTTACAGAGAAACATGAGTTATAGAAACCAGATGTATGATATTGTGTACCAATTTCTTTTATTTCAACGCAATCTAGTTATGTTTCCTTAAATATTTCTGCAATCTGCACTTGATCGAATTCAAAAGATACGTAAGACAATTTGACAGTTTCAACAACTTTGAAATTGTCAGTTATTACAAATAACATCAAGAGCATTCATAATTTTTTCTGGAAAACTATAGCACAAATGTCCTAAGATTTACTGGTTGATCTTGCAAGTAACAAATTCTAAACCAGCGATTGTTTACCAAAATTCACGGTAAACAGTAGGTAGGGCCGACCATTGGGCCGTTTGGGTTGTGCTACCGCACAGGGCCCCAACCCAATGTCATTTTTTTAGGGCCCAAAAAAATATTACTCCCTCTATTTCTAATCTTTGGTATTTTTGGCCTTTTGTTTTTGTTCCATAATAATAATTTTTATTTTAACAACCCAACGTACAATTTACCAAAATTTTCCAAATATACCATTTATATTTATTGAGTCTTTTAGAGACCCAAGACAACTATTAACTCTTTTATTTTCATTTATTTGTCAAAAAAGACTCTTTTATTTTGATTTCAATTATCCCAAGATAACTACAAAGAGGGTATTTCAATACTTAGCTAATAGAAATTAACTATACTTTAATTTGTGCATAACAAACCAAAAGTACCAAATATTAAGAACCGAGAGAGTATAATTTTAAAAAAAACTTTAACATTCTACCTTTTTTTAAGAAATAAAATAATCTATGGGGCCCAATTTGATAAAAATAGCGGTCCAATTAGAGGTCCAACTTTTAAGGTTTGAATAGGACCTCTAAATTGTTTGGGACGGCCCTGTTTGTAGGTATTGTACCGTTTTATGCTATTAACTTGAGTTTGTTCACAAATTCATCCTTTTTAATTTTAGTAATGTTGAATTTGTATTATTTTTGATGTATTCTATCGATTTGAATGAATGAATATTTTTTTAGTCAAAAAAAATGTGACTATTATTGTCATAGCTTTTCATGCCATTACTTTTCATACAATCGTAGCATTTCATTCACTGTTATGCTGGATTTCCCTCTAATCGCAGCATTTGTATGATTGTTATATGCAATGTATGTCCTTATTACAGCAGTAGGAATTCGAAAAGGATATAGTGGATTTATTTTCAAAGAAGAGATCTAAAGAGGCTCAGGCATTTCCGTAGCCCAATGCTTCAAGTTGGGACACAAAGAAAGAATGTGCATATATATATATATATAGGGCCTATGATTTCATGGTGCTGGCACCACAACTCCAATATCTGTGATTAGGACCAGCCTAACCACTCTCCTTAGTTCATCTTTTTCCTTTTGTATGCCTTTTTGCCTGTGGTCCAAATAAATAGGGCTAAATATATATTTTGGCCCTTTATCTTTGGGGTTGTGGTCACTTTGGCCCTTTATCTTTTTTTTTTCTCATTTTAGACCCTCATGTTTTTTGTGTGTGTCATTTTGGCCCCTGCCGTCATCATTTTAGTCTCTTATGTTTTTAATTGATTTCATTTTAGTCCCTTATGTTTTTAATTGATTTCATTTTGGGCCCTTATGTTTTTAATTGATTTCATTTTCGTCCTTAAAAATTTGCCTAAAAAAACATAAACATAACGGCAGGGGCCAAAATGACACACACAAAAAACATGAGGGTCTAAAATGAAAAAAAAAAAGATAAAGGGCTAAAGTGACCACAACCCCAAAGATAAAGGGCCAAAATATATATTTAGCCAAATAAATATATATGTAGTGGCACACCCATTATATATATATATATATATATATATATATATATATATATATATATATATATATATATATATATATATATATATATATATATATATAAGAAATATGAAATGAGGCATATCAAAATTTTGATCACATAGTTACATCGAGGGGCATTAAGATATTTTTTGACAATTAAAGGATTTGAGCATGAATCAAAATATAGATAGCCGTATTTTCTATCCCGCCTACAAATAAACCAACCCCACGACAATATTTTAATTTGAGACATAACGTCATTACATTAATCTACTATTTTTTTATGTAAACCGGGTATCATCTGCGTGCAATTACAGAGACTAATCCCTCGAGCTGGGTAGGACCACAATGGCCGGCAAAACTCCCCCTCAAGAGATTTAACGTTGTTGCCCAAGGCTGGATTCAAACCCAGGACCTTAGTTAATCTGCTATAATCTAATGGAACAAAATTTTGTTTCACAATAACGGTAAAAATCAAATGAAAACATACAAGATAAGGCGTGTAATTAGGCTAAAAGCATAAATAAAGGGACTAATTGTGCGAGTTAGCAGGACACGTTTAGGATAAGAGAATTGGGGACAATTGCCTCACAACATAAATTATTTTTACTCAAAAAATAAATATAATAGTTTTGTTTATTCTCCCATAAGAAAATATCTATTGCCACCATAACATAATATTTTTAAAATAAATGTAGAAATTCACAATTAATCGATAAAAGAGAGAAGTTTTTTTGGTCAAAAAAAGAGAGAAATTTTTTTGACAACAAAAGAGAGAAGAAGTTGGTACTGGTATTAGCATTTTAGCTTTGTAATTTTTTTTTTGATTGGAAGCTTTGTAATTTATAGAAATTTAGGTATTTTAGAATGTGTTGGTAGGAAATAATGTATTTTGTAAAAGTTTATCATAGTTTTCTATTAGAGAAAACATTATAGACTGTTCTGTACCTTGCAGCGCTGGGTAGACTGCAGTTGGTAGGTCTCTCGTTGTCTGGCCGGAGGTCAGTGTGAGCCCGGGAGGGGTACCTGCGAAGCCACTCCGACGCTCAAGTTAGTATTGAGAATAGGTAAGTGATTTAGCTAGGAATGAGAGTGTACCTCATTATGGCAATGCGAGCCAGTATTTATAGGGAATTGTGCCTGTGGTGAGCCGTTGGATCGGTAGAGTGAATCTGAGCTGTTACACCCCCTTTTTCTAACCTTTAAAAGTGGTGCTACAGTTAACTAATATTCTCATTTCTAATTTCTTTTGAAAATATATTGATTCAAAGTAGATATGAATTTCGATTCTCAACTTACGTAAAAATAATTTTCTAAATGTGTGAGAAGCATAAAGGATTAGTCATATCATACAACATCGAAATATATATAAATATGCATCATATATTGATCACTAAAAGTTGGATCATAGTCATGCCCTTGGGCTTACATAGGTTATCGTCTAAGTACCACGTCACAAAGATGTCCCAAAAGGTGGTACGGTCTATAAGGTTATATATATATATACCATAGGTTAGGCTGAAAACTAAGCAGTCAAGCTAATATACTGAAACACCTAATACTAAAATCATCAGTCTTACTAATCTAATCCATAATCAACTTGACAATTCAGTCCTTAGAATCCATAGAATAACTTGTCCAATACATCTTAACTTATCAGTCCTCATAAGTCATATCACTAAGTCTATTATTATATCACTAAGTAAAATAGACAACCATTATTCAAAATATACTAATTTTGACGCATTTGCATAGAACTCAAATAAATCAATATCACACAAGTATTAGTTTCTTGTTCGATTAGTTTTCTCTTTTCCTGCAGATGTTCGTCACTTGCTTGTTGTTCACGGATATCCTCCATGAGTCCGCTTAACACCTTGATCATTCCCAAGGAAATCTTTCCACTAGTCAGCTCCACAGTTAGATTTAGATCTCGAAATTTCTCTAACAACTCTAACTCCTTGGTCATTAGCAGAAATGTGAATCGTCTTTCGACTTAATGCGTCAGCTACAACATTTTCTTTTCCCGGGTGATAAAGCAAGGTAAAATCATAGTCTTTTAGAAACTCCATCCATCGCCTCTGTCTCATGTTGAGCTCTTTTTGATCGCAAAGATATTTCAAACTCTTATGGTCACTGAAAACATCAAAACTTGCGCCATACAAATTATGTCTCCAGATCTTTAACGCAAAGACCACTGCCGCTAGTTCCAAATCATGGGTAGGGTAATTTTTCTCGTGAGTCTTTAACTGTCTTGAGGCATAGGCTACAACTTTTCTATGCTGCATAAGAACACAACCTAATCCTTGATGTGAAGCATCACAATACACTTCATATGGTTCATCTGGTTGTGGCAGAACTAATACTGATAATGTTGTCAACCGCGTCTTCATCGTTTGAAAACTTTCTTCACATTTTTCGGTCCAGACAAATGGTTGATCCTTCCTTGTGAGTTGAGCCAACGGTGCTACGAATTTCAGTCACCGATCTCGATTGTTCCCATGAAAGTACAGTTTCCACTTTTCCCGGGTCCACAACAATTCCTTCCTTAGAAATCACGTGACCCAAAAATTTAACTTCCTCAATCCAAAATTCACATTTTGACAGCTTTGCGTATAACTTCTTCTCCTGTAGAATTTGCAAAACTTGACGAAGATGATCTTCATGTTCCTCGTAACTCTTAGAATAGATGAGAATGTCGTCAATAAATACAACGACGAATTTATCGAGGAATGGATTAAAAATCCGGTTCATGTAATCCATGAAAATAGCAGGTGCATTTGTTACTCCGAATGGCATCACCAAATACTCATAATGTCCATAACGAGTCCTAAACGTGGTTTTTGAAATATCTTTGGGTTTTACTCTAATTTGGTGATATCCCGTTCTTAAGTCAATTTTTGAGAAGACAGCAGCTCCACGGAGTTGATCCATTAGATCATCAATGCGAGGTAGAGGATACTTATTCTTTATCGTCACTTTGTTCAACTGACGATAGTCTACACAAAGTCTTGATCCTCCATCCTTCTTCTTCACTAACAAGACTGGTGCTCCCCAAGGTGATACACTTGGTCTAATGAACTGTTTTGACAATAGATCCTCAAGTTGACTCTTCAGTTCTGCTAACTCCGTGGGTGACATCCTATACAGTGCAATAGAGATGGGACCTGATCCAGGTATGAGATCGATTGAACCCTTTTTCAAAGAAGCTATCGTTTGATTCGCAGATGTAAATTCTGAAATCCTAGGGTCGGGAAAGACTAAAGTTTTATGCGCACAGTCTAAAAGGATATGATTAGAAGATAACCAATCCATGCCTAAAATTATATCTAGTTGCGTTAAAGGCAAACATATTAAATTGACTGATAACAATAGGACAGTTTAAACACACAGAATTTGCCACTATAGGTTTAGCAGTTGGAGAAGAAACGATCAAATCAAAAGGCAATGATGTGACAGGTAAATTCAATTCTTTCACTCGATCCAAAGAGATAAAAGAATGGGTTGCTGCAGAATCAAATAATACAGTTAAGAGCTTACCTTCCATATCACAATTTCCTTGTATAAGATCTTCAGATTGAGAATCCTCAACACCACTTATGGTGTAAACTCTTCTGTTTGCCATTGGCCTTTCAGCTCTCATGTTATTCACCATCGGTTCAACTTTCGGATCAATGCAGTCCTTCACCATGTGTCCTGTCTTTCAACATCTGTAACATACCACTCCCCTCATGGAACATGTGTCTGCCAAATGGTCTTGCTTCCCGCATTTGAAACATCGTCGAATGGGTCCGGAATTCTGATTCCTAATTGGTCCACTGCCAAAAGCAGATGCGATTGGACGATATGGTTGTTGATTCTGATTATTTCCAGAGGGTCGGGAATAAGGCTTCTTGTACGGTTGTTTCCCTTTCTGGTTCCATCCTTGAGTTGGATACCTGGACCTAGACGGTCCTCCTGTATTTCCCCGGCTAATTCCACTTTCCTTCATTGTCTCTATCTTTCTGCATTTTTCCACGAGCGGTTGAAATTGCCGAATCTCAAGTGGTAAGACTGACTCTTTGATGTTAAGCCTCAGTCCTCCTTCAAATCTTTCACATAGCCAATCTTCATTAACCTGATCCTGAAAGAAACGAAAATACTTCGCCAGCGACTCAAACTTTGCCGCGTATTCTCCGACTGTCATCCCTCCTTGTTTCAGAATCAGGAACTCTTGTTCCTTTGCACTTCTAGCACTCCTAGAAAAATATTTGTCTAGAAATTTAGCACGAAGTACCTCCCATGTAACTTCCGGGTTATTGGCTTCGGCTATCTGTCGGGCTCCTCTCGACCAACATTTCGCATCTCCCAACAGCAGGTAAGATGCATAACTAACCTTTGCTTCATCTGAGCATCTTAGCACCTTGAATATTTTCTCGATCTCTTGAAATCATAAGTCATCTTTCTCTGGTTTTGTTTCTCCATGAAATTGGGGAGGATCATGACGTCTAAAGTCAACCAAACCCTTAGACTCAGCAGCTTGCTCTTCGCTTTGTTGTTTGTGAATATCTCTTTGATTCTTCGCAGTAGTTTGTTGTGCAATTGATGTCGCCATGTCGGCCATAACTTGATTAGCTCTATCCATGTTATTCCCAGCATTGTTGTTTCCACCTTCAGTTTCCCAGTATCTAATTGTTCATTTCTATGAGCCATTGAATTCCTATAAGGCAATGCTAGTTAGAACCTAATAAGAAGACAATCCAGATAGTCCACAGAGTTCACACAATACAAACATATAGAAAACAATCCAAATAATTCAGAGTTCACATAACAAAAACACAGCAGACCTACAACCCAAATTTTACCCTAAAGGCTCGATCTTCTCTGATACCACTATTGTTACACCCCTTTTTTCTAACCTTTAAAAGTGGTGCTACACTTAACTAATATTCCCATTTTTAATTTCTTTTGAAAATATATTGATTTAAAGTAGATATGAATTTCGATTCTCAACTTACGTAAAAATAATTTTCTAAATGTGTGAGAAGCATAAAGGATTAGTCATATCATACAACATCGAAATAAATATAAATATGCATCATATATTGATCACTAACAGTTGGATCATAGTCATGCCCTTGGGCTTACATAGGTTATCGTCTAAGTACCACGTCACAAAGATGTCCCAAAAGGTGGTACGGTCTATAAGGTTATATATATATATATATATATATATATATATATATATATATATACCATAGGTTAGGCTGAAAACTAAGCAGTCAAGCTAATATACTGAAACGCCTAATAATCACTGTATCAAAAGGTAGAGTTATAAGAGATTACAAGCCCGATTAATTCCCCAAAAAAAACTCTTATACTCTAAGTAGAACCAAAAAAAACAACCTCCAACAACCACTAATGATATCCATTGGGGAGATCCCCAATGGTACCACTACTACTGGAGCCATCAGATGGCTCCCACTCAGGTATGACAGGTACATCAGGAACCACAGCATCCTGAACTACAGCCCCAGGCATTGCCACACCAGGAAACAAAGCTTCTATCATATGGTTCATAGGCAACTCGATCTCTAAAGTATGATGAGTAGTAATAGTAGTCATGGGTACTCCGGGTCCCCCATCAGTGGTCTGAATTACACCAGTATAAGTTATAGTCTGAGCTACTGAGTCGATCTCCCAGATGGGATCTCCTATATCCTCCAGGAATCTAATCTGCCTGTGCCCAGTGTGTCCGAGAGGCTCCCCCGATGCCATCTGAAATGTAAGGGGTGAAATACTCGTACACAAGTTTGCAACACGATGGTTACACAAGTTACATATAATAGGATACAACCACAAGTAATAATGATATATAGACGTAATAAGTGACCCACGTCACACTAAATCCAGACTAAGAATTAATCGCACACAATCACCAAAACCTACAAACACGACTAACAGTCTAGTGAAATCAATTATCGATAGTTAGTTTAATAAACTAGATATCACATTTATCCTGAAATCCATCAACAAGGTTAGTCTACTAACTAGAAATAATATACTCAACCTACTCCATGGAGATTTCTCTATCATCTTGAGCGTAAGGTCGTTTCAACTGCCATAACATGATTGTTTGCAATGAGCAGATATCCAATCTATACCTCAATCATTCTGGCCCGAGCGCTGCACCTTATTATAGATAGTCCTGTACAGTCAGGCTCACCGTGACGGGTAGTACGATTTCCCCCAGCCAGAGTTGCTACAACGGACCATTGGTAGGAGTTCGAAACACAAGTGCCCCCAGAAGGTCTGTAGTCGACCCAACCGAACCTATCCTTAGTCTTATATATTTGATAGTACTATAAGAAACATCTTGTAATAGCTCTTAGTAAAATCACCAGTCTTACTAATCTAATCCATAATCAACTTGATAATTCAGTCCTTAAAATCCATAGAACAACTTGTGCAATACATCTTAACTTATCAGTCCTCATAAGTCATATCACTAAGTCTATTATTATATCACTAAGTAAAATAGACAACCATTATTCAAAATATACTAATTTTGACACATTTGCATAGAACTCAAATAAATCAATATCACACAAATCACCTAAGAATAACTAGATAATATATATATAAGCAACACACAATTTGTGCCCATCAACTTATTATTAGTATTTCCCCTTACCTTGAAATTGTTCCAAACTAGCTTGATGGTCAACACTTGCTTCAAATTCTACAACACCTATTACTCATCAAAACAACTATGTCTTAACTCACTATAATCATAACTAAATTTATTTTACTAAAATTTTACTTAATACTTGTGTGTTTCAAAATGCAATAGACATTTGTTTAAAGGAAAAATCCATTTGATAGACATAGTTTTTTATTCACAAATTGTAGGTGTATTGAGAATGTATCTAAGCTAGAGTTTAAAATTTTTGAATCAACGTCTAAGTATATATAAAGACATTTACATTTTAGCTGAAAAATGTAATCCTAGATATTTAATCTAATTCATCACCAAATTAATCAAGTTTTTTTTTTGAATAGATATTCTATGCCATTTTAAAATAATGCAATATACTCTAAACCATTCTCTAATATTGAAATCAAAAGATAAAAAAATTAATAAAAAAAAATCAAAATCTAAACATCAGTTACTTAAATTTGGAAGGAAGTGAAACTAAATAAACTAGTTAAAAGTTGCATATGCCAAAACAGTGCTGACATTAGTTTCTTGTTTTTGTGCAAAGAGAGTTTCTTGGTTTTAATAGTAAAACAAGTAAAATAATATAAAGAAGTACTACTAGTATAAGAAAAGAGAAAGAAAGAATAAACAAAGAAGAGAGTGGTTTGTGTTCTAACCTTGATGGAATTGCTTTTCAAAGAGTGGCGTGAAAAAACTGAATGGTGGGGCTTCTATTTATAGTTGTCATAGTAGGTTACCAGGTAATAGTAACACAGACGTACCGGTTAAAAAAATATTCTGTTCATACCGTTAGTTGTTCCAAAACGGACCACACATTCTTCCTTCCCTTTTACTAGTTACTTATTTGTTATACTGATAATAATAAAAGACGTATTTTCACGTAAAAAAAATTCTGCAGAAATAACTTCGATCTTTATATTTTATAGGACTTAACGAACTAATTTTCAAATTTTTCTGATAAGTTTGGACTTTTTAGTGTTGTACCGGTTTACACTGGCAGATACTTTTTAGCTATAATTTGATAGAATTTTAAACTCCAATTTCTCTATAGCCTTTTATAACCTTTCTCTTTAGTTCTAAAATTATTTTTCTTAAAACACTCTCTAGATACTAAACTAAGTATTATCTCAAATAAAGTAAATACAGAATTATAATACACACAAAGGAAGTAAAAATTCAGGGTGTTACATGAGCCATCTAAGTATGAGAGTCATGAATGGGCTTGTGCATTGTGGATATGGATCAAAGTGACTGGGCCAATCCATGTTCAATTGCTGAATGGGCCTCTTGGTCCAATCCAGAACAGTTGCCCCCCAAGCTGAGATCATTCCGAATGATGGTCTCGACTTAAAGGATTTTTGTCGATCTGCCCGAAGCGTTACTTCGTCTGTCTTGTCGGGTCATGTAATATCTCTTCACTGCGGCGACTGTGTTTTTTGCTTTAATGTGAACTGTGACCCACACCTCTCATGGTGGAATCCGTGAGGCTGGCGCCCAGCCAGGTGCCGTGAGCCAAGGTTCTTACCCAAGTTGTTGTGACATAGGTGCGGGCGCCCTCGTGGGTGCCGTGTGCCCAACACCAAGCCACAGTGCCGTGTCTCTTTGATGTTGGCGCCCTCCAGGGCGCCTTGTGCCAGGCACCAAGCCAAGGTGTCGTATCTCATATGTTGTTGGCTCCCCTAAGGTGCCGGGTCATAGGCGCCTGGGTGCCGGATGTTGTTGTGCGTAGTTGGCGCCCTCGTAGGCGCCTGGGTGCCAGATGCTGTAGTTGGCGCCCTTGTAGGCGCCTGGGTTCCGGATGTTGAAGTTGGCGCTCTGGTTCTCGGCGCCTGGGTGCCGGGTGCTGAAGTTGGCGCCCTGGTAGGCGCCTAGGTGCCGGATGCTAAAGTTGGCACCCTGGTGGTGGGCGCCTGGGTGCCGGGTGCTGAAGTTGGCGCCCTCGTGCTGGGCGCCTAGGTGCCGGGTGCTGGGCACCTTCCATGGTGCCAGATCCTATTTTAAGTTGGCGCCTTGGTGCTGGGCGCCTGGGTGCCGGGTGCTAGGCATCTACCATGGTGCCAGATTCTTTTTAAAGTTGGTGCCCTAGTGTTGGGCGCCTAGGTGCCGGGTGTTAGGCAACTTCCATGGTGCCAGATTCTATTTTAAGTTGGCGCCCTGGTGCGGGGCGCCTGGGTTTCGGGTGCTAGGCACCTTCCATGGTCCTAGATGCTATTTTAAGTTGGCGCCCTGGTGCTGGGCACCTGGGTACCGGGTGCTAGGCACCTTCCATGGTGCCAGATCCTGTTGTAATAATAATATCGATCCACAGGGAGTTATATGTGACTACCAATCTAATTCTTAGTGATGATTAGCTGAATAGGAATGATTAAGTAGGAAAATGTTTGATTTTTAATTTAGAATATAAAAAGCGTCTCGGGATCTTGGTTAGATCACAATGAAGGTATAAAAATAACCCCTTAACTATCCCCTATCTTATAATTTAGTTTGTTTTAAGGACAAGGTATTCTTGCGGTTTAATTCAAGTTTCCTTTCGGACAACAAGAACGTGTCTCGAAACGATGATCAAGCCTATTCTCATGGTTGATCATCGCCGAAACCCATTAAGCACAACCTTATTGTCCCAAAGTCACCTCGGCTATTCTCATGCTTTGGTTACTTTGTCTATTTCCATTTGTTCGAATGTCAAGCTTCACCTTTCGGTACTTCGCTTGACATTTGGGTTATACAAATTTGTACAATGGAATTAGATTAAAAGTCAAAGCAATCATAAGATAGGGCCTAGCTTTGGGATTATTTAGGGACCATCATTCGATTGTTTCCCATAATCCCAAGACTAAGAGAAGTCTACTCACAATTGCTCATTGTAGACAAGGGAGTAGAAGAGAAGGACATAATGTAAATAGCGAGAAATAAAATAAAGCGTGTAAAAGACTGAAGTGTAAAAAGGGCAGAATAACAATAACCTTAATAGAAACTTGCAAGAACTTTAACATAAACTTGGAGTGAAAATTACAAAGATCCAAGATGAATGTGAAGCTACATTGGGGTCCTTTTTATAGGCCAAGATCAGAGACAAAGCACTAAATATCAATTACAATCCATAAAGACAGAATGGGAAGAGTTGTAACATATTTGGCCATCAGAAGGGACGCACGGATCGCGCCTCCCAGGCGCACGGGTTGCGCCAGGGCGCACGGATCGCGTCTCCCAGGCGCACGGATCGCGCTCAGGGTTTTTTCAGCTTCCTTCCATTTTGCGAACCAGGCGCACGGATCGCGCCTCCCAGGCGCACGGATCGCGCCTCCCAGGCGCACGGATCGTGCCAGGGCGCACGGATCGCGCCTCCCAGGCGCGCGGATCGCGCTCAGGGTTTTTTCAGCTTCCTTTCATTTTTTCAACTTCCCTCCAAAATCTGATTTTTGCACCTTCTATTTCTTATTCTTCTCCCCATCCTTTTGCCTTTTTATCCTTTGCTCTTTAAGCACTAAAATTCCTCAATTGCTTCAATAATAACCTGAGAATAGAAACCAACAATTTGTAGTAAAATAGCTCTAAACTAGAATCAAAACATCAAATAAACTACTTAAAATAAGTACTAAAAACATACTAAAACATGACTTATCAAACTCCCCCATGCTTGAATCTTTGCTTGTCCTCAAGCAAAACCATAGAACTCATTGGGCCAACTTTTGGAAAAAACTCTGAATCCTTACAAAACTCCAAGCCGGCTGGGGTAAACTTTTGCAACTTTTTGACTTGAGACATACAACTCTGGGCTTTTGTGATTTGTGAGATAAGTTTTAGGTACTAGCACAATAGGAGGGATGTCAATGTCAGCATAGAACTAGTTCCCCAGCATTCTTATGCTTGGGTCCTCCATTCACTAGATCGGGTCTCAAAGGAGGGTCCTTATACGTTGGGCATTCAAGCAATATTTCTTTTTCCTTTTCTTTGATTTTTCTTTGAATTGGGCCAACCACTTTATAAATGACAATTTTTTTTTAACTAAAGTGGTCAGCCCTTTTGCCTGATTTTTCTTTTCTTTCTTTTGGCTTGATACCCCAACTCGGACGTTTTTCTTCAGTAACCACGCATCCGGTGAAAGTCACCAAGGGAACTAAGTTTCTAGTTTCTTTTCTAAACCCCCTAAAGATACCAATAGCCAGAAACAAATCTCAAGTGTGTGCGTGAAATCCAAAGAGCAGATGAATATTATGAATTTCAAAAATTTAATCCAAAAGAGGCCCTGATCAGATATAACATGCTTCAAAAACTCACAAGGACTTTCAGCAAGGGGAGATGAACTTTATTTATTGAAATAAACTAGAAATTAAAAACAAGAAAACAGTAAAACAGGGCAAGATACCCCCCCCCATGCTTGGACTAGACATTGTCCTCAATGTAAAACAGAGTAAAATAGATGAGAGGGGGTAAGAAAGCTCACATTGATTGGTACTTTGTAACTTTCTTCTTATTCCAAGACAAAGGTAAACCAGTGGGTTGCCTCCCACGTAGCGCTTCTTTAACGTCACTAGCTTGACGATTATGGTGATTATCCGGGATCCAACTTAGGGATGTCTGTCCCTTTAACTTTCCAGACTTTGAGAGGTTTTGACTTCTTCATTTTTCCCCCTATATGTGACATTCTTCCTTTAACATCATCTACCCATGTGGGTTTTGTGAAGACACCTTTTCGACGAGCCCGTTTTTTCACTTTACTCTTGATCTTTTGTGGTGATTTGTTCAAATTGTCAGATTTTGATTTAAAAATCTCTTTCTCATACTTGGGTGTCATACCCTCAACATCACTTGCCTCTAACAAATCAATCCTGCAACAAGAGACCTCAAAGGAAGGTTGGTTCATAGATTTAAATAAATTAAATTCTACCTTTTCATCACCAACATTGAAGGCCAACTTACCATGCTTGACATCAATTAGCGCTCCTGCAGTGGCAAGGAAGGGTCTCCCCAACAGAATTGGAACTTGGGAATCCTCCTCTATCTCCATCACAACAAAATCAGCTGGTATAAAAATTTCTCCTATTTTAATAGGAATATCCTCAAGAATTCCAACTAGATGTTTAATGGAGCGGTCAGCCAATTGTAAGGTCATTTTGGTGGGTTTTAACTCTCCTAGGCCCAGTCTTTTGAAAAGGGATAATGGCATTAAACTCACACTGGCTCCTAGATCACACATGGCTTTGTTTATGGGCTCTCTCCCTATCACACATGGTATAGAAAAGCTGCCTGGGTCCTTAAGCTTTGGTGGAAGTTTGTTTAGAATTATAGCACTACATTCCTCAGTCAGGGCTACTGTCTCATTGTCATCAATTTTTCTTTTCTTGGATAAAATTTCATTTAAAAATTTTGCATATGATGGCATCTGAGACAGGGCATCTGTGAATGGAATGTTAATGTGAAGTTTTTTCAGTAAATCAACAAACTTTTTGAACTGTACTTCTAGCTTAGACTTGGCTAACCTTTGAGGGAATGGTATCTTGGGCTTGTAAGGTGGTGGTGGAACATAAGGTGGTTCTTTCTCTTTTTCAACCTCAGTTACCTCACTCTCATTTTGAATCTCTTTTTCTTTCTCATTCTCACTCATACTATCCTCATTAGTTCCCTTAGGCTCTTCTAATTGTCTACCACTCCTTAAAATGACAACATTAATTTGGGCTTTGGGATTTGGCTCTGACTGTCCAGGAAAGGTTCTGGAGGATCTAGAGGATGAAGCGACTTGTTGAGCCACTTGAGAAATTTGGTTTTCCAACATTTTGTTATGAGTAGAGATAGAGTCCACTTTTGTTGTTAACTTGATAAGAGTATCATTCAAAAATGAGTTTTGGTTTTTGAACTCTTCATTTTGCTTAGTTTGAGTTAACACAAAAGTTTCCAATAAGGTTTCCAAGTTGGATTTTTGAGGTGGCCTTTGATTTTGAAAACCGGGGGGTGTTCCAACTGCTGGTTGGTTTGATGGAGGATTTTTATATGAAAAATTTGGATGATTCCTCCATCCGGGGTTATAAGTGTTTGAAAATGGATCCCCCTTTTGGGCAAAATTTGCTTGTTCAGAACCAGCAGTAGATGCCCCTAGTTGGCATTCTGTACCAATGTGACCAACTACACCACGGATTTCACAAGATGAAGAAGAAGATGGAGTAGAAGATGAAGCAGCATTTACACTCAGCTTATCAAATTTAGCAAACAATGCGTCTACTTTAGAAGCTATATGATCAAGGGCAGAAACTTCGTACTTACCTGGTTCTTTCTTTTGTGCTGATGGAGCTGTGATAGCTCTCTCACTTGTCCATTGGTAGTGATTCTGTGCCATATCCTCAATTAGAGCATAAGCTTCTTCAATATTCTTGTTCATCAAAGCACCACCTGCAGCTGCATCAACAGTCATTTTTGTGGTGTACAATAGACCATTATAAAAAGTGTGGATTATCAACCATTTCTCAAGTCCATGATGGGGGCAAAGCCTTAGAATTTCCTTGAAACGCTCCCATGCATCATAAAGAGACTCCCCATCATTCTGAGTGAATCTTGTAATTTGATTCCTCAGTTGAGCAGTTTTGCTTGGGGGAAAGAATCTGGCAAGGAATGCTTGCCTTAGTTGATCCCAAGCTGTGACAGACTCATTAGGTAATGAGTGAAACCAGGCCCTGGCCTTATCTCTTAACGAGAAAGGAAAAAGTTCCAGCCTTATGGCTTCCGGAGTCACTCCATTTAGTTTTAGAGTGCCACAGTACTCAAGAAAAATAGACAAATGAAGATTAGGATCATCAGAAGCAGCTCCAGAAAATTGATCCTGTTGGACCATAGAAAGTAGAGATGGTTTAAGTTCAAAATTATTAGCTTCCACATTAGGGTGCACAATAACACCATGGGGTTCTGCCGTAGAAGGCGTAGCATACTCTTTAAGAGTACGGTTTGGATTAACCGCCATTTCTTGGTTATTGCACAGCTCTCTTCTTCTTCTATGTAAGAATCATTCAATTTCAGGAATTGGTTTAACAATTTCTCCGAGACTTCGGACTCTTCGCATTCAAAGGAGAAGAAAACAGAAAAATAAAAAAAAATAAAAATAAAAAAAATTTCAGTCTAATCGGTACCAAAAAGTTGATTAATATCACTTAACTCCCCAGCAACGGCGCCAAAAACTTGATAAGCCGCAAGTATACAGTATTATCGCGTAATAATAATATCGATCCAGAAGGAGTTATATGTGACTACCAATCTAATTCTTAGTGATGATTAGCTGAAAAGGAATGATTAAGTAGGAAAATGTTTGATTTTTAATTTAGAATATAAAAAGCGTCTTGGGATCTTGGTTAGATCACAATGAAGGTATAAAAATAACCCCTTAACTATCCCCTATCTTATAATTTAGTTTGTTTTAAGGACAATGTATTCTTGCGGTTTAATTCAAGTTTCCTTTCGGACAACAAGAACGTGTCTCGAAACGATGATCAAGCCTATTCTCTTGGTTGATCATCGTCGAAACCCATTAAGCACAACCTTATTGTCCCAAAGTCACCTCGGCTATTCTCATGCTTTGGTTACTTTGTCTAATTCCATTTGTTCGAATGTCAAGCTTCACCTTTCGGTACTTCGCTTGACATTTGGGTTATACAAATTTGTACAATGGAATTAGATTAAAAGTCAAAGCAATCATAAGATAGGGCCTAGCTTTGGGATTATTTAGGGACCATCATTCGATTGTTTCCCATAATCCCAAGACTAAGAGAAGTCTACTCACAATTGCTCATTGTAGACAAGGGAGTAGAAGAGAAGGACATAATGTAAATAGCGAGAAATAAAATAAAGCGTGTAAAAGACTGAATTGTAAAAAGGGCAGAATAACAATAACCTTAATAGAAACTTGCAAGAACTTTAACATAAACTTGGAGTGAAAATTACAAAGATCCAAGATGAATGTGAAGCTACATTGGGGTCCTTTTTATAGGCCAAGATCAGAGACAAAGCACTAAATATCAATTACAATCCATAAAGACAGAATGGGAAGAGTTGTAACATTTTTGGCCATCAGAAGGGACGCACGGATCGCGCCTCCCAGGCGCACGGGTCGCGCCAGGGCGCACGGATCGCGCCTCCCAGGCGCACGGATCGCGCTCAGGGTTTTTTCAGCTTCCTTCCATTTTGCGAACCAGGCGCACGGATCGCGCCTCCCAGGCGCACGGATCGTGCCAGGGCGCACGGATCGTGCCTCCCAGGCGCGCGGATCGCGCTCAGGGTTTTTTCAGCTTCCTTTCATTTTTTCAACTTCCCTCCAAAATCTGATTTTTGCACCTTCTATTTCTTATTCTTCTCCCCATCCTTTTGCCTTTTTATCCTTTGCTCTTTAAGCACTAAAATTCCTCAATTGCTTCAATAATAACCTGAGAATAGAAATCAACAATTTGTAGTAAAATAGCTCTAAACTAGAATCAAAACATCAAATAAACTACTTAAAATAAGTACTAAAAACATACTAAAACATGACTTATCAGTGGGCGCCGTGACCTTGGTTGCTTTGTGCCACTATCCTTTCAAACCTTCTGCGAGCTTTTGTGCTACTCTTACCTTGCTAAGGTAATTTTGCTTGGCTTTTGGATTTTAACTAGATAGTTGCTAAGTTTGCCTTGCTTTAGGCAGATGAAATTGTCGACGCCCGTCGGGACAATTTGTAATGAAGTATTGTTGGGCGAAAAGTAGTTTGTGCAAGTGTACACAATCGCAACAAGTAATATACTGATAAGTAGATATCGTACCCACAGGGATTGATGTTAATTTATAAGTTTAAGTAGTTAACAAGCTAGTGAAACAAACAAAATAGTAACAATGATGTTTATATGCATTAAAAGTAAAGGTGTTGTATGAAAACAGTAATGAAAGTTCAAGAGTTGATAAAGTGAGTTGGACTTCTCTTTGCTAAGTAATTTCTCAGTAGTTAAGCGCTATAACGTTGGACGCTATAGCGTTAAGTGCTGTAGCATATGATTTAGTGCCTTTCGGTCACTGACGCCAGGGTTTTGTTACAAGACTCCTATGTCTTGGTTCTAAATAAGTACACCCCTATATAATGAAGAACCCACAGTATTCACCTTATGAACTATTGCTCCCCTATGTCTAGAGTTAAGCACAAGTTGTCTAAATGTCTTTAAACAACCTTTCATTCATATCAATCATTGAGTTAGAATCGTAGACCATGTCTGTACCTACGAATGTACCCATTTCAGTTGGCCAATCACAAAACGAGTTTGAAAGCATTAAAGCACAAATTGAAACACAAACATCATAACGTTATATTAACAATACTAAAGAGTCATTACAAAGCTTAAAACAATCCAACTACTAAGTGTTTAGCTCATGATGAGCATCATCAACACAATACAAACCAAAATGTTCATATTACCGAAAATGAAAAGAGGAGGCACGGTTGTAAAAGATACACGACGTAGGCTCCTTCTCATAAGACGGGTAGATGATGCTGCAACACAGCTACTCAGCGTTGGAGATGATGATCTTCTCTTGAAAAATGAAAGCTTGAAGGGAAGGATTAATGGAGGAAAGTGTGTCAAATTTTTCTCTCCAAAAACTCTCCTCACTTTCGAAATCTATGTTGTGTGGAAGAAGAAGTGAGATATCTTTGTTTATTCTCCATAAAGTAGTTTTTCAAAAAGGTGACTATGACACTTCTCACCAACCAAAAGCAATCCTTCAATAGCAAGTGGACAAGTGTCCACACTAGTCAATAAAAAGCATTCGCACAGTCCTAGGCACAGGGAAGTCAGACTTTGACTTGACATAAAGTGTGGGGCTCCAAAATGTAACTTTTCTTTTTGATGTCCAGCTGGCCCACCGTCATATAGCGCTATAGCGCTTAATGCTGTAACACTGAACAAAGGCATTAAAATTCTCACAAAGGCACCAAATGTGCCAAATGATAACAAATTAGCTTCTAACCTTTTTTTGCACTTCTTAACACATATTTATATTTAACAACATAATTACTTAAGAACTCACATTAATTTAATCCTAAAGAATATAAATAACTCATATAAACACTAGTGCAGAAAAAGGATTTAAAGTCAGGCAAATTGGCCTTTTAAAGTCAGGCGCCAGCTTGACTTCTATTAAAGCGACTTCGTATGTCAGGAGCTTTAAAGTCAGGCGATAGCTCGACTTCATATGTTTGTTTTTAAGTCATACAATCACTACCTGACTTTAAATACTGATGTTCGTTTTAGGCCAGCCTCTGGGAATGACTTTTAAAGTTGGACCAGAGTTTGACTTCAAAGCTTTATTTAAGTCTGACTTTATGTCGTCTGACTTTAAATGTGTTTATATTTTAAAGTCAGGTTTGTATCTGCATGACTTTAAAAGTGATTTTTTTGGCTTTTTTGCCATTCCCCTGCATATACAAATTTGGCTCCACTAAGCATCAAATTCATTAAACCAACAACACACATTCTATATAACAGTACAAAAGTATCTTTTGACTAATATCTTGTCTTAAGGTCTAGTAGAGCAACAATAATACACAAACATAAAACACTAAATGCAAATAAACATCACTTAGGTTGTTTTTCTTCGTTCTTCCTTTGAAGTTGGTTTACGCTCTGCATACAACTTTATTAAGAACTCCACCTAAACTTGTCTAACATGCGTCAACGTGAATGGACGACTAGAATTAAACATCAGTATTCATATGCGCCAGGTTCCAGAGTAGCTCCTGATTCCATAGTCACCCCATCACATACAATGGAATGCCTAAGTTCACATTCTTCTCCGATGACAGAATTTAAAATTTTAGTGTCGTTCCCAATAACAACAGATTGTGATTGCGAAATTTCTGAAAGGGAAGAAAAGAATTTGTCAAAAGAGACTACATTCGGTGCACTAAGTTACATGATGTATAGCATCATTAATAAAAGAAATGAGGTCATGATCATTTGCATTAAGACAATTATTATTTATATAATTGCAAAAAAATTTGTTACATACCATGATATCTTCTGTCATTATGCCTTAAAGAAATTTGCAGGCCAATGTCAATATTTTCAAAATACCTATAGAAATCAAAAAGATCAGTACCTTTCACAGAAGCTACCGGCAAGTCAACTACCCAGCGCCATCCAATTAACATAATCTATACCTTCAGGAAGAAACAAACTATTGGGATGTGAATGATCGATTTGTGTCGATCCTAATTGCATGCTGTCATGAACATATATAGATGAAAGGATTTGTGAACAGATACATTTGGTGCTGTTGTCTGAAATCCATGGTGGAAAAGGGAAATGTAGAGGAACATGATACGGTCTAGATGGCAGGTAATTTCATTTTCTAGCTGCTCAATCAAGCATGACGTACATGCATGTATGCTCAAACTATTCTAGCTTCACTCATTCAAATCATATGACATCAATATTTTAACAGAGAAATAAATTCCACGTGGATTTCATGGTAATGAAAAAAAGAAACAAGCTCTATGAAGTAACGAGATGAGAAGAAAAAGACCTGCAACTTTTTTGCATTTCCATGCCATCTCCTTTGGGATGAAGTGCTGTTCTATAACGCAACACAGAATCAGTCCACACCTAAAGTATTGACAAGGTCACATAAACAAGAGATAAGCAGAGAGACATATATCCTTTAATGATATCAAATAATGGAAAACTTATTGATTAAGAGACATAAGAACTTAACTGCACATAACCCTACTAAGTACCCTTGCACCAAAATCTAAATGTAATTAAGAGATAAGAAAGCTTCTTTCCGTCTCCACATCAAACCCAAGTGCAGGAAAACACTTATAATCGAACCAAGCTAACTAAAAATTTAACAAACCCAATTACAGGAATTCGATAGGCTTTGTTCCCTAACACTATGGTGTGTAGCCTTTGTTTTCTGGAAGCAGGATATTGGACTCAGCATGAGAAAAAATATAACTAAAAGTCTATTATAACTGTAATGTAATGCACAAATAACTAAGTATTACCAAACTCCATAAAACACGGAAGAGAGGTTGAAGTAGAGACAATACCAAACTCCAGCATTTGTCCAATATTGAAATCCAAGTAACAAAATGCACCCTTCATTATTGAAATCCAGTTTAAAACTAGGAGCTCAATTATGTAAGCTTGATAACACAACCTAGTCCTAAAATCAAATAAATCAGAACTACCAATAGTTGAATAGGAATCTATGAAGAAGCAATATACCATTAATACATGAATTAAGACAGAATTCATATAAATATTCGGTGTATACGTATATGATATAAGAACTATTGCTAATTCTATTACATATGAGAAGTAATTATGGCAGTGAGATAATGACTATGCTAATTCATAAACAGACACAACAATCTAATGTGCATTCTGATTTATTTTAAGTGAAGCAGAACTAAGGTAAAAAATCATAAGGAAGCACGACAAATAGAATCTCAATTTCATACTCAGGGAAGGACAATTGATGAATCATTAATTAATTACCTATATAACTGAATTGTCGTCTCCTTCCTTTGCGGACATGTGGTCCTAGTCTCTGCGCAAAACAACAAAACACCTTATATTCATCCACCTTGGTGCAAATAAATTCTAAAAAAATAAAATCCAGTGGCACAACACAACACTTCTTTTGTATCATCATGAAAAGAACGAAAAGAAAAGAAATACCATGTTTATGCTTATGTTGAATTAAACTGCACTTAAATCAATCAAAATCAAGAACCGAGGAAATTATTCAAAGCTGAAATCACCATAGAAAAATTGAGATTCACATCACAGAAATATTAGGGTTCACCATACAAGTATTCCGCTAAATGAGCAAAAGCCAGATCGAGATTGAGATTAATAATAAGCAGAAGAACAACACAATCAGCTAGAACTCACGCTTTGAACAAAATCCTAGAAAGTAGAAAGAGGTAAACCTGAAGAAATGCAAATCAAGAACGACTGCTATTTTTAGGGCGACAGCGTCGCAGAGTTGGGAAGAACGACGACAATGCTGTTTGGTAACGGCAAGACGGCGAGATAGCGAGATGTAGTGAGAGGATGACGGCGACACGGAGTGAGGGCGATGGCGAGCTAGTGAGGCGAGGGAGTGTTAGGGCGAACCATGTTTTGCGAATGAGAGGGTATGAGAGCGAAGTGTGTTTTCCGAGAGCTGTGTGCGCGAATGAGTGGGAGTGTGCAATTTTTAGGTAATGAAAAAGACTTTCCTAACCGTGTTTAGCACTTTTGAAGTCGGGCTATACACCGGCCAGTTAAAAGTTTTCAATTTTTAGGTAGTGAAATATGAGTTATCAAGTATACCCTTATCACAGTTTACCAAGACTCGGTCTGGATAGAACTCGCCCAAGGGGTTGTGACCACCAAGGTCAATTTGAAGTATACCATTGGCACAGTTTACCAGGACTCGACCCAGATAGAACTCGCCCAAGGGGTTGTGACCACCAAGGTGAGTTTGACGTATACCCTTGTCACAGTTTACTAGGACTCGGCCCAGATAGAACTCACCCAAGGGGTTGTGACCACCAAGGTCACTTATTTGTTTTGGCGTGTCACGGCACTCTTGACTCCATTACTAGGATTCCCAGAGGTGTATTTAAGAACACCGCCTTGGGAAAATGGTCTTGGCTTTGAGCTAATGCTGAGGTTGCCCCTGCGATCCAGGCGGTCCCTCTCTGCAGGGTATGTTGGGTCTCAAACTTGTCTCACTCTGCCCCTAACTATAGAGTTGGACCCTTTTTCTTTCTTGATCTTAAGGAATTTTCTTTGGAACAAGTGTTAATGCTAGTGAGCTAGAGCAAAACTGTAATTGCAAAATGAACTTTTGTTAATCATTCATATCGAGCTTTTACATTCTACCTTCGTGCTTAAACAACAAAATTCTTAACTAGGCCTAGCCCTAGGTTCAGGTCCTGATGCCCTGCTCCCTATCCAGAGTCACATGTCTCATCCTCTTCTTCCTTCACGTACTGAGCGAGCTTCCCTTCGCGGATCAGCTCCTCAATGTCATCCCTGAGGGTGTTGCATTTGTTAGTACCGTGCCCATAACTTTTGTGATAACGGCAGTACTTCTTAGAGGTTCGGGCTTTCCTATGCACGAGAGGTTCGGGCTGTTTGATGTCCCGAAACTCCGTGTCGGCGCATTCGGCAAGGATCTCAGCCTGGGATGTGTTCAGCAGGGTGTACTCTAAGAAGAGGCCTTGTCGTGGTCGGGACTCCCGAGGAGTTCTCTCATCTTGGGCTCCCTTCTGCCATGGTTCTTCAATGGCCTTGTAGGCCAGCTCATCCTCCTTACCGCCAACCTTGGCTTCCTCTTGGTACGCCATGCTGTCTTCTTCATAGTCCATGTACTTTTGTGCCTTCCGAAGGAACTCATCCAAGCTTCGGGGTTTGTTAACCCCCACGTTCCTTTGAAACAGGCTTCCCTTCTTGAGGCCATCATTCATCCAAAAGAGCCTCCTCTTGTCTTCAAGGTTCCTGACGTTGGCAGCCTCCTTATTGAACCTTTCTAGATATTCTCTAAGTGTTTCTTTCTCTCCCTGCCTGATTGCCCTCAGAACCTCTTCAGATTTTGGTTTCAAGCGGGAGGCGGAAAACCGGGTCGTGAACATGGTAGCTAGTTACCCCCAGGATGAGACCGAGTTTGGTTTCAACTCCTGGAACCAAGCTAGTGCTGAATCCGTAAGAGTTTGGTTTAACTGATTGAACTATTTGGTTGGTTCGGTTTTAAAACAGAGATTTGGCAACATGTTAAAAGCCTTCAAGATTTTATCAATTTTTAGTATTTAATAGTTTTATAGAACATAGAATACACACACACATATATATATCTATTCTATTTATCTATTTATCTATTTATACAAACAAACCTCCTATGAAATTACCAATTTGGATCTCTTTATTTCTTTTTCTTCTTACACTCTATTTATACAAGACATATATCTAATTAAAGGGTAAAAATGTCATTACCCTCTCTTTATTTCTTTTCTTCTTACACTTTCTTTCTTCCTTTTTTTCTCTTTCTTCTTACACTCTCTTTTTCCCTTTTTTTCTTTTTACTTTACTTTTACTTTTCACATAAACAATTCTTCTTATACAAACACTAGTACTCTACTAAAATTCCCTATAAAAATGTAAATGAGTCACACTAAAAACCAAAAAAAAAACTATCATCTTTTTGGAAAAAGTTATCACATTAAAATTTTAATTTTTCTCTCCGAAATCTGTTTACACTCTTATTGATAATCTACTATCTATCTTTTACTATCTACTATAATCTACTAATCAACTAAAATAATCAATTGAAACTACGAGATAACTGCAATGATATATAAAAAAACACACGATAACTGCATTGATATATAAAATAACACAGGATTAATATTTGTCATTGATAATTAAAAAAATTTTGAAGACTACTATAAACCTACTATCTAAAAAACAAGAAGATTTAATTACTATTTAAACTACTGATTAATATTTAAAACAAATATTTCTTATTGATAATATACTATCTCTCTTTTACTATCTACTATAATCTACTAATCAACTAAAATAATCAATTGAAACTACAATATAACTGCACTGATATATAAAAAAACATGAGATAACTGCACTGATATATAAAAAAACACGAGATTAATATTTGTCATTGAGAATTAATTTTTTTGAAGACTACTACTACAAACCTATTATCTAAAAAATAAGAAGACTTAATGACTGTTTAAACTACTAATTAATATTTAAAACAAATATTTCTTATTGATAATCTACTATCTAACTTCTACTATCAACTATAATCTACTAATCAACTAAAATAATCAATTGAAACTACGAGATAACTGCACTAATATATAAAAAAAACATGGGATAACTGCAGTGATATATAAAAAAACACGGGATTGATATTTTCCAATGAAAATTATAATTTTTTAATAATACTATAAACCTACTATCTAAAAAAACAAGAAGGCTTAATGACTATTTAAATTGATTAATATTTAAAACACACGTGACAAATATTTGTTACTAATACCTAAAAAAGGACAAATAATTGTCACTGATATATAAAAAATACGGGATAAATATTTCTTATTGATAATCTATTATCTATCTTTCACTATCTACTATAATCTACTAATCAACTCAAATAATCAATTGAAACTATGAGATAACTGCATTGATACATAAAAAACTTGGGATAACTGCACTGACATATAAAAAAAATACGGGGATAACAACAATGATATATATAAAAACACAGGATAACAACACTGATACATAAAAAAACACTACACTGATATATAAAAAAACACATGATAAATACACAGATTGTTTTTAAATAATACTTTTACATTTTTAGATTTATCTATTTTTTATTTTAAACTTTTTTTTTATCTACTTTAAATTTGTCTTTATTTTGACGGGGTAATGTTCAGACTATTTAAATACTATCTAAATTCATTCATAAATAGAACACGACAGCACTCGTGCGTATGCAGTGGCGGATTTACTTATGTGGATCTCGGGGGCAATTGACCCCATGAACTAATTTCTTCTAGTGGAACATATATAGTAATGCTATTCTTTGCCCCCATGACAAATTAGCCTTTGCCCCCGTGACAACCCACAATTCACAAGAC
The DNA here is from genome assembly GCA_039519185.1 of Astragalus membranaceus. Lineage (NCBI taxonomy): Eukaryota > Viridiplantae > Streptophyta > Magnoliopsida > Fabales > Fabaceae > Astragalus > Astragalus membranaceus. The sequence goes on along the minus strand of CM076851.1, from coordinate 141,460,497 downwards.
AAATGCAACCGTTTTTTGACAAAAACAGATGCAACCTATTATCCCACCGCTTTGAATTTACATCCATTTCTCCATGTATTTTGCTTTAGTTACACATTTTTTAATAAAAATATGATAATGTATGCAATTTTCATCTTGAAAGAAATCAAATCATTTCATTAAATATATATTATTATTTATGCATTTTTCAAAACCATACATCGTATAACTCGGGGGTGTGGTTGAGTGGTTGAGGCTCATCCATCCTTAACCAAGTGTCGAGGGTTCGATCCTCGCCTTGGGTATGGAGCAGCTTTAAATCTCTCATCCTATACCAAAAAAAACCTTACTTAAGTAGAAAAACATGATTTCTCCTATTTATAAAAAACATAAAACTCACTTTTTCTCACTTCGATTTAATTTTCTTATAATTATTTTTTTCTCCTTGTCAATTTTAAAAAATTGTGTAGATATCATATTACATTCTGAATAAAACTCACTTTTTATTTATTGAACTTTTTTCAAATATCATATTTCATATAGTTTATTTTTCAATATTATATTATATACTATTACATTCTGCCCCGTGACGCCAATGAATGTTGACTTAGTTGGTAAGGAGTTAGCTCATTCCCCGCAAGGGTGTGGGTTCAACTCCCACTGCCGACGTGAAGACCTCTTTGATGGGTGATCTGTAAGTACCTATATAAACCTCTTTAGCGGGTGATCTGTAAGCACACTTAACTCACTAATTTTTTTGTAACCAAAAAAAGTCTAATTTTTTTTGCCCCCATTAAACAAATTTTCTGGATCCGCCACTGTGCGTATGCACGGGTATTCTACTAGTAAGTATATATATATTGTCGACTTGTGTTTATTTATGAGTGGTGAGTGTTTTTTGTTGTCTCCTAATTAAGTATTCACTAGCATTTGTGGGTTTTGGGCTTAATTGGATTTGACTTTTGAGTTTGGTAAACACGCGTATGGAGAATATGAATGGGAAGTTGCTATTGAAACCCCTTGCTAGTATCGCCTCCTGTTAAGCCATAAGCCATTTCATTATTCCCCCCCATAAATTCCCTCACCCCGACACTTCCCAACGTTAGGGAAATATAACCCCATGTTTTTCGACATTCAAATATTTTTAACATTCGGATGTTTATAATAGAACACCCCATTTTGTTAAGGACACCAAAAATTCTTTTCAGTAGTATATAAATATATTTAAATAAAGTTTTTATGTTATAAATTGAAAATAGTTATAGAGAGCTTTTAACAACTAAACCAAAATAAGTTATATAATATTAAATTTTTTTGAAGACAATTAATTGTTTCCTAATAGTTGTATATGTATTATGTATAGCATAATATTAACTATTACTATTATTAAAAAGATATTTTTCTAATTGAAAATGTTAAGAAATTATTTGCAACATATAATGTCGCAAATTAGATTAAATAGTCTCATTTTAATTTCTATTGAAAATAATTCTTTAAAAAAAATTAATTATGAACAAATTATTAATGATTTTCAACAAAAAATGAAACAATAATGTTATTCAAATAACTACAAGGGCATCATTTTATTGGTTCATCCAGGATACCAATATCTCAGGATCAGTCGTGTCTTAAGGCAGTGAGAGAGCGGCTAAATGCATAAGAATATGCAACTTAGCGTTGAGTTCTCTATGCCATAAAAAGATTATGATTTATGGTAAATTGCTTTTGACTTATCAACATACCTTTTTTTTATGAGTACTTATCAATATATCTTTCAAAAGGCTAGCAAAATTTAAAAATGTTAACAGATTGCGTGTTAATTTTTTTTTTGGACAGATAGCGTGTTAGTTAAAATGCCATACAAGTCACCTTATGTCTTCATTCATTGTTTACTTTAAAAACTAACACATTAGAATTGCATTTTTACATGACAACAACTATCACATTAGAATTGCATGTTTACATGACAACTAGTAACAACTTTTAAACAGAAAAACACAATAGTCTTGCTTCATTACAAACATGATTGTCACGTGATACTCATACATTATAAAAAAGCCGCTCTACCTTATAAAAACCTCTTCTACCTCATTAACTTGCTTAGTTTCTCTTCCTTCTATTCTCACTACCTTTGATTCTATGTTAAAATTGGTGTGTGACTCGTGTATTGAATGTATATGGAATGCTATTTTCATTTTTTTTTGTCAAAATATGGAATGCTATTTTCTGTTTTATTGAGAACAAATTATTTTTGAATAACAATGATAAATAGTTAATTTAAAAGATAAAATTCCAAAAATATATATTTTTGTTTCTTGAAATATGTAAATAAATATTTAAATTTATGTCTATTATTTTATGAGATATATTTATAGAAAAATAAAATAAGATTGATTGAAGTTGATTAATGTTGCCACGTAGATATACACTAACACATTATTTCACATAATATTATGAAGTTTAATAATAATAGCACTAGTAAATTTTAGAATAAAGTATATTTTCGGTCTCTGTTCTCAAATCTCCAAACTTTTATTTTCAGTCTTTTAAAATTTAGACGTTTAATCCTTGTTTTTTTATAATTATGGCGTCATTTTATTTGTTCGCCCAGGGCATCTAAAATCTTATGACCGGCCCTGGATTACAACTCGTCATTTTATTGCAGGGAATCCTGTTTTGATTTGTTTATTCTACTCATTCAGATGATTGAATTTGACATTTTGACTCTGGTGTTTTTGCGTAAAGTCAATCATTTTGATAAATGAGGACCCTTTTGAACGTCTAGAGGTCCCTCTGGGTTTATGTCTCGCTCGTAATCAATAGGAATAGTATTATGAAAATGATTATTCTCTATTTATTATCCCTGAAATAGTTTCCTTAGATTACTCTTTTTCCTTATTTTGAGAGATAACAAGAGAGAGTGCTAGGTGGAGCAAAAAACAGAGCGCGACCTCCGCCGCCGCTGTGGGGGGGGGGGGGGGGGGCTCCCTCCCGTGAGCTTCTTCCCCCTTCCAATCTGAATTTTCGTCTCTGCTTTCTCCATCAAACCGTTCCTGCGATTGGATTCGTGATTCGGATCTCCATCGAATCCGTTCCTGCGTTTGGTTTGGTTCTGCGATGGTTGATTCCGTTCTCCATCGAATCGTGCGACTGTGTGATTCGGAGATGTCTATGCGACTGTTGATTCGGTTGTCCAGCGAGGGTGGTTGATTCCTGAACTCAGTGCTACAGTAGAAAGACTTGATCTGAGGTTTGTTGGTAGCGGAGAGCGTTTTCATCTCTGCTTCCTGCGATTGGATTCGTGATTCGGATTTTCCATCGAATCCGTTCCTGCGTTTGGTTATCGTGCGACTGTGTGATTCGGAGTTGTCTGTGCGACTGTTGATTCGGATGTCCAGCGAGGGTGGTTGATTCGATTTCGGAATCTGGGTTTGGTTCTGCGATGGTTGTTGATTCGGCTCTGGGTTTTGCGACTGTGTTGATTCGGAGTTGCGATTGCGAGTTTTAGAATCTGGGTTGTGCGATTGGTTCTGCGTTTGTTGATCTGGGTCTCAGCGTTTTGTTGTTCTTTCCGTGGGTCGCAAAGTGACCTTGCTTCCTCTGTGCCGTTCAGTGTCTCTGCCCTGTAGCGTTGCTGGTTTGGATCTACTTTTTGGTGGATCTGCGCGTTTTAGGAGGTACGTGGTGTGCTTCTGTTTCACGGTGGTTTGATGATTTGAGCGGGATGGTGGCTAGTGGATCGCTTTTGGATCCGCGGTCATGGCAGCATCCACCTCTGAGGCCGCTTTCTCGTCTTTCGTCGCCGGCACTAGCTGAATGTCGTTGTGTAGCGTCATGCTTGGTTGTGTCACGGTGTTGGCCAGTGGCACAACACCGCGGTGGTGGCTGGTGATCGACGACCTCGGTCAAGCTCGGTTGTGTCGCGGTGTTGGCCGGTGACACGGCTTCGCGGTGGTGGCTAGTGTTTCGATGCCGGACGACAGGGTGTGCTGATTCGGTGGGTGCCCTGGCTGCTGTTTGCAGTTCTCTCTGACGGGCTCCTCTCTTCTGCCTTCAGCTCCTGAGCCTTTCCCCTCCCCTGGCCTTCACCTCTAACCTCGATCAGTTGGAGTGTGCTTAATGTGAGGATAGTGAGGTGATGCTGGTTGTTGTGGTGTGGCACTCAATTGGCGGTGGGTGGTGGTGTGTAGGGGCATGCAGGTGTTGCCCTGCTTCGGAGTTTGGGACCCTTGATTGCAGTTAGCAGTTCTCTTCGCTGGGCTCCTACCTTTGCCTTCAGCTTCTGAGCCCTTCCCAATCGTCTCTTGGCCTCCATCTCTAACCTCGATCTTTGGGAGTGCGCTTAATGTGAGGATAGTGAGGTGATTATGGCTGTGGTGGTTTGGAGTGTGTGCGCAGGAGGCAGTGGGTGGAGGTTGTGGGGGCTATTCTGGTGTTGCCCTGCTTCCTTTTTTGGGCTGTCCTGGTCGCCTTAGAATATCTTTTATTAGAACTCTTTGGTTGTTTATTTTAGGGGCCTTTGTTGGGCTTTCTATTATTGTTTTCATTGCCAAGGGTTTTGGTCTCGTCCCCCCTTGTGTTTTCATGTCTTCTCTTTATTTTATTAATAAAGACATTTAATTGTGGCTTAAAAAAAAGAGAGAGTGCTAATTGTAAGCCTTGAAGAAGTTTCAGGGTGAAACTCAAAGTGTTACAAATACACACACCTGAGAACGGAGTACAAACCTAAGAAAAGAGGAAAACAGAGTACAAACCTGAGAAAAGATTTGTAAGCCTCATCACATTACCAAAGTTACGTTCAAACACATAAATAAACATTTGACTTTAGGGATAAAGTGAAGAAGAGTAAAAAAAACGAAGGAATACCCAAGAGAGTTTGGCTAGCTTACCTTCGTTTTATCTTCATCATCGTGTTCTTGTAAACCTACCATCAACAACCAAATTCAATGAGAACCAGTAAACCCTAAGAAACAAAACGAAGATAGAAAGAGAGAAAAATCAAGAAGATCCAGAAGAGAGAGAACCACTACAAGAAAATAGCTATTTTGCTACCAAAATTACCGAGGAACGCATATTCCGTCGGAAACGTCATGTGTTATTTTATTAAAATTCCAACTTCTCTCACTGACCCTCACAGAATACACATCTCTCAACCACCACCGCCCTCACCTCCACCATCCCTCCATGGTCGCCTCCGCCTCACGTCCTGCCATGCTCGAAGCATCACCACCAGTGACCAGTGACTCTCCTCTCTTGCCTCTCTTTTCTCAGTCGCTCTCCTCTCTTCTTCTTAAAAGGTAAGTGTTTTTTCTTCTTCTCTACTTCTATTTTACTGAAATGCCTCCATTCTTAGTTGAATCGAAACCCTAACTCCCAATTTTGAAGCATTCAACCCTAACCCCTCCATTTTTGAATCGAAACCCTAACCCCCATTTTTGGTTGGAATCGGTAGCTGTTAGGGTTTGATTAGTTGCTTTTTGTGGATTCTGGAATCAATCGTTGGTGCTGTCAATCGAAACCCTAACCCGCTTTTGACTTCTTTGTTGTTTTGTATGTGGATTCTGGATTCACATGTAGTTGTTTTAGAACATTTTATATATATACTTCTGATGCTTGTGTTGTGCTGTTAGCATAATTACAGATTCACAAAAAAAACTCAGCACAGTATGCCTTTCTGTCAAAAGTGTACAAGGCAGACCCATGAAAAGCTTTTGTGCAACACGTTGCTGTTATATTGGGCTCACATCACAGCGCAGCTTCTTCAAATTGCTTATAACAATAAAACATTGATATTAGCACCTGTATGAAACTGTTACTTGAAAGCATCTTTTTTTGGTGGATGGGTTTGGCTCATTCCTTATGATGAACTTTGTAATTTGATTTGAGTTTTCCTTAAATAGGTGTTGGTTGAATATAAATTTGGAGATGTGGGAAGACAAATGCAAGAGATTGGTGAGTTTTTATTTTTTATGTTTATTGAAATGTGCCACCATTGCTTTGTTCTGTGCAATGATTGTTATTTGACTGTTGACATCTTGTGTGTATTGGTGAAATGGCATTTAAATAAGTGCATTTGTGTGACTTGTTTTGTTGAACTTGTTGATAAACATAGGAACTATATCGGTGACATTCATATTTCTTGTCAATTGTGAAAACATTTGTACATTGTTTATTCCTGAAATTGGAAAAATTAGGCTCCCTGTTAATTCGAAGATCAAGCTATGTGTATGGCACTACATTGTAAGATAAGCAAGCACATGTTTTTGGATTCTTGGAAACTTTTTGTTGAGTTAGTTAATTCTGTGCTGTGAAAGTTGGGGTTCTAGTTATATGTATAGGTAAATTTTTTTTTTGGCCACTGTAAGTTTGGGTTTTCTTATTTAAAATAAAAAGGTTGAAGATGATAATTTTCTCTCTCTCTCTCTCTTTTTTTTTTAATCAAACAGGCAGTCTGCCCGAATTTATTAATAAAATAAAGAGAGATATAAAAAGCACAAGGGGGGACTAGACCAAAACCCTTGGTAATAAGGACAATAATAGAATGCCCAACAAGGCCTCTAAAATAAACAACCATAGAACTCTAATGGAAGAAATTCTATGGCGAACAGAAAACCCGAAAGGAGGCAGGACAACACCTGAGAGTCCCCACACAACCTCCACCCACCACCTCCTGAACTCACACTCCAAATCACAACAGCCTGCATCACCTCGCTATCCTCACATTAAGCACATCACAAAGCATCGAGGTTAGAGGTGGAGGCCCGGAGACGATTGGGAGGGGGCAAAGAAGCAGAAGGCAAAGGGGGAGGAGCCCGGCGATCTGCAAACTGCAATCTGGCGTCCGACAAGGTACAAACTATCGAATCAGCACCCACCGACAGCACACCCCCAGACATCCGGCGCCGTGACTCCAGCCACCATCGCGAAGGCGTGCTACCGGCCAACACCGCGACAACACCTAGCTTGATCGAGGTAGCCGAGCCACCAACCACCACCGCGGCCTTGCGCCCCCGGCCAACACCGTGGCACAATCAAGCAAAACCGCGAGCGACAGGGAGAAGTGCCCACGACAAAAGGAGAGGAGGCGTGACTGCGGGTCCAAAGTCCGAAACGACAGCCACCATTGCGAACATCAGACAAACCACCGTGAACCACTGCGAAACACTGCAAAACACCGCATCAGAACCAACCCCTGCGCGAACAGAGCCACAAACCACCGCGAACAGAAGCACTCCATAGTACCTCCAAAAATGCGCAGATCCACCAACAGGGAGATCCGACCATCAACGCCTCGGGGGAGAGGCCGTGGACGCCACAGAGGAGATCAGATCCGAGGAAAGGGAGCCCCCAATGGCGGTTCCAACCCAAGCAGCGCCCAACCCATTTTTATTAATTTACAGTCACCGGAACAACCGAAGTCGAAGATCCAACCACGAAACGGCGACGGCGCAAGAACTTATCCAGATCCAGATCGCGAAGAGATCCAAATCGCATAACAACATATCCAACAGATCCAAAATAGAATCACAGAGAACATCCAGGAACATCCAGACCGAAGCCACAGCAGCGCAGCCACAGCAGTGCAGAGGCGTCGCGGAACAGTGGATCGCGAACACAGATCCATAGAGAAGGAGCGCAGATCAGAGGAACAGACTCAACCAGACCGAAGCCAATAGCGACAGCAGGGCGAAGGAACACTGAGAGGAGAGGGGAAGAAACCGGGGAGGGAGCCCCCCTCCTCCCAGCGGCGGCGGCGCTAGTGTTATATGTATAGGTAAATGGTTTTATGGAAGTACAGAAAATTCCTAGATAAAGTACTTGAATTATTATTGGAATCTTTAACTGTTTCTCCTCAAAATGTGTTATAGATTTGGGATAGAAGTGTATGGTTCTTTGAGGATTTGATAGTCTTCTTGTAATAAATTTGTTAATGAGCACTCAGCCACAACCTCGGAATAATTTAGAACAATACCTCTTTTACTTCAGCAGTAGAAGTTCTTTGACATCTTTGTTTTGATCTTATTTCTCTATATCTCTGGGGATATGATCTCTTGCCTTGTTAGTTCTTTATTTTTGTTATTATGTATAAGCTCTGCAACAAAAAGGAAAAGATAGCTAATAGATTAGGGAATTCGTTATTTCTTGGGTTGAGTTAGCTTTTCAATATGGTCTTCAATTCAGCAATTATATATATTCCGCAATGGTTTTCATAAACCATATTTACTAGGATTCTAATAATTAGATCCTTCCAATAATTAGCAGAAGGATCAGAACCAGCAACTATAATTCTATTTTTTTTTTGCTCAAATGATAATTCTGATGAAAATTATTAAATTGTTATTGCGTGGAATCTCAAGAGCCAACATGATATTTCATCCCGTGATAGATAGTGTTTTTGCTAGCATTGTTCCTCTACTAATATATTGGCATAACTTATTATCATGTATTAATATACTCATGTTGTATTATTGGTTGTATGTTTTAAAGATGCAGTGGAATGTTTTGTTTTTTTGAAAGGTTTGGAAGTGAATGGTTTGGCATTTGATTGGTTGGTTCTTAGATATTCTAGCTGATGCTGATTATGAACTGAAGAACTGGAGCTTAAAGTGGACAGTCTTTGCAGTATGGTTATGGGCAGAACATTGTTCGTCTTGGATTTCTTCCTATGGATTTCCTCTGAAGTGGTGGGAGACAAGATCTTCACCCTCCACTGTGAATTATACTGTTTCTTCATGACCCAAGGTTGTGATTGAATAGTCAAGATTAGCTCTTTTCTCCTTTCATGCTCTAACACTATGTTTCATTAATATTTAAATAATCTCTTATTGTCCCCTTTGGATGTGCTGGGGTGGATAAAACCAAAATTTGCACAAAACTCAAGGTAACCAAACTCTTGCTAGGTTTGTCTCGAAACTATTTTGTTTGTGTATGTTGATCTTCTTATTTCTGCTTACAGGTCTTAAAGGTGTACCATTTCCCTGCAACTGTCACTGTTTTCGATTTGCTGTGGGGACTCTCCCCGAAGCGTTTCTATGGATTTTTAAGACACCAGGGGTCACTTCCGCATAGGTATATATCTATTTCCTAATTTCTAATTCCTATTTTAGTTTGAATCTTGATGCTACTCAATGGTTTGAGTGTCAAATCTGTGATTTTGAACTTTATTATTGTTGACTATTTTGAGCATAAATGATCTAATTGCTTGATTGCTTGATATAAATTTTATCCAACACAAAAGTAGTATTTCACTTTCACATGTTTTGATGCAACTTATGACCTTTTGCCTTGGTTTAGAGGAAAAGCTTTTCAAATTGATGCTTCCTAACTTAGTGGATCACTGTGGATCAGTTCAATGAACCCACTTCCTCTAAGTAAATGACAATATTGTATCTTATCACATATTTTAAATGGAAACCCATCTTCCTTTCATGATTGTGTGGCTCCAACATTGAAGCTTAGTGAGTTGTTTGCATAGGCATTGAGTCTGTTCATATATTTTAGTTGAAGTAATAGTTGTATATATTACAATTTACAGGTTTGCATTGTTGGAGTACCAGCTGATAAACCCAATAAGAAGACGAAAGTAATTCAAGATAATTGGTTTCCCGCATGGGACGAAGAGTTTGAATTTCCTTTGACAGTTCCAGAACTAGCTTTGCTCCGAATAGAAGTTCGAGAGTATGATAAGCATGAAAAGGATGACTTTGGTGGACAAACATGTTTGTCAATCTCTGAGCTGAGATCTGGATTCAGGGCATTCCTCTATACGATCAGAAGGGTGAGAAATTAAAATCTGTGAAGCTTCTAATGCGGTTTCAGTTTACATAAACTACAGGGATTAGCTAGTCATATAGTATGGTCTCGTATATATATATATTCCTAGGTGGTTTTCCTTCTGATTAGCAAGTAGTGACTAGGGGTATCAAGAAGAACGTTATAACAATAGATTATGTGGTTAACTGCTTGAAATAATATTATTGGGCTTCAGAAGTCATCAACGCAAGTAGTATTTAGAAGTTTCACCGGGTGTCTTTTGATCTTATATATCCAGATAGCTTGAAAGTAGTAAAAGTATATAACATCCCGACATATCTAATGAGTAATGCAAACCTGTAATTAAGCTGCATAAAATGTATAATTTTATTTTTATTTTATTTTTTTTAAACATTTCCGATGGATTTGCGACGACTTTGCGACGAAAATGTGTTAGAGTTTGCGACGAAACAATCCGTCGGAAAGTCCGTCGAAAACGATTTGCGACGAAAAAAGCCGTCGGAAACGATTTGCGACGAGCGATTTTGCGACGACAATTTGTCCGTCGGAAAGTCTGTCGGAAACGTTAATTTGCGACGAAAATCAGTGCGTTTCCGACGGATTTTGCCGTCGGAAATCGTCGATTTTCTTGTAGTGAACGAACCTGAAAGTGACCTAGGGTTCAGTGAAATTTGTTCAGCAAAGCAGGTCAGAATCCGGGTAAGGAGAGTTCGCGCCATTTACCGAATCACACGGTTTTGGGTTCGAACCCGTGTGAAGTGAAAAAATTGGACTTGACTTGTGACTGGGCTGAGAAAAACTAATTCATGAGTATTGTCTTTTCTCTTGTCATGGGTTACGCATTTATTTTCATCTTTCTGCAACTTTTTTATTCTATATTAAACGGAAAAACAAATATTTAATCATGTTATGATCATTGCAATGTATCTCTGATAGTTTGCTTATGCTCCTTCATCAGCTAGGTGAATGCTTCACACATATGACGATGTTGTTGAATCTCAACATCTTTGTTTAAATATCCTTTTAAAATCAAACTCACACCTCATAACACCTGGTCCCAACGACCTGTAGTAAAGCATATCAAGTTGAAATATTTATCCGACATGTTGTTAGCTCACTTTCACAGTGATCAGGTTGGTAGTTACAGTGCAAATTTTCTTAAAAAAGCAGTTTCATTTTAAAATCCTTTCATAATGTTCAATGGACTTGCGATCTTTTATTTCTAGACTTCTGATATTCTATACTATGAAGTGTGGGATATCTTCGGCCAGAATGGGAATTAAGGAAAAAGAATGGAGCAACAAAAAATGCGTTATTTTTTTTAGCCAAAAAATGATTTTGAAATTCCCTATATTTGGTCTATAAGTCTATAAGTACGTGTAATGAAATGTGTAACATCCCCAAAATAATTAACCGAATTATTTGGATGTTACCCAACTGAATTATTTTAGTACTTGATTGGTAATTTATTAAGTGCTAAAATCTAATTGTGGTTGTCATAGGATCGTTAACCGGACAATACGGAATAAGGGTAATATGGTCTTTGACCATATATATAAGAGAATTGAAAAAGAAAGAAAAGGAAGAGAATTGAGAAGAAAGGAAGGAAGCGACATAGAGGAGAAAAAGAGAAGAGAAAAGAAGAAGAAAGGAGAAAGAAGAGAAGGAGAAGAAGGGTCTTCACCACAACCCAAACCCCAAGTTTTCATCATTATCATCATCTTTCCAATAGCTTCAATTCCCTATAATTTTGGTGAGCTTATTTTCATTTTCCCCTCCTCTTTGACTTTCGATTTTGAGAGCTTGAGTGGGGATGATTTCGAATTTGATGATGATTTTGATGCTTAGGAGTCATTAGAAGCGAATCTATGACGGATTGAACGCGGATTGAAGCTCGATTCGGAGTTGGAAGCGAATTGGTGATTCTAGGGTTCGTTCGAGGATTTTTGAGGAGTTTGGGATTTCGGTTCAACCGTTTCTCTCGCGTCAAGGGTAAGTTTTACTCACGTCTAGGTTTTGATTGAGGATTTCGAAGTGTCGAATTTGAGTTTTGAAAACCGTTATTTGAAAAATTAAGGTATTTTGACATAAATGATAAAATTGTTTACGCTTGTGTTTGTGATTGATGAACGATGATTTGATGGTGATCATTGTTGTTTAAATATGTTTTTTTACTGTTTTTATGTTGGGACTGGACTGGAACAGGTATCGGAATTGACCGGAACGATGAAAAATGCGAATACGGGATAAAAACACAGTGCTGTCAAAAGTGCACGACCAGTGCGTCCCAGGCGCACGGACCGTGCATCTCGTTCTGTTTCTATTTTTCAAAAACGCATTACAGGGCGCACAACCCGTGCGTATGGGAGCACAGACCGTGCGCAGTGTTCTGTCAAAATTTTAGAAAAATGCCCGAAATGATCCTGTTCGATCCCAATCCTTTTCTAATTCTTTCCTAACCCTTGTCCAATGATATTAGGCTTATAATGCCATGATTTTGAGTATGTCTTCAAAGGTTTTTAATAATGGTTTGCAAAGTTATGTTTAATTTAAAAAATCGTGGACTAGTGTACGTGAGCGAACCCGTGAAATGTTTACTATAAAGAACTAAATGTTCAAGTAACGGTTTGATGTCAATAAACTAAATGTTCAACGGATAGTTACGATATATGAATTATATCGAGTTTAGGAGCCGGCCCAATGCGGGTGGATATATATATATATATATATATATATATATATATATATATATATATATATATATATATATATATATTAATTATATCAAGTGTGGGTGACGACCCACGTGGTTAACATACTAAGCGGGGAAGTCATGATCCTTAAACCTAGGCCCGTATATCATTAGGGAAAGTACTATTGGTAAGGGGGTTCACCGGGATTAGCAATGTGTGCAGTCGGTGTTACGTTAAAAAGATTTTGTAGTACGGTTCACCGGGATTAGCAATGTGTGCAGTCGGTGTCGTACTAAATTAGAATTCTATCATACGGTTCACCGGGATTAGAAATGTGTGCAATCGGTGTCGTACTGAGTCAAAATTCTATCACACGGTCCACCGGAATTAGCAAAGTGTGCAGTCGGTGTCGTGTTAAAATTAAAAGGATTCTTAATTGGACCGAGAGCATAGATAGGGGTCTCGGTAGAACTCACTGAGATTGTATCTCATTGTTTATATGTTGTTGTTTTACAGAGAAACAGGGAAGGAGGAGACCCAAGAGGCACGAGTAGGTTGTACTTGGATGGTTGCTGAAGACTTAGCTATTATGCTTAAGTTTATGTTTTCCCTTGTTAGCTATGTATCACAACATTATGACTTTAACTGTTGTAAAATTTATGTATTTATTTCCGCGCTTTCTTGTATGATATTGAACACTAAAGTTTGCTGATGGTTGATGGTCAGGGAACCGTTATGGTCTTATTTATGATTAAGCCTGTCTTGTTGATTATTCAGCGAAAAATTTATAGTGGTGTTTAGTATCTAAACAGGAAACAATATCTCTGATGTAGTTAGGGATGGTGCACTTAGGTATTCTTACTAGTTAGAAATACCGGGGTGTTACAGTTGGTATCAGAGCGGTTTGACCTAGTCGGACTTAAATGTTAGAGTCTTTTACTTCTTTCAGTTATGATTTTCTTAGTATGCTATTGGACATTGAGCTTGATCAACTTAATACTTTGTGCAGATTTCGCAGAATCATGGCCGGAAGAGGTAGAGGAAACCCTCCTCCTGTTGATCCACATTTCGAATGGATGCAAAATGTGATTGAGAATCAGCAGAAGATGATGCAGGATATGTTGCAAATGCAGCATCATCAAATGGATCTACAGCAGCCTAATATTCAACCTTATCAAGAAGATCCTAACAGGACATACTTCCGATTCCAAAAGATGAATCCTCCGGTTTTCAAGGGTGGATCTGACCCAATGACTGCTCATTATTGGATATATGCAATGGAAAGAATCTTCCAAACCTTGCAATGCGGTGAAGAAGAAAAACTAATTTGCGTGGCAAATGCCCTTGATGAAGATGCCCACACCTGGTGGAATAATGCACGTGAAATGATGGAAATACAAGGAACTCCCCTCTCTTGGGACCACTTCAAAGGATTATTCATGGGACAATATTTCCCTACGGTGAAAAGACTAAGCAAGCATGTTGAGTTTGTGAACCTCAAACAAGGTGATATGTCAGTTGGGGAATATGCGGCGAAATTTGAAAGACTGTCACAGTTCTATGAATTGGGGAGCTATGCCCCAAATGATAGGTGGAAGATGCAAATGTTCAAAGAGGGTCTCCGAACTGATGTAGGCCAAGGCCTTAGTTCTTACACTATGGTCAACTATCCTGCCTTAGTGCAACAAGCATATGTTGCCGAGGAGGATCTGAGGAAAATGTATGCTGAAAGAAAAGATTATTGGAAGGGTAAGAAGAAAATGGCTGAATCTTCCACTCCAAGCAGACAATTCAAGGGAAACAATTATAAAGGAAAGCAGGTACAATCCTTTGATTCGTCAAAATTCTGCAAGTGTGTCACTTGTGGAAGACATCATCAGGGTGATTGTTGGCAAAGGCCAAACCGGTGCTATTATTGTAACGAAGAGGGCCACTATGCAAATGAGTGCCCAGCCAATAAGGGTTTCAAAGGAACAACAGATGCTCCTAGGCAGGGATGAGTCAACACTCTGGATGCTCAAACCATCACACCTAGTGATAATTTACTGAGGGGTGCGGGATTTCTTTTCAATAACTCTGTCAGTATATTATATGATTCGGGTGCAACCCACTGTTTTATAGCTCAATCATGTGTGGATCGGTTGGGACTAGCGTTATCTCCGCTGTCCGAGCCAATAACTATTTTTACTGCTGCTAAGGGTCGTGTCCGGACCCAATCTTTGTGTCAAAATTGTCTACTTGTCATAGGAGACAGAAAATTTGTAGTGGAATTTATTTGTTTGCCTATGAGAAGTATGGACATCGTTCTGGGTATGAATTGGATGACTGCAAATCATGTTACAATCGACTGTGCCAAGCGAACTATCAATTTCGCCTCTGAATCCGTGGAATTGACGAAGTCAAATTCTGAAGCAATTATCTCTTTCACCTCAGCAAACCAGTCATTATTCCAAGGTGCGAAAGCTTATGTTATTATGTTATCTGCATCCACTGAAACTGGTTTAGATTTGTCATCTGTTCAAGTTGTGAATGAATTTCTGGATGTTTTTCCGGATGAAGTTTCTTCAATACCTCCAGATCAAGAGGTAGATTTTTCTATAGAACTGGTTCCTGGCACAGGATCAATATCTATTGCTCCTTATCGAATGTCTCCTTTAGAATTAAAGGAATTGAAATCCCAACTTGAAGAGTTGATATCAAAGAAGTTTATTCGACCGAGTGCTTCTCCATGGGGTGCTCCAGTGTTGCTAGTCAAAAAGAAAGATGGTAGCATGAGATTGTGCATTGATTATCAACAACTCAACAAAGTGACGATCAAGAATAAATATCCCTTGCCAAGAATATATGATTTGCTTGATCAACTTCGAGATGCTGTGGTGTTTACAAAAATTGATCTAAGGTCGGGGTATCATCAAATAAAAGTTAGAGCCTTAGATATTCCGAAGACAGCTTTCCCTACTAGGTATGGACATTACGAGTTCGTAGTGATACCCTTCGATTTGACTAATGCTCCAGTGGTATTCATGGATTACATGAACCGGGTCTTCCACACGTACCTGGATCAGTTTGTAGTCGTTTTCATCGATGATATCTTGGTGCACTCAAAGACCATTGAGGAGCATGTTCAACATCTCCGCATTGTTCTGAATGTACTCCGAGAAAAGAAGTTGTACGCAAAACCCTCGAAGTGTGATTTCTGGATGCCTGAGGTAAAGTTTTTGGGACATGTGATTTCCCAATCGGGAGTTGCTGTAGATCCCAATAAAGTGGAAGCTGTGTCAAACTGGGAACGACCAACGTCGGTCACAGAGATCAGAAATTTCTTGGGTCTAGCTGGTTATTATAGGAGATTTATTCAATGGTTCTCACAGTTAGTTCTTCCGCTTACTCGGTTAACTCGTAAGGGTCAGCCGTTTACGTGGGATGCTGATTGTGAAGAATGTTTTCAAGAATTGAAAACTCAGTTGACTTCTGCTCCGATCCTGATTCTTCCGGATCAGTCTTTGAAATTCCAAATTTACAGCGATGCTTCAGGGAAGGGTTTAGGATGTCTTCTGATGCAGAATCAACAAGTGGTAGCTTATGCAACCAGGCAATTAAAGTCTCACGAGGAGAATTATCCGACTCATGATTTGGAGTTGGCAACTATTGTGTATGCACTGAAGATTTGGAGACATTACCTGTATGGGTCTCGTTTTGAAGTCTTTAGTGATCACAAAAGCTTAAAGTATCTGTTTGATCAGAAAGAACTGAATAACGGACAGAGACGATGGGTGGAATTTCTGAAGGATTATGACTTCGAGTTGAAGTATCATCCAGGAAAGGCCAATGTTGTAGCTGATGCGCTGAGTAGGAAATCCATTCACATGGCTGAGTTAATGATGCATGAAATGGAATTGTTAGAGTCTTTTAGAGACGTGAATTTGAATGCAAAGCAAAGAAGGAACCGATTAGTGTTGAGCCAAATAAGGATCTCTAGTTTCTTAAGAGATTCTATTCGCTTAGCACAGGAGATTGATGTGAAGCTGCAATCACAAAAAGTGTTGCCAGATTTTACCGAAGATAGTGATGGAGTTATTTGCTTCAACGGTAGAATTTGTGTGCTCGATGATGAAGATATTAAAAGGCAAGTGTTATAGGAAGTACACCGAAGTCTATATTCTGTACATCCTGGATCTACCAAGATGTATAGAGATTTAAAATAGATGTATTGGTGGCATGGAATGAAATTAGAAATTGCAGAATTTGTGTCTCGATGCTTAACTTGTCAAAGAGTTAAGGTAGAGCATCAAAAGCCTGCTGGTCTGTTGCGGCCACTTGACGTGCCAGTGTGGAAATGGGAAGACATTTCTATGGATTTTGTCATGGCATTGCCAAGGTCCCAAGCCGGTAACGACTCCATTTGGGTAGTTGTGGATCGGTTAACTAAATCAGCTCATTTTATTCTCGTTCGTTCGACCAGTAAAGTATCCAAGTTAGCTGAGGAATGTCTGAAGGGTATATTAAGGTTGCATGGGGTTCCTATCAGTATTGTGTCGGATCGAGATCCAAAGTTTACTTCTCGATTTTGGAAGGCTTTAAATGAAGCCTTGGGGACTGAGGTATTTGTTAGTACCGCTTATCACCCGCAGGCGAATGGTCAGACAGAGAGAACTATCCAAACTTTAGAGGATATGCTTCGGGCTTCTGTGCTCGTTAACGGAAGAAAATGGGAGGACCATCTTCTGTTAGTAGAGTTCTCCTACAACAACAGTTATCATTCCAGTATCGGAATGGCCCCATTTGAAGCTTTATATGGAAGGAAATGTAGAACTCCGTCATGTTGGTGGGACGTCGGAGAGAACCGATTGTTAGGATCGGAATTGGTTCATGAAACTACTGAAAAGATCCGACAAATTAGAGAAAGAATGAAAGCTGCCCAAAGTAGGCAAAAGAGCTATGCTGATAAAAGAAGAAGGTCGTTAGAGTTTGAGCCTGGTGATCATGTATTTTTAAGTTTATCACCAACGATTGGTACAGGTAGGGCATTGCGGGGGGAAAAGCTCAGTCCTCGATATATTGGACCTAATTATCGAGCGAGTTGGGCCAGTAGCATACCGTATTGTTTTGCCTCCACCATTGTCCAATCTCCATGATGTATTCCATGTGTCTCAATTACGAAAGTACATTCTCGATCCGGGTCGGTCGTTAAATTTTGAGACGATTGACCTTCGACCAGACCTGTCTTTCCAACCTCATCCTAGTTACATCATGGAACGTCGCGAGAAAGCGCTTTGGACGAAGACGATTCCCATTGTCAAAGTGGTTTGGGATAGTTTTTCCATCGAAGAAGCTACGTGGGAATTGGAGGACGATATGCGGACTCGATATCCGTATTTATTCTCTTGAGGTATGTTTTGTTCAATTTTGAGGACAAAATTCTTTCAAGTTGGGGTTTAATGTAACATCCCCAAAATAATTAACCGAATTATTTGGATGTTACCCAACTGAATTATTTTAGTACTTGATTGGTAATTTATTAAGTGCTAAAATCTAATTGTGGTTGTCATAGGATCGTTAATCGGACAATACGGAATAAGGGCAATATGGTCTTTGACCATATATATAAGAAAATTGAAAAAGAAAGAAAAGGGAGAGAATTGAGAAAGAAAGGAAGCGACAGAGAGGAGAAAAAGAGAAGAGAAAAGAAGAAGAAAGGAGAAAGAAGAGAAGGAAAAGAAGAAGGGTCTTCACCACAACCCAAACCCCAAGTTTTCATCATCATCTTTCCATTAGCTTCCATTCCCTATAATTTTGGTGAGCTTATTTTCATTTTCCCCTCCTCTTTGACTTTCGATTTTGAGAGCTTGAGTGGGGATGATTTCGAATTTGATGATGATTTTGATGCTTAGGAGTGATTAGAAGCGAACCTAAGACGGATTGAACGCGGATTGAAGCTCGATTCGGAGTTGGAAGCGAAATGGTGATTCTAGGGTTCGTTCGGGGATTTTTGAGGAGTTTGGGATTTCGGTTCAACCGTTGCTCTCGTGTCAAGGGTGAGTTTTACTCACGTTTAGGTTTTGATTGAGGATTTCGAAGTGTCGAATTTGAGTGTTGAAAACCGTTATTTAAAAAATTAACGTATTTTGACATAAACGATAAAATTGTTTACGTTTGTGTTTGTGATTGATGAACGATGATTTGATGGTGATCATTGTTGTTTAAATATTTTTTTGGACTATTTTTATGTTGGGACTGGACTGGAACAGGTATCGGAATTGACCGGAACGATGAAAAATGCGAAAACGGGATAAAAACTCAATGCTGTCAAAAGCGCACGACCCGTGCGTCCCAGGCACACGGACGTGCGTCTCGTTCTGTTTCTGGTTTTCAAAAACGCATTACAGGGCGCACGACCCGTGCGTATGGGAGCACGAACCGTGCACAGTGTTCTGTCAAAATTTTAGAAAAATGCCCGAAATGATCCCGTTCGATCCCAATCCTTTTCTAATTCTTTCCTAACCCTTGTCCAATGATATTAGGCTTATAATGCCATGATTTTGAGTATGTCTTCAAAGGTTTTTAATAATGGTTTGCAAAGTTATGTTTAATTCGAAAAATCGTGGAATAGTGTACGTGAGCGAACCCGTGAAATGTTTACTATAAAGAACTAAATGTTCAAGTAACGGTTTGATGTCAATGAACTAAATATTCAACAGATAGTTACGATATATGAATTATATCGAGTTTAGGAGCCGGCCCAATGCGGGTGGACATATATATATATATATATATATATTATATCGAGTGGGGGTGACGACCCACGAGGTTAGCATACCAGGCGGGGAAGTCATGATCCTTAAGCCTAGGCCCGTATACCATTAGGGAAAGTACTATTGGTAATGGGGTTCACCGGGATTAGCAATGTGTGCAGTCGATGTTATGTTAAAAGTTATGCGTTACGTTCACTGGGATTAGCAATGTGTGCAGCCGGTGTTACGTTAAAAAGGTTTTGTAGTACGGTTCACCGGGATTAGCAATGTGTGCAGTCAGTGTCGTACTGAATTAGAATTCTATCATACGGTTCACCGGGATTAGCAATGTGTGGAGTCGGTGTCGTACTGAGTCAGAATTCTATCACACGGTCCACCGGGATTAGCAAAGTGTGCAGTCGGTGTCGTGTTAAAATAAAAGGATTCTTAATTGGACCGAGAGCGTAGATAGGGGTCTCGGTAGAACTCACTGAGATTGTATCTCATTGTTTATATGTTGTTGTTTTACAGAGAAACAGGGAAGGAGACGATCCTTGAGGCACGGGTAGGTTGTACTTGGATGGTTGCTGAAGATCTAGCTTTTATGCTTAAGTTTATGTTTTTCCTTGTTAGCTATGTATCACGACATTATGACTTTAACTGTTGTAAAATTTATGTATTTATTTCCGCGCTTTCTTGTATTATATTGAACACTAAAGTTTGCTGATGGTTGATGGTTAGGGAACCGTTATGGTCTTATTTATGATTAAGACTGTCTTGTTGATTATTCAACGAAAAATTTATAGTGGTGTTTAGTATCTAAACAGGAAACAATATCTCTGATGTAGTTAGTATTGGGAGAAATCCCAAGTCCCACATAGACTAGTGATAAGGTCTCAAAAGGGTTTATAAAGAAGAGGCAACCTTCACCTTGCAAGCCGGTTTTGTTGAGTTAGGCCCAATCCACATTCTAATATGGTATCAGAGCCTATCCTAGATCCATCGGGCCACCTATCATTAAACATGCTTCAAGCGCAATAGTGCTGGCGCGTGAGGGGGTGTATTGGGAGAAATCCCAAGTCCCACATAGACTAGTGATAAGGTCTCAAGAGGGTTTATAAAGAAGAGGCAACCATCACCTTACAAGCCGGTTTTGTGGGGTTGAGTTAGGCCCAATCCACATTCTAATAGTTAGGGATGGTGCACTTAGGTATTCCTATTAGTTAGAAATACCGGAGTGTTACAAAATGGAGATGGATTAAATTCGTTAAAATTCCCTATATTTGGTCTATTAGTGTAATGAAATGCTTCAATAGTTCGATGCCTTCAAGACCAAGAAATGTTTGAACTTTCGGATAAAGTTGGTTACATAATGATTTTACTTTTGTCGGAAAAACTGCATTGTGCATGAATTTATTCCCCTCTTCCACTAGGTAAAGCAACAAATGAAAGTTTCTTTTAAAGATAGTTTGTCGTAAGCATCGAGGAACGCAATGTCCTCCAAATCCTAAATGTTTTGCAACATCTGCAAAAGATATACATAATGTGAACTTTTTACTAAAGGAGGACTGCAAAATTGAATGCAGTGAAAAGTTTTTCCTCTTGACATGTCAAAGGATTGTGATGAGATTATGATAGAAAACGTCTTAATGGAATTTTAGCTGATAAGATTGAATGGCAGGTTAATTGGATTAAGGCCCAACATTGTTAAAGAATTGTGTCAAGTTCCCATCGAAGAATCCATCCTCAAAGCTTACCAAGTGATTTGATTAGTGAATAAGTCATTTGATAAAAAAAACCCATGAATTAGTTTGGCTATGAACTGATGATAAAAAGTGGTGTAAAGTAATTTAGTAATTTGATGAAAACAATCAAATGAATTATTTGATAACACCTCTATTATTAAAAGGACATAACTACGAAAATAACTAATTATTATAGTAACTTTTTTGTTGGTTTTCCAAAAAAATTAATTGTTTCGTTTAAAGTCCTATAGTTATTATTATACGAGCAATCCTATTGATAGCCAAAGATTTTTCTTGAGTGCATCGCGAAGCTGGGCTAAAAAGTCTGATTATTAAACCATACCGGGCTTTTAAATCACCCCTAGTAAGTGGGCTAAATAAAATGGGGCTGACATTGGGGGAATAAGGGACTGGCCCATGGGTTGGGGGGCAAATTGACAGCTCTAATCTTACACACATCCTCACAAACTACTTCTCTAACTATTCAGAGTGTTGTTGTCCACACTCTAATGGAGAGGAGGGGGGATGACAATCGTTCCAGCAACATAGCGGGAGTGCGACTGTGTAGATTTAGCGTGAGGAAAGGACGATTACCGCTGGCGGTGGCCAAAAACTATGGCGGTTTAGGTACTTCTTAAAATTTTATTTTTTTATTTCATTTAATGGTTATCTTTCACACCATGTTTTCTTCTCTCAGACCCTCACCACTATTTTTATTAAGCCTCTTCTCTCATCCATTCCATTTCCCCACACCGCCACTTTCCTCCGTCACCCAAAATACAAACTGCGTTTTCTTTCCTTAAATTTAAAAACAAAAAGCAGAACCACACTAAAACTAGGTTTCCTCTGCCACCATGGACTTGAAATCGAAAAACAAATTTGAAATTTGGAATCCCTGCATTGTCCACAACAAAACTTCTAAATTGGTTCTTCAATCGGAGCACTCACTTTAGGGTGTGTTTGGAAGGAGGAAATGAGAGGGCATAGGACTAATGGCAGTAATTGATTAGTGGTTGGGAGGAAAAGTATCTCCTAAACACTTCTAAATCCCTCTAAACCCATTTCCTAAAGTATTTTTTGAGTCCTCCAAAACTCTTCAAATATGAGACAACTCAAAAAATACATCAAGAGAGGGGTTTAGAGAGACTTGGGAGATACTTTTTTAGTGTCATCTTCTTTCCTTTCCCTTCAAACCGACAAACACATGCACCCTTAGAGTTTGAAAATAAAAACTCTATTTTATAGTATTACATTCATTTGTAGTATCCAGCAAGATATTCATCCAGTTTATTGTAAACCTATAAAATCGCCTAGTTCTTGAGAATCTGACTATTCGAATCTTATATCGCTCCTTCAAACTCATATACTTTATATCGCTCCTCTATTTCAGTGTTCTTAAACTCCTCCAATTATTGATGATAATATCTCTGAATCATCAAGATTAGTTGGATCGTGAGATTGACTCTTAACCCTTACCCACTCTACTCATATGTAACCAATTCATTCTCATGGCATAGTTTGTTGGTCAGACCCACTAAACTAAAGGACAGAGCTTTGTTTTAATCACTGAATAGCAAATAGTAATAATCTAATATCTATATGATATATCTATTTATCTTTTTATCTATTTCAGGGCCGTCCCAAACAATTTGGAGGCCCTGTTCAATTTTTTTAAATTGGGCCCTAATTATAAGTTTATCAAATAAATCACCAAAACTCAAACTTCGTTATTTAAATTGTAAATAATATCTCGATACAACTTGAAACTAATATCAACCTTCGAGCTACTTAAAAAGAGCCGTTCTTCTAACAGTTTTTGAAGCAAAATCATCAACCAAGTCTTGATATTGTATTGTCTCAAAAAGAGCATTCTCAACCGCTATCAATGCTAATCCATTAAGTCTTTCTTGTAACATGGTAGATCGCAAGTAAGACTTCAACAACTTCAATTTTGAAAAACTTCTTTCTGCAGAAGCAACTGTCACAGGAATAGTCAATAAAATTCTATATGCAATTATTGTGTTAGGATAACAATCCATGCCTTTCAAATATCTTAATATATCAATAGCCCCTCTTTTATCTTCCGGCAATATTTCTCTGAATAACTTTAACTCCACAAATAATTCATTCCCAACAATATCATATTGCTCATTATGTTTCAACGCCTGTTCCAAATGACTACAACAAGACTTCAAAGTTGCATCGTCCAATGATTGTAACTTGTGAGAAGTAAACAAGAAACCAAAAATACTTTCATACTCTTTGTATTGCTCAAATCTCTTATTAAGAGAAACAATGGCTTGATCAACAAGGTAAATAAAATAATTGATCCTAAAAGATTCCTCTTCAGATAGTTCAACCGATGTGGTATTCAAATTCTCATCAAATTGTCTTTTTCTTCGAATTATACGCTTTTGGGAAAATACCGGATCAATATTCAGTTCAATAGCAATTTCCTTAGCAGTATCCAAGGCTTTAGAAAAACCAGTGTCTCTATATCTCTCAAAAAATGAAATCAACTCCTTTATTTTTTCCATAGCAACATCAATAAGCATATTATTTGATTGTAACAGCTTGCTAACCGAATTAATGGTAGATAATATTTCAAACCAAATAACTATAGCCATTAAAAACTCAAAATCACCTAGCTCATTTGTTGCTAAGGATTTAGCTTCGCTTTTTATTTTAGAATCAGAATCCTTTTCCGACACTTCAGGTAAAGCTTCTCTAAACTCTGATATTTGAATCCTTATAGCTTTGACACTATTTACACGACTCTCCCAACGAGTGGATGACAAAGATTTTGGAGTCAGCCCTTTTACATTATCTTTCAAAATTTTCCATCTCTTAGTAGAATTGGCAAAAATTGTATAAATACGTTGAACAACTCCAAAAAAATCTTGAGCTTTACCACAAGAGTTAGCCATATCACACAATGCCAAATTAAGACTATGACAACCACAAGGAGTATAAAAGGCTCTCGGATTTATGTCTAAAAATTTCTTTTGTACACCTTGATGTTTTCCTTTCATATTTGACCCATTATCATAACCTTGTCCTCGTACATCAAATAGATCAAGATCAAGATTTTTCAATTCATCTTGTAGAACATCAAAAAGCCCTTGGCCAGTTGTATCATTCACATTCAAAAATCCTAAAAATGATTCCTCAATACTAACTGAATTTGAAGAAACATCCACATATCTTATTATCAAAGACATTTGCTCTTGATGACTAACATCAGGAGTACAATCAAGTATCACTGAGAAATACTTCGCTTCTTTGATTTTTCTATTGATTTCAGTTTTTATTGCAGAAGCAAGCAAAAGTATTAACTCGTTTTGGATCTTATGCCCAAGATAATGAAAGTGAACATCCTCATTTGTAATACGTCTAACATGTTCTTGAACAATTGGATCAAATTCTGCCAACATTTCAACTAAGCCCAAAAAATTTCCATTGTTATCTTGGTACAATCTCTCATTAGAACCACGAAAGGCTAAATTATGTTTACCAAGGTATTTCACTATTGAAATAATCCTTTTTAAAACATTTCTCCAGTGATCCTTTTCTTTTTGAATTAGTCTCTGAGACGTTGTATCAATAGTTTGATTTTTTTGCAGTCTTCGACGCAACTCATACCAAGTAGTATAATTCTTAACATGTTCCATGCCCGTCTCATGCTCCTTAAGTCTTTCACCAATATGTGCCCAATCACTATAACCCTCAGTTGCTAATTGTCCTTTACCATGCCCCCTTTGAAAAACTTTACAACAAAAACAAAATACTCTGTCAAGGTCTTTCCAATAAACAAGCCAATCTCTATCGCACTCCTCTCTATTTGATAAAACTCTAGTATACAAGTTAGCAGTAAAGCGTCTGGAAAATTTATCTTTAGGACCTTTCACAATGGAAATATCTCTTTTAGGACCTTTCTCAACTAATAAATCAATCATTTTGGAATCAAGAGCATTCCATGTTGTTGGATCAAATATATCAATTGAATGTTCAAATGGGTTTGCTTGCTCTACAATGTCATCTTCAACATTTGCAGCATCCACATTTTGAGTTTCATCAACAACATTCAAATTATCCTCCATAGTATCATCTTCACCATTTCCAGTATCAACATTTTGAGTTTCAATATCAACATCAACATTCAAATTAACAGGAATTTCAACTTCAACATTCTGAATTTCAATGGGAATTTGTTGTTCTTTTATTAAAAATTTATCAAGAGCCCCTGCTTGAGATTGAGTTAACTCTTCAACTTTTTTCTTTTTCTGACGCTTCTCATATCCAGATTTATACTTTCTAATCTTAGGAGGTGCCTTAGGAGGCATACTAGAAAGATAATCCCTACATAAAGCAGGTCAAAAACTTTACTTCACCGCAAATTTGAAGCAACTAAATTTACGAATAAAGTCTAAAACAAATTAAAACTAACCTTATCTAGTGCACTATTAAGCTAAATAACTCAATTAAAAGCTTATGGAATTAAATTGTTTCATAGCACTGATAGCAGCAGCCAGCACATACGATAAATAGTTTCATACCCCATATTTCTGTATCAGCCCAATCTAGAAACAAGAGAATCAGCATCAGCCCATATAAAACTAGGCTCCAAATAAAACAAACCAGCATCAGCCCTCCTTCTGTTTCATACCCCATGTTATTATACCCCATACGATAAATAGTTTCATACCCCATATTTCTGTTTCATACCCCATGTTATTAACTCCTTTAATTGTCTACTTATTATAGATTATAGCCATGGATCCAGACAGAAAAGCCTATGAAATAGGTCTGCCGTTCATAGCAGTTTATGCAATTAAATTGTTTCATAGCAGCAACAAGCACATACAACAAATTGTTTCACAACAACTTATGCAATTAAATCAGGAAGTTTAATTAAGCAGTAACACAAACCAACGCAGAACATAAATTAGAGTCGAACTCTGACACACGAGCTAACCTCAATAGCAGCAGTCAGCAAACTGCAGGTCCTGATGAGTTCGGCAACGACAATCGATCGGCAGCAATTCTTCACGACTCTCCAATTACAAAATCAATCTCCAAGTGTTGAAAACCTAAAACTTAAATTAGAATTTCAGAAAAAACGAAACCAATTAGTGTTTCAGAAATCAGAATTATGATAATGAGATAACAATATGATTCATTGTTCTGTTCTGGTTGACATGGAATTAAATCTTTATCTTTTAGCAAAATTGCAATTGCACAATTACATAACCCCTTGTATCTGTTGTCTGCAGAATTTCTAATACACTATTGTGGGGGAATTACATGATTACACAAAACTATCAGAAAAAAGAAGAAAGAAGTCGAATATGTACCTGCAACAGTGGTGGTCGGTACTCAGTTGAGTGATGGCGGCGAAAGTAGTGGCGTACGAAAGCTAAACACGAACAGAACAATTGAACAAATTAGTGTCTCAAATCAATTCAAACTCTTACTGTCTTACGGAAAATTAATTTTGATTTATGTAAATAGGGTTTTCAAAGATTGTCACAAATCAATTAACGCATTACAGAGTGAAGGATAAGAAAGCGGAAATCAGAGAGAATTTCGGAAATAAGAGAGAACGTATCTTTTAATTTTTCACAATTTCCGCAGAAGAAATCACGCACGCAGCAGAAGGAATTTCGGAAATCACGCACGCAGCAGAAGAACGTTGAAGCAGATTAACGCTGGATTGGATTTTTTTTTTTTGAACAACTCGCTGGATTGGATTTGGGCTGGGGTAGGATGGATATTTTGGGGGCCCTAAAAATTTGTTTTTGGGGCGGGGCCCTGTGCTACAGCACAGGGTGTACGTGAGAATGGCCGGCCCTGATCTATTTATACAAACAAATCTTCTATGAAATTACCAATTTGGATTTCTTATTAACAACACAAATATCTAATTTAAGGGTAAAAATGTCATTACCCACTTTTTTTTTCTTCTTACACTTTCTTTCTTCCTTTTTTTCACTTTCTTCTTACACTCTCTTTCCTCCTTTTCACTTCTCTTTTACACTCTCTTTCTTCTCTTTTACACTCTCTTTTACACTTTCTTCTTACACTCTCTTTCCTCCTTATCACCTTAAAATTTTAATTTTTCTCTCTGAAATCTGTTTACACTCTTATTGATAATCTAATATCACCTCTTATTGATAATCTACTATCTATCTTTGACTATCTACTATAATCAACTAAAATAATCAATTGAAACTACGAGATAACTGCAATGATATATAAAAAACCACTGGATAACTGCATTGATATATAAAAAAACACAAGATTAATATTTGTCATTGATAATTAAATTTTTTGAAAACTACTATAAACCTACTATCTAAAAAACAAGCACTACAACAGATTTAAGGATGGCAGCGCTTTTTTTTAGCCATGGACAGCGCTTCTGAGCGCTGCTTAACTTGGCGCTGTTGATTCCACTCCAACAATGGGCAGCGTTTAAGAAGCGCTGCTCATTGATAGCCATGGGCAGCGCTTCCAAGTCATAAGCGCTGCTCATTCCAAAATTTCGCTAAACAATGGGCAACGCTTGCACTGAAAAGCGCTGCTCATTACCATATTTCGCTACACAATGGGCAGCGCTGCTCATTGTCCTAGCGCTTCTAACAATGGGTAGCGCTTTTCCCTGCAAGCGCTGCCCATTGTTAGAAGCCCTAAGTCAATGAGCAGCGCTTTCCCCTACAAGCGCTGCCCATTGTTTAATTTTTTTTTATTTTTTTTGTTTTTGTTTATTTTCCTTTTTACATTTGATATTTCCTGGTCATATATATACAGCCAATACAATCCAATCCATTATACAGTTAACAACAACAAGCTAATACAAATGCACCAATATGTACCAAAATGAACCAAAACATGAACCAAAATGTATCCAACAAGCTAATACAAATGCACCAATATGTACCCAACAAGAACCAAAACAAACTAGCTAACAATTAAGTTACAATATTATGTATCCAAAACAGCTAGCAACTATCCAAATCAAACAATTCATATGTATCCAAATCAAACTCTAACAATCTAATCCATTATATAGTTAACAACAACAAGCTAATACAAATGCACCAATATGTACCAATATGTACCAAAATGTACCAAAACATGAACCAAAATGTATCCAATTCATATGTATCCAAAACTAGCTAAACTTACAATATGAACCAAAACTAGCTTAGCTATATGTATCCAAATCAAACTCTAACAACTTACAGTATTACATTCTATCCAAAATATAAAAAACGGGAGACATAACGGCACCACTCTCCCCTAAGCTCAAGTAGCTGCTCATCAGAGTATGTCCTCACCTTGACAATCAGGAATATACTGAAATTATATAAATAAATAAAATTAGAATTGAAATGGTTAAATGGAATTAACTATTATATGAAAATCAAAAAGAATTCTAAGTAGATACCTGCCGGGGAATAGTCGTTTGGTTGTGGGTAATAATTTCTTTCAAAAATTCCATTACATATAATACCCACAATCATTGCTATTGAGTTGTTTTGGACACTACAAAACAAAAGATTAGTTAATTGTTAAATTTAATTTGATACATTTTTTCACAAATAATGTAATTAAATATATAAGAACATTGCTTACAAACTTACATCTATTGGTATCCAAACAAACAATTCGCATATTCGATTTTAATTTGCTAGTTTCATTCACCACACATATACAATTTAACATGTTCAAACACAACATAAAATTGAAACTCAACATACATCCATATCAAATAACTAATTTCAATCATTCATTTACAACATTCACACGATTATTGAAATTATCAACACCAAGTGGTATTTTGAATAACTAATTTCCATATCACAGTAGTTAGACATTCTGAACTATATTACAACTTTAGTTAGACATTTTATCAAACAGTTTATCGTCAGTTAGGCAACTAACTATAATCACAGTAAGCATTATGCAGCAAAGGAAGCATAAACAATTTGTTTTCAAAAATTTGAAGTATCACAAACCTCTAGCTATCCGTAAGCACCAACAATTAACTCTAACTAAGCTTCACGAACTCTTCAACGAACTCATTCCTCTTCAGCTTCCTATTTCACGAACTCTTCAACGAACTCAGCTTCCTCTTCAGCTATCCGTTTGAGGTTTGTTCGCGAGGGAGGTTTTCGTTTGAGGTTTATTCGCGAGGGAGGGTTTCGTTTGGGGATGGGTTTGTTCGCGAAGGAGGGTTTCGTTTGGGAATGGTTTGTTCGCGGGGGAGGGTTTGAGAGAGGTTGCTGCAGGTGTTGCACTGTGAGAGGGATGTTAGAACGAGAGAGAAGAGAACGAGGATACTGTGAGCAAAACAGAAACGAGGGAGCTAAGGAAATTGAAAAGTTTTAATTAAAAAGACAATGGGCAGCGTTTCCTCTTAAAAGCGCTATGGATCAACTCAGCGCCTATTATCAATAAGTAGCGCTTTTTAAAAAGTGCTGCCCATCACCCCCAGCGCATCCACCATAGGCAGCGCTTCCTAAAAAGCGCTGCCCATTGCCCCTGCGCATTTCAATCAAAAGCAGCGCTTCCTTAAAAGCGCTGCCTATTCCCAGCGCATTTTAGCCAAAAGCAGCGCTTCCTTAAAGAGCGCTGCCCAATAAGGCGCCATTTTTCTCAACATCTGGCGTAGTGAAGAAGATTTAATGACTATTTAAACTACTGATTAATATATAAAACAAATATTTCTCCTTGATAATCTACTATCTCTCTTTTGTTATCTACTATAATCTACTAATCAACTAAATTAATCAATTGAAACTACGAGATAACTGCACTGATATATATATATATATATATATATATATATATATATATATATATATATATATATATATATATATAACAAAGGATAACTACACTGATATATAAAAGAACACGAGATTAATATTTGTCATTGATAATTAAATTTTTTGAAAACTACTACTACAAACCTACTATCTAAAAAACAAGAAGGCTTAATGACTATTTAAACTAATTAATATTTAAAACACACGTGACAAATATTTGTCATTAATACCTAAAAAAGGACAAATAATTGTCACTGATATATAAAAAACACGGGATAAATATTTTTTATTGATAATCTACTATCTATCTTTTACTGTCTACTATAATCTACTAATCAACACAAATAATCAATTGAAACTATGAGATATCTGCACTGGTACATAAAAAAGCACGGAATAACTGCACTGATATATAAAAAAATACGGGGATAACTGCAATGATATATATATATATATATATATATATATATATATATATATATATATATATATATATATATATATATATATAAACACGGGATAGCTGCACTGATATATAAAAAACATGGGATAACAACACTGATATATAAAAAAAAACACTCCACTGATATATTAAAAAACACTGGATAAATGCACAAATTGTCTTTAAATGATACTTTTACATTTTTAGATTTTAATATTTATATATTTTTTATTTGAAACTCAGTTTTTATCTACTATAAATTTGTCTTTATTTTTACTAGGTAATGTTCAGACTATTTAAATACTGTATAAGATCATTCATAAAAAAATACGACAGCACCGTACATACATGCACGGTATCTACCTGTTGTTGTCAAAAAAGCAAATAGCAATAATAATAGTATAAATTTAGACGTGGAGACACGTGTGTCATCGTCCATTATCTTCATTATTACACTTCACCAAACCCATAAAGCACAAAATATAAATACAAATAATTAACAGGTAATAAACATGCTATATTCTGTTAAAAAAAATCAAAATCAAAAGTGTATTTTTGCTAAAATTTAAAATACAAAATAATGTGGAGATTAAATTTGTGTTTTTTTTTTAAAATGGACCAAAACATAAGTTTAGAATAATAATCTAAATCTAAAAAATATAAATGAAACCTATATGGTTAATAGTAATTAGTAAGTCATAAAGTACTGAATTGGTGTATATATTAATGAGTGATTGAACAAAAGAAAGTATTAAAATCCAAAGGATGAACCGTGTGAATGAAGCGATCACATGCGATGGATGTGCAGCTACCATTGCATAGCATAGTCGGCGATCTATGACTACTTACTTATCACCAGCGCTAAACACTCTTCCAGTCTCTTCATGTCAACGCGATCCAACGTCGTACACCATACGTGTAACAACTTTATTGGCTATAGTGTTTCGCATGTGCCTTTTTAAACTTCCATCCTCTTTATTTTCTTTCCCCTTTCCTCTATTTCTGTACTTGTCAGTTGTCACACATAATTTCTGTGTGAGCTCCGTTGATCATTTTCCCTCGTACTCAGATCTAACCTCTACTATATTTCGCAGCCATGACGGAAAAGGTACGAGGATGTTAATTCTAATTTGAAATTATTTTTTTTCTCCAGATTAATAAAATACTCTGTTTGATAAAATAGTCAATTTTGTGGTCATCGTTAAGTTACTAAATAAAAAATTGATGTTTCTATCCGATTGAATTGCCAATATATATACTTTGATTCAGGTGACCATAATGAAGCTGAAGGTTGATCTTCAGTGTAGCAAATGCTACAAGAAGGTAAAGAAGGTTCTCTGCAAATTCCCTCGTGAGTCACTGATCGCCTTGCTTAATTTTTCAATTAGAACTCTAGTTTTGTTATGCATGCATACATTGATTTAACAGAGATTTTTATTACAAATTAAAGAAGAGATGTCAAATTGAGTTGATTTGTTTTTTTTCTTTTGATGTTGTTTCGAACAAGAGAAATTCGAGACCAGGTGTACGACGAGAAGAACAACATAGTGATCATTAAAGTGGTATGCTGTAGCCCTGAGAAGCTCAGGGACAAGATTTGCTGCAAAGGTCGTGGTGCTATCAAAAGCATTGAAATTGTCGAACCACCACCACCACCACCACCCAAGGAACCAGAGAAGCCGAAAATTCCCGAAAAGCTAAAGGAACCGGAGAAGCCTAAGGAATCCGAAAAGCCTCCACCGGCACCGGCGCCAAAACCTGGACCTCCGAAGGAACCAGAGAAGCCAAAAGAAAAGCTCCCGCCGCCTCCGGCACCCATGCCTCAACCTCCACCCGTTCCGGTGTGTCCACCGGCGAGGGCGGTTCCAATTGGGGTGTGTTGTACGTCGTGCAATGAGGGTAGGCCAGGTGGGCCATGTTTTGACGGTTACGGTGGGCGTCTGTGTCCACCGGCGAGGGCGGTTCCAATTGGGGTGTGTTGTACGTCGTGCTATGAGGGTAGGCCAGGTGGGCCATGTTTTGACGGTTACGGTGGGCGCCCAGGCCCAGCCCCATATTGTTATGATGGGTATTATGGAAGACCAGTTTGTGATAGTTATGGTGGTGGCAGACCTTGTTACGTGAGCCGATGTGATGAATATTTATGTGAAGACAATGCCTCTGCCTGCACAATTATGTGATCATGAATCATGATTTAGTACTGGAGAGGCTCTCTCTTCATTATCAATTTCAATTGTATTATTATTTGATAATCCCCCTGGTGGATGTGGAGTTATTTGTTTTTGTAATCACAAATTAATAATAAGGGGCTTTCATTGGATGGAAGGAATGTTATTATACGTGGGGATAAAGAATAAAGGTTACTTACATATATGATGTAGTAGTACTAACTACTATACTTATATATGAATATATGAATATGATAGTACCACATTTTGATGAGTTATTAATAAAGTTTCTTTTACCCTCAAATTCATCTTTGCTTTTTTGTGGTAAGGGGAATTTATTTGATTCGCTCAAAAAGACGACTACTTTGGTTGGTGGGGACTTAAATTGAAACTAGGGGGCCCTTAAAACAAGGAATTCGTTGAGCTGTACCCCCAGTGAATGCTTTAACCCCCCCCCCCCCCACCCAACTAACCTTTGGCTTCATATTCCACTTGAAAATGCTACATGCAAATTGGTTTAGAGGGTTCTCACAAAAAAACTGGTTTAGAGGGTGTTCCGTACCGTATCACAAGATCGGATAGTTGGTAGATCGTTTTTGACCGGTTCAGACCTCGGAGGGGGGTGTACCTGCAAAGACACTCCGACGCTCAAGTCAGTAGAGTGAAATCTCTTGCAAGTACTAGTTTTGAAATGTGTGTACTTGGTTAAACAGTATTTTCCCCTATTTATAGGGGGTAGGTTGATGTCTATGATCATCACGGAACCTTCCGATTTGTAACCGACAAATCGTAGCCGTTGGTGGTGTAACGGTCTGTTAATGATAATGGGCCTCAATACCGTGGCCCATGAGAGGTCCAAGTCGTTAAGCTCAATCCGGAACAGTTGCCCCCCAAGCCGAATCGGTTATGAGAACGATCCAGACTTGAATAGGTCCAAGATCGGAGGCTCGTATGATAGATCCATTCGCAAATATTGGGCATATACCACCGAGGGTTTTGCCCCAATATCGGAATATCGAAAAGAAACTGCATAGTCACATCATTTACTGTTTGAAATGATTGACGTGCCTGTTGAGAAGCTCGAGGTGTCAGATAATAATGACGCCTATTCAGTAGCTCGAGGCATATAGCTATGATGACGCCTCATTGTCAGCGCCTGCAATAAATGCTATTGATGGGATGTGTCGATTCGACTTCGGCCCAATCCTTCGTCTTTGGCCCACTATATAGTGGTGGATCCCTCACTTTTCTGTCTACAAAGCGGAGAATTTTGCTCTGACTACCGATATTGAATTCCGGCAAACCGACGATAAAGCTCCGGCGACGACCTTATAACTCGGGTTTCTGCACCGTGGCAAGGACTTTACCGTTTGATTGGAGCAATCTCGCCCGGTATCGGGAAATCAGCTCGTTGACCTTTTCCATTCCAATCCGAGGTATATTTTTGAAATTCTACTTCTTTTATTTCTCATATGGCTGGTGTAACACCCCAGCATCTCTAACATAGAGAAAATACCAAGACATACAACATAGCATATCTTAGAGATAACTTCGTGCCTCAGATACTGAACACAACTAAAAACTTCGATGAATAATCATCAAAACAGTCATTCCAATTTTAACAACTTAACATAGAATTCTTAAATACTTAAGTTGCATGCCTTACAAACTTCTCCGTACCTAGTGTTCAATATCCAAAGCCAAAAAGTAGCGGAAACGATTTACAACTTCTAACGAGTATAAGTCATATAATCAAAATACAAGGACAACAAGGGAATTAACATAAACATTAAAACTAAAGCTTTCACAATGAATCATTTAACAATCAAACATATACTTGGCAATCAAACCATATTAACCCATAACATTCAATCACACCTCAATTTGAAACAAGTTCATGACAAGCCATTTTCATGAATCATTAAACATATATCAATACTTAACGAACTCGAATTAATCGAAGAACTCACATATTTTTCGACTCGAACACCCGAACATGCGAGGAAACTTAACTTTGAGGCATCAATCTCGAAGTTAAGGCACCAACAATTAGGCTCCTATGGCTTCAAACTCATCCCAAACTCCCAACTTGAATTCCAAAGCTTTGAACTTCTACTAAGAATTTCACCATCACCCATAACCATCTATGAACTACTATTCACTCTCTCTAAGCTCCATTTGAGCTTCAACCATCAAACCCCAAATTTGATTTTACAAACCCTGACTCAACCAAACTTTTATTTCTTCACTCCAAGTTAGCGATCAAGCTCTTAATTGAACTTTCCTAACCTCCAAGATATAGAAATAAAGAAGAGAACTCAACATCCCGCATTGTACGCGTGTGTAATTTCTAATCGTGTACGTGTTTTTATTCTCGTTGCGCACGCGTGTTCGCTTCTTGTCGTGTACGCATGTCTATTTGGGTGCTCGTTATTTTTTTTTTTATTTACTAATAATGATTTTTTTCTCTTAACAAATATATGGAAAAATAAAATCAAAATAAAGAAATCTAATTAGATAGTCAAAGCTGTCCATTTTTTTATATATATAATATAATCAAAAACTAAAATTTGTTACAAAAAAAGGTAGAAAGTATAAAAAATTTAAAATGAATTCAAAGGGAAAGGGATAGGCGCTGATGCCTTGCTGCCCGATCCAAACAACTACGGGTTGGTTTGGATTTGTTCGATTTTGACCCGAACACAAAAAATATCCGAACCAAACATATCGGTTTGGATTGGATCGTGGGTTGGTTTGGATTTGCCCGAACCACTGAACATCCCTACCTAGCTGAGAAACATTTTGAGAATGGGGTTCAATATGCTTTCTGTCATACCCTAATTTTGTCTGTTAGATTAATGCGATTTGTTTTTCTAAAATAATAATAATCTTGTAGACATTTGATTTTAATCGGTTTCTTGTTTCATTTTCGAAAAATCCCAAAAACATGTCCATGGTGCACACGTATTATTTTTAGTCGCGTACACGCGTTAGTCTTAACGTTTTTGCATTGTTGCGTGCACATGTTATTTCTAACCACATACGCGTGTCATTCCTAATCGCATGCGTGTCACTTGTCATCATGCGCGCGTGTTATTCCTTATCATGTACGCATTTTTATTCTAGTCGCGGACGCGTGTTCACTTCTCGTCGTGTACGAGTGCTCATTTTAGTACTTGTTATTTTATTGTTATAGGTATTAGTTTAATAAGAAAATGTAATAAAAAATCAGATTTGAATAATTACTTTTTATTATTATTACTATAATCAGTTTTTTGTTTACAAATAAAGAAGTCAACTTTAGTATACATATATAGACAAAAAAATTAAAAAGCAAAAGTACAAAAAAATAAAATCAAAATAAAATGAAGGGACTAGCAGCCGGCCACTGCTTTTATGTTTTGAGAATGAAAACAAGTCTTCTTTCTTCCTGTTCTCCCCTGTTTCCTCTTTTGCTCCAACAAGACAGCTTTGCAGGCACTACCCTGCTGCTGCTCCTCTGCTCCACTACCTCTGATTTTCCTGCAAACCATAACAGCCAATTTGTCTCAATATATTACTGGACTCTATAAAAAACTCAAGAAACGGAATCAAAGGGGGAGAATCAGAAATCAAAAAATTAAAAAGGGGATCAAAAGCAAATCAGAAAAGAAAGAAAATAGGAGCTGGAAGCTCTGGCCACCAGGTGGGGGTCACCATCGTGAACCACCACCGTCTCCACTGTCAGTCACCACCTAACCACCACTCTTACGGCCAACAACCACCCCCGCAACCATCAGTTCCACCATGCATCATCAGCATCCCTCTCGGCTTACCCTACTCTCCCTCACCTCCATGATATCTCCTCCCTCACCACAAACAGAACCACGGTCTGAGCCCCCAAACCGCCGCACCACCCAGATCCGTAGCCAACAACCTCCCCCAACTGCCACCAAACAACCACCATCAGAATCACCAACAACCCCCCTTCGTAAACGCACCACAACCGAAGCTCCGCCATCGCCACCATCCTCGTAACCACCGCCGCGTCATCAGCCCGAACAGTCCGTCGTGGTCGTCCTCTCCAAAGATCCGTCGAGAGCACTGTCATTTTTTGCCTCCACCGGAGCTGTCGCCGGCACCACCACGCCACCACCGTGTTCGGTTCCCTCCGGCGTCACCTCTCTTTCTCTCTTGCAGATCTTCCCTCTCTCATCTCCGTCGTACCATCGCCGTGTCATCGCTTCTCTCCGTTCTTTGCCATTCCCACTGACGCGAACTCTTGCTCTCCACCGTCGTGCACCTGTCTCCGAAAGCAAGCTCACCACCGTCGTCCTCCTCCTCCTCCGTTCGCCTCTCTCATGCGAAGCCTTTCTCTCGGTTCCCTCACCGTTGTCTTCCCCGTCTCCCACCATCGCAAGTCGTCCCTCTCATCTCTTCCCTTTCTCTGCGCAATTCTCTCTCTCTCCTCGCAAACGTCTTCTCTCTTTCTTTGAAAAAAGCCAAGCGGCGCTGTTGAGTTGGGAGAATGAAAATTAGGGTTTTGTGTTATGTTAACATATGATGGGCTTGGGTCTCCTGATGTTGATTTCATAAAAAAGAGAAACAGAATGCTATTTGCACCCATGTTTTCTAATAAAACCCTCCTTTACTAATCATACCCCTTTTTTTCGTAAGTTAACCCCCCACGCGAGCCCAACCTGTTAAAACGCAGCCCATTTCATGGAAAACAGACTGGGCTCGCTAACTGCCATTTTTATTCATTATATAATACCTCTCAGCTAATTACACCCCTGCGTTTAATCATTCAGTACCCCCCTGGATGAGCCCAATTCGCAGGCCGGTTTTTGAACCCAAA
Organism: Astragalus membranaceus; assembly: GCA_039519185.1. NCBI lineage: Eukaryota > Viridiplantae > Streptophyta > Magnoliopsida > Fabales > Fabaceae > Astragalus > Astragalus membranaceus. Next base: position 141,423,294 of record CM076851.1, on the reverse strand, counting down.
AATGTGAACTGGGCTACACTACTAGTTGCACCCATCTTTTAATAATACTATACTCCACAACTAATTGCACCTCCCTCATTTCTATTTTACAACTTACAATGTTCTGCCCCTTTTGCTGAGTCAAAGTCATTTTCATTTTCTAATAAGTTAAAAAGCACCAACAAACAAAACTTTTTTCTACCAAGAACTACGTGCGATTTGATTCTCTACCAGGAGATACGTAGGACCAGAGGGCGGCCGACCTCTGTCAATTGCACTAATAAAAAACTTTTTTTTTCTTTAAATTCATTTCTCTCATTTTTCTCAAAAAGTATAAAAATAACTAACCGTTTATCGAGTTTTTATTATTATTATTATTAGGGTAAAAACATTATTTTTTGAATTAGTAAATGTTTACACATTTAGTTAAAAGGTAACCTTCCTTAGGAAGGATGTCGTAGGGTGCTAACACCTTCCCTACGCATAAACGACTCCCGAGCCTAAACCTGGTCCGCGAAACCCCCTTATCCACACAATAGGGATTTTCCAATGTTTGCCCTTAAACTAAACTTTGGTGGCGGCTTCATTTCAAGAACTTCGAAGAATCCCTCCTCCGGATTTTTCAGTCGCTACAGCTGGCGACTTCACTGGGGAAAAATTAAGAGAGTCAAGCCTGGTTAACTAAATGTGTAAGTTTTTATTAACTTTATATTTTGTTTTTGCCCTTATACTTATGTTACTTATTTATTAGTCTTTCTTTATATTATTGAACCCTAGGGTAGACGACTCTTTTGTTATTATTGTTGTATATCTTTTCCAGCCTGGTTAGTTTAGGTATTTTGCCCTCATCACACACCTCACTTACACTTTTGCACACACCTTTGAGTGGGGCCCTATACCCGGGTCTGCAAATAACCTAGGACGAGTGGAGGTTATTAGTGACAGTCATTCTGGATTTTATCTGTCTGACTCTCATGAAAGTCTCAGCCAGAGTACGCTCTTTCATGGTATCCCACACCAGGTAGCTCTCTATCGTTGTGGATCATATCAAGAAGGGGGTTTTAGCTCTGGAGACCTTTGTGAGGAAGTGAATAGAGCCACCTGAGAGATTGATCATATAAGCGACCCTAGACCATGTTGAAAATTCCAATTTAGACATGACCCACCTAGGACACAAGGGCATTATACTTACTCTCTCTATTAATCTAGGTTAGCATTTCTTCAAAATCAAAATCACTCAAAAAAAATCATTTTATGCTTCTTTCCTTCATTTGCATGCACATGAGGCGACATCACCATACAGAAAAAACAAAAATCATCATGCATTCATAACAAAGTAAGATCATTCTTCTCACACGCATCTCATTATCATTGTGCTATCATGCATTCCATCATCCTAGAAATACCATTTGCGTCATTTGTCCATCTTGCATATCCCCACTAAAAAAATCACCGTGATATTATATATTCACTCATCATTTCATTATCCGCTCTTCATGCATTATATAAAATAGGCTTAAATATGTTTTAGGCCCCTGTAAATATAGGGTGTTTTGGTTTAGGCCCCTGCAAATTTTTTTTTTGTTAAAAGCCCTTGCAAAATGACATATTTTGTTATAAGCCCTTCTATGACTAAAATGATAGCCTTAACATGGAATGCTATGATTGCTGGATATGTTGAGAAGGGCTTATAACAAAATATTTCATTTTGCAAGGGCTTTTAACAAAAAAAAATTGCAGGGGCTTAAACCAAAACACCCTATATTTGCCGGGGCCTAAAACATATTTAAGCCTATAAAATAAAAAATCGCTGCGAGTGTCATACATTTTGTTTCCTCGCACAAAAAAGGCAATAACATCATATGCACCGACGTTCATTCATAATCATTCAAAATCATGATCACACAGTATAGGTATCACATCATTCATAAAGTCTTGAATTACATTTCAAAAAAACATAACATTCATACATCATTTCCCTCATGTGGTCATCCTAGTTTCATGTGTCATTTCCCAAATAAAACAAAAAAAAATCATTTCATTATAATTGTATCATTTGTCATCCAATAAATCAAAAATAAGAGTCTGCATGCATGTTGCACTGCCTCTTGAAAAAATAAAAATAATTGCATGCATACATACATATCTGTCATCATCGGCATTATATTTTGCTAGAAAATAAAAAATCACCATAGAACGAATCACTCGTTTCCATATGCATCTCGTTCTCATGGTACTAACATGCACATCATCATCCAAAAAACAAAGACACTACATATTTGTCCAACTTGCATCATCTTGCATACTCATATAGGAAAAAATGTACTATATTCGTTACTCCTCTTCATGCATAGAAAAATAAAAATAAAGACAAAAGCTCTTCATTCCTATCCACCTCGAATGCATTAGCCATCTAGCATGCATCATTTCCAAAATAAAAGAAAAATAAAATGATGCCACTTTCTTGCATTATTCATCATCATATTGCATTGCCTCCGAAAAATCATTTTGGATAGTCAATCTTTTCAAGTGATCATTCGTTCACCTTCCTCGCATCTGCATCATACAACGTTATTTGTTCATTCATACATTGCATTTTTTTCATGAAAAAGAAAAATAAAGAAAAAACATGATCACAATTAAAAAATTTGGTAAATAACTGAATATCTCATTTAGCATGCATTTTCATTCATTCATAATCATTCACAAAAATCACCATTAAATAATATAGGCATTTCATCATTTGCAATATCATGATAGCATTCACGCACCATTTCACTCGTCTAAAAAACTGCTGTCTCATTAAATCATCCATACGCCATTTCATCCACACATCATGTACATACTGTTTCAACACGCGTCATTTCAAAAATTATGTCATCATTTTCGCATAGATACGTATTTAGCATTTCATTCTGATACATGAAAGAAGCTTTGCATCGGTCACGTACTGCATTGTCTCCAAAAATCATTTAGAGTAACTGACCTTTTCCAAGTGATCATTCAGGCACACATTTCATGCATTTGCATCTGCATTTTCACCATGTGTTCCTTCATGCATTAGGACACAAGGGGGCGTTTAACTTGATTATTCTTGTTGCGTGAGCATAGTTAGTCTTTTAACAAGAAAATAAAAAATCACCACGCATTCACAATAGAATACAGTCATCATTTTCATCCCATTATCATGGTACCAACATGCATCTCATCAGCTAAAATAACAAAATATCATACTTTTTTTAAATTACTTCATCTTGTGTAGTCACACGCAAAAAAATGGGAAAATGATATCACCTTGATATTATAAAAAAAATTACATTCATTGTTTCATTCAAACACATTGCTCCTCTTTATGCATCTTAAAAAACGATAAAAAATAAAAGTTTTTTATCCCAAACCACCTCAAACGCATCAGTCATCCATGCATGCGTCATTTTCTAAATAAAAAAAAACAAAAAGTCATTCATCGTCCAAAATATATTTCAGTTAGCAATAAACGACGATCTGCACCATCCGCATGCCATATTGTCTCCAAAAGTAAAAAAAAATCATTTAGAGTAGCTGGTCTTTCCGGGAGATCATTCCCTTCACGCATTTCACGCATTTGCTTTTTCATCACACATATTCATCATGACGTGCATTACATTTTTTCTAGAAAAAAATAGAAAACAATCATGAGCACAATTTCAAAATTGTGAACATCTCATTTTTCATGTATTTCCATTCATTCACGCATTTGCATCATGCATATACATTATCATGTGTTCATCCATACAAAAAACATGGGCATTACCTTTTTCAAAAAATTTGATGAGAGATGAGGCGAGGTTGAATATTCCTCTTTGGGAAAGCTTAGCTTTACTAAACAAGGTCGAACTTAGTTGCAAACGCAAGGTGTTTTGAGACACTCCATTTCCAAATATTTCCAATGTTTGCAGCTCGTTCACAATTTTTGTCAGCAAGATGATACATCTCATCCATCTCGTGATACAAGATCAAAATGGTCCATTTTGTTAGCTGATGTGTTATGTCTCTAGCCATGTTAACCCGCTGTGGAGCATCCTTATGGTGAACTTGTATGCAACGTGCATTTATTCTTGTCTGAGTCAGTTAATGTCCACGTCTTTCCATCGTATCATCATCCCTTTACACGTCCAGTCCCACCCCGACCACCCAGTGCATATTCCCCACACAACCTAGTTAACTATTTGGTTTGTTCCCAATGATGGAATTTCACGAGCTAACACTTTAGGCCCCATGCAGGGGCAAATTTGTGATCACTAGATACCTTGTCAATGTTGTATTCCCCTGGTGCAAGTCCTTTGCAAAAGCAAAACAAAAAAATTGAATTGAAAAAGCCTGTTAAGCTGAAAACTCGCGAGAGCAGCCTAAGCAAAAATTAGGGCATAAAAAGAAACGAAAAAGAGCGGATATATAAAAATAAATAATTTCTATCCTTGAATTAATTTTTGAGAAAACAAGCAATCATGATTTGAAATGAAGTTTGGTCGCCTTCCCGTACCCTAAAAAAAGGGGGGGTTCTTTACTACCCCTTTGAGCAAAAAAATCAAAAAATCTTTCAGTCACCCTGGACAAGGATCAATTCCACATAAAAAAAATGGTGTGTCAATTTTATCAGCTCACTCTACTTCAAAAGAAAAAAGAAAGAGAAAAAAGATCACAAAAAAGAAAGTGAAATTTAAGAAAAGATGATTGAAAAAGAAATCCTTAGAGAAAAAGGCGAAAGCAGTAGAAATTGTGAGCTGATACATAAAATCACCAAACACATAAGGTATCATTGTCCGAATAAACCCACACAAACACCTCCTTAGGCCGAATTCTCATTTCTTCCACAAAACCCAAATCATTGGCCTCCAGCACTTCTCTGAACCTACTTATCTTTTAAAAGGTCATTGCATCAATAAACCATCAAACACCTCTCTGAGCCCATTTGAGCCTATACTCCACAAGCCCATAACCATTGACCACATTACCCATAACCTTTGACCACATTACAAACCCTTCTTTCATAAACCCCTAACCATTGGCCACGCTACAACCCTAACAAGTCGATGCGGACCAATGGCTGATTGCTTTCGTTTTCTCAAAGATTTAATTTTAGGACAAGTAAGTTTATTTATTTACAATATATTTGCTGAAAAAAATCAAAAAGAAAAGTTAAAAAAAAATCAAAGGAGCTTGCACTCCAATATTCATTCAAATTGCACTGATATCAAGACAATGTTTAGTGATCACCAAGTGAAGTTTTCATCGTATCAAAAACTCAGGATTACCATAGTCTGTGGGAGTCACCTTCAAAGGGCCAAAAGTTTAGACTAGGACCATCACCTAGATCCCAAAGTGGAGCATACCTTTCACCTTTCATGCTTCTCGAACTCGGGAAATGTTTCAGCGTCCATCCCATTCATACACCACACCCAATTCATATAGCCATACGACCAATTCCAAAAACCCATGACCCAAACTCAGTCACCTTTCACAACCCCACTAGAAGCAATCATTTGAAATACCGTTCCAAAGTGGGGCAATCCCGTCACCCTTCACTCCACCTAAAATCGGGAAATTCGCCCTACACCCATCTCATCCCCTCGACATATTCACATCCATAAGACCACACCGGGGCAATTTCTCAACCCACCATGCTATATATAGCCTTTTGCAAACTCAAGTCGGGGCAACCTTGCTCTCGTCAAGATTGGGGAAACACCAAACGCCATGGGTTGAGACAAAATCTCTTGCTTACCACCCTTCATTCCAAAGTCATGGCATTCTCAATTCATTATTTCCTCTACACCCCTAGCTGTTGTCACCACTAGACAGGGGCAAATTATTCACTCACCTTCACCGGCAGTCTAAGTTGGGGCAGTCCCACATTTCTTGAGTTGAGGAGAACCTACCCTTTCATGACTTTGGCCAAAAACCCGTCATTTATCCCTTCATCCGTCCATACCCTAGGTCTCGAGAACCCCAAGTTAACTGACTCATTCATCTATACTTGCACTATTATGCATATTTGCTAAACAATGCTTCAAAGAGAGAAAGCACAAGTTAATAATGTGAAGTTGGAAACTCACGTAGTTAACTTCGTGGACCTAAAATTCAGTCATCATGGGACACCGTAATGAAAGAACAATGTGAAGGAGCTTGCAAATGCAATCAAATACTTTTGCACATTAGTGTCCAGGAACAACAACCTTGAGATTGTCATGTCTGAGTTCAAATCATTTGTTTCAAGGAATGATTATTTCAAAATATTCACTTCTTTTCCTCTCGCATTAAAAGTCTCATTTCTCATGATTACAAAAAAGAAAAAATTTTCTACATCATCAACAAATCATAGCGTAATCATTCCACCATGCAATCATGCATCTACCATAACACCCGCACCAAAGCAGCACATTTGCATTCACATGTCATCTGCCGTCGCATACACGGCTTATCAATTTCTGTTTCGACCAGCTTCAACATCCATCATTCACAGACTTTTTGTAGTCCATTTACTTTCGCATTGCACATTCCTCACATTGCATACATATATCATTTTTTGCTTCGATAGACGTGCCAAGTGCCAGTCTCATCGTTGCCAAAAGCTTTCTACATCACCAACCATATCATTTGCTATGCATTCATGTGTTTCCTTTTATTCACCATAGCATTTGCACCAAAGTTCACATTGCATGCATCAAGAAAAGAAGCAAAATAAATAAGAAAAAGCAAAAAGAAAAGTCCATCCATTACACCAAAAATTAATCATTACAATCACATTCACATCTCATACACCGTGTGTTAACTTTCCCATTTCGTCAGTTACAACACCCATTGTCTGCCCCATTTCACTCATCATCAGGTACCAATCATTGCACATTCATCACATTCCATGCATAACATTTTTGCACCAATCATGTCATTTACCATGCGTTCATGTCATACAATCATTACAATCACATTCATATCTCATCTGCATCCACATACAACCGTTTGTCGACTTTCTCATTCCATCAGGTTCAACACCCATTTCATTCATCATCCCACCAGATACCAATCATTGCACGTTCGTCACATGCATAACATTGTTTGCTTCGATAGATTTGCCAAGTGCGAGTCTCATTGTTGCCCAAAAAAAGTCTTTTACATCACTAATCACATCATTGTGCCATGCATTCGCGTGTTTTCCTTTATTCACCATGGCATTTGCACCAAAGCATTACATTTGCATCACATTCACAATTTGCATTTCATACACTCATTATAATAAGGAAAAAAGGGAAAAAAGCAAAAAGAGAAAAAATCGCTCATTGTTTGCGCGTTCGTGTGTTCTAGTCGCAATATCAGTGCAAGTATACACGTCGTACAAGTAATAAAGTGGATAAAAATAAGAGATCGTTCCCACGAGGATTGATTTACTTTCAAAGTTCAAGTCTTCAAAACACAAGTGAAACAAGTAATAAATCGGCACTAAAAGTTGGTATTAAGACTAAGAACGTAGATAAAACAAGTAAACAGGAAGTGGTTGTGAATATGGAAGAGTATGAGTTGGATTGCTGCATGCAAGTAAATCTCCTCTAGTCAGACGTTATAACGTTTACACGTTAACACGTACAAATGCTATGTTGTATAGACGTTATAACGTTTGAACGCTGTTGCAAAAGAGCTGTGCTTTTCAGTCACAAAACGTCAGAGCTTCAAGTACTAGAATTCCTATGTCTAGGTTCTAAGTAGGCCTACTCCTGTATTTTAAGTACCCACAGCAATGTCCTATGAACTATTACCCATTCTATGTCTAGATTTAGATAAAAATGCCTAAATGTCTTTAGTGCACCTTTTCATTCACATAAATCTTTGAGTTCTTTTCATAGACCATGTCTGTACCTATGAATCTACTTATTTTAAGTGGCCAAATTCAAAACAAGTTTGGAAATATTAACATGCAAAGATTTAAAACGCATAAACATCAATACTTCATAGCATTAAACTAGAGGTTCATTACATACAAAACAACAACCCAACTACAAATGTTTAGCTCATGCTGAGCATCTTTACAGAAAGAAGAGGAGTTAAAATCCAAATACCGTACATAGAGAAAAGGAGACTAAACGCAAAAGATACGCCTAAGTAGCCTTCCTTCATGCACGCTGTAGAGACGTTACAACGTCTGAGCTTCACAGTAATGGTTGCGAATGGAAATAAAAATTGGAGCTTGAGAAAATTTTGGATGAAGAAGTCTGTGTCCAGAACTTCTTTTGAAAAACTATCTCTGGAAATGGAGGAAGGTGGATGATGAGTGGATGGGTCGATGATGATTCCAAGTGATGCCCCCCTGCCTTTCCTTTTGTAGAGAGAGAATAGCCAAGGAACAAGGGAGTCACATGCTTGCTGATGTCATTCCCCACCTTCCAAGCTTGCTTGCGAGTTGACTCTGCTCTGAAATGACACCGCACTGCTACAGTGCATCAGCCGCGTCAGCGCTGAGGAGAGAGAAGATCTTCTGCACTTCTAGATCTTTGACTATCATTACTTGCGCGCCAAAATGAGATATTTCTATCTTGCTCTGCTGCCCTTCTTCAGACGTGATGAGGGACGTTGCCACGTTCAGTTTGCTGCACAAACACAAGAAGCATCAAAACGCTCACAAACAAAATGCCTAGAATTTGTAATTTAGCCCCCTTCTAACTAAAAAGCAATAAACTAACAGAAACTTAATAGAAACAACCTACTATTGCCAGAGAACTTGCATGATTTAACTTTGAATAAGTATAAATAACTCATATAAATATGAGTTAACACTCATTCCATTACATTCATCATTCCACCAGAATTAATCAGCACAATCACATTCATATCTTATCTGCATTCACATACGTTGTTTGTCAACCTCCATGTTCCATCAACTTCAACTCACATCATCTGCCACGTTTCATTCATCAAACCTATATTGCACGCATACATCATTTATTGCATTTTTAGACATGCCAAATATAGATAGTTTTTCCCTTCTCAGGTAAATCCATTCATTAGGTATGTTCTAGGCAAGTACGCCGTGTGTCAATCCGAATAGTTTGTTCCCTCAAAGTCGGTGCTGTTACCAAGTGGCTTCAGTCTCAAGAGGGGGGTGAATTGAGATTTAAAAACTTTTCAGATCTTTCGAAAACGTTTTTCCCCTTTTCAATGACTTAGATCAATTTTCGCGCAGGTTAAGTGGAAGCGAAGGAATTAGAATATAAAGCAGTAAAGCGGTATAACAGTAAAGCAGGAAAGCAGTAAAGCACGCAGAGATTTATCCTGGTTCAGTCACCTCCTAGTGACCTACGTCCAGTCCTCACACCCTTGTGAGATTTTCCACTAACCAAAACAACAAGGCTTACAGGTGCCTTGGGAAACCTTTAGACTCAGGCACTCTCCTCCTAGGATACCCCACCTATGGAGAGCCCTCAAATCTATTACAACAATAACAAGAGATACCCCACCCCTGTTACAATCAGCTGCCCCAGAAAGATACCCCACTTCCTAGTACAAACAGCTACCCTAGAGAGATACCCCACTCCCTAGTACAAATCACAAACAATTAAATAATAAACAATTGTAACGACAGAAATACCTCTAATGAAGGCAGATATTACAACTTGAAGAATGCAACCCCAACTAACTCTTAGCAACAGATCAGCTCAGACGGACCAACGGTGCGTGACGAGCAAAAGTAAAAGCGTAAAGAGTTTTTCTCAAAAGTTCTCTGATTCGTGAAATGGGTTGTTCTGTAAAAATGAACGTGAAGCACTGCCTATTTATAGGCTATGAGGAAATTAAGTTTACGTTGAAAATAGTGTAGGAATCGATTCTTTGTTGAATGCATTTGATCTAGGAATCGATTTATTTAAGTGAGGAATCGATTTATCTTTGTTTGAAAAATAGGGACAATCGATTCTTGAGTACCATGGAGGCTAGGAATCGATTCTATACTTAGTGAAAACTTGTATGAATCGATTCTCAGCTTGCGTGAAATAAGTAGGAATCGATTCTTAGCTTAGTTTAAAAGAGAGTGAATCGATTCTTTGTTTGGAAAATGTTTGGCCTGAAAAACGATTTATGCAATGAAACTACATGACCTGACAATCGATTCTTCCTTTTCTGATTTACCTGAAAATCGATTTTGATGTATGTTTATATATGAGGAAATCGATTTTATGTTTTTAAAGATGATAAAAATGTTTACGTAAGTATGCATGCATCTTTAAAAAAAACTTTGTGAGTGTGTGAGACTTTGAGATACGAGCTGACCTTTGAAAGAGCTTACACTTTTTCCTAAGACACACCCAAACCCTAAGAACTACCCTTATATTTAAGGACTACCCTTAACCTTGAATCTTCAATTCTTGAGCTTGTTTGTCTTGGATTGTGACTTTGATGTTTAGTCACATTTATCAACTTTGGCCGTCAACTTTACCTTTGTCTTTTTCATCATCAAAACATATCCTGCAATATTAGTTTACCTGCAATACAAGGTATCCACATTCTCCCCCTTTTTGATGATGACAAAACACTAACTCATCTCAAGGTGGGAGGTTAGTTCAAACAGATAATGTATATAAGATACTCCCCCTATCATGATGCTCCCCCTGTTTTTATTGACTGTATGCAAGTGAATGCAAATGCATGCTGAATATTAAAACTCTATTTTTCTCCCCCTTTTTGTCATGATCAAAGAGGGCAACATGTAATACAAATTGGGAATCTAACAACATGAAGAGGAATCAATGATTCCAAGTTCTCTTCGAATGAAGAAGAAGTTTTCTTTTTGTAAAGGTTTTGTAAAAATATCAGCCAGCTGTTTTGCAGATTCCACGAATTCGATTACACAATCCCCTTTTTGGACATGATCTCTAAGAAAATGGTGTCTTATCTCTATATGCTTGGTCCTAGAGTGTTGGACGGGGTTCTTTGTGAGATTGATAGCGCTGGTATTGTCGCATTTTATAGGGATATGATCTAGATCTATACCATAGTCAAGAAGTTGTTGCTTCATCCAGAGGATTTGTGCGCAACAACTCCCTGCTGCAACATATTCTGCTTCAGCAGTTGACAGTGCCACACTGACTTGTTTCTTACTGTGCCATGAGACTAATGCACTACCTAGTATGTGACATGTTCCACTAGTGCTTTTTCTATCCAACTTACATCCTGCAAAGTCAGAATCTGAATATCCAATAAGGCTACATGTGGCGCCTTTTGGGTACCACAGACCAACATTTTGAGTGCCTACCAGATATCTCATTATTCTTTTGACAGCTACTATATGTGACTCTTTTGGATTTGCTTGATACCTAGCACACATGCAAACACTAAACATGATGTCCGGTCTACTAGCAGTTAAGTAGAGAAGAGAGCCAATCATACCTCGATATTTGCTTAGTTCTACCGATTTACCTTCTTCATCTTTGTCTAAGTAGCATGAGGTGCTCATTGGTGTGGACATTTCTTTTGCTTTGTCCATTTCGAATCTTTTGAGTAGTTCTTTGCAGTACTTTGATTGAGATATGAAGATGCCGTTGTTTGTTTGTTTTATTTGAAGCCCAAGGAAGAAGTTGAGTTCTCCCATCATTGACATTTCAAACTCACTCTGCATAATACTTGAAAATTCTTTGCAAAGCAATTCATTAGTAGCACCGAAAATGATATCATCCACATAAATTTGCACGAGTAAGATGTCATCTTTTGACCTTTTTATAAAGAGTGTAGTGTCAACTTTTCCTCTTTGAAAATCATGATTGAGTAGGAATTTGCTCAATATTTCGTACCAAGCTCTGGGAGCTTGCTTCAGACCATATAGAGCCTTTTTGAGTTTAAAAACATGGTCTGGTTTTTCAAAATTTTCAAAACCAGGTGGTTGTTCAACATATACTTCTTCTTGGATAAAACCATTTAAGAAAGCGCTCTTAACATCCATTTGATACAGTTTAAAATCCATGATTGATGCAAAAGCAAGTAGCATGCGAATAGCTTCTAATCTAGCTACAGGAGCATACGTTTCATCATAGTCTATTCCTTCTTCTTGATTATAACATTTAGCAACTAGTCTAGCTTTGTTCCTAATTATTATACCTGATTCGTCTAGCTTGTTTTTAAACACCCATTTTGTGCCTATTATCTGATGTTTATCAGGTCTAGGAACCAGATCCCACACTTCGTTTCTTTCAAACTGATTTAACTCTTCTTGCATAGCAATAGTCCAATGTTCATCAACTACGGCTTCATCTATATTTCTAGGTTCAATTTGAGATACGAAAGCCATATGATTACATGCATTTCTAAGAGAGTTACGAGTAGTTACCCCTTTAGTTACATCACCTATGACATTTTCAAGTGAGTGGTCCCTTGGGATTCTCCACTCCTTGGGAAGTTCACTGCTTGATCCTTCTTCTGATTTCTCTTGAGAGGTGGTTTTTGTTTCTTCTTCTTTATCTTTCTTCTTCTCACCTATTTGTAGCTCTTCAGGTTCATCTGCAATATCATCAATAACAGCATCCGCCCAAAAGTATTTTGGGATGTCATGATCATTTAGCATTGTTCTGGCAAGTTCCTCCAATGATCGATTTTTCCTTTCGACAACTCCATTTTGTTGAGGAGTTCTAGGTGCTGAGAAGTTGTGATTTATTCCAAGTTCTTCACATAGGATTTCAAATTTTTCATTTTCAAATTCTCCACCGTGATCAGATCGAATTGAGACAATCTTCAATTCTTTCTCATTTTGAATGCTGCGAGCAAGCTTTTTGAATGCTCCAAAAGCTTCGCTTTTATTTGCCAGAAAGAGAGTCCAGGTATACCTTGAATAATCATCTACTATAACTAGAGCATAGTAATTTCCACCATAACTTTTTGTCCTTGAGGGACCAAATAGATCCATGTGTAACAGCTACAAAGGTTTGTTAGTAGACACAATATTCTTTGATTTAAAAGACACTTTTACCTGTTTACCCTTTTGGCATGCATCACACAATTTATCTTTTTCAAACTTGATATTAGGCAAACCATTAACTAGATTTTTAGACACTAGCTTGTTAAGATGATCCATATGAATATGAGCTGTCCTACGGTGCCATAACCAAGAGTTTTCTTCCTTACTAATGAGGCAACATGCGTTATGTGATGAAACACTATCTAAACTCATCATGTATATGTTTTCTACTCTATTTCCTATCATTCTAACTTGTTTACTTTGTTTATCCTCAATGATGCATGAACCTGAGTCAAATATTACCCTATTTCCTTTATCACAAAGTTGGCTAATGCTTAATAAATTATGTTTAAGACCTTCAACATAGAGCACATTATCAATAGCAGTAGATAAATCTTTACCAACTTTACCTTCACCAAGGATTCTTCCTCTGTTATTGTCACCATAAGTCACATGACCGCTTGATCTGGGGGTAAGAGTTAGGAACTTTGTAATATCTCCAGTCATGTGCTTTGAGCATCCGCTGTCAAGGTACCAATCTGACCCCCGTACCTTGAAGCATACCTGCATTGGTTCAAAACAAGGTTTTAGGTACCCAAATCTCTTTGGGTCCTTGTGGGTTAGTGTTTGGTATGGTCCTTTTGGGAACTCATATCTTTTTCATAGTTTGTTTACCTCTTGCCCTGCAAACAGAAGCTGTATGTCCAGGTTTATCACAATAGTAACATCTAATATAAGGTTTAGTGGAAAACTTAGGTCTATGATGCATATTGCTTTTCACAAAGTTATTTCTCTGAATCCTAGGATGCACATGTTGTAATTTGGATATTTTGCTTATTGTACATTCTAGCTCATTGATTTTCTTTTCATGTTCTACACATTTATCACATGCATAATTTTCTTTGAGATAGACAAGATCATTGTTTTCTTTCCTAAGCTCTAATTTTTCTTTAGTTAAAGCATTAACTTCATCTTGAACATTAGCAATGGTTTTCTTTGATTTACTTAATGCCTTAGCTAATCTCATAGAATCATCATGCAATTCAGTGAAAGCTTCATATAAATCATCATATGCATTTTGTAAAGAGTCAGGGTTAGATATTACCTCGTTTTCATTCTCGCTTTCATGATCAGCCATTAATGCAACTTGAGCTTCTTCATCTTCTGATTCATCTGATGAATCCATGCAGTTGTCTTCCCATGCGATGTAGGCTTTTCTTCCTTTGTTATCTCTGAATGCCTTCTTTTCAGATTTGGAGTCCTTTTTCTGTAGATTAGGACATTCCATTTTCATGTGCCCGGGTTTCCCGCATTCATAACAAGTAGGAGGACCGGATGTACTTTCTTTGCTGGAGAACCTTTTTGATTTGAAGTTCTTCCTTGGATAGTTGTTGCCTTTCATGAACCTTTTGAACTTCCGAACCATAAGAGCCATATTCTCTTCACTTTCATCAATTTCATCATCTGAGTTGTCACTATCATCAAATCGACTAGAACAAGATGCTTTTAGAGCCAAGCTTTTCTTTTTCTTATCTGTATTTTCGTACTCAGCTAGACGGGTGAGTTCTAGTTCATGCTCTTGAAGTTTACCGAACAGAGTAGCCAGAGTCATAGTAGCTAAATTTCTTGATTCAGCTATAGCAGTAACCTTGGGTTGCCATTCTCTATTCAGACATCTCAGAACTTTGTTGATTAGATCCTCTGCAGGAAATGACTTTCCCAACAAGCTTAACTGATTCACTATGTGAGTGAACCTTTTCTGCATTTCTGGTATTGTTTCACCTGTATTCATTCTAAATAGTTCGTACTCTCTGATAAGAGTATTTGTTCTTGCCCTTTTCACTTCATTTGTACCCTCATGAGTAACTTGGAGATTATCCCACATTTCTTGGGCAGATTTACAGTTTGAAACTCGGAAAAATTCATCAGGACTTAAAGCAGAAGTAATAATATTTTTGGCACGTAAATTATGTTGCACTTTTCTTTTCTCATCATCAGACCATTCATTTCTACTTTTAATTGTAAGAATACCATCTACTATGTGCGTGGGGACATAGGGTCCTTTTTCCACAGCATCCCAAACATCTAAGTCTACCCCTTCAATAAAGATTCTCATTCTTTCTTTCCAATATGCATAATCTTTCCCGTTGAATCCCGGAGGACGGGTAAGAGAAGCACCCTCTTGCGTAGACCAACCTGAAGCCATTTCTCTTGAAGCTGCAAGGCCCTTTATACAAGAGTCTAGCTCTGATACCACTTGTTAACAAGTGGCTTCAGTCTCAAGAGGGGGGGTGAATTGAGATTTAAAAACTTTTCAGATCTTTCGAAAACGTTTTTCCCCTTTTCAATGACTTAGATCAATTTTCGCGCAGGTTAAGTGGAAGCGAAGGAATTAGAATATAAAGCAGTAAAGCGGTATAACAGTAAAGCAGGAAAGCAGTAAAGCACGCAGAGATTTATCCTGGTTCGGTCACCTCCTAGTGACCTACGTCCAGTCCTCACACCCTTGTGAGATTTTCCACTAACCAAAACAACAAGGCTTACAGGTGCCTTGGGAAACCTTTACAGACTCAGGCACTCTCCTCCTAGGATACCCCACCTATGGAGAGCCCTCAAATCTATTACAACAATAACAAGAGATACCCCACCCCTGTTACAATCAGCTGCCCCAGAAAGATACCCCACTTCCTAGTACAAACAGCTACCCTAGAGAGATACCCCACTCCCTAGTACAAATCACAAACAATTAAATAATAAACAATTGTAAAGACAGAAATACCTCTAATGAAGGCAGATATTACAACTTGAAGAATGCAACCCCAAGTAACTCTTAGCAACAGATCAGCTCGGACGGACCAACGGTGCGTGACGAGCAAAAGTAAAAGCGTAAAGAGTTTTTCTCAAAAGTTCTCTGATTCGTGAAATGGGTTGTTCTGTAAAAATGAACGTGAAGCACTGCCTATTTATAGGCTTTGAGGAAATTAAGTTTACGTTGAAAATAGTGTAGGAATCGATTCTTTGTTGAATGCATTTGATCTAGGAATCGATTTATTTAAGTGAGGAATCGATTTATCTTTGTTTGAAAAATAGGGACAATCGATTCTTGAGTACCATGGAGGCTAGGAATCGATTCTATACTTAGTGAAAACTTGTATGAATCGATTCTCAGCTTGCGTGAAATAAGTAGGAATCGATTCTTAGCTTAGTTTAAAAGAGAGTGAATCGATTCTTTGTTTGGAAAATGTTTGGCCTGAAAATCGATTTATGCAATGAAACTACATGACCTGACAATCGATTCTTCCTTTTCTGATTTACCTGAAAATCGATTTTGATGTATGTTTATATATGAGGAAATCGATTTTATGTTTTTAAAGATGATAAAAATGTTTACGTAAGTATGCATGCATCTTTAAAAAAAACTTTGTGAGTGTGTGAGACTTTGAGATACGAGCTGACCTTTGAAAGAGCTTACACTTTTTCCTAAGACACACCCAAACCCTAAGAACTACCCTTATATTTAAGGACTACCCTTAACCTTGAATCTTCAATTCTTGAGCTTGTTTGTCTTGGATTGTGACTTTGATGTTTAGTCACTTTTATCAACTTTGGCCGTCAACTTTACCTTTGTCTTTTTCATCATCAAAACATATCCTGCAATATTAGTTTACCTGCAATACAAGGTATCCACAGGTGCTCCAAGCGCTGGTCTCATATCACAATTCAGAGTCCCAGTACTCTTGCTGACCCCCAGTGGTCCTTCAGAGTCCAAGCGCTCCTTCAAACCATCAATGGTCCTTCAATCCAGATCGCACATCGCGTTATCGAGCAACCGACGGATCATCCGACCCCAGGTCCTTCAAACTAGCTGTGTCCGCCTAAAAAACACAGTGGACGTCCTTCGAGGTGAGCAAATCAGGTCAATGACCTGACCTTGCCACCCATTAGGCTTAGGCATGCCCTTCAGACCTCGTCGGCCCTTCAGTCTAACTCCAATCAATGCGCCAAGCATCGACTGCGAATTAGACCATCAGAGCCCAGTGCTCCTTCAGATCCCCGGTGATCCTTATTTACTTTTGTTCTATGTCAACCCAATTTTTCAAGAATTTCTATAAAAAAAAAGAATCATAGTCTTGACAAAATTAGTGTCTTTTTATATTTATTTCTATTTTACTCGAGAAATTTGGAAACTCTTCATACTTCCTAGTAAAATATAAATAAAGAGGGGCAGCTGTCATACCCTAATTTTGTCCGTTAGATTAATGCGATTTGTTTTTCTAAAATAATAATAATCTTGTAGACATTTGATTTTAATCGGTTTCTTGTTTCATTTTCGAAAAATCCCAAAAACATGTTCCATGGTGCACACGTATTATTTTTAGTCGCGTACACGCGTTAGTCTTAACGTTTTTGCATTGTTGCGTGCACATGTTATTTCTAACCACATGCGCGTGTCATTCCTAATCGCATGCGTGTCACTTGTCATCATGCGCGCGTGTTATTCCTAATCATGTACGCATTTTTATTCTAGTCGCGGACGCGTGTTCACTTCTCGTCGTGTACGAGTGCTCATTTTAGTACTCGTTATTTTATTGTTATAGGTATTAGTTTAATAAGAAAATGTAATAAAAAAATCAGATTTGAATAATTACTTTTTATTATTATTACTATAATCAGTTTTTTGTTTACAAATAAATAAGTCAACTTTAGTACACATATATAGACAAAAAAAATTAATTAAAAGCAAAAGTACAAAAAAATAAAATCAAAATAAAATGAAGGGACTAGCAGTCGGCCACTGCTTTTATGTTTTGAGAATGAAAACAAGTCTTCTTTCTTCCTGTTCTCCCCTGTTTCCTCTTTTGCTCCAACAAGACAGCTTTGCAGGCACTACCCTGCTGCTGCTCCTCTGCTCCACTACCTCTGATTTTCCTGCAAACCATAACAGCCAATTTGTCTCAATATATTACTGGACTCTATAAAAAACTCAAGAAACGGAATCAAAGGGGGAGAATCAGAAATCAAAAAATAAAAAAGGGGATCAAAAGCAAATCAGAAAAGAAAGAAAATAGGAGCTGGAAGCTCTGGCTACCAGGTGGGGGTCACCACCGTGAACCACCACTGTCTCCACTGTCAGTCACCACCAAACCACCACTCCTACGGCCAACAACCACCCCCGCAACCATCAGTTCCACCATGCACCATCATCATCCCTCTCGGCTTACCCTACTCTCCCTCACCTCCATGATATATCCTCCCTCACCACAAACAGAACCACGGTCTGAGCCCCCAAACCGCCGCACCACCCAGATCGGTAGCCAACAACCTCCCCCAACTGCCACCAAACAACCACCATCATAATCACCAACAACCCCCCTTCGTAAACGCACCACAACCGAAGCTCCGCCATCGCCACCATCCTCGTAACCACCGCCGCGTCATCAGCCCGAACAGTCCGTCGTGGTCGTCCTCTCCAAAGATCCGTCGAGAGCACTGTCATTTTTTGCCTCCACCGGAGATGTCGCCGGCACCACCACGCCACCACCGTGTTCGGTTCCCTCCGGCGTCACCTCTCTTTCTCTCTTGCAGATCTTCCCTCTCTCATCTCCGTCGTACCACCGTCGTGTCATCGCCTCTCTCCGTTCTTTGCCATTCCCACCGACGCGAACTTTTGCTCTCCACCGTCGTGCACCTGTCTCCGAAAGCAAGCTCACCACCGTCGTCCTCCTCCTCCTCCGTTCGCCTCTCTCATGCGAAGCCTTTCTCTCAATTCCCTCACCGTTGTCTTCCCCATCTCCTACCATCGCAAATCGTCCCTCTCATCTCTTCCCTTTCTCTGCTCAATTCTCTCTCTCTCCTCGCAAACGTCTTCTCTCTTTCTTTGAAAAAAGCCAAGCGGCGCTGTTGAGTTGGGAGAATGAAAATTAGGGTTTTGTGTTATGTTAACATATGATGGGCTTGGGTCTCCTGATGTTGATTTCATAAAAAAGAGAAACAGAATGCTATTTGCACCCATGTTTTCTAATGAAACCCTCCTTTACTAATCATACCCCTTTTTTTCGTAAGTTAACCCCTCACGCGAGCCCAACTTGTTAAAACGCAGCCCATTTCATGGAAAACAGACTGGGCTCGCTAACTGCCATTTTTATTCATTATATAATACCTCTCAGCTAATTACACCCCTGCGTTTAATCATTCAGTACCCCCCTGGATGAGCCCAATTCGCAGGCCGGTTTTTGAACCCAAAATTGTGAACTGGGCTACACTACTAGTTGCACCCATCTTTTAATAATACTACACTCCACAACTAATTGCACCTCCCTCATTTCTGTTTTACAACTTACAATGTTCTGCCCCTTTTGCTGAGTCAAAGTCATTTTCATTTTCTAATAAGTTAAAAAACACCAACAAACAAAACTTTTTTCTACCAAGAACTACGTGCGATTTGATTCTCTACCAGGAGATACGTAGGACCAGAGGGCGGCCGACCTCTGTCAATTGCACTAATAAAAAACCTTTTTTTTCTTTAAATTCATTTCTCTCATTTTCCTCAAAAAGTATAAAAATAACTAACCGTTTATCGGGTTTTTTTTTATTATTATTATTATTAGGGTAAAAACATTATTTTTTGAATTAGTAAATGTTTACACATTTAGTTAAAAGGTAACTGATCAGCGGTCGTACGCGGGTCAAAATAATTAATAAAAGGTAAATATAGTATCAAGGTAAGAGACCTTGGTTGTCTCTCGAGGATCTCTAAATAATGAAATTACCAAAATCAAGAATCAAAATAAACAATAAAAAGGGGTTTTGAAGAAAACAATTTGTGTTTAAGGGAGTTCAACAATTTAGAGAGACAATCAATCTATTGGTTTCGGATGCGTTTCTTGGATTTATCATCGGTTCTAAAATAAAGATTCGTGCATAGTTTGATAATTCTTGATTGATCATAAACTAACTAAACAAGCGTTAATCAGTTCATACGAATTCGCACCGTTTTAAAGCAAGCGTCAAAACAATGTGTTCAATCAATCGTGATAGCGAACAAGTGCCAGTATCACAATTAACATCATAACTGAATTCTATCAATCCTATAAACAAGCGCCATAGACTCTATCAATTTCTATCCAAACTAAATTAAACAAGCGATAAAATAGTTTGTATAATGAAAGTTGCAAAACAGAATCATGATTAAGTGATTAAGCAAAACCGAATCATAAAACGAATCACATAAGCAAATCATAGAGTTTGAGTAATTAAGCAAAACACAAACCGAATTTGCAGCAAGAATTACAGAGATGAAATTGATAGAGAAAGAATTAAAACCATAAAAACGAAATAAATATTAAGCACCAAACCTCAAAATCCTTACAGCAACACCCTTCACTAATAGATTGATCTAGGACTTTAAGCTTCCATGGAGGTTAGGGCACAAAACGTAAAGTTGAAAGTAGGAATGAGTAAGAGAGTCAAGACGGCTCTGAAAAGTGTATTTAACCAGAACAAAACGAAAATACCTAATCCCTAACTGGGTTATTGGATAAAAGCCCGTTAACAAACTAATATTTGGCCCAAAACCCGTTTTACACAGTACTGCTTCGGTAATTCGCAGTTTTCGCCTTTAAGACGTCTGAATTTGGTTTTGAGCTCAACAGAAGAATTGTATCTCTGCTCCTTAGCTTTCCAACGCATACTCGCACGCCTTAATCGGATAACCACAGCCAAAGTTATGGTCGACAGAGTAGACAGGGGTCAATATGCAATAAAACACAAGAATTAATCAATAAATTATTATATTGCTTAAATAAGACCCAAAGTCTAGAAACGTGCTAAGACTTAAATATTAGGCACAAAGCACAATTAAAATCACCAAGTGAAAAGCTATAAAGAGTGCATTAAAATACACTGATCAAATTCCCCCACACTTAAGCTTTTGCACTCCGTGCAAAACACACAAAACAATACACGAAAACAATGCATGAGTTTCCAATGAACCCAAAGAATGCAAAGTCATAAGGGAAATTCTTTTCCTAGGCTTCAAGGAGAATGACAATCAAAGATAGCACTTAATTACAATCAAGGCAAACAAGAGGATAGAGCACTAGAGAGTGAATCACAAGTGATGAGTCCTCACAGGATATGTATTAGTAATGCTCTCAATCACTCAAGTGTATAGGCTTGTGTTTACTCTCATATACATAATAAGCACATCAATGAAAGTTAGCACTACCATATGCTTGACAAGCTTCTAACATCCACACTTAATAACACATGCACATAAGATCAAAAGGTCTTTATAAGGGTTGTAATGGGGCCAAGGTCAAGGTGGGATAATCCTAAGGGGGAACTAGACTAAAAAGAATCAAAGAGGATAAAGAAGCAATGAAAATAAATTGTAGAATGAGCATGAAGGGGTCCAACTTCAATTAGGTATGATGAATTTCTCTATTTTGATATACTTCTCCACATAACTCTCTCCACACAACTTTCACTCTTCTTGATACAGAGATAAAAAGATATATACACTTTGCATTTTTTTTTTTTGCTTTTTTTTCATTCTTTTTTTTTTCATTTTTTCTTCTTTTTTTTTTCTTTTTGGGGAATATTTTTCTATACAAATAAACTTGCCAAACTTTCCATTGAGAACCCAAGAACTAACCCAAGTGAGAACCACAATTGCACAATTTGGACACCCCCACACTTATGGATTTAACAATTCTCAATTCAAAACTCCTTCACCCTCTAAGATTGGGTAATAACATTGTTTTTCACTTTTGGGCTTGTGATGAGCTATAAAACAAAGAATGGGATAAAAAGGCTCAAAGGGGCTTACACAAAGGGATAAATTTAGGGTAGGCTTATTTGGCTAGTGGCTAAAAAAACAGAATTGCCTAGATCATTTCAAACATGCATGTGAACAAGTGTTTCAACAAGAATCAAGTCAAGTTCTAGAGTAACTAACAAACATGAGTGAGTCACACACAAGAACGGAGAGAATGGCAAAAGATTAGGTCATCCAATAAAAGGCTTAATTCTCACCAGGGACAATGACTATCACAAATGATGCAAAATTTAGTGCTCATATCCAACTTATTAAACCCAGAGCAACAAGAAATCAATCAAATCATGTCACAACACCTATGGTCCAAGAATAGTAAAATCACCCACAACTTATGCAAATTAAGAACTCATGGAAGAATATGCAATAAACTTTTTTTTTCTTTTTTTATAGTTAAAAATTAAAAACATAAAAACAAAAAAACACACCCCCATACTTAAATAACAAAATGTCCCCAATGTAAGCAACAAGTATATCTTAAGGATAAGGAAAGAAAACTCCCTCTTGAAGGTGAAGAACTTGAAGCTTGTGACTGAATGGTATTCGCCAAAGAAGGCTCTTTTACAGTTATTCGACACATGTTTGGTCACTTTCTTCTTCCACACATCCAGAATTAGGGGATTAATTTGTTGATGTGTTTGCCATACTTTCTTGCTAAGAATGTCCACCAAGGTCCATCTAATACCTTTCTTATTTTCCCTAAGAATTGGAGGCATCTTTTCCTGTTCAGATTCAAGGTTAGATGAAATAATCGTAGAAAAATTTTCACTTCCCTCTAAATATGCATATTTCAAGTTTTCAGGGAGTGGTTTTAGCTCTACAACATGTGGCTGCTCAATGGCAACAACAGCTACATCCACAATATCAGCTATAGAAAGTGTATCAACCTCTGGAGTTTCAACAAGAGTAACTGCACTGACAATGGGAGTACTTAGGACATTATGATTCACTACTTCTTGGGCAGGCAGTTGGTTTGATCTCTGAGCCTGTATCTGATTAACTGCAGAGGTTAACTGTCCAACTATTATCTCCAATTTCTTAAGTGTGGAATCCGTTGCTTGTTGGAATTGGAGATTTTGAATAGCCATCTGTTTAATGAGCTGCTCTAGTGAAGGTTCATAAATAGCAGCCATGTTATAGTCAACAGAATCGAGATCAGAATATAAAAGGTTATGCTAAAATTAAGGGAGAAAATAAAAAAAACGGATCAAACTTAATCTAAAAAATATAAAAACTGTACTAAAAATCTAATAAAATCAAAAGAAGATTATGCAATTTTTTTTGGATTTTTTTGACAATGCGAAAAATTAAAACAAATAAAACGAAAATGTAAAAGAGGTAATTTCGGATTTTTCGGCCTCAGCTCCCTTTAGGGAGTCCTACTCCATGATATTTTTCGGATTTACTGACCAATTTTCGGAGCAATCTGACAAGCTCACCCGAAAAATCGATTTTTTTTTCACCTAATTTGAGCAAGAATTGAACGAAGCCGAAATCGACAGAACCTGCAAAGAAGCAAAACTAAAAAAACAATGGTTAGTAGTTAGTGGGGTTCTTGAAGTTGGAAATCCTTAACTAGAGATCCCCGGCAACGGCGCCAATTTGATCAGCGGTCGTACGCGGGTCAAAATAATTAA
Organism: Astragalus membranaceus; assembly: GCA_039519185.1. Taxonomy (NCBI): domain Eukaryota; kingdom Viridiplantae; phylum Streptophyta; class Magnoliopsida; order Fabales; family Fabaceae; genus Astragalus; species Astragalus membranaceus. Next base: position 141,399,875 of record CM076851.1, on the reverse strand, counting down.
TAAAAGGTAAATATAGTATCAAGGTAAGAGACCTTGGTCGTCTCTCGAGGATCTCTAAATAATGAAATTACCAAAATCAAGAATCAAAATAAACAATAAAAAGGGGTTTTGAAGAAAACAATTTGTGTTTAAGGGAGTTCAACAATTTAGAGAGACAATCAATCTATTGGTTTCGGATGCGTTTCTTGGATTTATCATCGGTTCTAAAATAAAGATTCGTGCATAGTTTGATAATTCTTGATTGATCATAAACTAACTAAACAAGCGTTAATCAGTTCATACGAATTCGCACCGTTTTAAAGCAAGCGTCAAAACAATGTGTTCAATCAATCGTGATAGCGAACAAGTGCCAGTATCACAATTAACATCATAACTGAATTCTATCAATCCTATAAACAAGCGCCATAGACTCTATCAATTTCTATCCAAACTAAATTAAACAAGCGATAAAATAGTTTGTATAATGAAAGTTGCAAAACAGAATCATGATTAAGTGATTAAGCAAAACCGAATCATAAAACGAATCACATAAGCAAATCATAGAGTTTGAGTAATTAAGCAAAACACAAACCGAATTTGCAGCAAGAATTACAGAGATGAAATTGATAGAGAAAGAATTAAAACCATAAAAACGAAATAAATATTAAGCACCAAACCTCAAAATCCTTACAGCAACACCCTTCACTAATAGATTGATCTAGGACTTTAAGCTTCCATGGAGGTTAGGGCACAAAACGTAAAGTTGAAAGTAGGAATGAGTAAGAGAGTCAAGACGGCTCTGAAAAGTGTATTTAACCAGAACAAAACGAAAATACCTAATCCCTAACTGGGTTATTGGATAAAAGCCCGTTAACAAACTAATATTTGGCCCAAAACCCGTTTTACACAGTACTGCTTCGGTAATTCGCAGTTTTCGCCTTTAAGACGTCTGAATTTGGTTTTGAGCTCAACAGAAGAATTGTATCTCTGCTCCTTAGCTTTCCAACGCATACTCGCACGCCTTAATCGGATAACCACAGCCAAAGTTATGGTCGACAGAGTAGACAGGGGTCAATATGCAATAAAACACAAGAATTAATCAATAAATTATTATATTGCTTAAATAAGACCCAAAGTCTAGAAACGTGCTAAGACTTAAATATTAGGCACAAAGCACAATTAAAATCACCAAGTGAAAAGCTATAAAGAGTGCATTAAAATACACTGATCATAACCTTCCTTAGGAAGGATGTCGTAGGGTGCTAACACCTTCCCTACGCATAAACGACTCCCGAGCCTAAACCTGGTCCGCGAAACCCCCTTATCCACACAATAGGGATTTTCCAATGTTTGCCCTTAAACTAAACTTTGGTGGCGGCTTCATTTCAAGAACTTCGAAGAATCCCTCCTCCGGATTTTTCGGTCGCTACACTTTCTCCTTATCTTTTTCCTTTTCCCATCTTAGGCAAAAACTTTTCGGCACCACGGCACCAACGCGTAGACTCCCTTGCTGCTCTATTTTTTTTCCTCAGTGGCTGTTATGCAAAATTCATGAAAGATGTGCTAACAAAAAGAAGAAGACTAGGGGAATTTGAAACAGTTGCTATGTCAAAAGAATGCAGTTTAATCTTGCAAAACAAAATTCCTGGGAAGTTGAAGGACCCTGGCAGTTTTACAATTCCATTTTCAATTGGAAAATTTTACACTGGTCGTGCATTATGTGATTTAGGTGCAAGTATCAACTTTATGTCTAAATCAATATTTACACAACTTGGAATTGGAAATTCCAGGCCTACAACTGTGACACTTCAATTAGCAGATAGATCAATAGCATATCCTGAAGGAATTATAGAAGATATTTTGGTTAAAATTGATAAATTTGTGTTTCCTGCAGATTTTGTTATTCTTGATTTTGATACAGATAAAGAAGTCCCAGTAATCCTTGGAAGAGCATTCTTGGCAACTGGAAAGACACTCATTGATATACAGAAAGGAGAACTGACCATGAGGGTCAATGATCAAGGGGTGAAGTTCAAAGTTATGAATGCTCTAAAGTATCCTAATGAGGATTCTAGTGAGTGTTCATTTGTAGACTCTCTAGATCAAGTAGTGCAGAAGCAATTCCACAAGTAGCATGACCACTTGGTCAATACTCTAGCATTAACAGAAAAAGAAAAGCTTGTGGAAGAAGATGGGTTAATGGAGCTGGAAGACTCAAGTATCCAAGGAAATGTCCTAGCAACTGAAAGTTTTAAGGAAAGTGAGGAAGGAAGAAATGAATCAGAAGAAGAAGAGAATGTTAAAGAGATTGAGCCTGAATCAGGCCGTAAACAAGCCCTCAACAAACAACCAACTCTCTCACCCCAATCCCCACTGTTGACTCTCTGTCATTTGTAATAAGTTGTGCATTTTGAGAACCAAAACTGCAGAGATTTGATTGTAATTCTGTTGATTGTCGGGGAATTAGCTTAGTTTAGATCAATGTATTAGGATTCATTTTGTAAGCTAATTCTCTCACTCCTGGTGCCAATTGCAATGGAAGACCTTCAAGTTGTCATAGCATCAACTAGCGAACCAGACATTTGCCTAGTGGTGCAATAGGAAGCTGAAGGAGGTATTCTGACATTTTTCGCGTCGCAAGAGAACATTCTGTCTTATTTCGCGTCGCGACGGGCTCGTGTCGCGACGCGATGGTTGACCGAAAACTAGGGCTATTAAGCAGTTTCAGCGAATTTTTGAGGGACTTCGTTTTGGGAGCGGAAGAGAGCATTGGAGCAGCTGAGGAGTGCGATTTTGGAGACCTCTCATCACTTGGGAACAAGGGTTGAAGGTTCTAATGTCTTACTCTACATTTATCTTCTCTCTTATCTTGGTTTCTACTCCTAGGATGATGTGTAACTAAACTTCTTTGATTAGGGAGAGATGATTCTCCCCAAACCTATCTATTGAACACTTTGCTATGGTTAATTCAGTTATTTGTTTGATTTATCATATGTCTAGACCTCTATGTTTAATGCTTTATTACTACATATGATAGTTTTAATGATTTAGGGTTTGTGATCACCATTGGGATATGGGTTTGCATACTTGATATGGGGTTTTAGATAACTTACTTGAGGAGCATAGGAATATGAAATTAAGTTTGTGAATTCTCTAGTTCTAGGGTTTAAGGCTTTACCTATTGGCATGAATCACCTAAGGAATTAGGGTATCTCAATTAGGTAAAAGGGGTTTTGAGGCAAGGGATTGTCCTTAACCTACTTTAGTGAATTGAATCTGATATCTTGGATAAATAACTTGAAATTAACTGAAGGTTCATATGATAGGTGAGGGGAGAGGATTTGATCCCTAATCGCTTTTCTTGCTTTATTAAACAACCGTTTTATTTCGCGTTACTAAATTCCAAAATTATTCCAAATTTCCCATCTAAGAATTTATAAATTTGCATTTGTTAACAACGCGCAATCCCTGTGGATACGACCGGTACACTTGCTGAAATTTTAATACCCACCTCACAAAAATCCAACTCCAAAATCTTCTCCCAAATCAGCTACCACCACACCAACCAAAACACCACCCAACCATCCTATACTAACACCCTCATCACCAAAATTCACCAAAGAAATTCAGGGCACTGCTGAAATCCCCAACCAGAACCCATCCAGCCACCACCTCAACCAGAGCCGCAAGTTGAAATGAACCTTGCTGCAGCATCTGTTGCTACAGCATCTGCTAAACAAGTGAATGCTGCAGCAACTGCTGTAGTAATCAAGAATGTCCAAAGACAAGAGCTAAATAAAGGGAGACAATTTCTTTCGTCCAAATCTAAGCAGTCAGGACCATTTAAATTGGTGAGAGTGTATCCTAATGGGGAAGTGGAATTGTTTGATGAAGCCACTGGTTTCACATTCAAAGTCAATGGCAAAAGGGTGAAGCAGTATTATGTAGCACATCTGGTGAGGGACAAAGGAACCACTCACTTCCAAAATCTCTAAATCAAGGAGATAGTCAGGCTGATAGACTCTTAAATCAAGCACTTATGGGAGGCAACCCATGATTTTGAACTATTAATTATGTCATTTTTGTTCAATTTTATGTTTTTAAAATGTTTTGCAACAGGTGAAGGAATTCCTATTGCTGCTGCATCCAGTGCACCTGCATGGCTCAAATATCCAATGCTCTTGCATCAACTCAACATCACACTTGGATGAAAAATTTTAACTACCAGCACATCAAGGCCTGATGCAGGCACATCTGATGCAGGTGCATCCAAAGCTGAAGGCCACAAGAAGAAGAAACAGAAAATCAAGCCTGCACCAGTGAGGTCCAGTTCAAGGCTCAGGAGTGGGGCAACAAAACAGTAAAACTTTTGAATGTTGTTAATATTTTGCTTAAATACTTATGTTATATATTTTGCACTATATTTTATTTTGTGAACTCTAACCCATCCCCCCCCCCCCCAGATTTTGATTTTAAATAGCAGGGGAGACACTGCTCAACTCTAAGTTGGGGGGGGGGTAGCTAAGTGAAGAACTTATATATGCATGATAATATATGTGTGTGTTTTAAATAGCTAAGTTAAGAACTTATATATGCATGATAATATATATGTGTGTTTTAAGTAGTATAATATATGCATTAGAGTTAGATGTACATAACTATTTTGAAGTAGTAAGTATGTGAATTCTATTTTTTGTATAGATTAGATAATTTCCGAGTAAGGTTTGAAACTTTGGAAGCATGATCAGCTGAAAATCTTTTGACAAACAAAAACAAATGCACCTCTTTGAAACTGGGTTTTAATGGTGAAAGAAAGAAAAAGAAAGAAGCCTTGTTTTTACGAATAACCAATTTTATTATTGCTTCTACACATCAAAACTGAGTTTTAGAAAAGAACCTTGCTATTTAGAAAACAATCTGATGGCAAAGAAATTTTTAGTAAACCAAGATCAAGTTGCTAATTTTTTACTAAAAATTTAGAATAGCATAAAGAATTAAGTTTGGGGGTGTTTCAATGAAAATTAAGGCTACTACAAAATATTAAATTGTTGTAAATAACTATATTTTCCTGAATCATAAACTGTACCCGTTCCAATAATGTATTAGAAAAAAATTACAAAAAGAAAAGAAACAAAGAAAAAATTATACAAAATGAGGTCAGTGAGAAGGGAAATATAAGCTAAAAAGTCAAGTATGTAGTCTCAATGCATGAGCACTCAATGCTCTTGCATTACATAAATACGATGCTCCTGCACTCAATGCATCTGCATCAAGAAAAAACCACAAAAAAAATAGGAAAAAGTGCATTGACTCAACAGTCTTGAAATACTCACACTACAAGAATTATTGATTTTTCCGGCCAGGAGTTTCCGGCGGATATGGATCCGCCGCAAATATTTCGGCGGATTCTAGGAATTTCCGGCGGATTTTATCCGCCGCAAAGTTACCGGCGGAATAATTGACCTTTGCGGCGGATTAATATTCGACTTGGCTTTTGCGGCGGATTTATCGGTTTTTGCGGCGGATTTGGGATTACAAAATTTTTTTTTTACGAGATTTTAACAATCCGCCGCAAATGCACCTCCGTCCGCCGCAAATCCCCTAATCCGCCACAAATCCCTTAAATCCGCCGGTAACTGCCGTTTCCGGCGGATCTTGCCTTTTGACCGTTTGACTTCGTTTCTCCTATATAAACCCCTTCTCCCCTTCTTCTTTTTCACACCTCTACCAATACTCTCATTCTCTTGATACGGCACTCTCTTAATACGACACTCTCTTGAGCATTGTCGGCAGCGGCTCCAATAGAGTGGCGTATGTCTCCATTTTTTTGTAAAAAAATTTCCACATTGTCCTGAACACCCCTTCATCTTTTTCGTTAAAAGTAACCCCTTTATCAGCAAAAAGCTCCTCCTCATTATTTTCACCACAAGAGACATATACGCTCATCAAACGCTCGGTATCATCCTCCAACTTAACAACCCGTCCTTGCAGTTCCTCAAACTTTCTATTTAGAGATTCAATCATCTTTTCAAAAGATGGTTTCTTGTGAAACTTTCTATTTTGAAAATATGGTTGAATCTCTAAATAGAAAGTTTGAGGAACTGCAAGGACGGGTTGTTAAGTTGAAGGATGATACTGAGCGTTTGATGAACGTATATGTCTCTTGTGGTGGAAATAATGAGGAGGAGCTTTTTGCTGATAAATGGGTTACTTTTAACGAAAAAGATGAAGGGGTGTTCACGACAATGTGGAAATTTCTTTACAAAGAAATGGAGACGTACGCCACTCTATTGGAGCTGCTGCCGACAATGCTCAAGAGAGTGTCGTATCAAGATAATGGCGTAGGTCTCTGTCTAGGGGTAGCAGACATTAAATATATAAATGATAAAAAATAATAAAAAACCATAATACTCATAATAATACAACAACATATCCGACACTAATTAACGGTCAAGATCTTGCCGACACTAAATAGTCAATAGTGATTAGTGTCGACACTAATTAACGATCAAGATCTTGCCGACACTAAATAGTGTTGCGTGATTGTTGAATAGTCAATAGTGATTAGTGTCGATACTAATTAACGGTCAAGAACTTGGCAACACGAACTAAATAGTGAATATTGATGTTGGTTATTTGCGGCGGATATTTGGGTATTTGCGGCGGATATTTGCGGCGGATATTTGCGGCGGATATTGGGTATTTGCGGCGGATTGTGGGTTTTTGCGGTGGATATTTGCGGCGGATATTGGGTATTTGCGGCGGATTGTGGGTTTTTGCGGCGGATATTTTGGTGTTTTTAAAAAAAGGCGCGGTATTTAAATTTGAACTATCCGCCACAAAGACCCAGAATCCGCCGCAAATCTCTGTTAAAAAAAACCCACGGATATTTAATTTCAAAATCCGCCGCAAAGACCAAAAATCCGCCGCAACGGGTCTTTGCGGCGGATATTACCTTTTGACCGTTGGCTCCGTTTTCCTATATATATCCATTCCCCACTTCTCATTCTTCACACTTCTAACAATCCTCTCATTCTCTTCTTAAAATTTCTCTTTTACTCTCTCCAAATTCTCTCCTTCTCTACTAAATCTCTTTTTGAAGTGTAGCGCTTCCTCCCTACGAATTGTCTTCTGCTCTCATTGGGAAATTTCTTCTAGGTATGTTTTTGATATGAGTTAATAGTTTTAGTTTTTAATTTTTTTTTTAATATTCGTTTTTAAATTATTTTATAATAATATGAGTTTGTTACTAATTGTGTTGTTTTTCGTTTAGGTATTGTTTTGGTTCCTCCTTTTTCCTCTCTGCTTGAGTTCAGGATAAGCTTCAAGCCAGAGTCTTCTCTTCACTACGGTTAGTTGTTAAAGTAATTAATAAAATATTACTTACTTCACTATTTTTAGTAAAATTTTGTTACAAATTTTGTTTGCAATAATAATACAAAATAATTTATATTGAAAAACTTATTTATTAAGTTCACTTATAAATTTTATTAACATATATTGTCTTATAAAAATTGAAATTTAAAATTAAATTTGGAATTATTATTTATAATGTTTAAATTATTAGTATATAACATTATTAAAAAATTAATTGTGTTGCTTGTAATTGGTAGTTTATTGAAATATCAAAATAAAATGAGTAATATATAAATATATATATATCAAAATATGAAGTAATTGATAGTTTATTTTATTTATATTGTAGTGTAGTATACGTAGTTCTTGAAAATGGATCGTAGTTGGATGTATGATCGATTGTATCCTGGAAGAACTGGTGTAAAACGACGTTTTGTAGAAGGAGTAGAAGAGTTTATTTTTTGTGCTAAGTACATTGATCATGAAGAATTTGGGCGACAAGGCGGTATTCGATGTCCGTGCTTGAAATGTTCATTTGGAGCTATAAAAAATGAACATGAAGTTAGACTTCATTTGTACAATAATGGGCTTAGGCCAAATTATTGGACATGGGGTCGTCACGGGGAAGGAGCGCCAGGGGTAGCTGCAGTTCCTGCGGTTAATGTTCCGGTTGAAGGAGTAGATCACACATCAAGTAGTTATCCAGCGACTACGACGTCTGAAGGATGGGGAATAAACCCGTCGTTAGAGCTATATCAGGGAATGATATCTGACGCTGTTGGAGTAAATTTAGATTTTGAAGAACCAGATGCTGACGAAGTTCCAAATGAGGAAGCTCAAAGGTTTTACATGTATTTGAGTGAGACAAATAAACCCATATTTGAAGGATCTACAGACTCAAAATTATCAATGTGTGTTCGATTGTTGGGTCTTAAGTCTCAATTTAATGTTGCTGAGTTGTGCATGGAATATATGACCAAAATGATGTTGGATGCATCCCCCATTAGAGGGAGTTTACCGCAAAGTTATTATGAAGCTAAAAGAGTGGTATCGAAGCTTGGCTTAAAATCTACAAGGATTGATTGTTGTGTGTCTGGTTGCATGCTCTATTATAACAATGAGTTTGGCATAAATGATGGAGAGTTGTCGGAATGCAAGTTGTGTGGACAACCACGCTATCGTGTCAGTAGATCAGGGATGAGCAGAGGCAAATCGGTTCCACGAAAATCAATGTTCTATCTGCCTCTTATTCCAAGGCTACAGAGGATGTTTACTTCAATGGAGACCGCGGGTAAAATGACATGGCACCATCAAAATAGAAATAATTCTGGTGAATTACGTCACCCATCTGATGGTGAAGCTTGGAAGCATTTTGATCGTGTTCATCCAGATTTTGCCAGTGATCCACGCAATGTTCGGCTTGGTTTGTGCTCTGATGGTTTCACACCATATATTCAAGCCTCGGCAACACCGTATTCATGTTGGCCAGTTATTGTTACCCCATACAACCTTCCTCCAGAAATGTGTATGTCCAAACCATACATGTTTTTAAATTCTATTATTCCAGGGCCAAGTAATCCAACAGCTGGTATTGACATCTATTTGCAACCTTTGATTGATGACCTAAAAAGGTTGTGGAATGGTGTTTTAACTTATGATGTGGCACGCAAACAAAATTTTGTGATGAGGGCGGCTTTGATGTGGACCATTAATGACTTCCTTGCCTATGGAATGCTGTCTGGATGGGGGACACATGGTAAGATGGCGTGTCCGATTTGCATGGTTGACACAAAGGCTTTTAGTCTTAAATACGGAGAAAAAGTTTCATGGTTTGACTCGCACCGTAGGTTCTTAGCAATGGATCACCCATTTAGAAAGCAGAAATATGCGTTCATCAAGGGAAATGTTGAAACAGCTGGACCTCCTCGTCAGTTGACACCAGAGGAAGTTTGGAATAGTGTTAGGGATATCCCTCCTGTGGAAGTCGTAGCCGGTGTTGTTTCTCGTCCAGATGGCTATGGACAATGGCACAATTGGACAAAAAAAAAGTATTTTTTGGGAACTTCCCTATTGGAAAGATAATCTATTGAGACACAATCTCGATGTCATGCATATAGAGAAGAACTTTTTTGACAACATATTTAACACTGTCATGAACGTGAAAGGCAAAACGAAAGACAATGAGAAAGCTAGGAAGGATATAGATCATTTCTGTAGACGAAAGGATTTGTTGTTGGTTGAGCAAGGTACTAGGATTTTGAAACCCAAAGCCAATTATACTTTATCTACCGAACAAGCGAAAGCAGTTTATCAGTGGATAAAAGAGTTGAAAATGCCAGACGGTTATTCTTCCAATTTATCTAGATGTGCGGATGTCGATAATGGGAGGTTGCATGGGATGAAGAGTCATGATTGTCACGTATTCATGGAGTGCTTACTTCCTATCGCTTTTAGTTCGTTGTCAACACACGTTTTGAATCCGCTCATTGAAATAAGTCAATACTTTAAGAATTTGTGTTCTGCAACGCTAAAAGCTGATGATCTTTCAAAAATGGAACAAGACATCCCACTTATCTTATGCAAGTTGGAGAGAGTATTTCCACCTGGTTTCTTTGATTCTATGGAGCATCTACCGGTGCATCTCGCATATGAAGCTAAACTTGGCGGACCTGTCCAATACAGATGGATGTATCCGTTTGAAAGGTCAGCTAATTTTTAATTATAATATAAGAAACAAGTTTAAATTAAAATATATGACTATTATATTAATATCATATTCTCTAGGTTCATGGGTGATTCAAAAAGATCGGTGAAAAACAAAGCTAGAGTTGAAGGATCGATATGTTCTTCTTACCTACACCGTGAACCAACACATTTTTGTTCTCATTATTTCAAGAATCAGTTTGCTCCTGGAAGCAGTCGAAATGAAGTGTATACTGAATGGCGACATCCTTTGGCTTTGTCTCTCTTTTGTCTACCCGGTCGTCCATCTGGGAAGGAGTCAACTCACTGGCTAACAGATGAAGAGTTAAGTTCAGCACATGTTCATGTGTTGATAAACTGTACTGAGGTGCAACCATTTATTGAGTATGTTCCTCAACATTAACAGTCGATCTTTTAGTTAATATAAAGTAGACAAGTGTAACAATTAAATTATTTCTTTTTAGGGAGTTCTTGTCATCAGAGGCAGTACGTGAAGACCAATCTTCTGCTCATATTCATGCGCATTTTCCAATGTGGTTAGTCAATATGTGTATTCCCTCCCGCCAAATCCTACCAACCAACACTTGAGGAACATATCAGACGGTCCTCGAAGATGTGTTAAAGAATGGCACACATACTTTGTCAATGGATACAAATTTCACACCAATGAATGGACACAGGGCAGAGAGACAGTCAATAGTGGAGTGTGCATGAAGGGGGTCACTGGAGGAGGTGAAGATGATTTTTATGGTGTGGTTCAACACATATATGAACTTCAATACCCCCATCTAGATTTTAGTCCAAAGGTAGTGGTTTTTTTTATTGTAATTGGTTTGATCCGTCTGCTCGAGGAACAAAGGTGAATCCAAAGTCAAATACAGTGGACATTAAAATGAATGGTAGATATCGACCGTATGATCCGTTCGTCATTGCACAAAATGTGAGACAAGTCTATTATGTCCCTTATCCATCAATGCGGACTGATAGGCGTGGTTGGTGTGTCGCAATTAAAACAAAACCAAGAGGTCGCATTGATCAGACAAATATTGATGACACGGTGGAAGATGTGCCATATCAAATGGAAGAGATGTCTAATGTAAATGAAGTGATTCAAGTTGAACCCATTGTTCGTTTATGTGATGAGCCAAACACCGGCGATGAAGTTGTTGATGACGAAGATGCTGATGGTGAAGATGCAACAGACCACATTGGTGTATCAAGAATTCACTCCTCCGATGATGATGATTTTGAGAATGAATGGGATTCAAATTAGTTATTTGTGTTTCAATCATTTATATAATTAAGGATGTAATTTATGTTAATTTCAACAATTCTATTTTTAATGAAGGATGTTATTTTTAATGAAGGATGTTATTTGTTTGAGAATGAATGGGATTCAAATTATTTATTTTAATGAGTTTTGTATGTTTATGTTAACCTTGTTTGGTATATGTTTGTTTGTTTAAATGTATATGTCTAGATACAGATATGGCATCTCATGATGACTCAGGATCCGATCATGACGGCGCATATGTTCCTCCTCCACCTCCCGATGCCGCCAGCACTAGCAGGCGGAAGACATCTACTCGCCTAGGGCGCCGTGTTCAGCCTACGCGTGTTGTTGTTACTACTGGCGGATATTTGCCACCACCTATGTCTGAGGATGGTGCTAGTACTAGTACTGCAAGGGGCCCATCGATTCCTGTTGGTACTGAGGGCTTATCCCCGACACATGTTGATGCGGATGGGGTACGCACATTCATTGATGGGACTGATGTGATTAGGGTTACACCTGATGGGCGTATCATATTGCAGATTGTTGGCGATTCGTAAGTCTATATATATATATATATATATATATTATTTATTAATTTATTTTAATTTGTTGCCCTTTATATAACTTAATTATATTTGGTGTAACAAAATTCATCTTTTTTTAATGCAGTTTTATTCCTTCGAAGGCTTCAGCTACCGCCATCACAAAAACAATCAAGGAGAATTTTACCAAGAGCTGGAAGAACTGGACGGAAGTTAGAAAAGATAAGGATGCAAATAAGAAGATGTTAAGATCATTTTTGGTAAGACGTTATTCGATTCTACGAAATAATTAATTTGGTGTATTATCTTATTGACTTGATTAATTAATTATTGTCTTATAATTAACAACATTATTGTAAATTTCTTAAATAGGAAAAATGTACATGGTATCCAGGGGAGCAAGCCGCAGTTGAGAGAGTGTTCCATAAGAGATGTTCTGATCGCTATTCTGAATTGATGCGGAGGGCGCGCAATACGGGTACGAAGCCATCTTATATGGGAGACTCAACTTGGGCTGAGTTTAATGAGTATTGGGAGACAGATGAAGCATTTAAGAATTATTGTGAGAAAGCCAAGAAGAACCGTGCTTCTGAAAAAGGTGGCTGCACACACACAGGGGGGAGTGTTAATACTGCAACGCATTACATGCGTTTGGTAAATTTATTACTTAATTTATTACTTGATTAATTAATTAATTATTTATAATAATTAACTAGTCATTTTCAATATCTGTATTTAATTAATAATATATATATTTATGTACATATATAGGTGGAGAGGGAACAAAGGCCAATCACTTTGCCTGAGTTGCATTGCCACATGCATATGGTGGAGGAGACTGGTGAGTACGTTACAGATCGGGCGAGGCGTATTCAGGTAAAACTACTTTTACAATTATATATTAATTAATGTTTATTATTTATATATATTAATAATTAGTTATTTATTTGTTGGGTTATTTTCTTCAGGAGAGCTTCGAGGGTGGGATGGCTGAGTACCATCAGTCACAACAGAGCAGTGGGGCAGCTGTCGATCTAGTGGAGGAGGCTAGAGTAGCTCGTGATGTTTGGGAGAGAGCAGTTGGTCCCCAAAAGACTAATCGTCTGGTAGGATCAGGTGGTATTGGACCGGCTGCTTTTCGAACAAGCATTATTCCGAGTCTATCAGATTCACATTCTGGATCCTCGACTGGTCGCAATTATGTTCTCAATGCTGGTGAGTTGAATGATGTTAGGAAATTGACGCAGCAACTGAGCGAGGCTCAGCGTCAGATTGTCGAGCGGCAGGAGCAAAGCGATCGGGAAATGCAAGCGCTTCGGAATCAAAGGGATCGGGAAATGCAGGCGCTTCGGGATCGAAGTGATCGGGAAATGCAGGCAATTCGGGAGCAGGCTAGGGTAGCTGAGGAGCGCATGGAGGAGCGCTTTAAGTTATTGCAGGATGAGATGATGTCTCAGCACTCGAGGCCATCCTCATCAGCATCCTACCCGCCGCCGCCACAGCAGCATTACTACCAGCAGCAGTATGCACCCCAGTATCCCCAGCCGTATGCAACCAAATATCCCCCGCAGTATACACCGCAGTATGCGCCGCCATTCCAGCCATACCAGCAGCAGAATCAGTCACCCCGCCAGCCATACCAGCAGCCCCAACATCAGTCACCCCTGATCCAGCCAAACCAGCAGTACCCCCAGCAACGGTCACCCCCGCTGGACATTGATCTTAATGTCCAAATGTCATCGCTCAGTGCTTTACTTCAAGATGATACATATTATAATAATGTTGATGACATTGACCGGCAGGCACCCCAGTAGCTTTAGATTATTTTATTTTTTTGTATGGATATTTTATTAATTGTATGGATATTTTTTTGGTGATAATATTTTACTGTTTTTCCCAATTTTTATTTTTTTAAATTAAAAATTAATTAGTTATTGGATTTTATTTTGTTATCAATAATTAAAAAAATTAATAAAATAATATATATTTTTAATTAAAGCAATTTTTTTAAAAAATAAATTTAATTTTTTAAAAATAATAATAATTTTTTTTTAAAAAAAATGGTACTTTGCGGCGGATTTGTGTCGTTTGAGGCGGAATTTTCAAAAAAACGTTTTTTTTTAAAAAATTATATTCATTTTTTTAAAAATAAAACTGGTACTTTGCGGCGGATAACGGGAACTTTGCGGTGGATATTGGGCGTTTTCCGACGGATATTTTGCGGGAAAAATTTGTCCCTTATCCGGCGGATTATCCGCCGCAAATTTGCGGTGGATTTTGCGGCGCCTCTAAATCCGCAGCAACGCGTTTGCTTCGAGCTGGCTACCGGCGGCAAAATTCCGCCGCAAAGTTGGCTTTTGCGGCGGATTTTGCCCGCCGCAAAGTCCTAATTTTCTTGTAGTGTCAAATCAAAGCCCTTTGTTGTGCTTAGAACCCCCCAAAGATTGAGGAAGTTGTTAGTCTATCTATCTTTTGAAAAATCCTTAGCTTGACCAAACATGAACTAAATTATTCAAAGGCTAAGAGAACCTTTTTACTTAGTTTTGGGACTAATCTAGACTCAGTGGGCACACACTCACACAAATGAGTAGTAATAACTTTGGATATTTTGAGAACAAAGGCTTAAAGAAAAAGTCCTGAAAAATGAAGTTCATAGAGTGCATCATTGAAAAAATCATTTTCTAGAAAGAAATTAGCTGATCTGTTCTTCTTAATTATGCAATTCTTGTTTGTGATTTTCTTTGTCATTACTTGAGGACAAGCAATGGTTTAAGTTTGGGGGTGTGCTAACTCTATTTTATATGGAGTTATTTACGCATCTAAACCTAAATAATTGCTCTGTTCGAAGTAAAAATATATAGTAAACAAAGTTTTATAAATAAAATAACAACATTCAAAGTTAAAAGAGGGTTATGCATATAACTTAGCATCTTGCATATATTTTGGTATTTTTGATGTGTTTGTTCAATGCACTTGCATGTGATTCCCCTGCATTAGCAACTCAACAATGCACCTGCATTCGATGCACCTGCACTCAAAACAGACTGCAATGCTTGAAGAAATCCTAGAACATCAAGATGCTCAAGCACTCAGCTGATGATGTCATGCTTAGTCATGAAAGCACATGCAAGTCACAAATTTTGGCGCCTACCATAAAAGATAGCTTTGAAGAGTCACTCACCTAGGGACACATGGCCATCCATTAGAGGACCTCCCTTCTTGGTTGAGTGGAGGATCTGCATTACTTTTTGGGCTGAAGTGACTAAACGCAACCATAACTTTGTTATCAAGCAAACCCTCTTGTGAAGGAAAGATCCACTTGAAGCCTATATAAAGACCTCCATCTCTCATTCCGTACACTAATAGATAGCTTTAGATTTAGTTTCTCATTCTCTTGTAAGAAGGCAAGAAAGGAATTGACAACTTCTTTCTTTACTTCCATACAATCACGTAGTGCTGGCTGATGTAGTGAAGTGAATGCTCCCGCACTGCTTGGCAACTTCATTCAAAGGAACTCCAACCGTGTAAACTCTTACCTTGTTGTTTTCCTTTTGTGATATCAAATATATGAATATGATTTGTTCTGTTTATATATGCCTTGTAATGTCTAGCATGAACTAAACTCTTTTAGTTGGGATGCTTTAACCTTATAATGATCTTTTGATTAAGTTATTGTGTTTATATGTTGATGTTTGCATTTTAGTTCTTGCATGATAACTCTTTCATATTCATCTTTAGAATTGGCCAACTAAAAGTGAATGCAAATCATAATAAATACAAACATGGTTTATGATTAGAACTCAAGAACTAATATGGATAAGTGTTTAATAAAGGAAACTTTGTTAATTCAATGCTAAAACCTAGACATATGATAGCATAGTCCATAGGGTGATACTGTGGGTACTTAAAATACAAGAGTGAACTTATTTCGCATCTTAGACATAAGAGCTTGTAATGAAACTCTGAAGAAAGTGACTGAAAAGCACAATTCTAATGCAACAGCATCCAGTGCACCTGCATCACATATAACACAATACTATAGAAAGTGACTTATCTGGTAAAGAGCATCTCAACTATATATCATTCTCACTTGACTACATTCTCCATTTATTTAGTTTGTTTACCTTCTGTCACCACACCATCAATATTGTTTGTTACTTGGTTACTTAATACTAATTTCTCTATATATTTAAACCTTAAGAATTAATCCAATCCCTGTGGGAATGATACTCTACTTTCACTTTATTGCTTGTTGTCGACTGTGTATACTTGCACAGCACCTTTTCGCACACCAAGTTTTTGGCGCCGTTGCCGGGGATTGCCATTAATTTTTGTTGTTTAGATATATAGTAAATTAGTGTTTATTACTCTGGTATTTTGTTTCTGAATGCGGGAGCACGGGATGCTCTAGCATTAATGCACAGGACCAAATCACCAGAATTCAGATTAGATCCTGAAATAGAAAGAAGATTTAGGAAGTTGCTTAGACTCCAGAAACAAAGACTCCAAGGCTACAGAATTACAATGTCTTAACAAGGTAAAGGAGAAAGATCTAGACCAGGCTCAAATAGAGGATCACTTAGAGGTGGTCCTGGCTCACATCATGAACCTGAGGATGACCACAGAAATCAATTCATCAACATGGTTTGGAACCTGTCATTATTCAAATGGAAACCTGTCATGAACCTGTCATTATTCAAATGGAAACTTTTTACAATGGTTTGGAACCTCAAACCAGAATAATGCTTGATGCATCACCTGGAGGAGTGTTACTAAACCTATCTTACAATGAGGCTTGTGAATTGATTGAAAGAATTGCAACCAATAGCTCTAGTTGGCCTACTGAGAGGGTGAGTACACAAAAGAAAACATCAGGGGTGCATGAAGTTAGTGCAATATCAGTCTTGTCTACTCAAGTAGCCTCACTAACCAACATGATCCAAAACCTCAATCCTACTAATGCTCCTGCATTCAATGCAGTTGTATTAACAGAAACACCTGTAGCAGCAATAGAACAAGCCCCTCCAGGAACTGTTAGTTGTGTATATTGTGAAGGAGGTCACTTGTATGAGGAATGTCCTAGCAACCCTATTTCTAACAATTATGTGGGATATAATAGGAATAACAATCCTTACTCAAACACCTATAACCCTGGATGGAAACATCACCCAAATTTTAGATGGAGCAACAACAATGCTGCTGCACCTAATGCAGCTACACCTGTTTCACCACCAGGATTCTAATCTCAGAACTATCAAAGACCACCTGTACCTGCCAATGATAACTCCTTAGAATCCATGCTCATATCCTTTATAAGTGAAAAAAAGAATAGCTAGGCACGCCCAAGATGCTTCAATCAAAAATCTGGAGAATCAAGTGGGGCAATTGGCAACAGCTCTGTATCAAAGACCAAATGGTTCACTACCATCCAACACAAAAGATTCCACCTCACAAAGGCAAGGTAAGGAACAGGTAAAACCCATTTCCCTGATAAATGAAAAAGATCTATCAGAACCATATGAGGATGAGATAGAAGGTGAAGGTAAGGTAGAAAAAGAAAAAAATGAAAAAAATAGAAAAGAAAAAATTCACAGAATACCGAAGCATCTGATGCTTCTGCATTTGATTATGCTCAGATACCCAGGTTAGTCCCCGAATACCCTCCTCCTCCTTATCTACAAAGATTGAAAAAAGCTCATGAGGAGAAGCAATTTACCAAATTCCTTGAGGTACTAAAATAGTTACACATCAATGTGCCCTTAGTTGAAGCACTTCAACAGATGCCAAATTATGCAAAATTCATGAAAGATGTGCTAACAAAAAGAAGAAGACTAGGGGAATTTGAAACAGTTGCTATGTCAAAAGAATGCAGTTTGATCTTGCAAAACAAAATTCCTAGGAAGTTGAAGGACCCTGGCAGTTTTACAATTCCATTTTCAAATGGAAAATTTTACACTGGTCGTGCATTATGTGATTTAGGTGCAAGTATCAACTTGATGCCTAAATCAATATTTACACAACTTGGAATTGGAAATGCTAGGCCTACAACTGTGACACTTCAATTAGCAGATAGATCAATAGCATATCCTGAAGGAATTATAGAAGATATTTTGGTTAAAATTGATAAATTTGTGTTTCTCGCAGATTTTGTTATTCTTGATTTTGATACAGATAAAGAAGTCCCAGTCATCCTTGGAAAAGCATTATTGGTAACTGGAAAGACACTCATTGATGTACAGAAAGGAGAACTGACCATGAGGGTCAATGATCAAGAGGTGAAGTTCAAAGTTATGAATGCTCTAAAGTATCCTAATGAGGATACTAAGGAGTGTTCATTTGTAGACTCTCTAGATCAAGTAGTGCAGAAGCAATTCCACAAGTAGCAAGCCACTTGGTCAATACTCTAGCATTACAGAAAAAGAAAAGCTTATGGAAGAATATGGGTTAATGGAGCTAGAAGACTCAAGTATCCAAGGAAATGTCCCAGCAACTGAAAGTTTTAAGGAAGTGAGGGAGGAAGAAATGAATCAGAAGAAGAAGAGAATGTTAAAGAGATTGAGCCTGAACCATACCCTAAACAAGCCCCCAACAAACAACCAACTCACTCACTCCATTCTCAACCTCACAAAAATTCAACTCCAAGATCTTCTCCCAAATCAGCTACCACCACACCAACCAAAACACCACCCAACCAGCCTATACTGAGACCCTCATCACCAAAATTCACCAAAGAAATTCAGGGCACTGCTGAAATCCACCAACCAGAACCCATCCAACCACCACGTCAACCAGAGCCGCAAGTTGAAATGAACCTTGCTGTAGCATCTGTTGCTACAACATCTGCTAAACATGGTGAATGCTGCAGCAACTGCTGCAGTAATCAAGAATGTCCAAAGACAAGAGCTAAATAAAGGGATACAATTTCTTTCGTCCAACTCAAAGCTTAAAGTACTTCCTGAAAAGCTCAAATCTAAGCAGTCAGGACCATTTAAATTGGTGAGAGTGTATCCTAATGGGGAAGTGGCACTACAACATTTGGTTGATACGACAACGCTGGTTTTCAAATAACTAAAAAAAACGTTGTTGCAGATGATCCCTATGGAACGGCTTTAAGAATAGTTGGCTGAAAGAAAAATATTATTTAAAAAGTTGGACAACAGCCTAAAATTTTTACTAAATAGTAAAATCCAGAGAACTCGATCTCCAACTCCTCTCAGCGTCGAATTCCCTTCTCCATCTAACTCCCCCTTCTCACCCTCGAACTTCATCTCACCCGATTGAGCCACAAACTGGTGATAGAAATCGCCTCTCTACCTCAGTCCTCAAGCTTCATCTCACCCGATTACCAGCAATAGAACCCTAATTCCAACGATAGCAGCGGAAACCCTAATCCTTCAATAGCGAATAACTTCTGGTGACACTGGTTGGCGATTTATCTTAATGTTGATCTTGATCTCTGTGGTTTTGTATTCTGATGCTTTTTATTTACTTACTCTTCGAATTTCGTCGTTTGCATCCATTCCAACGCAGGAATGGAGGCCGCAACAAGCATGATTGTGGCTACTTCAAATTCATTCGATGCTCCATCTGTAGAAATTTCTGCCCTAAGGTACTTTTGTTCACGTTATTTTGCATCTTCAAATTTTCCATTGAATTGAAGATTTGGTTTGGTTTGAGAAAATATAATAATAACAGGATAAGGGAATCAAGCTATTTTTTGTGAGAAACATTTTTGAACAGGCTGCAGCCAAAGAGGTTCTGGAAGCATGTGTTTATGATTGTAAAATTCTTTTCTCTTCTCTTTTTTATGTGTATTTTTTAAGCATATCTATGTTGTTTGATTTAATTTAATTCAATTGATTGTTTCGTTTTTTCCTTGTGTTCAATTTGTAGAATACACTCTTCCAAAGTTGTATGTGAAGATGCAGTTCTATGTTTCCTGTGCTATTCACTCTCACGTTGTTAGGGTTCGATCCCTCACTTATGGGAGGAAGAGTGAACCTTCACAGACTTCATTAGGCGCAGGGTAACTTCTATTTTCACTCTTTACCTTTATGTGTTGTTAATAGTTGATGATGTGTGTTAGACTGTTAGTGATTAAATAGTTCGAGTTGTATACATAGATAATATCATGCCCTTTTTGGTGGTGGTTTGATTATCATGATCCAGTAATCAGAACTCCATATAAAGTTATATACTATATACATAGTTGTATTTTGCTTCTCTGTCTAAGTGGTAACTTGATAGTTCAATTTGGTGATTTAATTGTCTAAGAAAAGAGATCATAGGGATGAGAAAGAGAAAATAAACTCTGCCTTGAGGACAGAGAACCTTCTAAGTAAACAAAATATGAAAAATGAATTGGGGTTCAAAGATTTTCCTAACAAATATTCAAGAGAATGTTGCTGGGTCAATACATCAGAATTTTCTAGGGATGGTGATTGGCAAGCCTATGTTGCTCGAATGATCGTGATCAGTTTCTGTTGCTTTGCTCGATCGATTTCCACTCCAGCTTCTCCATGAACGGTTTTTCTCTACTGCTGCGTTACTCCACCTATTTCCACCGATTGCTCTATACAGGTATGGTTCTTTTCAGATTTCTTCCACATGTCTTTCTGAATCTCATGCTTAAGGGTTTTATTATGGTTTTCATTTCACTGCTTCTGATTTACGTCTTGCAGGATAGGTTATTATGATAATGGATGATGAACAGAAAGGAGCTACTCCTCAGTTATTCGATGAAATTGTTCCTTAAGGTGTTAACGATTAGAAGTGCTTGCCATTTAAAGTTGCCACATCATTAGCATGTGAGTTTTTATTATGTTCTTATCAGTTTAAAGTATGAGCTTTAAGTTTTTATCAGTTTTTTGTATTGGTATTGCCTAGTAGTCATGATCACTTTAAATCTGGCCAAAATGGATGGCACTTACCACACCAAGTCTCAAAAAAGCTGTCCAACATGCTTAGTGGCAATGCAATCTTAGTTAGGAATGCTCTTTACCATCTTTGATAACTACACCATTCTTCTTTGTACCTGAAATAATTTCATTTTGGATATTACTTATGATTTCTTATATGATAACTATCATCTTTGTTGCATTTCTTATAACTATCAGTTACTATACATGAGTTTTGGATTGAGAAGATTGTAAATGCAATAGGTTAATAAACACCGGCAATGTGGGGTGACATATATCATTACTTACCAAATCATGGACCAATTGACATGTTTTGGTTTTAAATGCAAGTCCTGGCTAATTGTTTAAGTCTTCTTTTGTCTTTATTTCTTTTTGGAGTATACTTTGCTTAGAGTTCTTATTTTTTGTGCAGAAATTTCAAAAGGAATGAAGGATGATCGACAAGCACCAACTTGAATAGAGACTAGGATTATTAGTTTTGTTAATATACTGGCTTTTATCGGTGGTGAGCATGTGACCTTTGAGCTTTATTTAGTCTTTTCCCTAGGTTGATGGGATATATTTAAGTAATTTTTCCTTAATATATTGTGAATTATAATGTTAATTTTTTCCACCAAAATTAAAGTAGGAATCTAGGGAGGGTAGGTTTCTATAATACATGTAATTATTGGTTTGTGTAATTAATCATTTTTTGTCTTAAATTTGAATGATATTATACCAAGTTTTTGTTCTTCTGCATATGGATCTAAAAATTCATTATTATTATTATTTTTATTTTTTTATCAATGGCAACGGTTTTGAACTGTTGTATTTGATGTGAATAGACAACGGTTTTATATTAGACAACGGTCCAAAACTGTTGCCATTGACTGCAACGCTTTTACATCGTTTTTAAAGAAGATTTCAAAAACCGTTGTCTTTGTTCCCTCAATGGCAACGGTTTTGTAATGGCGTTGTCTTTGATAGCAAAAAACCGTTGCCTGAAGAATAGGCAACGCCTGCAGATACAACGGTTTTAAAACTGTTGCATAAAGTAAAGGCAACGGTTTTTAGACTTTAAGCAACGGTTTTCAGGCGTTGCCGTTGGGTCAAAATGTTGTAGTGTGGAATTGTTTGATGAAGCCACTGGTTTCACATTCAAAGTCAATGGCAAAAGGGTGAAGCAGTATTATGGAGCACATCTGGTGAGGGACAAAGGCACCACTCATTTCCAAAATCTCTAAATCAAGGAGATAGTCAGGCTGATAGACTCTTAAATCAAGCGCTTATGGGAGGCAACCCATGATTTTGAACTATTAATTATGTCATTTTTGTTCAATTTTATGTTTTTAGAATGTTTTGCAACAGGTGAAGGAATTCCTATTGCAGCTGCATCCAGTGCACCTGCATGGCTCAAATATCCAATGCTCTTGCATCAACTCAACATCACACTTGGATGAAAAATTTTAACTACCAGCACATCAAGACCTGATGCAGGCACATCTGATGCAGGTGCATCCAAAGCTGAAGGCCACAAGAAGAAGAAACAGAAAATCAAGCATGCACTAGTGAGGTCCAGTTCAAGGCTCAGGAGTGGGGCAACAAAACAGTAAAACTTTTGAATGTTGTTAATATTTTGCTTAAATACTTATGTTATATATTTTGCACTATGTTTTATTTTGTGAACTCTAACCCCCCCCCCCCCCCCCAGATTTTGATTTTAAATACCAGTGGAGACACTGTTCAACTTTAAGTTGGGGGGGGGGGGTAGCTAAGTGAAGAACTTATATATGCATGATAATATATGTGTGTGTTTTAAATAGCTAAGTTAAGAACTTATATATGCATGATAATATATATGTGTGTTTTAAGTAGTATAATATATGCATTAGAGTTAGATGTACATAACTATTTTATGTGAATTCTGTTTTTTTGATAGATTAGATAATTTCTGAGTAACGTTTGAAACTTTTGAAGCATGATCAGTTGAAAATCTTTTGATAAACAAAAACAAATGCACCTTTTTGAAACTGAGTTTTAATGATGAAAGAAAGAAAAAGAAAGAAGCCTTGTTTTTACAAATAACTTCTATACATCAAAACTGAGTTTTAGAAAAGAACATTGCTATTTAGAAAACAATCTGATGCAAAAGAAATTTTTAGTAAACCAAGATCAAGTTGCTAATTTTTTACTAAAAATTTAGAATAGCATAAAGAATTAAGTTTGGGGGTGTTTCAATGAAAATTAAGGCTACTACAAAATATTAAATTGTTGTAAATAGCTATATTTGCCTGAATCATAAACTGTACCCATTCCAATAATGCATTAGAAAAAAAATACAAAATGGAAAGAAACAAAGAAAAAGCTTCTACACATCAAAACTGAGTTTTAGAAAAGAACATTGCTATTTAGAAAGCAATCTGATGCAAAAGAAATTTTTAGCAAACCAAGATCAAGTTGCTATTTTTTTACTAAAAATTTAGAATAGCATAAAGAATTAAGTTTGGGGGTGTTTCAATGAAAATGAAGGCTACTACAAAATATTAAATTGTTGTAAATAGCTATATTTGCCTGAATCATAAACTGTACCCGTTCCAATAATGCATTAGAAAAAAAATACAAAATGGAAAGAAACAAAGAAAAAAGTATGCAAAATGGGGTCAGTGAGGAGGGCAATATAAGCTAAAAAGTCAAGTATGTAGTCTCAATGCATGAGCACTCAATGCTCTTGCATTGCAGAAATACGATGCTCCTGCACTCGATGCATCTGCATCAAGAAAAAACCACAAAAAAATAGGAAATAGTGCATTGACTCAACAGTCTTGAAATACTCAAATCAAAGCTCTTTGTTGTGCTTAGAACCCCCCCAAAGATTGAGGAAGTTGTTACTTAGTTTGACCAAACATGAACAAAAATTTTCAAAGGCTAAGGGAACCTTTTTACTTAGTTTTGGAACTAATCTAGACTTAGTGGGCACACACTCACACAAATGAGTAGTAATAACTTTGGATATTTTGAGAACAAAGGCTTAAAGAAAAATTCCTGAAAAATGAAGTTCATAGAGTGCATCATTGAAAAAAATCATTTTCTAGAAAGAAATTAGCTGATCTGTTCTTCTTAATTAAGCAATTATTGTTTGTGATTTTCTTTGTCATTACATGAGGACAATCAATGATTTAAGTTTTGGGGTGTGATAACTCTATTTTATATAGGGTTATTTACGCATCTAAACCTAAATATTTGCTCTGTTCTAAGTAAAAATATATAGTAAACAAAGTTTTATAAATACAATAACAACATTCAAAGTTAAAAGAGGGTTATGTATATAACTTGGCATCTTGCATATATTTTGGTATTTTTGATGTGTTTGTTCAATGCACTTGCATGTGATGCCCCTGCATTAGCAACTCAACAATGCACCTGCATTAGATGCACTTGCACTCAAAACAGGCTACAATGCTTGAAGAAATCCTAGAACATCAAGATGCTCAAGCACTCAGCTGATGATGTCATGCTTAGTCATGAAAGCACATGCAAGTCACAAATTTTGGCGCCTACCATAAAAGATAGCTTTGAAGAGTCACTCACCTAGGGACACTTGGTTATCCATTAGAGGACCTCCCTTCTTGGTTGAGTGGAGGATTTGCATTACTTTTTTGGCTGAAGTGACTAAAGGCAACCCTAACTTTGTTATCAAGCAAACCCTATTGTGAAGGAAAGCTCCACTTGAAGCCTATATAAAGACCTCCACCTCTCACTTGAAAATCATCTCTCATTTCGTACACTAATATAGATAGCTTTAGATTTAGTTTCTCATTCTCTTGTAAGAAGGAAAGAAAGGAATTGACAACTTCTTTCTTTACTTCCATACAATCACGTAGTGCTGGCTGAATGCAGTGAAGTGAATGCTCCCGCACTGCTTGGCAACTTCATGCAAAGGAACTCCAACCGTGTAAACTCTTACCTTGTTGTTGTCCTTTTGTGATATCAAATATTTGAATATGATTTATTCTGTATATATATATATATATATATATATATATATATATTTTCCTTGTAATGTCTAGCATGAACTAAACTCTTTTAGTTGGGATGCTTTAACCTTATAATGATCTTTTGATTAAGTTATTGTGTTTATATGTTGATGTTTTCATTTTAGTTCTTGCATAATAACTCTTTCCTATTCATCTTTAGAATTGGCCAACTAAAAGTGAATGCAAATCATAATAAATACAGACATGGTTTATGATTAGAACTCAAGAACTAATACGGATAAGTGTTTAATAAAGGAAACTTTGTTAATTCCATGCTAAAACCTAGACATAGGATAGCATAGTCCATAGGGTGATACTGTGGGTACTTAAAATACAAGAGTGGTCTTATTTAGCATCTTAGACATAAGAGCTTGTAATGAAACTCTGAAGAAAGTGACTGAAAAGCACAATTCTAATGCAACAACATCCAGTGCACCTGCATCACATATAACACAATACTATAGAAAGTGACTTATCTGGTAAAGAGCATCTCAACTATCATTCTCACTTGACTACATTCCCCATTTATTTAGTTCGTTTACCTTCTGTCTCCACACCATCAATATTGTTTGTTACTTGGTTACTTAATACTAATTTCTCTATCTATTTAAACCTTTTGAATTAATCCAATCCATGTGGGAGCGACACTCTACTTTCACTTTATTACTTGTTGTCGACTGTGTATACTTGCACAGCACCTTTTCGCACACCAACGACCGGCTTAGTCATCGTTTTAGGACGAATGAAACGTACGGCTCGAGAGGCCTAAAATCCTCATAAAATCAAACCACCACACATCAAACCACTTTTCAAACTTCAAAAAACTCCATTTTCAGAAAATAGGGGACTAACTCGACTGTATAGTCGGGTTAGTCATCGTTCTAGGACGAATGAGCTGTACGGCTCCAAAGTCCTAAAACCCCTATATTAAAAAACACCAACACACAAACTTTTTCTACCCAAGAATTACGTAGCTTTGATTTCTCCATCGCACCTGGAGATACGTAGGAGCGGGGGCAAACTCCCGTCAAGCACAAAAACAAAATGTTTTTATTAAGTCTTTCTTAATTCATTCACTCAAACCTTACAAAATAATAATAGGGGATTAAGTCGACTGTACTGTCGGGTTAATCTGCATTTTGAGATGAATGAGCTGTACGGCTCAAGAGTTTTACAATCCCTATAACTAATTCATAAAACATTAATTTAAAATATAAACAAACAAACATTTTCTACCAAGAACTACGTAGCTTTGATTTCTCCACCGCACTGGAGATACGTAGGAGCGGGGGCCCACTCTCGTCAAGCACAAAAAATTAATAATTTTATTAAGTCTTTTTTTTTAAATTCACAATAAAAAGGGTAAATAAAATATTTTTCACAATTAACATTTTTTTACAACTAATTAGAAGGTAACCTTCCTTAGGAAGGATGTCGTGGGGTGCCAATACCTTCCCCACGCATAACCGACTCCCGAACCCAAATCCGGTCTCAAGGACCCTTATCCAAACTCAAAGGGATTTTCTAATGTTTGCCCTTATAATCAAACATTGGTGGCGGCTTCATTTTTGAACCTTCGAAGAATCCTCACCCGGATTTTTCTGTCGCTACAGTGAGCTTGAAAGTAATCTTAAACAACTCGAAGAGGCAAAAGATGAGAGGATTGCCGAGATTGCTGATCAAGCTTGCACATTTGCCGAGGATGCCTTTGAAGTTGTAGCCCCCCGCCCTTGAAAATTATTTTTATTTTCGTTTTAACATCAGTACTGAGTCCATTCCAGTACCATTGTTTTGTAAGACAAACATGAGGTCCCGGCCGTATCTCGGGAATTTATGTTTTCTTCTTTTCTCTTAAATCGTTTATCTAACCCGGTTTACTTACCTCAGATTACCGATTTTAGATTAGTGTAAATTACCACGTTTAACATATGTTTGATTTGCGTGCTCTCCAAAGGTGCAGTTTACTGGGATTCGACCCAAATCTAACCCACCTAAAAGAGTCGTGACAATACATGGCCACTAAATTTGAGTATTCGAACTCGTATCCCGGTTTCTAGGGAAACACAAACGATCCTAGCGTCAGTCTCATGCCGCCCTTTTTACCGTCGAATTTCATATAATGATTGTGTATAGGTGAACAGAAATGTGAAAACATCCATGGAAATTGAGCCAATTTATTATGAACGACCCTTCACAGGGATCGGAAATCATTCAATCATACATGCATTAAAAGCTGTGGTACTTGCATAATTTTGTGGCATTCCAAGTTCTTGGAATAGGTTTTCCCTTCATGCTTTCCAATTCGAAAGCGCCATTACCGATCTTAGAAGTGATCCAATATGGTCCTTCCCAATTAGGTGCCAATTTGCCTTGACCGGAATTTTTGAAACCTACATCGGCTCGTCGAAGTACCAAATCTCCAACTTCAAAATCCCTCGGTATCACCTTAGCATTATACCAGGACGCAATCCTTTCCTTGACCACGAGTTCATTAAATGAAGCTCGATCTCGGATTTCATCCGCAAGATCGAGTTCTTCTCGTAAAGATTCTTCATTCTCTTTGGGTGGTTTTGGGTGAGTAGTCCTCCGTGTCATTTCACCGATTTCTACTTGGATAACAGCTTCTGTTCCATAGGAAAGTCGGAAAGGCGTTTCTCCAGATGTACTTTGAGGAGTGGTTCAATATGCCCATAGAACATAGGGCAATTCTTCAAACCAGTTACCTTTAGACTTGCCGAGTTGCCTCCTGAGACCCCTCAAAATCACTCTGTTGGCAGCTTCGGCTTGCCCATTGGTATGTGGGTGCTCCACCGAGGTGAAGTGTTGTTTGACCTTAAAATCGATCATGAGTTTTCTGAAACCCTTATCTGTGAACTGGGTTCTATTGTCAGTGATGACGACTTCCGGAACTCCGAACCTGGTCAAAATATTCTTCCTGAAGAACTTGATGCAGTTCTTGGCACTGATGATCCTTAATGGTTCGGCTTCGATCCATTTCGTAAAATAGTCAACTGCCACAATTAGGTACTTGAATTGACCAGGTGCGGTTCGGAAGGGCCCAAGTAGGTCGATTCCCCACCACGCAAAAGGCCATGGTGAAGAGATATTACTGAGCTCCGTTGGTGGGGCCAGATGAACGTCGGCATGAACTTGACACTTTTGACATTTCTTCACATAGTTCTTTGCATAAGCTTCGATAGTCGGCCAATAATACCTGGCTCTTAGGACTTTTCGTACCAACGATCTTCCCCCGAGGTGTTTCCCGCAAATGCCTTCATGTATCTCGGCAAGGACATAATTAGCCTGTTCTCCCTCTATACATTTTAGTAAAGGCGCGGTGAGGGACCTTCTATAGAGAATGCCATTCAAAACCGAGTAGGACGACGCCTTTCTTCTCACCAATTTTTCTTTCTGTGAATTCGAGGGATCGACCCCTGATTCGATATATTCCAGAATTGGTGAGATCCAGCTCTTGCTCTCTTCAATAATGCAGATTGAAGTCAATACATTAAGTTCAGGCTCAATAGTTGGTCGATCCAGTGTTTCCTGGATTACAGACTAGTGATTCCCAAGAGCCTTGGTACTAGCCAATTTAGACAAAATGTCGGCTCTAGCATTCTCGGCTCTTGGGACATGCTTAACCTCTACGTGCTCGAAATGACTTAAGAGTTCTTTAACTCGGGTGAGGTATTTTTGTAAAGTCGGGTCCTTTGCTTCGAACTGGTTCTTGATCTGAGAAACCATCAAGAACGAATCCGAGAGTAGTTCACAATGCTTCACCTTGAAATCCCGGGGAAGTAAAAGTCCGGCGATGCATGCTTCGTATTCTGCCTGATTATTGGAAGTCGGAAATCGGAACGTGAGCGATACCTCGACCATCACTCCGTTAGAGCTTTCTAATATAAAACCGGCTCCGCTTCCTTTGGGGTTTGAGGAACCATCAACATGTAAGATCCACAACTCGTTGTTTTCAGTGATTGGGGTCATCTCTGTGACAAAATGGGCAAGTACTTGAGCTTTCATCGCAGTCCTTGGTTCATATATAATGCCGAACTCAGAGAGCTCTACCTCCCATTTGATCATTCTTCCCGCTAAATCAGGTCGGTGTAGGATCTGACGAATCAGATGATTCGTCCGTACCACAATACGATGAGCGACGAAATAGGGTCGGAGACGACGTGTTGCGATTAGCAAAGCAAGGGTGATCTTCTGATATCGGACCTCTGGGCCTAGCAATGGCTTATTTAAAGTATATGGGACTTTGTCCGGCCTCCGTTTCTCTTATCAGTACAGCGCCCAAAGCTTCTTCCGAAACCGCTAGATACAAATATAAAACTTCCCCCTTCTCTTGGTCGAGTTAGGACCGGTGGTTGCGACAGGGTAATTTTAAGCTGATCAAGCGCTTCTTCTTGCTCCTTAGTCCATTCAAACTTAGCATATTTCTATAATATTTTAAACAGCGGGAGAGATTTGAAAGTAGCATTTGAGATGAAACGAGATAATGCGGCGATCATACCATTTAATTTCTGCACTACCCTTTTTGTAGTTGCCGTTCTCATCTCGGCAACGACTCGGCATTTGTTCGGGTTAGCCTCTATGCCTCATTCCGTAAGATAAAAACCAAGAAACTTCCCAGCTCGGACACCGAAGGTGCATTTTTCGGGGTTTAGCCTCATGTTATTCGTCCGAATCTCGGCAAATAATTCTATGAGATCGAATACATGAAGATGATCTTCTTTACTTTTTGCTATCATATCGTCGAGGTAGATTTCAATAGTTTGCCCTATTTGTTTCCGAAACACTTTGTTCATCATCCTCTGATAAGTGGCTCCGACATTCTTTAGACAGAATGGCATGACTCGGTAGCAAAAGTTACCTCGGTCAGTCATAAAGGCGGTCTTTTCTTGATCAGGTGGTTGCATCAGAATTTGGTTATATCCGGAATATGCATCCATGAAAGATAAAAAAACAGAAATAGGAGGCGTTACCTACAAGTCGGTCTATGCTGGGAACAGGGAAGGCGTCATTTGGACATGCCTTGTTAAGATCGGTATAATCAATGCACATGCGCCATTTTCCATTACTTTTCTTAATGACTACAAGATTTAACAGCCAAGTTGTATACATGACTTCAGTTACAAAATTTGCTTTAATTAAATCATCCACAGCCTTCGCAGCAGCAACTGCTTTCTCCCCGCTCTGCATCCTTCTTCGTTGAGCTACCCACTTGGCCTCCGGGTTTACTGCTAATTGATGGCAGACGACCTCCAGAGGAATCCCGGGCATATCCTCAGCATTCCAAGCGAAAAGATCAGCATGGCTTCTGAGGCACTGTGTGAGCTCGACTTTCACCTCCTCCAGCAGATCGGCCCCGATCTTCACAGTTTTTGCTGGGTCATCTCCCAGCTGAATCTCGATAAACTCTCCATCGGGTTCCAGGCACTTGATTTTCTTTTTCAGCTCTCGAGCGAGGTCGTCATCCTCTTCATCCTCCGAACTGTCAGGGTCATACCTAGCATCAAGATCGGCTAGGTTGACATCAGCAGCTATTATTTGTTCTTTGCCTTTGATTGACTCCTGACCCTGCTCTGGAAGTTCGACTTCTTCTTTAGCTTTTCGGTCTGCTTTGAGAAACTTATAATAACACCTTTCTGTCGATTCCAAATCGGAATTGATGGTGATGATCTTATCATATAAAGAATAGAACCTCATCTTCAAGTGAACTGTGGAAGTAACCGCCCCAAGTCTACCCAGGATCGGTCTTTCGATGATTCCATTGTAAATGAACTCGCATGGCAGGATCAAGAACTTGGTTTTGACAGTCCTAACCAGAGGTTCATCACCAAATGTCACCATTAGTTCCAGATACCCCAATGGCTTAGTTCTCGTACCATTGAAACCAGACAAGTTGGTTCCCCAGTATGGGGTTAGATCCTCTTAAGAGATCTGTAGTTTCCTTAATAGATCAATAAAAAGAACGTCAGTCGAGCTTCCTTGATCCACCAGCATCTGCTTAACCTGGGCGTTCGCCATCACAGACGGGATTATAAGCAGGATGTGCTTATTGGGATTTCCATCAGGGAGGTCCCAATCTCCAAAAGCAAGTGAAGGGAGATTGGAGATCACGGGACTTGCCGAGGTTGAGGCAACATTCTGAATTTCCTTCCACTTACGTTTCATGGTCTTGCCGAAAGCTTCTTTTGGAAATCCCCCAGAAATTACATTTACCACCGTCAGCCCTTTGGACTTCCGGGTATCTTCTTCTTCTTCTTCTGAGGACCCTTCTTTGGGATTTTTATCACTCTTCTTTTTCTCCTCAATTTGGGGTCTCGACTCTACTTGGTCAGGCTTCTTGACATATTGACTGAGTTTCCCTCGACGGATCAGTTCCTCAATATCGTCCTTCAAGGCATTGCACCAGTTGGTATCATGCACGTTACTTCGGTGATACCGATAGTACTTGTTGGACCTTTGACCCGGTTTCGATGGGAGAGGATCGGGGAATTTCACCTCCTTGAATTCGGTAGTAGCACATTCAGCTAGGATCTTTGCTCTGGAACAATTGAGCACAGTGTGTTCCGAGTACCGAGTCTTGGGTTTATGAATCTCAGATTTAGGCTTGCTCGAGTTCGGCTTGACATAGAATCTACTAGCCACATCTTCTTCCTCGTAGTCAATGTATCTCTTTGGAAAAGACTTCCTTTCCTCAGGTCGTCCATCATAAAGTAAAGTCGGAACTTGTCATCCAAATTTCTGACTGTCGAGGCTTCATTATTGAATATCTCAATATAATCACAGAGGGACACGTTTTCTCCTTGGCGAATCGCCTTGAGAACCTCTGTCGACTTTGGTTTCATTTTGGAGTGAGCAAAATGAGAAGAGAAAATTTTTGCCAATTGGTTCCAAGATGAGACCGAGTTTGGCCTGAGACCTCTGAACCATCCCAAAGCTAATTTCTCCAGAGTTAATGGGAAGATTTTGCATTTTACCTCTTCTCGAGCATTGCGATATTGCATCATCATCTCGAAGTAGTCCAAGTGGTTGTCAGGATCGCCTATTCCATCATATATCTTCAATTCTGGTGGTTTCTCCAAGTGCCTCGGGATCGAGCGGTCGTCAATTCTACTTGCGAAAGGACCCCGAGGCCTGGAGGATCCAACCCTTTCTGGAGAGTTCCGGTAGTGGTACCTACCCGGTGATCTTCCACTACAAGAAAAGAAGCCATTAGCGACCAAAAATTGGGATTAGCGACGGAATTTGCGAGGGAATAGGGGCTGTCGTATTTTTGAGAATTAGCGACGGCATTTTAGACATTAGCGGGGGAATTTCCGTCGCTAATGGCAAAAGTAAAAATATTTGCGAGGGAATGTCAGTTCCGTCGCTAATTTTTTTACTTTTCAGATGATGGGACTCAGTTGCAGGGGTTGGTAAGTGCACAGGAATTAGCGAGGGATACTCCCTCGCTAATTCCCTTGCTAAATTTAACTTTTCAGATGATGGGACTGTTCCCTCGCTAATTCCCTCGCAATTTTTTTTTTCTTTTTTTCCTTAAATCCGTTTACACTCTTCTTTCTCACTCACTCATTCACTCTTCACCCTTCCTCTTCCCTTCCTCTTCACCCTTCCTCTTCCTCTACTCTCCACCACCACACAACCACCACCATCATCACCACCTCCTCTCACACTCTCCTATCTCTTCACTCTTCCAACACCACCACCACCACATACCTCCTACCACTCTCACTCACTCTCTCTTACTCTTCACCACCACCCCACCACCACCACTCTCACTCCTCTCTCTCTCTCTCAATCTCTCTCTCTCTCTCTCTCTCCCTTACTCTTCTCCTTCTCTCTCTACTCTAAACCACCCATCACCACCACCACCACGCCACCACCACCACCACCACACCACCACCACGCCACCACCACCACCACACCACCACCACCACCACCACACCGCCACCACGCCACCACCACCGTCGCCACCACCACCACCACCACCACCACACATCACCACAAAATTAATAATATAATATAATATTCATTAATTAATAACAAATATATAAAAAAACAAGTCATTCAGCACTGGACACGTGTCATTTTTTTTTGAAAAACTGCAGTCATTAGCGAGGGAAAATT
This sequence comes from Astragalus membranaceus, assembly GCA_039519185.1. Taxonomy (NCBI): domain Eukaryota; kingdom Viridiplantae; phylum Streptophyta; class Magnoliopsida; order Fabales; family Fabaceae; genus Astragalus; species Astragalus membranaceus. The sequence continues at coordinate 141,366,949 of CM076851.1, read as the reverse complement.
CCCTCGCTAATTAGCGAGGGATTCAAATTCCCTCGCTAATCCCATTAGCGAGGAGGGGTTTAGCGACGAAACTGATCCCCCGCTAATTCCCTCGCAAATGACCATTAGCGACGGATTTTGGTCATTTTGCGAGGGAAATGTCCGTCGCTAATGACCAGTTTTTTTGTAGTGTTCTGGAGCTTGGTCGTCGACGTTCATGCTTCGGGGATCTAACCCGGCTTCTTGAACGTCAGTGAGGTGATGATGAAGCTAGAGACGAAGTTCGCCCCGATGATTCATCCGAATACGACGAGTAATCCGGTGATGACGGGGATGGACTTGGTGGGGAGCGAGAGCCTCGATCCCTCCAGCTTGGGGAAGATCGGCTTCCTCGACCTCTCCTGCGGCGAGGTGGAGATCGGTGATGGTGCCTTCTCCAAGCCGGGGAGCGACGTCGCCTAGCACTTGTGATCCTACGGCGAGGAGATTGCTGACGAGGTGAAGACCGATCCGACACTCCATTGGTTTGCACCGCAGCGAGGGCCCCCTTCATTTGGGAAATACGAATTTCCTGTTGGTTATCATCTTGAACCTGTTGATTTAACAAATGAACGAGCTGTCGGACAACATCGATTGGAATCGAAACATCTTCCGGAGGAGGAGGGAGACGATTACATCCCGAGTTCCCCGAGGGGTGAGGGAGCGTTACAGCAATTCCTTTCCGGGTAGATTGTGGATGAGCCGAACCTTGATCACCACTCTGATGGAGCTGAACAGTTCTAGGTCGTCCACGAGGTGCCATGCCTGGTCAAGGAAAAGAGACGAGAGCTAGATACTCTCCCACTGTGGTCGCCAATGTTTCATATCGTATCACAAGATCGGATAGTTCGTAGATCATTCTTGACCAGCTCAGACCTCTGAGGGGGGCGTGTACATGCAAAGCCACTTCGACGCTCAAGTCAGTAGAGTGAAATTTCTTGCAAGTACTAGTTTTGAAATGTGTGTACCTGGTTAAACAGTGTTTTCCCTATTTATAGGGGGGTAGGTTGATGTTTATGATCCTCACGGAACCTTTCGATTTGTAACTGAAAAATCGTAGCCGTTGGTGGTGTAACGGTCCATTAATGATAACGGGCCTTAATACCATGGCCCATGAGAGGTTCACGTCGTTAAGCCCAATCCGGAACAGAGGGTATAAGAAAATGGGTCTATGAGTTTCTGTTTTTGGTGATGATTCTGAATTTTTATGGAAGAAAATGGTCAGGGATGAATAGAAGCAAGAATGATGGTACAAGGGTGAGGGTTTGTGTTAGTCAACCATGTTATTAGTGCTATCATTGAGAATTGTTGCAAATACATTCATTTAGTCATGTACATAGGAAATATCTTCATGTATTTAGTCATGTACATAGGAAATATAATTCATGAACTTAGGAAGTTGTAATCTCGTTAACTTTATTGTAAATTGTATTCATTGCTAAAGAGTGTATAAATACAGGATTGGTTGAGTGCAAATCACTCAAGCATTTCTAAATTTTACATGGTATCAGCTTAGCCCTTGCTTAACAACAATCTTCGATCCTCAACCCTCTATAATGGTTGCCACTATTACAACTCCCTATAAACCTTCTCTTCTCAATGCTAATCACCTTCAAGTAGAGGTGTTCGCGGTGCGGTTTGGTTCGGTTTTGAGACAAAAAGTGCACTGAACCGCAAAGTCTAAATAGATGCGGTTTGGTTTGGTTCGCTTCCAAAAAAACCAAACCAAACCAATGCGGTTTAGATTGGTTCGATTTTTAGCGAGAGGAAACATAATTTAAAAATATGTAAATTCTTTAACGAAAAAAATTTGCCAATTAAGAATCAATTCTTTAGCAGAATTTAAGTCTACCAATACATTAACTGAGCCAACGTCAACTAATTCATTAAAATAAGTCCCTAGGCCGCACTACGTTAAAACAAGTATGCCAAATACCCATATATATATATATATATATATATATATATATATATATATATATATATATATATATATATATATATATATATATATATATAAACTCATTTCTAATTAAACTAGTACTATACCCGTGCATCCGCACGGGCCGATCGAGTTACGTCATACGATTACCTCAAATAAAAACGTTAGTTTGAAATCTCATTAATCTAAAATCAATTGTAAAATATAGATGATGACTTGCATACGGACAGGTGCTGTCGTGTTCTTTTTAGGAATGAATTTAGACAGTATTTAAATAGTCTGAACATTACCCCGTGAAAATAAAGAAAAAGTTAAAGTAGATAAAAAAAGGAGTTTCAAATAAAAATTTGATAAATATTAAAACTAAAAATGTAAAAGTATCATTTAAAAACAATATGTGCATTTATCCCGTGTGTTTTTATATATCAGTGCAGTGTTTTTTTATATATTAGTGTTGTTATCTCATGTTTTTTTATATATCAGTGCAACTATCCCGTGTTTTTATATATCATTGCAATTATCCCCGTATTTTTTTATATATCAGTGCAGTTGTCCAGTGTTTTTTTATGTATCAGTGCAGTTATCTCATAGTTTCAATTGATTATTTGAGTTGATTAGTAGATTATTGTAGATAGGGAAAGATAGATAGTAGATTATCAATAACAAATATTTATCCCGTGTTGTTTTTATATATCAGTAACAATTATTTGTCCTTTTTTAGGTATTAGTGACAAATATTTGTCGCGTGTGTTTTGAATATTAATCAGTTTAAATAGTCATTAAGCCTTCTTGTTTTTTAGATAGTAGTTTTCAAAAACTATAATTATCAATGGCAAATATTAATCCCGTGTTTTTTTATATATCACTGCAGTTATCCCCGTGTTTTTTATATATCTGTGCAATTATCTAGTAGTTTCAATTGATTATTTTAGTTGATAGTAGATTATAGTAGATAGTAAATTTGTTAGATGGTAGATTATCAATAAGAAATAATTGTTTTAAATATTAATTAGTAATTTAAATAGTCATTAAGCCTGCTTATTTTTTAGATAGTAGGTTTGTAGTAGTAGGTTTCAAAAAATTTAATTATCAATGACAAATATTAATCTCGTGTTTTTTTATATATCAGTGCAGTTATCTTGTAGTTTCAATTAATTATTTTAGTTGATTAATAGATTATAGTAAATAGTAAAAGAGAGATAGTAGATTATCAATAAGAAATATTTATTTTAAATATTAATCAGTAGTTTAAATAGTCATTAAATATTATTGTTTTTTAGATAGTAGGTTTATAGTAGACTTCCAAAAATTTAATTATCAATGACAAATATTAATCCTTTGTCTTTTTATATATTTGTGTAGTTATCCCATGTGTTTTTATATATCATTGCAGTTATCTCATAGTTTCAATTGATTATTTGAGTTGATTAGTAGATTATTGCAGTTATCCCGTATTTTTATATTAGATTATTTGAGTTGATTAGTAGATTATAGTAGATTATTGCAGTTATCACGTGTTTTTTAGATAGTAGTTTTATAGTAGTTTTCCAAAATTATAATTATCAATGGTAAATATTAATTATAAATTGTCAAAAAAAATTATAAATATCAATGGTAAATATTAATCCCGTGTTTTTTTATATATCACTACAGTTATCCCGTGTTTTTTATTTATCAGTGCAGTTATCTCGTAGTTTCAATTGATTATTTTAGTTGATTAGTAGATTATAGTAGATAATAAAGGTTAAATATTAGATTATCAATAAGAGATATTTGTTTTAAATATTAATTACTAATTTAAATAGTCATTAAGTCTTCTTATTTTTTAGATAGTAGGTTTATAGTAGTAGTCTTCAAATTTTTTAATTAAAGTAGTGTTTGTATAAATTTAAAAATTTAGTTTTTTTAATTAAAGTAGTGTTTGTATAAATTTAGAAATTTAGTTAAAAGAATTAAAGTGAAGTGATAAGAGAAAAAGAATAATTATTTATGGAAAAAGTAAAGTAAGAAGAAAAAAAAGAAGAAAGAGAGTGTAAAAGAAAAGTGAAAATGAGGAAAGAGAGTGTAAGAAGAAAGAGAAAAAAGGAAGAAAGAGAGTGTAAGAGAAAAGTGAAAAGTAAAGATGAGAAAGGACATTAATATCTTTGATCGAGGTTTGAGGGTTGGGCTGTTAATAACAAGCGCCGAGCCCATAAGAAAATAAGCATAACCTGGTTGAGTGGCTGGAACAAAAAAAATGTATTGGATATAGGATTTTGCGGTTTGGTTCGGTTTGGTTTGGTTCGGTTTCTGTAATTAAAACCGCGAACCAACCGAACCGCGCGGTGCAGTAAAATAACAAACGAACAAAACCAACAGAAAGTGGTTTTTACGGTTTTCAGTTTGGTTTGGTTCGATTTGCGGATTTCTATTAGTTTGGTTCGATTTTGAACAACCCTACCTTCAAGCTGTCCCGAACAAACTATCGTGCCTGAAAATGTCAGGTTACTACTCTCCTCTCTAGCATTGAAATCGATGACCACATTGACGGTATTACACAACCTCAACCTCCCATTATAGTTACTGATGGTGTATCCAACCCCAACCCAGAATACACAAATTGGTTCACTATTGATCAACTCATCATCAACCTTCTTCTCTCATCCATGGCTCAAGAAGACAGTCTCTCTTTTGCCTGTTATGACACTACTCACACACTTTGAATTGCCATTGAAGCCCAATATGCGAACACCTCTCGCTCTCATATCATGTCCATCAAAATTCAGACTCAATGTTGCACCAAGGCCGACAAATCCATCACTGACTATCTCTTATCAGTAAAAAGTCTTGCAGATGAACTCACTGTCATTGATAGCAAAATCTCTGATGATGATCTTACCTTCTTTATCCTCAACTCTGACTATCATGACATTGCTGCCTCAATTCGAACTCATGGGCATTCTTTTACTTTTGAAGAACTTCACAACCACCTACTTGCCCATGATGAATACATTCATCGTGAATCCCAATTGGAAATCCAAGTCCTAACTGCAAACATTGCTTAGAAAAGCTCCACAAACAATGGTTGCGGCTTCTCGGCTTATCCTTCATGCAGCTCCAACTATGGCCGCGACTATGGCTAAAGTAAATCCAGAGGCTTTCCCTCTCGTGCTAATAGACCATCTCCACGTTGTTAATTCAGGGGCTGACCTTCCTTCTAATGAGGGTGGTCAAGCACAACACCTGAAAAAACAAAACTAGGAGTATATCTTTATAAAAAAAATATATTTTGCATATCCTAAAAAAATAGTTTTCACTCAAGTAATTAATTTTGCACTTAGTTCTCACACAACCATCGTATCAACTTCTCTATTATATTTTTAGTTGCGTGTGATTTTTTCAAAAAATTGATCCTAAATCCGCCACCGGCAGCATGCAATTGCAGGTCGGCGATCTATGACTACAAGCACCAGCACTAAACACTCTTTCATCTCTTCTTGTAACGACAATCTCAACGCGAAAAAACGTCGTAATACTAATACTATACGTGTAACAATTTTATTGGTTATAGTGGCATGTGCCTTCTTAAACTTCCACGCTCTCTTATTTTCTCCCCCCCCCCCCCCCTTCCACTATTTCATTGAGTAGTTGACACATTATTTCTGTGTTCTCCCCCCTCCATCATTTTCACCCCTGCCTGAGCCATGGCAGAAAAGGTACGAGGATTTTAATTCTAATTTGAATATAATGTTTTTCTCCAGATTAATAAAATACTCATTTTGATATATACATACTTTGATGTAGGTGACCATAATGAAGCTGAAGGTTGATCTTCAGTGTAGCAAATGCTACAAGAAGGTAAAGAAGGTTCTCTGCAAATTCCCTCGTGAGTCTCTCATCACCTTGCTTAATTTTCATTCACATTAATTTTTTTTTTGATGTTGTTATATATCGTACTGATTTGTTTTTTCTTTTGATGTTGTGAACAAGAGAAATTCGAGACCAGGTGTACGATGAGAAGAACAACGTGGTGACCATCGTAGTCGTATGTTGTAGCCCTGAGAAGATAAGAGACAGGATTTGCTGCAAAGGTTGTGGTGCCATCAAAAGCATTGAAATTGTCGAACCAGAGAAGCCCAAAGAGCCCGAAAAGCCCAAGGAACCAGAGAAGCCGAAGGAACCGGAGAAGCCGAAGGAACCCGGGAAGCCAAAAGAAAAGCCACCGCCGCCCCCGGCGCCGAAGCCTGATCCTTCGCCGCCGGTTCCGGTGTGTCCACCGGCGATGTTGGTTCCAATTGGGGTGTGTTGTACGTCGTGCTATGAGGGCAGGCCAGGTGGGCCATGCTTTGAGGGTTATGGTGAGCCCCCAGGCCGAGCCCCATATTGTTATGGTGGGTATTATGGAAGACCGGTTTATGATAGTTATGGTGGTGGCAGGCCTTGTTACGTGAGCCGATGTAATGAATATTTATGTGAAGACAATACCTCTGCCTGCACAATCATGTGATCATGATTTTTTACTCGTAGTTGCTCTCTCTTCGTTATCAATTCAATTGTATTTGATAATCCCTGGTGGAGGTGGAATTATTTGTTTTTGTAATTACAAATTAATAATAATAAGGGTGTTTCGTTGGTTGGAATTATACGAGGGGATACAGAATAAAGATTATATATATATAAATATGAATATGATATACCACATTTTGATGAGTTTAGTAAAATTTTCTTTTCCGTTCAAATTGATCTTGCTTCTAGTACTAAGTGGAAAAGTGGACTTATCTTGATTTGCTCAAAAAAGTTTGGTGGGGACTTGAATTAGGGGCCCTTACAATTAGGAATTCGTTGAATTGTACGATGAAAACAATAAAGAATTTTGTGACCCCAATGACCACACTGATTAATACTCTTAAATTAGATCAGTGTCATGAGTCATGACGAGGACAATCACAATTTTGCTTCTACAACCTTCCTTTCTATTCTGTGTTCTATAAGCAACTTACAAATATATACATATTTCTTTTCACTTGTACTAGTACTAGTATATGTTTACTTCACGGTAGGTATTTTCTGTTTGGAAGCAGACAGCTGAGTGATGTTATCCCATGTTGTCTTTTAGACAAAGTTTGAATAAGCTCCGCCTGATGGTGGTGCTCTGGTTGTTATTGTTATGGATGAATGACCTCATTAGACAATGACAATTTGACAACCATGATCCTCTTCTTTCCTTACCGACTACCTTAGCTTTTTCACACCTTATGTCCTTATCATCCACGAACCTTTAAAAGAATACAGCTCTATAAATTATAAATATATACCGCGGTTAACCGTGTTTGGATGAGAGTAGTATTGGGATGAGTGACCTCCTGAAAAATCATCGCACCTCTTTTTGTATATTCAAAAAAAAATTATAAATATAATATGTCGACTTCCTCAAATTATGCTGCATTTGAAAATAAATCCAGCTAGTTGCTTTATATTGGAAAAGCATGATTTTTTTAGTAAATAACTTCATTCAATAAATAATGCAACTTTAAGTATAGAAAGTGGCACTGATCTGCCTCTTCAAACAGAGACTACGAAAAGTAAAACTTGAAGGAAGCATGTCTTATGACACAAGTGAAAGGGACTTGACAATCTCCATCCAGAGAAGAAAGTTGCTTTCATCTAAAGATGATGTTGTGTTTCCTCATATATAATTATGCATTTCAATCAACTTTTAGCTACCAAAATTTTACATAATTTCTTTTCCCTTTTCTTATTTCTTAATTGGTACTAAGTCTTTTCAAGCAACATGATTAAATTATTAAAATTTATTTATAAATCTCAATTTGAACTTCGAATTCTCATTTCAATCTCAACAATTATTTATGTCAGCATTCTAGTCAAATATAAAAGAAATAAAATATTTTTTGTTTAAAACCGTCTTTAAGTGGAAGCCTTTTTCCTTTTTCTTACTCCCTTTTTGAAAGACTCATAAAAAGATTCCATAAATGATAATCTTTTTTTGGCGAAGCCCGAAAGCAAAGTAGAATTATCAACATTAACAATCAGAATTCATGGAGAAGAAGAGAAAAATATGGTTGAGTGAAAGGGACATTATTGCTGGAAAAACATAGGCGTAATACACTAATTACTTACCACTTTGTCTATCTAAAAAAAACATTAACAATCAGAATTCATGGAGAAGAAGAGAAAAAAATGGACTATCCCATTACTACGTTCGAAATTGGATTACGGTGATGATTTGAGTTTGTGGTCGAGTAATAGTCTAAGTGAGTTATCTATTGCTAGTGGTATTTATCTTCTTTCCAATTATAATGCGACTCAAATTAATCTTCTTTGGGCTAAAGTTTGGAAGATTCAAGCTCCTAAAAGAGTTAGAGCTTTTTTTGGCTTCTAGTGCATGACAAACTTTTAACTAATTCAAGGAAGAGTACTATGGGGTTGGGCAATTCCTTTTGTTCGCATTGCGATACTTTTACAAAATGAACTATCCATGTGTTACGTGATTGTCCCCGTGCTTTGAATTTGTGGTTGGCTTTAATTAAAGTTGGAGATCAAAGTGCTTTCTTTGGTGGTGATGTGATGCAATGACTTCACTTTTATTTGATTGAAGCTAGCTAGAATAGAGATGGTGTTGAGTGGGCATCTTGTTGGGTTGTGGTATGTCATTTACTTTGGAGCTGGAAAAATAAAGAATAGCATGACGTGTCATATATTTGCCCTTTTAGACCTTGGGCCGTGGTCACTAATTGTGTGAAGGAGTATCATACTGCAATGGTTGCTTTTGAGTCGATGCAAGATCGTGTCATGGAGCATGTTAGTGTTAAGTGGGATCCTCTTGATGATGGCTGGCAGTATCTCAATTGTGATGGTGTCGTGAAAGCTTCTACTAAGGTTGCTAGTTGTGGTTGTCAAGTGAGAAACTCTAATGGTGCTTGGCTCGCAGGTTTCTCCAAATATATTGGTTTCCATGACCCTTTCATTGTTGAGCTTTGGGGTGTATTCATTGGCTTACGGCTTATTAAATACACAAAAGACTAAAATACCCTAAACATAACATAACATATTATCTAGGGTTATATAATTTTAGTCTCCATAAAATTTGTTGTTATTTTGAAACTTTTTTCCTATCATATTTTGAATACACAAGTCTCAGAAACCTTGTTCTTAGTTCCTTGTTCAAACTTTTTAAAATTTGAAAATATTTCTTTTGAAAATTTGAGAAATAAATTTTGAAACTCATTTTTGCATATTCTTGCGAACTTGTCTTTGAAACTCATTTTTGTATTTAAGATAAATAATTGGAAAATGTTTCGGCAGTTAAATGAGTATTTAAATGGAGACGAATGATAGATAAATATAAGTCCGTCATGAGGGTTTAATTGGGCCCAGAATTGAAATTGTTAGGGACTTAAATGGAGAAGGAGATGAGTTTATATAGGTCAAATAGGAGGGACTAATTTGGCCCAAATTTGAAAATAGGTTTAAATATGTTGGAGGCCCTTGCAAATATAGTGTGTTTTGTTTTAGCACCCTGGAATTTTTTTCTAAAAGCTCCTTGCCAAATACAACTTTTTGATTTAGGCCATTCTGTTAGTGGTCTGTTGTTACAAAAAATGTTGACTTGACTGACGGAATACTTATGTGTCATTTAATATTTATTTTTATTTATTTTAAATGCTTATTTGGCATGCCAACTCATTATTTTTTATTTTTCATTATTTTCTAATATTCCCTTTCTTCTCCACTCTCTTCTCTCTTCTCTCCCTCCCTTACCCACACAATCACCACACCACCACCACCACTCTCTTCTCTCTCACCCACACCACAACCACCACAACCACTCTCTTCTCTCTCTCACCCACACCACAACCACCACACCACCACAACCACTCTCTTCTCCCTCTCTCACTCTCACCGACACCACAACCACCACTACAAGAAAAACGCATTTTTTCGGCGGATTTTTTCCGCTGGTAAGTTTCCGGCGGAAAAAATAGACTTTCCGGAGGATTTTTAAAATAAAATATTCATTTTTTTTAAAAGAAAATCCGCCGGAAATTACTGGCGGAAAAATCCGCCGGTAATGCGCGTTTCCAGCGGATTTCTTATTCCTTCTTACTTCTTCATTCTCATTCTCTCCTATATTATTACTTCTCATACTCTCATTCATTCTTATTCCTTCTTACTAGTTCAATTTTATTCTCTCCAATATTATTTATTCTCATAATCTTTTTCCTTCTTATTCATTCTTACTTTTTCATTCTCAGTCCTACTTTTTCATTCTCATTCCTTTATTCATTCTCATTCTGTTCCATATCATTTTTCTCATATCTACTTCATTTTCATTTTTCTTACTTCTTATTAAATTACATACTAAATTTTAAAATTTGAAAAAATTTGAAAAAATTAACTTTTTTAAAAAAAAAATAAAAAATCCGCCGGTAATGTGCATTGCCGGCGGATTTTTCAAAAAAAAATTATTTTTTATTTTTTTAAAAAATCCGCCAGAAACGGCCATTACCGGCGGAAAAAATCCGTTGGAAATTACTGGCGGAAAAATCCACCGGTAATGCGCGTTTCCGGCAGATTTTTCAAATAACAGTATTTTTTATTTAAAAAAATTCCGCCGGAAATGTGCAATACCGCCGGAAACGTCACTTTTCCGGCGGATTGGGTGCATTTCCGACAGATTTTTTCTGCCGGAAAAACGCATTTTTCTTGTAGTGCACCACACCACCACCACCACCACCACCACAACCACTCTCTTCTCTCTTTCTCTCTCTCTCACTCACACCACAACCACTCTCTTCTTTCTCTCACCCACACCACAACCACTCTCTTATTTCTCTCACCCACACCACAACCACTCTCTTCTTCTTCAAAGTGTCCCTAAACCAAATCCCTAAAATCCCAAATCTCTCTTTTAATCCTCCTTCTTCTCCATCATTGATTTTTCACCACCATCATGGAACCCACCAAAAATTTCATGATGGGGATGGAGATTTTGTGATTCAGTTTGTTGAAGATGGGGATGGAGATTTTGTGATTCTGTTTGTTGAACCTGCGTTTCCTCCCCTGCACCATTTGGAGGTTGAAGGTTGGAGGTTGAAGATGGAAAAGAATGAGAGAGATGAAGAATAAAAATTAATTAAAATAAAAAGTAATGACTTGGCATTACAAGTCAGCATTAAAAATAAATTAGAAAAAATAAATAAATGACAACTCAGAGTTCTGTTAACCAACTAAGTGTTTTTGTAACGTTGGGTTAGCAGAAGGGCCTAAATCAAAATACTGCATTTTGCAAGGACTTTTTACTAAAAAAATTTATGCAGGGGTTTAAACCAAAACACGCTATATTTGTAGGGGCCTAAAACATATTTAAGCCTTGAAAAGATTAAGGACTAAAATTAATATTAGTTACAGCCAAATTGAACAACAAAATTTTTGTCCGAGATAGATAACTAATTTGGTAATTATAACTAGACAAATTATTAAGTACTATTGTCAATTAGTTGAGTACCGCACCTACAAGGTAAAATGTGATGGTTTTTTCTTTTAACCAAGTGGAAACTTGAAGACTTTTTGTTTTGACCAACCAAAAAATACACTCACAACACATATCGGGTGCAACTCCCAAATTTATGTTAAGGGTGTCACCTTATAACTAATTAACTAGTTATTTTTTTCTTTCTTTTTTTTATTGTCAGAAAAAAAAACTAATTCTTTTTTGGTTAGAAAAGAAAAAAAAAATAAGCGCACAAAACGCTAGTTCCGAACATTTTCACCATTACACACTCACCACGGCCGGAACCTCCAATCACCTCCGTGCCAGAAACTACGGCACAATCGCAACAAAAAACGGTACGTAAACGAACCGCAAACCAGTATGAACGTCCCAATTCGTTGTTTGCGTGGAGGCCAATTGCTCAATTTGTCTCCAAGCTTTAGATAGAAGAGTGGACCCATTATTGAAATTGTTGTAGATTATATTAAGCGATCTTCTTGACAATCTCCTTCAATGTTGGCTCTAAATTGGCCCTCACTGGATTATATTACTATTACTGCGGATTATTTGCAGCCATTATATAGAGCTAATTGCTTTTTTTTCCAAGAATGGTTCTTACTGCACATTTTGCTTTGTCAGGTTTTGCATTTTGCTGAAATTTTTGGTATTGCCAAATAGGATGCTATATTGCTACTTGTGATTTCGACATTATTAGTTTATTACCATTAGTACTATCTTTGAAAATCTGTTGCATTTGATTCTAACCATAAAAATAAGTGTATACTGTATACCAATACAATGAGTGCATAAGTTAAGAAATGTTGAAGAACATGCAGTGTAAACCCTTACTGAAAATCCATTTCTTCCGTGGTGATTATTTATCATTTTTTCTCTCCAAGTTTACTACAAAGCAGTTAGATCGGCTTTTGCAGCCCCATAGCCCCTTGAAAAAATCCTTACTGAAAATTGGTTTTGAGTTGAGGTCATGCTTTACAATCTTGCACCATACCTGACACAATCTGTTACCCTATGGTACCTTGTAGGGAAACTGATAACAGAAAGCTGCAGATTGTGGTGACTAAGGAACATTTTCAATTGCTGTTAACCGGAGCAAACAATTTTCGAACCAAAGTAGAACTGCTCGCTTTAGTGAAAGCTTTGGGTTGCAACTTGCAAGGAAGTCATAACTGGCTCCCTTTACCAAAGGTTCAGAACTACGATATGATTGAACGAATGCAATTGTAAGTTTGGCTCTCACAAGTTCTGCAACTAGTTTATTTATAGTTTTTGTAATTGCCTGTTGATTCTTGAAATGTAACATCAGGGTGAAGAAATGTGAAACTAATGGTCCCAATGTCTTTGGAACTAAAAGGATAAAAAAAAGCTCTCAATGTCTTTTGTGTGTATTTGATACTTGTAATTTTTTTTTGATTCCTTGGTTGTTGCTCATGTTATTCAATAAACCAATGAGTAGAAGATACTTTCAACTCCTTAAGTGATTCTGTGGGCAGAATTCATCCAGTCTATTTCTCTTTTACAAGATTGTGTGAAATCAGTTTTTTTTAGCCGTTTTCAGATATATTTTTTAAAGGTTAGTAATTTTTTAACTTTTAACTCTCCAAGGAAAAACCAGTTATCTAAGATTTTCCACCGTAGGGAAATTAATTTTTTCTTCAGAAAATTAATTCTTCTACTACAAATAATTAGGGCATACAATCCACTTGTTTTCCAAGGGTTCTTCATGTTCATTTCTAACCTGAAGCATCTGAAAAACTTGAACAAGGTATAAACTCACAATAACAAAAAATACCTGTTATCCAAATTTAGAGGTAGACATGAACACTTTTTGTCTGTACAAACTCCGTTTCGCCAGTGGAAATTTATTTCAAGATACAAATCTCACCAGTTTTGTATTTACAAAGAAAACTCACAATATGTAATTGATAAATAATCCGCCTATAAATATCTCCAAATAAAGAATCATCAACGCTCTTTCATCACCCTGCAGAAGTTTTATAACATTGTTATGGTAGGCTCTTAAGAAAAAGAGAATAAACTTGATAGTTAACAAGCCAGACATTAAAAGAAGCTAGAGAACCTTTTGGAAGAGTTTGTGATTCTGTTTTTCCTGGTATCATCTGGCTTTGTTGATGAACATTCCTTTTCTCTAGCAGCTGCTTCTCTTTTCATTTTCTTCCACTCTACTTCCATGGCCTTGGTCAGTGCATCAACTTTCTTCACGAGCATCTGAAAAGGAAAAATCTTATGTTGATAGCTCAATGTGAGAAGGGATAAGGTGGGAGTAGGAAACAACTGTTACTATTACCTTAATTTCACCATCTTTAGCTTGCAAACTAATGTCTTTGGTTTCACAACACTTCCTCAAATTGATGACATCTTTTTGCAGCCTATCATATAGAAAACCAGACACCACATCATCGCTGCTTGAATTATTTGATTTCTTACTTTCAGAGTCTTCATCGACGTCAACAGTGGTCTTCATTTCTGCTGCTTCTCTTTCATCATTGAGTTGGTTTAAATTTATGACTGTGTTCACCACCATTTCATTTTCCTTTTCACCATTATCAGCAATTTTACTTCTTGACGCCCATATCCCTTTCTTCAACATGTTTTCTGCATATATATTTTTCTTTTTAGTAGAACTTTCCTGCTTTAAATTCCCACCAACACAGTTTGTATTGTTTTTTATACTTGTCTGCTGGAACAAAGGGCTTCCAAGAGAAGATGCTCTTGGTTGTGATGTGGATCTCTTTTTCAATCCATCACTTGTTGTTAGGAAACCTAAGATGTTAGACTTTTCTGCTTTTGGAGACCCCAAAAACACATTTGGAGTGGTTGGACAACTGGAGAAATGTTTCAAGCTTTCCTCCAGCGTTTTTAGTCTCACTTTTAATTTTTCCTGAAGTAAACATCAAATAAATTGTGAAAAAATGATTTAGATGCTTACATGGAAGACAAATAAGTCAGATAAATACCTTCATTTGTGACTCTGCCTTAGCTGTTCTCTCTGATACAGCTAGCTTGTCTTTCAACCGCTGCATCTCTGCCTACATATATGCAAAGAGCATAATGGATGATAGACATATTTTTGCACACTTTCACTAACAAGTTTTAGGAGAGAGAAGCTGTTTGAATTGTCTTTGTAAGCTTTTCTCACTGAAGTTAGTGCATGAGTATTGGCCTCTCATGGACTCTTTAGTTATGGTAAATTGCAGTTTACACAGTACACCTTCTTAAACTTAAATTTACCTCTTTACATTTATCTTAGTAAATTTTTGTTGTAGTTATGACTAACGTCTAACAGAAATAGTTGAGTAGTATACCTGCATGATTCTTCTCTCTTCCAGCCATTGCTTGACAGGCATGACCTTATCATTTTCATCTTTCCACTCATTAGCAACAACATTTGCAATTCTACTGGCTGAAACTTTTACTCTTGCTAGCTCCCTCTCCAGTGTCCTTTTCTCCTCCTGAAGAATTATGTAAACCAAGTTACTACATAGATCATCAACCAATAAGTCAGCATATACCACTAGCCTGTAAGATATACCTACTTGTAATTCAGAGATCTGTCTCTGATAATCACGAACAATGTTAGCAGTCGTCCCGTTGGCTAGGATGACTTCCTCAAGATCATGAATAGTTTGGCTAAGTTTTTCAACTTCCATAATCTTTTGACGGCGGGTTTTCTCTAAAATTTTGTTCTCCTCCTATTTATGGTAGACGCAAATAGCTGAACCTTCTAGACTTTGAAAACTTCACTATAAAAATCAAATGTGAAATAGGAAAAACACAAAATCATACCTGGCAGATTTCAATCTGTCTCTTCAAATCAAAATTTTGATTTTGAACTTCTTCAACTTTTAGAGCCCTCTCTAGTGCACTTTGCAAAATCCTCTCTGCTTCTAGCAGTGCTGACTCTTTGGACTTTGTGAGTCGTTCCAAAGCTTTCTTATCTTCTTGAAGTGTCGTAAGCTATGAAGCCAAATTGGATGTTAGTTTTGTCAGTACACAAAATTCACTTACAGTTTGTTCTTTCCTTGCAATGCATCCTTGTTGAAAATTGTACTACTTGTATATTGTACCTCGTTCCTATACATTTTAATCTCAGCTTCAAGAGGAGCAATGGTATTATCAACTGGAGCATAATCTTCATCCTTTTGATTTGCATGCACCCTTCTAAGTGTTGCTTCTGCTGCATATTGTGCAGCCAATGCATCTTTCTTTTCATCTGTCTGTCTCTTAATTTCTAGATTCTGCATAAAATTGATTTTGAAAAGCATGCATTTTAGGGTCTAGCTTTTTTGGACAGGGTTCATACTTCCAAGAAATACTAGTACCAGATCAGTGCACCTTTTGTTTAAGATGATCCTCTGTAACTCTAAGTCTCTCGTCCAGTTTACTGACTTCATTTCTCAACTGGAAGTGGTGAAAGAGAATTACAGCTATTCATATATTTTGCAATTATACTGAAAATAATTATGTAACTTCATATACTTTTCTATTGTAACATGCATGGCATAATTGTCCCTAAAGCATCAAGCTGCTTATGACATGTCATGTTCATTATTAGATATGATAATCGAGTTTCCCTTCCCAATTCCAAGACAAAGTCCTAAGGGGTGTTTGTGTGTTAGGTAGATTTGTAAGATGCATTTAAAAGAAATACCTCTTCTATGGCCTTATCCTTCAGAGCTTCAGTTGCCCTTAAGGCTTTGATTTCACCCTGACATGTTGCTAGCTCCTTAACTTTTTCTGCAACAATGATCACATTGAGTTCCAAGGTTTATAGATATGAGAATTCTAACGACGAGTGCCCTTAGAGTATTGGTTAAGGAATAAAAAGAAGCTTGTATTGGAAAATATGTATTTATTACATTTAATAGTGCTTAACTAATGCCCTTAAGACACTAAATAGTAAGACCCTTATCGCGAAACCACAGGTAAGAACTTTAATCAAGTTATTCATTTTGGAATGCAGAATCAATGGAGAAGCTATGATTTCCCGAGAACTAGGTAGTACAGGCTAAGGTAATCAATGAAGAGAAAGCATATCAATAATATGATACAAAAACAGTAGAAAAAAACAGTAAAACTTGTCAAAGTGACTTGACTTGATGGAAACTAACTCAAACAGCTGATGAAAAGAGACACATATATAAGAATGAAAGAGAGATAGGAACCTTTGAGTTGGTTTTGCAAACGATTTATCTCCAACACAACAGGGTCTGGCTGGAGCTGGACAAGTGGAAGGTTCTCTCCATATTGTTCTTCACAGCTCCCCATTTCCCTTAATTTCCCTCTCTTTGGCGCTGAGCTGAGAAATACATAGATAACCAAACTTGAATAACAAAAAGGATGGATGACTCACTGGCTTATAATATATATTATGCACAATGCTGCTAAATGATAAAGTAGGACTAGTACAAAAACACCTACAACAAATGGAGGAGGCTCTCACTCTCAAGGTCACACGTAAGATAAATATTAGATAATTATATTAGAGAGATGTTGAAAAACAGCAATTAAGTGAGTGTATAAGCAATTGGTGAAGCAAACTTAACAAATGATGTGATGTAATGTAATGCATAACAGGACGGCCAAGCCGGCTAATATCTTTCTTACTTGATCTACTTCTACCTGCATATTTGACCTTCTCCCATTTCATATATTTCACAACCTTCTACTCCCACTATAGGAACCTTCCAATTTAATTTGCATTATTTTTTTGTACAGGGAAACTGAGCTATTCACCAAAATTAACTCTTTGAACTTGTCATATTTTATGTGTCAGTGATGTTGAACTATTGAATTGCTTAACCGCAAAAACAATTTAGTGATGATATTCTATCAATTTACTTGGATAAGACCGCGACTAACTATAACAAATGAGGCAGCGAACGAGGTTTGCTCATTAGTGCCACCAACTAAAGTGGCTTCGAAGAACTAATTAATTTGGGATTAATATTCATTTAATTTGTCATCTCATCTTTGCTTAAAAGTATAATAATTCAATATAATTAAAAAGTGCAATAATAATTAAATATATCTTTTCAGGAAAAAATAGACCCGACTCCAGCTGTCTGTGAAAACGAGACCATAGCCAAATGTCGATCTTCGGCAAGTATACGTTTTTTTTAATTTGATATATAAGTACGCGACAAAGGGAAGAACACTTCTTTATATATATTTTAAAATATAATTAACAATTCAAGAAACGAAGGTGGCAAGTTAGAAACCATGATACTATAAATAAAAGGGTTTTCTGATGAAATTTGATTGAACTTGATGATTTCTCACTAGAATTTCGCTAATACTAACCATTGTTTGATAGTGATGTAATGGAAGTGGGATCAAGCTAAGCTTCAGCTGTCAGGTGGTCCTTTTCTATGTGAAGTGTATTTTATGTTGGTTTGAGTTGGTAGATTGAAACTAATATTCCACGAGAAATTAAAATCTGTTACGGTAATAAGTAAAATGTCTTAATGATATTTACACCCCCTGCAATGCCCAATAACCAACCAATTCGTATTCAGAAAATCTGTCCCAATTAATCAACGGTTCAGATACCTCCGCAAGATCTAACGACCCAAGATCGTCAGGACAAACATCACACAAACTCTATAAATACAACATTCAACGCTCATAAATGTAAGCAATTTCTAAGACTAAACATCGGTTCACTCAGATACTGACTTAAGCGTCGGAGTATTCTTGCAGGTACAACACCGCCATCTCAAGATCGAACATCGCCATCTCAAGATCGAACGCCGCTGATCAAGGACGACATCTACCAACTACTTCGGAAGTACGATACAGAACATTGGCGACCACAGTGGGAGGATTTGTACTCAAGTTTCTCTCCCATTACCTTGATCCACAAATGGCGCCCAAACTCCGTTCAAGACCGGCCAGTCTTGTGGTCGGGCCCAGAGTAGGACTGGTTATACCCGAGCTCGAACCTCAACAAACCCCCGAGGGCCATGTTCAAGACCTTACAAATTCCACCCAAGCTCGGCCACAATTCCCCAATTCGAACCTCGCCCTTTCCCATACGAGCTCATACAGGAATATTTTACCACCTCCCCCCCTTGCTTCCAGCCCTGACCGATGCTGTTCAACAGCTCGTCTAGTTGCTGGCTCGACAGGAGGTCGTAAACCAAGAAAGAAGCTGCCGCTTCACTGACCTTGAGGCCGA
Organism: Astragalus membranaceus; assembly: GCA_039519185.1. Classification (NCBI taxonomy): domain Eukaryota; kingdom Viridiplantae; phylum Streptophyta; class Magnoliopsida; order Fabales; family Fabaceae; genus Astragalus; species Astragalus membranaceus. The sequence continues at coordinate 141,348,280 of CM076851.1, read as the reverse complement.
GGTAGCAAATCTCCGGGCACGGGACGTTCCAGACCAGGAATCACCCGGACCGGGCGCCCCTGAAAAGATCTCCACCAAGGAGAAGACACTATCATCGTTCTCCTCCTCGCCGACAAAGAGGGAATGGTTCCCGTTCTCCTCCGGCTCGACAGTATGATGATCTTGATGAATATCATCGTTCTCCTCCTCGCTGACAACGAGGGAATGGTTCCCGTTCTCCTCTGACTCGACAATATGACGATCTTGATGAACTGGATAACTCCCCCCAACCTTGCTCATTTTTAGCTTCTTCATCACCAATACGACGTTCCAGAAGTCAAGAGGATTACCCTAAGGAGGAACAACCTCGACACTACGTTTATCCCGATCCCCATCACCAGCGTCAGCCACGACCTCAGGCGCTGCTAACCGAGCGAAAGGGCCCATTCACTGCAACAATCGATAGCTACAGAGTTCTGAGGTACCTCGAAAAACTGCCCGGAGGTCTGAAAACGTATGATGGAACAGGCGATCCAGACAGGCACATCGATCAATTCGACACAACTATGCAATACCGGAACGTACCCATGGAGATGAAATGTCGAATCTTCCCATTAACTCTAGACAAAGTAGCATCGGAATGGTTTCGGGCTTTAAGGGCGAACACCATATTCTCTTGGGACCAATTGGCAAAACTCTTTTCAGTTCACTTTTCCCATTCCAAAAGTAAACCCAAGAACAAAGCGGTATTAATGTCCGTTGTCCAAAAGGAGGATGAGCCTCTCAGAGAATACATAGAGAGGTTCAACAACGAATCTTTTCAAGTTCGAGAACTAGACGACACTTTCCGCATTTTCTTCATGGCGCATGGCCTACTCCCCGGAAGCCCTTTCAAAAAACATGTCAACACTTGGGAACCTAATACCTTGCAGGATTTCCTCCAACTATCCCAATGTTTCATCAACGAGGAGGAAAGCACCAAGATCGGAAATCCGTCACGACAGGCCGGACCATCAAAACCCCACAACGGGAGAGATAACCAAGGAAACGATAACCGAGGTAACAGGGATCCCCGACCTCGAAATCGTCACCAAGTATACACTGAACTCAACGTCTCCAACGCCCAACTATATGGGGAATGTTGGAATGTCGAGTTCAGAGACGTTTAAACCCCCAAACATCTACCTCCCTGATCTGGACAACGATCCAACAAGTACTGCAGGTATCACAAAAGTAATGGTCATGACACAAACCACTGCAATACTTTGAAAGACGACATTGAAGACTTGATCAAACGGGGAAAATTGTCCGGTTATGTGAAAAAGCCAGGAGCAAATACCGGCGAGGTTAAAGACGAGAGGAACGAGGAGCCAAGAATAAGGGGTAAGCCAAAGGCCGATTCCGACGAAGAAGATCATGATACTAGAACATCGAAAGTACACTCAGTGATGATGATGATCGCTGGAGGTTTCGAGCATCAGGAGTCCGGGAAAACAATGAAGCGAAAGTGGAAAGAATTGTTAAGTGTGGCCTTAACCTCAGCTACACCAACCACGACAAACCGACCTCCACTGTCTTTTGGTGATGAAGATCTTATGGATGGGAAGCTCAACAAGCACGTACCCCTCATAATCTTGGCATTCATTGCCAACAAAGAAGTGAGAAGAATCTTGGTGGACCAAGGGAGCTCATCTGACATCATCTTTGTCGATCTCCTTGACAGAATGGGGATCGACAGAGTGGAGCTCACTCCATACAGAGGAACGACCCTATCCGGATTTAACGGATCCCGGACAAAACCACTAGGCCATTTGGAATTGATGGTTTACTACGGAGCTGAGCCAATGATGAGAACCATCAAAACCAAGTTCCTTATCCTACCTTGCGAATCCATCTACAACGTTATCATTGGAAGACCGACTTTAGGATGGCTCGGAGCGGTGACGTCCACCACGCACTTAAAAATGAAATTCCACCCTCTCTGCAATAAAGTTATCACTTTAAACTCCGACCTGGAATCTGCTTCCAGATGCCTCTTCTTATGGACCAAGACCGAGCAAAAAGCTTTGGAGCAGGAAGGGTTTCCCCCTTTCGAAAAAAATACTCCCAAAAGAAGTAAAGCTCGACCTACCGAGGTAAACGCAACAGACATAGATGCAAGATACGATCCTGAGAGTACGGATGATGAAGATGATGACGAGCTGGCAAAAGAGCTCAAGCGAAAAATGAAAAGGCCCCATCCTAATGGGGAGTTCATCGAGGTACAGCTCGGCGATGATCCCTCCAGAACCATCAAGATCGGAGCCCAGGATTCCTTCTGAAGTCGCTTGCCACCAGCTCGCGGTTAACCAGGAGCCAAGTGGGTCGCCCAAAGAAAATGGGCTCAGAGTAGCGAGAAAGCTAGAGCCGCTGCAAAAGCCGTAGACAATCTCTTAAAAGCAAACTTCATTTCTGAAGTCAAATACACAACCTGGTTATCAAATTCGGTGCTGGTTAAGAAGAACAACGGAAAGTGGCGCATGTGCGTAGACTACACCGATCTTAATAAAGCCTGCCCAAAAGACGCTTTCCCCAGCATAAACCGACTCGTAGACAACGCTTCAGGCTTTCGATTGTTATCATTCATGGATGCATATTCTGGGTATAACCAGATTGCCATGTTCCCCCCTGACCAAGAAAAAACTGCTTTCATGACCGACCAAGGTAACTTCGCCTACCGTGTCATGCCTTTTGGTTTGAAAAACGCCGGAGCTACGTACCAAAGGATGATGAACAAAGTCTTCCAAAAACCAATCGGCAAGACTGTTGAAGTCTACCTCGACGACATGATCGCCAAGAGTGAAGACGATGGCAAGCACGTCAACGACCTTAGAGTGATTCCGAAGTCCGGGAAAATAATATGAGATTAAATCCAGAAAAATGCACTTTTGGGGTTCGAACTGGGAAATTTTTAGGTTTCTACTTAACAAAAAGGGAATCGAAGCAAATCCCGACAAATGTCGATCCATAACAGAAATGCGAACTCCAACAACCAAAAAGGAAGTCCAGAAACTTAACGGCATGATCGCTGCCTTATCTCGTTTCATATCAAATGCGGTGTTCAAATCCCTTCCCCTGTTCAAGCTGCTGAAAAAAGAGTAAAAGGATTTCAACTGGACCACCGAACAAGATGAGGCCTTAAACCAGCTCAAAAAGGTCCTCTCCGAACCTCCGATCTTGAGTAGACCAAGCAAAGGTGAAACTTTATACTTATATCTAGCTCTCTCGGAAGAAGCCTTAGGGGCCGTTCTTGTACGGGAGTTAAAAACCGTACAGAGCCTAGTTTACGTTGCAAGAAAAGCTTTACACGGCCTGGAGAGTCGCAATCAGAAGGTCAAAAAGATCGCTTTGGCTCGCATCATCGCAGCTCGACGTTTTCGACCTTACTTCGTCGCTCACCAGGTGGTCGTACAAACTAATTACCCCATCAGGTAAATTTTGCATAGGCCCGATCTCGCGGGCAGAATGATCAAATGGGCGGTAGAACTATCAGAGTTCGGAATCAAGTACGAAGCCTGAACGGCTATGAAAGCACAAGTTCTGACGGACTTCGTGGCCGAAATGACACCAGCGAACATCGAGAACGATACCTGGATCCTACATGTCGATGGATCCTCCAACCCGAAGGGAAGTGGCGCTGGTATCATGTTAGAAAGCCCGAACGACATCATCATTGAAGTTTCTTTATGTAACATCCCCTATTTTGCTATTTTAATTATTTGGCGTGAATTATTATTTAGTGATTTATTAACTTGTTAAAAATAAAATAAAATAAATTGAAAGTGATTTGCTTGATTGGTTAATTGAGAGAATTGTGTGCTTAATCGAATTAATTGCTTCACATTGAGTTTATTAGAGCTGAAGGAGTCATAGGGAAAGAAATGTTTAAGTAAGGGGTAGTTTCGTCTTTTGCCATGTCCCCTTTATATGTACCCCATCCAGCTGAACAAGTTAGAAAACACACTTCATTTCCACCTTTTCTGAAAATCAAAAACAGAACCAAAGAGAGAGGGACGGGGGCGTGAGAGGGAGAGGGAAAGAGAAGAGAGGAGAGTTCCTCAAAATGTTCATGCATGCTTAATCCATTGCCACCAAAGTGTTAAGCTCATCTCCTTCTTTTCATTGATACCAAATTCAAAGTCATCCCCTCCTCCCCCTTGAGATCACCGTTGTTGGCCATCAAAGCCTCAGTTAGCCAAAACTGAAATCCAAGCTTGTGCATGTTGAAATGGAGGGCTAGGAAGTGCATCTTAGGGCCAGCAAGAGGTGATAGAAGTGTCAAGCTTGAGTCTTGGAGTCACTAGGAGTGTTAGTGCTTTGCCTATTCGAAATTGTGGGAGCTGAGTTTGATTGGGACAGTTTTGGAGCGATTCCGGAGATAGTTCGTGAGTTGGTGTTGTGATCGAGTCCGAGGAGAGTTCGTGGTTCTCGGGAACGGTCAAATCCTTGAAGTCTCGGCAAATAGGTGAGTTCTATACTCACTAGGGATTTTACGGTCAATTATTTTGTGTTCTGAGTATTAGGTGTCGTGTTTTGAGAAAACCGGTACAAACCGTTTTATGAAAATATCGTTAGGGCGATCGAATTATGTGATTGATTAAGTACTTACGAATGATTGTTATGATTGTTGATTGCTATGTGATGCTTGATTGGACAGTAATTGACTGTAATGATGTGCGTGTTATGTTGGGGTCTCGATCGGAAAGTATATCGAGATCGGAACGGAATGGTATCGTGCAAGAAAACAGCAAATCTGGGCTACTATAGAACGCGCACGGATCGTGCCTTATGGGGGCACGGACCGTGCTGGCTGTTCGCAGGGAGCCTGGGTTTATTTTTAGACACGCACGGATCGTGCGTCTAAAGAGCACGGATTGTGCGTGAGGTTCGGATTCAAACATTGTTTAAGTCTTTCAGACACGCACGGGTCGTGCACCCCTGGGCACAGACCGTGCGTGGCCTTCGGGTAGCCTCTTTTAAAAAGTGTTTTAAACCGTTCCGAACGATTCCAATTGCTTTCTAATCCTTTCCCCAACCTCACCCATTGATGTTATAGTACCATTGCCATGGAATTGACTATGATTGATGTTAGCTAATGTTCCGAATCATGTTGACGTTATGAGATCAAGTATGACTAAGTTAGGTTATCATAATGTTGAGTATGGGCGATACATTATGTTGTGGACTAGGCAATGGACAGTTATAGGTTAAGTTAATAACGTTAGTAGTACCGTGTGAGATCACCTAATGATAAGATCATGTTAAGAATAATGCCATTGTTTTTTTTAAGTTCATCGTTATGTTCAAAGATCATTGTTCACTGTTCATTGTTCAAGGTATATTAAAATATATACATCAGGTTAGGGTGACGATCTTAGTTCAGTTTAGTGTGCTAGGGGAGGGGAAGTCAAGAGCCCTATGAACCTAGGCCCCATGAGGTTTCCCCACTAGCGATTAGTGGATTGGGTTCACCGGGAGCTTATTTTGCCAAGTGACCGGTGACATGCTAAAAATCATTGTTCATTGTTCATGTGTTGCCCTTGTAACTGCTTATGAGGGTTATGAGGACAACGTTTATGTTAGCCACATAGTCAAATATTAAGACTATGAATTATGAATCAGAATAATGAATCAAGCATAATTGAACCAAGAGAGTTAGTAAGGGGTCTCGATAGAAATCACTGAGACAAGTTGTCTCACCCAATCCATGTTGTTGTTTTTCAGAATTGCAGGCTAAGTTGAAGACGATGAGGCATGGTCATGGAGACGCTTGAGGAGTTGCTGACGCTTTTGTTGGTTTTGTCATTTTATGTACCTCTGTATTTCAGTTTCCTTTGTATCTTAAGACTATTCGATTGTACGACTTATGTCTTTCAAGTTGTAAATCGCTCGATGAGTATTGAACACTAGTTGAGGGTGTAAGGACCGATTTTATATATTTTATGTTTAGTTATGTAAGCTCGTTCGATGAGTGATTTATCGAAGTTTAGTATGTGTTCAATATTTTAAAAAGGAAAGTCACTCTGATGTATGCCAGTAGTACATTTCGGTGGTTTCTACAAGTTAGAAATTATCGGGGTGTTACACTTTAACTTTCGGTTTTTTGACCTCGAACAACCAAGCAGAATACGAGGCTTGCATCGCTGGTCTACGCTTGGCAGTCGACCTCCGAGTCCCTCGGGTAAAACTATACACCGATTCTCTGTTGGTAGTCTCCCAAATCAGCAACCAATACGAGACCAAAGAGCCGATCTTACAGAAATATCTTCTTCGAGTACGAGCATTATTAGCTCAAATTGAAACATCAGAAGTAAAACACGTGCCAAGGGCGGAGAACCAAAGAGCTGATATCCTCGCCAAGCTCGCAAGAACGAAAGCTCATGGAAATCACATAACGTTTATCCAGGAAATCCTCCACAAACCCAGTGTATCCCCCGGCCCTGAATTTGCCTCGACCATTTACATAATTGAAGAAGCTCACAGTTGGATCGTACCGATCTTAGAATACATCATTGCAGGAGTGGAACCCCTAAACGCAAACAACGCTAAACTCGTCAGGAGGAAGGCTTCTGCCTATTCAGTCTTTGTTGGAGCGTTGTACAAAAGAAGTCTCTCCTCCTCGTTGTTGAAATGCTTCGAGGGAGAAGAAGCAGCTTATGTCCTAGCAGAAATTCATGAGCGAATCTGCGGTCAACACCTCGGAGCTCGTTCTTTAGCTCGAAAAGCTCACCGTGCCAGATATTACTGGCCAATCATGGCGGTTGATGCTAGTGCTTATGTAAAAAAATGCAAAAAATGTCAAATTCACGCCAACATCCACATTGCTCCTCCAACCGATCTAAAAATCCTGTCCTCCACATGGCCATTTGCATGGTGGGGGATAGACCTCCTGGGGCCGTTCTCAACAGCTCCATGCCAAATCAAATACTTAATCGTCGCTGTCGATTACTTCAGAAAATGGATAGAAGCAGAACCCCTGGCTACTATCACTGCAAGAAACTGCATCAAATTTTTTAGGAAAAACATCATGAGCAGGTTCGGGATCCCCGAGGTAGTGATAACGGATAATGAGACTCAATTCACTGACAAGGGTTTCAGAAAGCTGATGTCCGACCTAAAAATCAAGCACTGCTTCACATCAGTTGAACACCCTCAAACCAATGGACAAGTAGAAGCGGCGAATAAATAAAATAATACTAAACGACCTAAGGTGACGTCTAGACGACGCAAAAGGAAACTGGGTAGAATAGCTACCTTATGTCCTCTGGGGATATAGGACCACCCAACAAAGCTTCACAGGAGAGACGCCGTTCCGGCTCTCTTACGGCAGCGAGGCGGTCATTCCCGTCGAGATCGGCAAACTCAGCTGGAGAACGGCAAACCCCAAAACTCAAAACGAAAATAGCCAACCCTTAAGAGAGGAGCTCGATCTCATCGATGAAATTCGGGGTCGAGCCTCACTCCAAGAAGCAATCGTCAAACAAGGAGTAACGACCAGGTACAATGCTAAAGTCGTTCCCAGAGATTTCGAGCTAGGCGATCTGGTTCTTCGAAGGGCTGATGTTGGTCTTAAAAATGCTTCCCAAGGAAAGCTCGCACCAAATCGGGAAGGACCTTACCGTGTTATATCTAAGACCGGTAAGGGTGCTTTCAAACTGGAGACCCTCCAAGGAAAAAAGATACAAAGGACTTGGAATGCAACGAAACTGAAGAGTTATTACATTTAAAGGACGGAAATTGTATCAATCTCTCCAAAAAGGACACCATATAGGGCTGCTCCTATCATTCTAAAATCGAGTTCCTCATTTAAATGATAAAATCTTCAGTAAACTTTCCCACATTCCACACATTCTTGATTTCATCAAATAGTAATGTACGAATCAAAATTACAGCTTCGGAAGAGACTCGAACCTCGAGCCCCTCAGGTTTGATCTTGGGATCCCCCCAAGCGACCAACCATGGTCGCAACCCTTTGTTGCCAGTTAAATCCGAGCCGAGTCTTGGTAAACTGTTTCAAAGGGACCGGGTTTTCTTGGGTCGAAATATCCTCAGAACGACCATTGGCCACAGCTGCCAATACCCCTATAGGGCGAGTTAAGTCTGGGCTGAGTTCTGGTAAACTGCTCTATAGGCCAACGTTTATGACCACCTCAAGTTCCTCAGGTGCGAAACAATCTCTAAAAAACACCTCGAGTCCCTCAGGTGCGACACAATCTCTAAAAAACGACGTATATGATTTGCAGAATTAAAAAAGCATTCATAAAGCTCGTAATGAGATCCAAAATCAAGATCAATTAAAATATTTTCGATTACAAGCATCTAGGATATGGCTGAGCCCTCAAAACTCCAAATTACATGACGAAGTTCTAAGTCTATGCAAAACTTGATCGGATAAGCATACACCCAGAAATTCTGCAAAATTAAAGATGCTGGAAATCATTAAACAACTGAGGCCGGAAAGACGACGGTTTTTTTCCTCCGTCACTGGGTCGACCTTGACAATGCGCCTCCCATCGACCTCGTGATCGGCATGAATGATCGTCGGGTCTAGTGGAAGGGAAGAATGGACTAAAAGAACCTGCAGAAGGGCACCTTGAAAACCTTCTTTATACATCTCAAGCGCCGCTTCAGCAGCCTCCTTTGCATCCTTCTTGCTTTGTTGAAGGGTAGCTTGAAGATCTGCAATACGGGCTTCAGGGTCGGTGCTAGTTTCCGCCCTCGCTTCCGAGGCTTTCTTCAAGCTATCCTCCAGCTCGGCAATTCGTTCTTCCGACATCCTCACCTTTCTCTTTTCCTCAGCTTCAGACTCCTCTAGAACTTTGCGCTGATCTTCAAGTTGCTTCACGCGAGCTTCGGCAGTCTCGGCACGACTCAAAGCAGTTTCCTTCAACGCCGTAAGAGTCTCTTCGCTCTCCTTCAAAGTCTGAAGCTCGGACTTAGCTCGACCCAGCTCCTTGGTCCTCGTAGACAATTCCTCCAAAAGTTTAAAATGTTTTGACTTCTCAGCATCCAGCGACTCTACAGACATGTCAAGAAAGATGTCAAAACAAAAAGGAAAATCATAAAAAATCAACAAAACCGACGAAATTAACAAAAAACCCACCTTCGGCTCGCTTCTCGTACTTCGTTTTTTCAATCTTGTGAACCCCGACAAGATTCAGGAAGATCTGGGCCGACGCTGCGATGGGATCCTCCCACCACTGTTCGAAATTCTGTTCTAAAAACTTCCCGGCCTGGACTAAACGATCCATAGGGATACCCCGGTATTTATGCTTTGAATATGGGACCCTTTGGGAAATGAAAATCAAAATCGCTTTCGTGAGGCGATCTTCAGCACTCAATCGATCCTCCCCAACAGAATAGGAATGTGTAGATCGGTTAAAATGACCATGACTCCAACCAATAGGGAACTTGGTGGACACCAAAGTCCGACCATCAACTCCGAACTTCCCTACACAGCCGACGGCCTTATCATTAACCGGTTCGACCCAATAGAAGAGTTGCTTCCAACTTCCCCTCAGTGAGTCCGCATAAGCTTTGAAGATCTTCGCGCCTCACCTCGAGCGAAAACTGACATGCTCGCGGCCAGAATTATCCTCCCCACTATTCCGATTAAGCTCGAACAAATGGAAGAAAAGTTGGGGCGACACCGGTCTCTCCAGATGAATACACATCAACTCAAAGGCTCAGAGGAAAGCCCACGCATTTGGATGTAGTTGGGAGGGTCCAGCTCCGCCAGAACGGTCTGTTCAAGAGAAGTAAAGGGAGGCCGAATGTTCATATCATTGATCGTCACATGGTACATAGTAAATTTAAGATCTCCTGCCCAGGAAGCCACGTGCTCTCCATCCTTCATACCTTCGACCCTCCAAATATTTCTCTCAGAACGCCCGACGATTTTTCGACCTACTAACTCTAGGTTATAGCCCGAACGGTACAACGATTCGATCTCCAAAGCCTTGCCGGATACCCAATCATAAGGGCGAACCTCCCGCACCGGTACATCATGAGCTCCAGGACCAGTACTGGAATAACCATCGACTGAAGCATTAGAAGCCCGGCTCGTACTTGGCTGGTCCATGCCATCAGCATCATCCTGATCAGAATCATCTTCAAGCACTGAGCTCGTCCCAAAGTCAGCATCAGAGCTCTCCGATTCAGTAGTATTCGAGCTCCTCTATCTTTCCCCCAATTGAACCTCCTCATCAGAATCCGAAGAGAGTGCCACCACATCGATCCTACGATCTTCCTCCATGGCTTCCACAACATCTGGATCGGGCTCATTAACATCGTCAACCGAAGAAAAACTTTCAACATCAATATTTTCCTCCGCTTGCTCGCTGGTAGGAGCGGAGGGCGTATGATCTTGCTCATCTGGAGTACCGACCATTGTCTGATTCTCTCGATTTTCAGGAACGTCACCACCGGAGGCCATGATCTTTACAAACTCGTTTCGATATCGGTTATATCCTACGGGTTTGTTTGGTCCTCGCCAGATCTAAAACTGCAGAAATGGGGGACGAAATGTCAGGACAAAAAATCGCAAATGGGTTCGCGAACAAGTCGAAACCCGACCTGACGACCCCCACTCTGAGCGAATAAATAAAAAAACTAGGAGGGGCCCAAAACGCAAATGCGAATGGAAAACAAATTAAAGACTCACCTCGAAAAAAAACCGATGAGACGATCGGATCTGAAAGAAATCTTTTTGTCGACCTAATGTTGAGCCACTATCACCTTGCCCGCTTTGCTCGAAGAAAAGCTCGACAACTCAAGACTGGTAATCAGAGCAGAAAGATTTATGCAGCAACAAAACGAGAGGAAGTGACCCCCTATTTATAGTGGGCCGAATATCATGGATTGGGCCTGGAAGTCGAATCAACACGTCCAATCAAAATCCAAAGGTCAGGCGCTAAAAACAAAACGTCATCATCATTAGCCGCCATTGTAATGCGCGCCGTGTCAGAAACATTTAATGCCTGGCTAAGTGAATCAAGATCGATTAAATGAATCAAGCTCGACAAAACCCATGACCAGCTTAAACCAACCCTTTTGGAGTCCCTCAAAAAGAAAGCTCGGTACATCCTATGATCGACAGCGTGAGGTGACATCGGCCTATCAAGCCAACATCGCCCCTCAGGCGACCAGACTTGGGGGGCCACTGTTATGGTAATAAGTAAAAGGTCTTAATGATATTTACACCCCCTGCAAGGCCCAATAACCAACCAGTCCGTATCTAGAAAATCTGGCCCAATCAATCAACGGTTCAGATACCTTCGCAAGATCTAACGACTCAGGATCGTCAGGACAAACATCACACAAACTCTATAAATACCATATTCAATGCTCATAAATGTAAGCAATATCTAAGACTAAACATCGATTCACTCAGATACTGACTTGAGTGTCGGAGTATTCTTGCAGGTACAACACCGTCATCTCAAGATCGAACATCGCCATCTCAAGATCGAACGCCGTTGATCAATGACGACATCTACCAACCACTTCGGAAGTACGGTACGGAACAAAATATCTATAATTTTTAAAATAGTAGTACTCCCCATCCGTAAAAAAAAAAATACAAATTGTTACATCACACAAATTAATAAATTAATGAATGATATTGAAACTAGCTTTTCTCAATTAATAAGATTATAAATTTAACTTTTTTTTTAAAACCTCTATTAAGTTTAAGTTTATAATTCTAATTAATGATATACATTTTGTAAAAATAGAATTCATCATTTTAATGTCCTCTTTATTAAATTGTAGGTTATACTATAGTGCTTGTTTCTCATTCCCCTATCCGGTAATTAGAATTTTCTAGTAGGGGAGAGTGTGGTCGCAAGACACTTCAAACTACACAAAGTGCATGCACAAGAGATAGTCATGGTGAAAATTAACAACAATGACAAAATGATAAAAAATGTAAATAAAAATTCACGCAGTAGCAAGAAGGTAAAGAGTAAAATGATTCAATTGTCAGAATATCTCAGGTCAACTTCAGTTAGAGTTCCAGATTGATCACAATCTAGTTTTCTAAAAATCTCCATCACAATTGAAATATCTTCTTCGCTAATCTTTCCCATTTCCTTCAACTTGTATACAACAAACTCTGCAGCACTGACAAAACAAAAAAATGTTGAATGTTAGCATCTATGATCTAACAACATAGTTCAACTAAATATATATTATTAGAGCTATCTATCTATATCAATGTTTTGATCAAACTTGTGAGACCTCTAAGTCAAGGTTCAACTCCTTTAAACTGCTCGAACACGAAAGATTCAGAGATAATGTCGAGTCATGGTTTAACCGGTTGAACTGTTTGGTTGGATCGATTTTTAATACAATGATCTATATTGTCCTACGTACCTGACAGTTTTGTCTCCATCAAGATCTGCTGCCTCAAGATCAAGAAGGGACAATTTTCTTGTAAGAACCATTTTTGCAAGCAATCTTTGTCTATCTTCAGTATAAACTTCAGCAAGATAAGCAAAAGACTGAGCCAAGCAAATAGTGCTACTCAATATCCAAAACACAGCAAAAGCACGTCCAAAAGTAGTTGAGAAGCTCTTATCCCCATAACCTAAAGTAGTAACTGTGGAACAAACGCAATAGAGAGCATCCACAAAATCTAGATTCTCAACAAAATACAAAAAAGCAATTCCCACAATCATTAGCAAACAAAAAATTGATGCTGCAAGAACCAACTTGTATTTGCTTTTGTTATTTCCAATCTCTTTGGAAAGCTCTTGTAAACCAAGTTTTTCATTTTCACCCTTTAAAAATAAAGCTCTGACCAAAAATATTTCTTGCTTCTCAACAACATAATCTGCTGCTTTACTAAGAATTAAACCACCAAGAGCCATACCAGTGAAGACATAAAAGCAAGCAAGTAGTTTTGCTAACGAGCTATTAGGAACAAGATCTCCATATCCAACAGTAGTCATCGTAACAACGCAGAAATAAAGGGCATCTAGAAAGCTATTTGTTTTTATACCCTCTATTTGGTAACTTATGAGAAAGAAACATAGTGCACCTGTACCTAGGTAGACAGCCAAACACAACAACACTGGTCTGAAATCAAATCCTGCCTGTTGTTTTTCAGTTATGCATTGAGGGTTTTGGACAACATTTTGTTCTTGGAGATAATTGATCTCATTGCCGCGCCGAGGTCTTCTTCTTTGGAGGTCACTCTTCTCATTGAGATTGAGATGAGAGTGTTCACTTGACTCTGAAAGTAATAACTGTTGAGCCTCATCACTGCCCATCAATTTGTGAGAAGCTTAATTTTTTCCTGAGTTCAAATTTAATGCATGGCTAAAAGAAGCTTGAAACGGTTTATGAAAGTAGCAGTAGTAGTAGAGTTTCTGTCATTAAAATCATAATGGAATTATAAGCTTTACCTGCATAAGAAAAAAGGATATAGAAACTTATTGAATATAGATAAAGATATAAAAAATATGGGAAAAAGAGAAAAGAAAATAATCATTTATTCCCACAATGTGTGAAGGCAATGTTCCTTACTAAGCCAATATCCAAAACAAATATGTTTATGTGCAAATCTTTTCCACTCATGTTATCCCTATACTGCATTTTATTTTACCATAATAGTTTTATCCATTTACCATAATAGTTTTCCATTCCTGAACTCGCTGTTTCAGTGTATTGCTTGTAATTGGTATGGGATTAGCCCAATTTATCAATGATTAAAACCGGTTCAGTTGATAAAAAAAAAAAACTTTGTGGGGGAGAATCATTCGAGTTTTAAAAAGCAGAGAAAGAAGTAGTGTAACAAATTAAGGAGGCAAAAGAATAAGAGGATGGATGGTGTATTAGGCTACCTGAGAAGGTTGCTTCGACTAGATTAACTTGTTCTGATTATTCCACTTCTTCAAATTTGGTTAAATTAACAAGAAAGCACAACTCTTTTTTTTCAATCTTTCTCATTTGCGGAAGTTCGAAACTCATGAAAAACAGCCAATAATGTCTCTGGCGCTTCCAAGTGGCTATTTTAACACCTTAAAGTTAAAATGCCTGGTTTCTGTTTTATCTTCTTTTGCCATAAAATCCAAGTTAACGTGGACCTTATCCACTCCCATGCCACAAACAAAGCAATTACCAAATTATTGATCCCAATTAGGTATTCGGTTGACGAGTTAAGAAATATCGAAAGAGTATAAAAAGAAAGTCCAAGATTCAAACCCTGAAAAATAACATTTCCCTCACCCTCAACTAACAATGTGTATAAAAAAATACCAATTTATTGTATCCCCAAAAAAAACTAACTCAACCAAAAAAATACTAGCACATTTTTTGGATTCGGATCATATCCATCGCAACCCCTCTACATTACTAAATTCTCCCTATCTCACTCTTAATTTTTTCTCACTCTTCATTATTTTTTACTTATTTAATTAATTTTATGTCAATCTTCATTAATTCTATATATTTTTTTATTAATACTCCTTAGTACGAGACGAAATGAATGACCATGTCTTGCTTTCCACCAAGCACCTATGTTATCCAGCCCTTTTTATTAATTTAAATAGGTGTTCGTATGTTTTGACGGAAAAAACTTCGTACCATATATCACGTATTGCTGATATTTTTGCTCAACTTCTATCTCCTCTTACATTTGTTTCTTTGAAGGAAATAGGAGAAAATATTGTTTCTCGGGCATGGATCCTCTCCATCACTGTTGTAATTTTGACACATTTAATGATTTTACTCTGCAGGTTGCGAAATCAATTTTCAGGGGTGCAGGAAACAAAGGCCCAGCCAGTGGCGGACCTGGCTACAAGCCAGGGGGTTCAGTTGAACCCCCTGGAATTTTTTTGTTGCACTAAACACCCTATATAAATAGCCTAAATCACCTGAAATTTTAATTTTGACACCCCTGAAAATTTGAAATTGTACTAGTAGACCAAGTTTTGCACCCATTTGACACCGGCCTTAAAAAATTTGACACCCCTGACCCCGGGGTCCTGGGTCCGCCACTGGGCCCAGCCCACTTGTTCAGCCCACAGTGGCCAAAAATGGATAGCAGCCCAGCTTGGCTTGCCAAAACGGTTCCTGCGGAACCCAACGGGTCACGCACTGTTGCAATGCGCGGGTTAAACGACCCGCTCCACTTACCCGGGGTATAAAAGGCAGATCTGAAACCCTAGCCTCAGTTTTTCAAGATTCCGGTTACTATTCTTGATCCTCCCTCTCTCTGAACTTCGTCTTCCTCACCTCTCCGAACCAGATCCTCCCTGATTTCTGCAGATTGAAGCACGACTTTGCTTCAATCTTCCACAACAAGGCCTCGTCTAGTGATCCTGCACAAAATCCCTCTGTTTGATGTACGATTTGAAGGTTTCTCAGAAACCCTAAGTTCGTGACAACGGTGAGAATGAAGATCTGCTTCTAGGGTTTTGCATCGGACCTCCTCACTAAGGTAAATCCCTAATTTGTTCTCTGAAAACTTTCTTTTCTTGCTTGATGATTTCTTCACACAAACCCTAAGTTTCTGTGTTTGTTGTTTTCGGTTTATTTCATATAAACCCTAACCTTGTTGCTGGTTTTCTTGTTTATATGAATTGTGAATGGCTGTTTGATGATCATTGTGAGTTTCAACACTTTGAAACACACCCAGAATATTACAAACAGGTATATGATTCTTTGTTGTTTTTCCTTTTCTTTCTTTTTCAGTGTTTTCAGTCACAGAAAACAGATACTAACTACTGGCTTTTCTCTCTGTTTTGCAAGGCTATTTCAACCTCCTGTTGAAATAAAACTGTCTCACAAAACCTTAGAAGGAAGCAAGTTGCAGATCACTCAGAGAAAGAAAGACTTGAAGACTATTGAATGTAAAGAAAAATGCAAACTATTTTTTTTCACTGTAAATCTCTATTACAATTCTATTGTATGTACATAGGCTAATTTATAGCATTCTCTGGGATCAGTTAGCTGGTAGTTTTGAATTGTTGTAACCAACTTTAGTTTGTTACCAAATTAGTTAGGGACTAATTCAGTTTCACATACAGCTGTAATATTAACTAAACAGGGACTGTTTAGCCAATAATTCCTAGCTGTTGGATTAACCTTAATCTAAGGCTAAAATTTAAAGCTGATCTAAGTTGTGGATTACCAACAATCCAACAATCACAACCCCTCTAAATTATTTCTATCTCACTCTTAATTATTTCCCCATTCTTCATAATTTATTTATTTTATTCAGCTTCTTTCTCCTCGTAGCTTGTTTATTTGATGGAGACAATGGAGGGAAAAAGAAAAATTCAAGCACATTTTTTCTGGACTTGAATCCTCTTTATCACAATCCCTTTAATAAGGTTTTAAAAAACGGAGCGCGACACAAAAAACGCCCGCGACAAAACGTTATCGGTAGCTGCCGTTACCGTTACTGACCGCTACAACAGAGTGAAAGAGATTCACCGGAAACGGCCGTGACATACCGCTGTTACAGCCGCGACGACCGCGACGTATTGCCGTTACAGACGCAACAACCGTGGTGTACCATCGTTCTTCAGAAAAAAAGAGAAAGAAGCAGTTTTTGGTCTTGCATGACGCCTCCAGCTCTTGCTTTGAGCTCTGATTCATCTTCGATCTCCTCCTCGTTGAGCATCCTTTGATCTCTTCCTCATTGAGCATCCTTCGATCTCTAAAAATCCAGATCTGGTGGTGTGTGTGTCAACGACTGTGTTTTGCTTGCATTTGATGGCAGTATTGTTGAGTGGCTGAGTGGAACTCTTTCACCGTCAGAGTGAGGGCGATTATTGAGTGTGAGGATGATGAGTTCTGTGAGGGTGAGTCTCGTGAGGTGGGTTTCACCTTTCTTCCCGTGCTTTTTAGATGGATTTTTTTATTTTTTTATTTTCATTATGTTTTCTAGAAGAGACGCATGTAGGGTTTTTTTTTGGAAAAAAAATTGAGTGGTGGGGTGGGCTTTTTGTAATGCAATGTGTGGTCTGAATTAATCACTTAAATTAATGCTTTTTATTTTCAAATGATTTATTAAATTTTCTTGTGTAAGTTTAATTCTGTATTTAATTAATTCATATTTTTCTTACTTTTCTTTTACCTTAGACATCTTATATAAATGGAAAAAAGCATTAATTTAAGTTATTATACATTATATAACAAAACAAATAATTTTAATATGATTTGTGCAATGTTGTGATTAATTCACACCGCGATGACCGCAATCGATGACGCGACGTCCGCAATAGCCGAAATCGCGAAAGCCTTAACGCGACCGCAACCGTGACCGTGACCGTTATTTAGAACCTTTCCTCTCATTCTCTCTATTAATTTTTTCTCACTCTTCGTAAATTCTTCATATTATTTATTCAACTTTTCTCTCCCTTCTTTACTTGTTTCTCTAAGGCGATGATGGATGGAAGAAAAAAAAATCAAAACTCATTTTCTTGGACTTGGATTCTCTCAACCACAATCCCTCTACATTTCTCACTATCCTCTCTGTCATTCTCTTAATTTTTTTTTCTCACTCTTCATTATTCATATATATTTTTTATTCATCTTCTAACTCCTCCTACACTTGTTTCTTCAATGGAAATGATGGAGGGAAGAAGAAAAATTAAAAGACATTTTTTGGACTTGGATCTTCTCCATCACAACCAGTCTATATTTCTCTCAATTCTCTATATCTTTCATTTTGACTTGGATCCTCTCCATCACAACTAGTCTATATTTCTCTCAATCCTCTTTATCTTTCTCCTAATTTTTTTTCACTCTTAATAAGTATTATAATTTTTTAATCACGTTCTCCCTTCCTCCTTTTACAGTTTTTTATTTGATGGACAGGACAGAGGGAAGAAAAAAATCCAAGTACATTTTTTTGACTTCGATCCTCTTAATCACAACCTATTTCTCTACATTTGTTTCTTTGTTGGAGATGATAGATAGAAGAAGAAAATTCCAACGATATTTTTTTTGGACTTTGATCCTCCCGATCACCACCTATATATATATATATATATATATATATATATATATATATATATATATATATATATATATATATATATATATATATTTCTCTCATTCCTCTCTATCTCATTCTTATTAGTTCTCACTCTTCATTAATTATTTCTTTATTTTATTAATCTTTTCTCTCCTTCTACCATTGTTTCTTTGATAGGGAGGATTTAGGGAAAATAAAAATACATCCCACTCTTAAGTTTTTCTTACTTTAGATTATTTATTTTAGGCTTAATTACAGTTTTGGTCCCCCTATTATGACCAACTCACGATTTTGGTCCCCAAAGTTTTAATTTGACGATTTTGATCCCCGTATTTTCCCAATTTGTAAAATCAAGGTCCCCCTCTTAATTTGGTCAAAATTAAAACTGACTTTGACTTTCAATCCTACGTGGCAGTCCACGTAGACTGCCACGTAGGCAGCACTGTTCATCTCTCTCTCTCTCTCTCTCTCAGCCCTCTCCTCTCTCTCACACGCCCCTCTCCTCTCTCTCACAGCCCCCTCCCCCCACCGTGACCCCCTCCGCCCCTCTCCTCTCTCTCACAGCCCCCTCCCCTCCCCCCCTCTCGCCGCTCACTCTCTCGTCGCTCATCTCTCTCTCTCTCTCTCTCTCTCTCTCTCTCTCTCTCACAGCCCCCTCCCCTCCCCCCACCGAGACCCCCTCCCCCCTTCGCATCTCTCCCCCCTCGTTTTCCCCTTCCCCTTCGCACCTCCCCTCCCCCCTTCGCACCTCCCCTCCCCCCTCTCGCTGTTCTCTCTCTCGTCGCTCTCTCTCTCTCGCCGCTCTCTCTCTCTTTTCTCTCTCGCCGTTCTCTCTCTCGTCGCTCTCCCTCTCTCGCCGTTCAGATCCAGATCGCAGAGGAGGGGGGAGGGGTTCACGGAGGTCGCAGAGGTGGGTGGTGATGGGAAGGATGGAAGAAGAAAAATTCAGGCACATTTTTTTGTTTTGATGGGAAGGATGGAAGAAGAAAAATTCAGGCACATTTTTTTGTACATGGATAGTCTCAATCACAATCTTTACGTTTATCTCAATCCTTTCTAACTTTGTTTTAATTTTTTTTTGCTACTCATTATTATTTTTTTATTTATATATTCATGTCTCCTTTCCTCCTACATATATTTTTCAAACTTAGATTCTGTCCATCATCACCTCTCTACAATTATATCGATCATATTTCACTCTTAATTTTTTATCGGCGTTCATTATTTACTCATTTATTTTAGGTTTAATTACAGTTTTGGTCCCCCTATTATGACCAACTCACGATTGTGGTCCCTAAAGTTTTAATTTGACGATTTTGGTCCCCCTATTTTCCCAATTTGTAAAATCAAGGTCCCCCACCCCAATTTTGACTGACTTATCCTACGTGGCAGCCCACGTGGACTGCCACGTAGGCGTACCCCCCCCACCCCCACCCCCCCTCCACTGTTCCTCTTCCCCTCCCCCTCCCACCCCCCGCCTCCGTGAACCCCACCCCCCTCCACCGTTCCTCTTCCCCTCCCACCTCCCACCCCACCTCCACCTCCGTGAACCCCCCCACACCCTCTCTCTCTCCTTCGCATCTCACCCTCCCCCCACACCGATCCTCCCTCGCTCTCCCTCCTCTCCCTCCTCTCTCAATCACCGTCGCTCTCTCTCCCTTCTCACCACCGTCCCTCCCCCTGTCTGTGCGAATCCCTCCCCCTCTCTGTGCGAATCGCTCGTCGCGTCGCTTTCGCTGGTTCGCTCGTCGCCGTTCTCTCGCTCGTCGCTCTCGCTCTCGCTCGTCGCTCTCGCTCTCGCTCGTCACGGAGGTCGCAGATCGCAGTCGGTGCGAAGGAGAGATAGAGAGACTGACGGTGAGTGAGGTGGGTGGTGCGAAGGAGAGAGAGAGAGAGACTGACGGTGAGTGAGGTGGGTGGTGCGAAGGAGAGAGAGAGAGAGAGACCGACGGTGAGACGAGGAAGAAGAAGGGGTGGGGGGTGTGCCTACGTGGCAGTCTACGTGGACTGCCACGTAGGATGAGTCAGTCAAAATTGAGTCTTAATTTTGACCAAATTAAGAGGGGGATCAAATTCGTCAAATTGGGAAAATAGGGGGACCAAAATCGTCAATTTAAAACTTTAGGGACCAAAATCGTGAGTTGGTCATAATAGGAGGACCAAAACTGTAATTAAGCCTTTATTTTGCCTTTATTTTATTAGTCTTCTTTCTCCTCTACACTTGTTTCTTTGATGGAGAGGACGATGGGAATAAGAGAAATCTAACCAAATATTTTGAACTTTTTCAAATCCTCTCTATCTCTCTCTCTTGAACTTTTTCTCTCATTATTATCTGTTTTTTATTCATGTCTCCACCCTCGTACATATGTTTTTTTATGGAGGGGGCGAAGAGAGGAAAAAAACCCAACCATATTTGTTTTGGAATTGGATCCTCTTCATCGCCACCACTCTACAATTATATATATCAATCCTTTCTATCTCACTATTAAATTTTTATCACCCCTTATTATTATTTTTTTATTTTTCTATTAATCTTCTCTCTTTTCTTACACTTTTTTATTTGATGGTGACAATGGAGATTAAAAGAAACATGCAAACACATTTTTTTGGCCTTGGATCCTCATCATCATAAATCATTTCTTTTAATCCTCTGTCTCCCTCTTCTTTTCTTCTTCTTCATTATTTATTTTTTCATTTGTTTTTCATGTCCCTCTTTACTCCTTAATTTGTTTCTTGATGGAGACAATAAAGAGAATAAAAATTCAACAATTTTTTTAGGATCTTCTCCATCCCTACTCCACTCTACATTTCTCTCTATTCTCTCTATCTCACTCTTTAGTTTTTCTCACTAATCAATATTTATTTTATTAACCCTCCTCTTCCTCCTGCATTTGTTTCTTTGATGAAGAGGATAGCCTATAGAAGATAAATCCAACAATATTTTCTCTCTATCATCTCTATCCCACTCTTAATTTTTTCTCACTCCTCATTATTCATTTATTTATTTTATTAATCCTCCCCGCCCCTCCTGTACTTATTTTTTTGATGGAGAGGATGGAGGGAAGAAGAAAAATCTAAGCACATATTTTTAGGGCTTGAATCCTCTCTGCCGTAAAACATTTCTCATAATCCACTCTAATTTTCTCTCTTTTTCTTATTCTTCATTATTTATTTATTTATTCATTTCCCCCTCTCCTTCTGCATTTGTTTCTTTGATGGAGATGATTAATAGATGGAGAAATTAAATTCCAAAAAAAAATATAGGACTTGGATTTCTCCATCACCTCTCCGCTCTAATTTTCTCTCTATCTCACTCTTATGTTTTTCTCACTATTCATTATTTATTTAATTTGTTAATCTTCTCTCTTCTTTGTTTCTTTGGCGAAGATGATGGAGGGAAGATGGCAAATCTAAGTACCTTTTTTGGTACTTGTATCATCTCCTTCACAACTCATTGCTCTAATTCCATACTCCTCTTAATTTTGTCATACTCTGTTGGAACATTTACGAACACACTGATGAACACGAATAAAATAGGCTGAGTTGCGGACTAGGTCGCTCTCTTTAAGACGTTTCGCGGCTCGTGTGCAAGCAGTCTCTCCTATCCCCGTCGTCCCCAGGATAAAACAGCCTTCTCAAAAATATGATTCTCCCTGCACCTAGAAGAACCACCAAACTCACACCCCCTCTTTTTATTATACTGCTCGGTATCTATCTTTGTTTTCCACGTCAAAGATCACTTGTCTTCCTCTTTTTACTCTTCTTTCATATATATAAACAATTAATAGGTTTTCAAAGTATTAAATAGGTTTTCAATATATAGATCCGTTGGAACCGTTTACGGACAAAACAATTAATAGGTTTTCAAAGTATTAAAAAGCTTTAACATATTGAAACGTAAAAAAGAAATTCAATAGTAGTATTAAGTTAGATTGGAATGATATAAAACGGCTCAATGTTTAAAAGGAATGAATTGTAACTTTCATAATTCATACAGGCAAAGGGAATCAATTGAATTAATAATAACTTTCATAGTATAACGAAAGTATCTTACTTATGAAAATGAATTGCAAGCGAGAATCAATTGATAGGCTTAAAAAATATAAGTTTCAATTCAATTGATTCTTATAAACTAATGTTGTTCATATGTTAATATTGAAAATGTAATAATTCTCAAAATAACATTAAAATAAATTGTTTTATTAATTTTTAAATAAAACATCACAACAATCCCCCACTTGTTTTTAAAAATTATTTCATCGAGCAATAGTTCATACTAATAAGATTTAGCATAAATATTGGTATACGTATACTTGAACCTATACATAGTGATGATGTTTCCGATTCAACAAGAGTAACTCGTAGTCTTGAACTCTATCTAAGACAACATTACACACTCAATCTTTCAGGGTGTAGTTTATAAACCAGTGCATTATGGCCTTGCACGTTATCCCAGTATAGTGAACGCTCTAGCAAGTTTTGCCCAAAACTTCATAGGAAGCAGCCACACTTCCACTTTCACATAGGTGAGTCTATCAAGAGTACTCATGTAGTTACGTACCCCACTCTATATAGAGTATAGAACTCATTAAGAAATTCATTCACTACAAGAATAAGTGTTGTTTCCTGCCATTTTTTCCGACGAACTCTAGTCCGTCGCAATTTCCGACGGATTTTCGACCAAAATGTCGTCGCAACTGTTCAGGAAAAAAGGCGCTTAAATTCCTGCTTACGTTTCCGACCAAAACGTGTTCCGTCGCAAATTTGCGACGACTATTTCCGTCGGAACACGCTAAAATTTCGTCGCAAACTAAATAACCCAATTAAAACTGAGCCCTCTTCCCTCGAACGCTCTCATTTTACCAAAGCTCAATCACTCACCCTCCTCTGTCGTTCTCTCTCCCTCACTCACTCAGTCAGTCTGCGTCTCTCACTCGCAGTTCCCTCCTCTCCTCGTGCTGAACCACCACACCCTGGCCTCCGCCCTCACCAACACCGATCCTCCCTCACTTCTTCTTCTTCCCCATCTGACTACACAAAAATTGAATTTTAGCCCTAGAATATCTTTCTTCCAATCAATCGCTGGTCAGTCGTTCACGGCAGTCACGAGCCCTAGAATCTTTTTCTTCAAATCAATCGCTGGTCATTCGTTCACGGCAGTCAGGAACCCTAGAATTTCTTTCTTTAAATCAATCGCTGGTCATTCGTTCACGGCAGTCACGAACCCTAGAATCTCTTTCTTCAAATCAGTCGCTCTTTTCTGGTGAGAGTTTTCAAATCTTCGATTTCTTCATTCTTGTTTCTACATCATTCCCTTTGATTTCATCATCTCTTCATCGTTGCTCATTGTTTCTGGTGAAATCTGTTGCTCATTGTTGTCCAGCATCACTTCATCGTTCTGGTGAATCTGCCACAGGTTTCATCATTTCTTCATCGTTGGTTCTTCAATCATTTTGTTAGTTTGTGTAAAAATTGTTGCTCACTTCAGGTGCTTCAATCACTGTTAGTTTATTTTATGATTTCATCATTTCTCTTAATAATGAAGTGATTTATATAGTATTGTTTGACTATCTGTGATTTTAATTTTAGGCTGAAGTGATTCTAGATAATGAGTAAATTGTGATTTTCCGAATTTAAGTTTGTCATTTCAGAAGATGTTGGGAGTTGTTTGCGACTCCATTGGTTTCATGTGCCCGGCATTGAATTCCCCTGCATTGGTGGGTATGTCTTTCCTTTTTTTACTTGATGATATAAAATGAGGATCAGCTCCATTAAAAAAGAAATTACTCCTTTTTAACATATTAAGCAAAAATTATCTATGACTTTGGAGGTGCTTCTGGGGGACATGGGAACAGGAAAGACAAGTTTGGCTCCTTCTGGTTGAATGTTTTTCCCTTTAGTATTTTGATTTTCTTTAAGCCTCTTCACACTAACATCGATTCTCAGTGGATTACCGTTCATGTATTTGTGCTGGAATCAACAATTGTTTCTGTTCGGTACCGTATCTCCTGCTACGTATCCGATCTGGGATAGGTAGACCGGTCCGAGATAGTTGGTACGTGTATCCTTGGTTGTCCGAGTTGGTGCTCCGGTCCGAGGTGGGGTGGTACCTGCAATGACACTCCGGCGCTCAAGTCAGTGAGTGAGTCAATTACAAGTGAGAGTAGGTGAGAGATGAATACCATTAATGTGAGCATTCAATGCTTATTTATAGGTATCTGGAGTGGAGGAGGACTGTTGGATCTAGGTATGCAATCTCCACCGTTGGATGAATTGGACCCTTTGGTGTTGGGCCTTTTTGGTGGATTGGTCATTGAGGCCCAATCCATAACAGTAGCCCCCCAAGTCGGGTCGCCTTAAGGCGAGCTAGACTTGTTAAGAGATTTCGTCGGGCCAAGCTCGGGTGAGATACTTCGCGGAATACCGGGCCGATCTGAGGGTCTCAGGTCGCGCCGAGTGACTCGAGGCTGCCCGCTTTGAGAGATCCCGGTCATGGCGGGATAGAGAGACCGGGACGTGGCCGATGGAAACGAAGCGATCCGGTCGTGGCAGTGCCTTGATTTCTGTGCCAGCTGGCAACGTCATTGATGGGACGCGTCGTTCGAGGATGATTGGGGTAATGATGGCGCTTGGAACGACGCGCCTGTCTAGGGGCTAGTCTTGGGAAACGTAGCCTAGGTCCAGGCCCATTAGTGGCCTTCTTACTCCCTATAAATAGGAAAGGGGGATCCCCCTTGGATTGTTTTTCTGCGAATTGCTCTGCTTCCGATCTTAAAGTCGTTCCGGAGCTTATTTCTTTCTTCCGAGTTGTGCTGAGTCTCGGCGAGGTCTTTGCTGCTCGCGACCTGCCTCTGGTGTTCGACGAGCTTCGTTTTTCATAAGGTTAGTTTTCTTCTTTTCTTTATTACTTCTGCCTTTAGATCTCGACCGGGTTCTCTCCGGACCCGCATTTGTAGATACAGAGTGGGGGTCGTCAGGTCGGGTTCCGACTTGGTTGTGGACCCACTGTTTACGTATCAACCTGACTCGTCAAGCCCCCATTTCTGCAGGACCGATCTGGCGAGGACGAAACAAACCCGTCGGGTTGCTGACATAGATCGCCCTCATTTCGCACAAACAATGGCTTCCGGAATTGGGGAGTCGATGGAAATCCGCGCTAGCCCCCTGGGTCGGCTATTCCCGAGGTTCCAGACGACCTGGGATCCGCTCCTACTCACGCTGAAGACCGGTCTCCCAGGGTTCCCAGCAACGAGCCGATGGATGAAGGTACCACAGAGGTGGTGGTACTTGATTCGGGTGATTCTGATGCCGAGCCCGACTGTGAAGAACAAGGCAGTACTAGTTGGAGTTCGGAGGAGAGTGAGGAGGAGGTGGCTGAGAGCCGAAACAATGAAGACGGTCTTGGGCCTTGCGGGGAGCCCGCCTATGAAGAAGGTGACTCTGACCAATATCCCCAAGCCGGAGTAGGGCCGGTCAATATTCTTGTGTCCCTGCCTCTCGCTGTTCCCCGGGAGTATTCCTGGGTGTCGGAGGCGTTGAGGGGGATTCCGTCCCTTTACAGGACCGGGGACGATATGAGTTTCTTCGTCAACCGCCTTTCCCGGAAGAGTCAAATCTGGAATGTGGAGGGAATGGCTGAAGACCAGCATGTGGCCGTCTGGCCGAAAGCTCTGAAATTTGTTATGTACGGGGTGACGATCCTTGATATGCACGTTAGCCCTCCGTTCACCGCTTTTCAACAAGAGGCTTTGGAGATCTTGAACCTCGCTCCTTCCCAACTACATCCCAACTCATGGGCGTTCCTCCGGGCTTTTGAGTTGATGTGCATTCATCTGGAGAGGCCGATCTCCTGTGACCTCTTCTTCCACCTTTTTGAGGTTAACCGGAGGCACGAGGATGGAACCAAAGATCGGTGGGAACATGTAAGTTTCCGGGCTAAGAGAGGGGTAAAGATTTTCATGCCTTATTCCGACTCTCTTAAGAACTGGAAAAATAAGTATTTCTTTGTGGAGACCGTGAATGAGGAGGCAGTGAGGCACGTCGGCCAATATTCTGCGGACGGGAAATCATTGGAGTTCACAAAGTTTCAACTGGGGTGGTCTCTTTCCCACTTCAATCGGAGGCCTCATTCTTACACTGTCGGCTTAGGGCGGCTATCCCAGGTTGATAAGGACTCGTTGGCGATCTTGACGAATTTTGCCGACCTGATCGTCTACCGGGATCCCAAGAAATTTGGGATTGATGTAGCCCGATTGGTCGGGGCCGGGTCGAAGTCTCAAGTAGTCGCCGTTCTTGGTAGGTTCCTTGGTAGATAATCCCGCCCCTTATAATTTTTTGACTGTCGTTTCCTCTAACATTGTTTATCTTCCTCATTTTGTAGATAGCATGGGACCTGACAAGTTCTCCCGCCTGACGGCTCTTGCAGAAAGGAAGGCCGGGGTTCAAAAGGAAAAACCCGTTGCCGCTGTTCCGATCAGCACCATCCTGGAGGCAGAAGCGGATGATCGGGCTGCGGATCTCCTGCACCGAAAAAGGGAGCGCCCGCTGACGCAAACAGAACCTGCTTCAACTTCGCATGCTCCGGCTGCTCGGACTTCAAAAAAGGGGCGTCATGGGAAGCACCGGACTTCTAAGTCTTCCGGCCTTTCTATTGACGCCGACTTCCTGCAGAAGCATTTGGAGGATTCCCGGGTCGACCCGGTTGAGGCGTCTCTCCGGTTATTCCGGCATCTGACCGACGTCACGAAACTTCAAAAGGTCGAGGCCGAGAATCAGGCAAAAGGTGACCCCAAGTTTCGAGGTGCACTCTTTGATTTTCCTTCTTGGTTATCTCTGTTGTTGACTTCCTTGTTTCTGTTATTACAGGAGCCTTGGTGGAGAGGGACAACGAAAAAAGAGCCCGGGAGGAGCTGCAAAAGAAGTATGAGACTCTGGAGAGGGATCAGGCCGAGCTCAAAGCAGCTGCGGAGAAATTTGAAAAGGAGAGGGACTCTGCCCTTAACTTGTGCATGGAACATGAGGTTCGAATCCAAGATCTCGAGAGTCAAGATCGGCAGTCTTCCGAGGTTATTTCTTCCCTGAGAGCTCGGATTCAGGAACTCGAGGCCGACCTGGAGAAGGCGAGGCAGGCCCAGGTCGGGTCTAGCGTTGATTCTTTGCCTCGGATTGCTGAATTGGAAAAGGAGCTTCAAGAGGTACGCGCCAAAGCAGAAACCTTGGAGGACGAGGTGATGGAGGTGGCTCAACTGGCTATGGACGTGGCCGAGGAGAGCTTTGAAAAAGCCCTTTCTCAAGTCACCGTCATCCATCCATCCCATCCTCTGGACCGGGGATTTATTCGCTTGAACCATACTGTAGCTGATGGGCGTATTGTCCGGCCCTATCGTGACTCTGATGCGTTCGATATCATTTACCCTCCCCCTTCCATGTCGTGATTGCTGCCGATGGGGAAGTTCTGAATTTGCTGCTTTTTGGGTTCCGGGTGGAACCGGTGGGGGAATAAAGCCCCGGGTTCCGGGCGGAACCGGAATTTTGTAATATGCCATTATCTTTTTGAACTAGAGGACCCGGCCGCATCCGGGATGATTTGTAATGAAAATGTAATTTAATGTGCTTCCGGTTTTATTTACCTCGGTTTTTAGTTTTTATACTGTTGTTTTTCGTTTGTGCACTTGCGTTTGATTCGCTCAAGTGGTAAACGTCGCCTTAAGGACAGTTTACCGGGACTCGGCCCAGATCGAACTCGTCCCTTAAGGTTGTGGCAACCTCGGCCAAATAATCGTGAGATGATCGCCTTCGGGGTAGTTTACCGGGACTCGGCCCAGATCGAACTCACCCCTTAGGATAGCGACAAACCTTGGTCAGCTAAAGGAAAATAGAATAGGCGATAAGATCGGTAGACACCGCAATCATATAGGATAACATCGGTATACACCGTTTGTGCACTCCCACTGTGGTCGCCAATGTTCGGTACCGTATCTCCTGCTACGTATCCGATCTGGGATAGGTAGACCGGTCCGAGATAGTTGGTACGTGTATCCTTGGTTGTCCGAGTTGGTGCTCCGGTCCGAGGTGGGGTGGTACCTGCAATGACACTCCGACGCTCAAGTCAGTGAGTGAGTCAATTACAAGTGAGAGTAGGTGAGAGATGAATACCATTAATGTGAGCATTCAATGCTTATTTATAGGTATCTGGAGTGGAGGAGGGCTGTTGGATCTAGGTCTGCAATCTCCACCGTTGGATGAATTGGACCCTTTGGTGTTGGGCCTTTTTGGTGGATTGGTCATTGAGGCCCGATCCATAACAGTTTCTAAAGGTACCTTATTATCTAAGTGAGTAATATTCTGTTAATGCCTTATTTTCTTCTTCTCGCTAGGAATGCGCTTCGTGGCGCCTTCTCTGCTTCAATTCATTAAAATATCGCCTAGAAGTGCTTTGTAATACCTTAAGTTTTGTTTGCTACTTTATGTGTTCTACCCATGATTTATTTATTCCTTGTGTAATTCTCTTGGCAGGTTGGAGATGATGTGAATGTGATAGATGCCACTGGAAAGTTTGTCATGCCTGGTTAGGCCTTAAAATATCGAACATTGACTTTGTCATACCAATTGATGGGAGTTTAACTGCTGGTTTTGAAGCCTATGAAAAGAAGGCAAAGAAGTCTTGCATGGATTATGGTTTCCATATGGCTATTACCAAATGGGATGAAACTGTTTCTAGAGAAATGGAGCTCATGGTCAAGGAGAAAGGTCATAATGCATTTCCTAGTTGTGTTTTGATAATTTGGTTGACAATGAGACAATAACACTTTGGATGAGTTCTGAGGAATTTATTTCATGTAGAACATCTATTTTTTCTAATTGCAGGTATAAACTCTTAAGTTTTTCATGGCATACAAAGGAGCTCTTATGATCAGTGATGAGCTTCTTCTGGAAGGATTTAAAAAGTGCAAGTCTCTTGGTGCCTTAGCCATGGTCCATGCAGAAAATGGAGATGCTGTGTATGAAGGGCAAAAGAAAATGATAGAACTCAGAATATCTGGCCCAGAGGGACATGCTCTTTCAAGGCCTGCAGTTTTTATGTTTTTTTTCTTTTATAATTTTTTCACAGAATAATAGCATGCGAGGAATTGGTTGCCACTCCTAGGCTGCCACCTGTACCATTGGCTGTTTCCCCTCTCACTCCATCATTCCTTTCCCTTTTAGCTTCCAGCTGTCGTTCCGGCCTGCCCTCTCCCTCTCTTCTCTTTCCTACTTTCCCCCTCTTTTTATATACATGTTTAAGAGGTCTACTTTCCCCCTCCCTATTTATTTGGAGATACTGCCCAGATAAGTCAAACAATGGAGAGGAGAGTGCAATTTACCCTATTTATTTAGAGATGCTGTCCAGATAAATTAAACAATAGCATCTACTGATGTCTGAGAGATTAACAATATGCTATATCAATTTTTGAAGTCATATTTTCATGTTTTTACTCTGTATGCTGGATTATATAATTACTGTACTGTGTCATTGATATTCATTTGTTTAAACTTTGTAGGTTGGCTCATATCATGCATCATCATTATTAGTAGCATCCAGACCTCCAACTCCGGGGGTTCTTAGTCGAGGAATTGGTTTGGATGGTCTTTCTAGTGTGTTGGCTGGTCTATGGGGTACTGGAACTGGGTCTACAACTTTAACTGAAAATGTTCACACAATTGCTGTGGCTAAAATGGGAAGCCGCAGAGCAGTTCAGTTGGGAGCATGCTTGCTGATAGTGTTATCCCTCGTGGGTAAGTATCTATTATAACTGTTGTTGGCTTGTTGCATCTACCCTTATCAGTCCATTCTATAGCGAATAGCAATTGAACAGAAGTACATTTACTTTGAGACATTGGAGATGAAAAACCATTGGTGTAATTTACCCTTTTAAACCCTTTTATTTAGAAATTAGAACAATTGGCAAAACAAATGATGCTTGTAATGGCCATTTCTAAGGAATGAGAGGCAGTCGACTGTATCAATCTCGTTGTGGCATTCTACATTATCCATAGAGATTTGTAAATGCTTAACTTCAAAGGTTGCTGCAATATGTACTATTCAGGTTTTGGGAGGATATTTTGGTGGGGAATATTCAGTTTTTAGAGGCTTCCCAAGTCTATCACATTTCTTCCAAATTAGAATTCCAATCCAGAATGGATGTTCTTTTATTTCATGGTTCTACTAGCCTCAATAGAATTTTAGCTTCAGAAGTTGAGAAATAGAGAAATTATTGAGTCTGTCTCCTGTTATTTGATTCTCTCTCACGTATTACCCTTGAGAAATAGAGAAATTATTTGATTCTTCTCCTGTTATTTTATGGCTGCTTTAGATGAATTTCATCTTCAAGATGCAGAAAGATTTGGTTACCTTGATGCACCCTTGAGCTTCTCTGTTTTCTTTGTTTTTTATTTTCTTTATTTATATTTTGGAGGATGCTTTTTCCTCACAACTAGCTGAACTTCATTGCTTCATATTTCATCTAGCTTTTATTATAAGAAAACTTCAATGTTGTGTTTTGTTTGATACTTGTTGGACTCAGACACAGCTGCTATTCAACATGCCTTTGCTTCATAGATGTTGGTACTGGTTTTTTCAGTGTGCTTTATCTGCAAATATGGAGGGGTATGTCTCTATGTCATCTCCCCTTACTATTGTGTATCTTATGCTTGCTTTTAAAGGTGGCAAATTCTGTGATTGAAATTTATCAACCACTATAACACTAATGAAAGATTACAAACAAAAAAAGCAACAGCACACTTCCATCAGTTAGGGAAGGTGTGTGGCTATGAAAACCACATCATGGCATATCTGTATTGTGTAATGTTGGTTGATATGGCAGTTTGTACGAAAATAACATTTGAGTGTTATTCTTTTCGCAGTTGAACTCTGTCCTGAACACAATCTTTTCACTACACATGGTGGTAGCTTTTCTTGTCGCGGTTATACTCGATAATACTGTACCTGGCAGTAACCAAGAATTGAAGGGAGATTAATCCTATGCCTAGAAAGCATACACTATTGGAAGCTTAATTAATGTGTCTATCGGTCCTTTAATTTATTTGGTGTATTTTTGCAGAATTATTTTCAGCGGCTCCTTTACATATATTCATGGAATGTCCTTCAAGTGATGGAAGTAATGTATTCAGAGCTTCTATGTCGGCGAGTGATTTAATTGGCCAACTTGAACGTTGCCTCACAGAGGAAATGACATCTGGAAATCAATCATTATCTACTAGAGGATCAAAGTATAAGGAGATCCTGGAAGAGATTACACGGCATCTGCTGAATGACAATCAGGCTACAGCCACTTCTGATGAAAAATCACTCATGTGTGCTTTTTAGTTGAATTCTTATTTGTTGCATGCAAGCTAAGCTAAACTACAAAAGTGTAGATCATGTGTGCTTTTTAGTGTCTTGTAAAATTAGGCATACTGTAGCTTAGCCCCAATTTGTCAGCAGCAAGATTGTATATGAAACTAGTATGTATAGATATAATTATTAAATAGTATTTTGGATGTATAATTTAAATTTTTTTTTTATTTATTTTTTTAAATTTCCGACGGATTTCCGACTGATTTGCGATGAAAAGGTGTCAGAGTTTGCGACGACTTTGCCACGGATATTTGCGACGGATTTCTGACGACTTTGCGACGGACACATTTGCGACGAAAAAATCCGTCGGAAAAAAATTTGCAACGAGCGATTTTGCGACGACTTTTTGTCCATCGGAAAGTTCGTCGGAAACGTCAATTTTCGACGAAAATTGATGTGTTTGTGACGAAAATTGCCGTCGGAAATCGTCGATTTTCTTGTGCATGTGAATGTCATCTCCACACTATGAATGAGACTTAAAATTATTTGTGCATGATTCTACATCTTTTATAAGTTGTTATTACCACATTGAACCTATTTTTTGGGATCTCCAATCTATTAAGTCGGGTTACCCTTATAAAAGACAAATTTAATGGGCATCAGCCTTATTCCTCTTGCTAATCCTTTCGTCAAAGGATCAATCAAATCTTCTTCAAACATCATATGATCTTCGTATTTACTTTGTGATAGCCGCGGTTCTATCACAATAGATCCATATGTACTACAAAAAAATTGCCCATTAGCGAGGGATTTTTCCCTCGCTAAATGCCCCAAATCCGTCGCTAATTCCCATTAGCGAGGGAATTAGCGACGGAATCAGTCCCTCGCCAAACTGCTCCTCGCTAGTGGTAATTAGCGAGGGAATTTGAATCCCTCGCTAATTAGCGAGGGAATATTCCGTCGCTAATTCCCTCGCTAATTAGCGAGAGAATATTCCGTCGCTAACTCTGACAGCCACGTTTTTTTTATATTAGCCTATTTTTCTATATAGTTATTATTATTATGGAGTGATGGTGGTGGTGGTTGTGGTGGTGGTGGTGGTGAAGGGTATTATGGTAGAGAGAGAAGGAGAATAGTAAGGGAGAAGGATAGAAAGAGAGAGAGAAATGAGTGGTGGTGGTGGTGGTGGTGGTGAAGGGTATTAGGGTAGAGAGAGAAGATAGAGTGTGAGAAGAGTGTTAGGAGGTGGTGGTGTTGGTGTGGTGGTGGAAGAGTGAAGAGAGAAGAAGAGTGTGAGAGGAGGTGGTGGTGTGGTGGTGGAAGAGTGTGAGAGGAGGTGGTGGTGTGGTGGTGGAAGAGTGAAGAGAGAAGAAGAGTGTGAGGAGAGAAGAATAGAGAAGATTGTGAGGAGAGTAGGAGAGAAGAGTGGCGTGTGAGAGGATAAATAAGCTGAAAAGTCAGAAATTTAGCGAGGGACTGACAATTCGGTTGCTAAACACCTGCACGAAGTCCTATCATCTAAAAGCTGTCAGAAATTAGCGAGGGAAGTAGCGAGGGACTGACAATTCCGTCGCTAAACACCTGCACGAAGTCTTATCATCTAAAATCTGTCAGAAATTGGCGAGGGAATTAGCGAGGAACTGAAAAATCCGTCGCTAATTAGCGAGGGACCTAAAAATCCATCGCTAATGACAGAATTAGCGAAGGACTAAAAATTCCCTCGCTAATTCCCTCGCTAATAAGCTTTTTTTGTAGTGATGGTTGGAATCAACTTTTCATACTTAGGAATATCTAAAAGACTATTCCATTCGTCATCACTGTATCTTCAAAGCACAGTGGAAAACTTTTGGTAATCTCAGGTGCATGGTCCTTTTAAGGTACATCATGACCCTCTCAGTAGCACACAAGTGCTTATTACTAGAATTAGTAGTAAACCCGTATAGTAAACTCACAACATTAGTTGTAATTCTAGTGCAATCAGCAGCATATTGAAGACTGCAAATGATGCTCGCAAACTCGGACTTTTCAACACTCTCATGGTGTTCTTGAGCAACTTAACACTATGATCATAATGAGTGTGTGATTTACAATAGAAGTAATTTAGATTTACCTCACCAACATCATTCATATCAAAACATATTTTTGATATTTTTTTTTTGACAAAAATAATATTAGAACCAAAATTAAGTAATTCATCCACGTGTAGAAAAATAATAGTGCAACTATTATTATCCAAAAATAAGCACTTACCACTTTTGTTAATTTTAAAACATATAAAATCACAAGATTAAACGTCTCATAATTAGAGAGAGCAAAAGTCATCATGTTGGTCGAAATAAATTTCTTTCTTCTAATATATCCAAAAAAAAGTATTATTATTAGAATCACATGTTCTAATAATGCACTATTAAAAATAGAACCCCCAATATTTTTGCATTTAAATGGAAAACGATTTTCATAAAAATTACTGTCATACGATACAATAATAGTTTCATATATAAATAAAACTCTATGCGCTTTGCTATTATTCACATATATCAAAAAACACTAATTACTTAAAACAAAAATAAAATGAAACTCAATTTAGAGCAAATTTATTTTTCACGCGTTACTTTCTAATTCTTTACTCTTCCAAAACCTTGGCCTTTTTTTTTCCTTCAAAGCGAAAACCGACCGAAATTTATATCCTTTTATAATAAATAAAACACAACAATAATTTCTATCAGACGGCCATTAAAGAAAATAACTTCCAATAGGCCATTCTTTCAAAACGAAACTGTTCCAATGAAAACTCTATGTATTAATAACAACACAGTAACGTTTAAAGAAAGAATCACTCTTGATTAAAAAAATAAACTTAAACAAAACAATTCACAAAATAATCAGAATGAAATGCAGAATATTTCTAATCAATTTCAATGTTTAATTTGAACATTCCATAGGTAGCGTAGCTTTTCTTTACAAAAAGAGAAATCTTTGTAGGGTAAACAAATTAGCCATATTGTTTGAGTAAACTCAACTTAGTTAAGAAGATAATCTCAAAACTAAGTTCTACTTCATCTCTGGAGTATACATAATTTTTTTAATAGCTTGTCTTTCTAGAGGTAAACATTAATTCCACAAAACTTGTCTCAGCAATATAAATGGTGTGAGAATCTTTCAATATTCAACAATAGAATAAGTCATAAAATTTTATTAGAGCAGACATGACGCATTGCGCCATTGTCTACCCACCACCTCCGGATCCTCGAACATTGATTTCATAAACCATAATAATTAGTGTTTCTACAACTCTTATTCTTATTCTAATTGTCATTTTTTTCCGTTCATTTGAGTTTCCAAAATATATCTTTAATTTCGAAACAGTATAAGTGAAATTGGCAATAGCAAAATACTGAGTATAAGACATACCTTTGGAGTCAATATAAGACATCCGTTTGAAGACCGTAAGACATTCCTTTGGAGACATCAACGAAAGTGTCGTGCTCGACTGAAATGGCAGATAATCATCGTCTTAAAATTGTTGGAACATTTACGAACCCACTGATGAACATGAACAGTCTGAGTCGCGGACTAGGCCGCTCTCTTTAAGACGTTTCACGGCTCTGCCCAAGGTGTGCAAGCTAGGGATGGCAAAACGGTCCGGCCCGGCCCGGCCCGGCCCGTTTTGCCTTCGGCCCGCTAAAAACGGGGCGGGGCGAGTCGGCCCGCCAAAAATGGCGAGTTCAAAAGACTGGCCCGGCCCGCTAAGTGATGGGCTGGCGGGTTGGCGGTCCGGCCCGTCTGAATTTTTTTTTTCAATATTTTTGAACAAAAAACTTACATGTTTTTAACATTTCAATTTCAATAAGATTTTTCACCTGCTTTTTAAAATAGATTTTTTATAAAGCATTTTTAACAAATTTTTACTTTAAAAACTCTTGACATATTCAAAATAAAAGTATAAAACAATAATAGCATTGGAATTACTAGGATTAACTATATAGCAGCTAAAAGTATAAAACAAAAATAACATTGGAATTACTAGGATTAACCATTAAGAAATGTCAGCTAAAAGGCTAGAACCATCAACCAAAAGGTCCAAATCCATAATTCGATCTTAAAAACCAAAATAAGTATTTTGATTGCTTGATAATGATAACTAGGGATTAACCATCAACTTCAAGCAACCAAAATAAATATTTTCAGGAACCAAAAAACCATAATAAGTACAATATATGGCACAGATCAAAAGATTGAATACACAAACAATTATCAAAATTGTATTTATTGTTTTGTGGACCAATTTGACAAAAACAGGCACCAATTTCCAGCGAACGAAGACAGCCCATGCATCGATTTTTTTTTGTTCAAGAAATCTTGGAACAAAACTTGTATTATGGAGGATACGGAGCAAACTGTGATTCAGAAATGCGAACCAGGGAAACGTGAATCAGAACAAAACAGTCCAGAGAACAAAAAAATGATCCAGAGAACAAACCGTGATTCAGGAGATAATTCAGCAGAAAAACGTGATGATGCACAAGACGCTCTAGAGATAAATCGCGTTGGATGATTCAGCAATCCAAAAAGCAAAAACGCGATTCAGATGTTCGATCTTGCAGAGAAGAAGAGTTCAGGAACACCGTTGAAAGGAGATGAGACGCCGTTGAAGGGAGAAGAGCGTGTTTGGTTATTGTTTGTACAGTGAGAAGTGAAAGAAGGGGAAAGTTGAAAACATAAAGTGATTCTGTTTAATTTTTTTTTTTTTTAAAAAAACGGGCCGGCGGGCTGACCCGCCCCGTTTTTGCTTTAGCCCGCGGTTTTTTTTTTTTTGGCGGGGCGGGTTCGGCGGGTCAGCGGTCCCAATACCCCAGCCCAACCCGCCTTTTTTTGGCGGGTCAGCGGGCCGGCCCGGCGGGCCAAACCCGTTTTGCCATCCCTAGTGCAAGCAGTCTCTCCTTGCCCCGTCGTCCCTAGGATAAAACAGCATTCTCAAAAATATGATTCTCCCTGCACCTAGAAGAACCACCAAACTCACACCCCCTCTTTTTATTATACTGCTCGGTATCTATCTTTGTTTTCCACGTCAAAGATCACTTGTCTTCCTCTTTTTACTCTTCTTCATATATATATATATATAGAGAGAGAGAGAGAGAGAGAGAGAGAGAGAGAGAGAGAGAGAGAGAGAGAGAGAGAGAGAGAGAGAGAGAGAGAGAGAGAGAGAGAGAGAGAGAGAGAGAGAGAGAGAGAGAGAGAGAGAGAGAGAGAGAGAGAGAGAGAGAGAGAGAGAGAGAGAGAGGCTTATGTAAAGACATTAAAATATATAGATCCGTTGGAACGGTTTACGGACAAAACAATTAATAGGTTTTCAAAGTATTAAAAAGCTTTAACATATTGAAACGTAAAAAAGAAATTCAATAGTAGTATTAACTTAGATTTGAATGATATAAAACGGCTCAATGTTTAAAAGGAATGAATTGTAATCCGATTTGCATGGTTGACACAAAGACTTTTACCCTTAAATACGGAGGAAAAACTTCATGATTTGACTCGTACTGTAGGTTCTTACCTATGGATCACCCATTTAGAAAGCAGAAATATGCGTTCATCAAGGGAAATGTTGAAACAGCTGGACCTCCTCGTAGGTTGACACCAGAGGAAGTTTGGAATAATGTTAGGGATATCCCTCATGTGGAAGTCGTAGCGGGTGTTGTTTCTCGTCCAGATGGCTATGGACAACATATGGCACAATTGGACAAAAAAAGTATTTTTTGGGAACTTCCCTATTGGAAAGATAATCTATTGAGACACAATCTCGATGTAATGCATATAGAGAAGAATTTTTTTGACAACATATTTAACACTGCCACGAACGTGAAAGGAAAAACGAAAGACAATGAGAAAGCTAGGAAGGATATAGATCATTACTGTAGACGAAAGGATTTGTTGTTGGTTGAGCAAGGTACTAGGACTTTGAAACCCAAAGCCAATTATACTTTATCTACCGAACAAGCGAAAGCAGTTTATCAGTGGATAAAAGAGTTGAAAATGCCAGACGGTTATTCTTCCAATTTATCTAGATGTGCGGATGTGGATAATGGGAGGTTGCATGGGATGAAGAGCCATGATTGTCATGTATTCATGGAGTGCTTACTTCCTATTGCTTTTAGTTCGTTGCCAACACACGTTTTGAATCCGCTCATTGAAATAAGTCAATACTTTAAGAATTTGTGTTCTGCAACGCTAAAAGCTGATGATCTTTCAAAAATGGAACAAGACATCCCACTTATCTTATGCAAGTTGGAGAGAGTATTTCTGCCTGGATTCTTTGATTCTATGGAGCATTTACCAGTGCATCTCGCATATGAAGCTAAACTTGGTGGACCTGTCCAATACAGATGGATGTATCCGTTTGAAAGGTCAGTTAATTTTTATAATATAAGAAACAAGTTTAAAATAGATGATTATTATGTTAATTGTTAAGACTTTTGGCAAGTGTACCAATCGTCGTTGCAAGTAATAAAATACGGTAAGTAACCGGTCGATTCCACAGGGATTGCGATTCTTTATCAATAGGCAATTTGTTAATTCTAAGTCGTGATACTTGTGATAAAGTGGGTTTATTGTAACAACGAGATAGAAAATGCAATAACATAAAGTAACGATAGAAGCGATTCGGAATTGATTCCTCTCCCCTCTACTCTTATATGACATCCAGCCACTCTCAAGTTATTACCCAAATTATCCGATTCAATTCACTAATTAAGGTTAAGGACAATTCCTTGCCTCAAAACCCCTATTACCCTAAGAGTTACCCTAATTCCTTAGGTGAGTCATGCCAAAGGGTAATGCATTAAGATCGAGAATTTATATGAATTCACACAAGCTACCCCATATCCCTATGATGATTACTAGCATGTGATCCAAACCTCCCAATTTCCAGCAACAAACCCATATTTCTATGGCGATCATTAACCTAGATCATGACAAATATCATGTGTACTTGTAAAGCATTAAGAACATGGTGATTTGGACAATGGATAAAGTGAATAACAACCATATACTTGACCAATAGGGAACATCCATACAAGAGTTTTAGGGAGGATCA
The DNA here is from genome assembly GCA_039519185.1 of Astragalus membranaceus. Classification (NCBI taxonomy): domain Eukaryota; kingdom Viridiplantae; phylum Streptophyta; class Magnoliopsida; order Fabales; family Fabaceae; genus Astragalus; species Astragalus membranaceus. The sequence continues at coordinate 141,309,844 of CM076851.1, read as the reverse complement.
TCACTCCCAAATCAAATCTAACAATTACATGGCATAATAATGAAGAGGATTAAAAAGTAGAAGAAGATTACATAGAGATGGATCCATGAGAACCTCAAAACCCTTGTTCCCAAGGTGTTGGGAAGGCCCCAAAATCACCTCCAGCTGCTGCTCCAAACCCTAGAATCGTTCCCAAGCCGAAGAGAGATTCAGAAAACACAAAACTGATATTTTAACCAAAGTTTCGGCCACGCATCGCGTCGCGATGGTGCCTGGTCGCGTCGCGACTTTCTCCAGAAAGTTTGGTCGTGGCGCGATCGTTCTGGCTACTTGGTGCGAAGGCTGTCTAATCTTTTTCCTTTCTTCTTTTCTCCGTTTCGTCACTAGGCAAGTGTCTGGTTCGCTAGTAAACGCCACATCAAATTGAAGGTTTTTCATACATTTTGTTACAGCTCCACACTTATTACAAAAAACTAAAATTATGCTACAACCCTTAGCAATTGGCTGAATCAAACAATAAACCACCGACATTTTGGTTGCAAACTGAATGAAAATCATCATATAATAATGACTCAACATTAATTAATATCATTTTCTCTAGGTTCATGGGTGTTCAAAAAGATCGGTGAAAAACAAAGCTAGAGTTGAAGGATCGATATGTTTTTCTTACTTACACCGGGAAACAATCCATTTTTGTTTTTATTATTTCAAAATGAGTTTGCTCCTGGAAGCAGTCGAAATGAAATGGATATTGAATGTCCTAGACATCATTTAGCTTTGTTTGTCTTTTTTCTACCCGGTCGTCCATCTAGGAAGGAGTCAATTCACTGGCTAACAGATGAAGAGTTAAGTTCAGCACATGTTCATGTGTTGATAAACTGTACTGAGGTGCAACCATTTATTGAGTATGTTCCTCAACATTAACTATCGATCTTAATTAGTTAATATAAAGTAGACAAATGTGTAACAATTAATTATTTATTTTTAGGGAATTCTTGTCATCAGAGGACGTAAGTGAGCAACAATCTTCTGCTCATATTAATGCACATTTTCCAACGTGGTTTAGGCAACATGTTTATGCCCTCCCACCAACTCCTACCAACCAACACTTGAGGAACATATCAGACGGTCCTCGAAGATGTGTTAAAGAATGGCACACATACTTTGTCAATGGATACAAATTTCACACAAATGAATGGACACAGGGCAGATAAACAGTCAATAGTGGAGTTTGCATGAAGGGTGTCATTGGAGGAGGTGAAGATGATTTTTATGGTGTGGTTCAACACATATATGAACTTTCGTACTCCCATCTAGATTTTAGTCAGAAGGTAGTGGTTTTTTTATTGTAATTGGTTTGATTCGTCTGCTCGAGGAACAAAGGTGAATCCAAAGTCAAATACAGTGGACATTAAAATGAATAGTAGATATCCACTGTATGATCCGTTTGTCATTGCACAAAATGTGAGACAAGTCTATTATGTCCCTTATCCATCAACACGGACTGATAGGCATGGTTGGTGTGTCGCAATAAAAACAAAACCAAGAGGTCGCATTGAGACAAATGATGACACGGTGGAAGATGTGCCATATCAAATGGAAGAGATGTCTAACGTAAATGAAGTGACTCAAGTTGAACCCATTACTCGTTTATGTGATGAGCCAAACACGGGCGATGAAGTTGGGGACGAAGAACATGCTGATGAAGATGCAACAGACCACATTGGTGTATCAAGAATTCACTCCTCTGATGATGATGATTTTGAGAATGAATGGGATTCCAATTAGTTATTTTATGTTTCAACAATATATGTTAACCTATTTTTAATCAAGGATATTTATGTTTGTTTAATTAGTATGTTTATATATTTTTGTTTAGTATGTTTATGTTAACCTTGTTTAGTATATGTTTGTTTGTTTAAATGTATATGTCTAGATACGGTCATGGCATCGTCTCACTCAGGATCCGATCATGACGACACATATGTTCCTCCACCTGTCACGGGTGATGGCGCCAGCGCACTAGCAGGAGGAAGACTTCTACTCGCCTAGGGCGTCGTCGTTAGCCTGCCCGTGTTGTTGTTTTTGGTGGCAGATATTTGCCACCACCTGGGTGTGAGGGTGCTAGTAGTAGTACTGCAGGGCAGTCAGTGATTCCTGATGGTACTGAGGGCTTAGCCCCGATAAATGTTGATGTAGATGGGGTACGCACATTTACTGTTAACCAGAAGGTGGTGAGGTATACAGCTGATGGTTGTATCATATTGGAGACTGCTGGCGATTCCTAAGTATTATATATTATTATTTATTAATTTATTTTTGTTGCCTTTTATATAACTTTTATATAATTTATATAATACAGGTTTTTCCTTCGAAGGCTACAGCTACCGCCATCACAACAACAATTAAGGAGAATTTCACCGGCAGCTGGAAGAATTAGACGGCGGTTAGAAAAGATAAAGAGGCAATTGCGAGGATGTTAAAATCATTCTTGGTAAGTTGTTCTACGAAATAATTAATTTGGTGTATTATCTTATTGACTTGATTAATTAATTTGTCTTATTAACAACATTATTGTAAATTTCTTAAATAGGAAAAATGTACGTGGTTACCAGAGCAGCAAAAAGAAGTTGAGAGAGTGTTCCATAAGAGATGTTCCCATCGCTATTCTGAATTACTGCGGGATGCGCGCAATAAGAATGTGAAGCCATCTTATATGGGGGACTCAACTTGGGCTTCATTCAGAGAGTCTTGGGAGACACCAGAATTTAAGAATTATTGTGAGAAAGCCAAGAAGAACCGTGCTTCTGAAAAAGGTGGCTGCATACACACGGGGAGTGTTAATACTGGAACCCATCACAGGCGTTTGGTAAATTTATTACTTTATTACTTGATGAATTAATTATTTATAATTAACTAGTTATTTTCATGTGTATTAACTAATAACACTATATGTGTATATATATATATATATATATATATATATATATATATATATATATGAGGCGAAGCATCAAAGGACAATCACTTTGCCTGAGTTGCATCGCTACCTTCATATGCGAGAGGACACTGGTGAGTTTGCTACAGATCGAACGAGGAATATTCTGTAAAACTACTTTTACAATTATATATTAATGTTTATTATTTATATTTATCTTTATATATATATATTGTTTTTATTATATTATATATTATTAATAACTAGTTATTTATTTCTTTGTGGGTTATTTTTTCAGGAGAGCTTCCAGGATGGGCTGGCTGAGTACCATGAGTCACAGCAGAGCAGTGGGACAAATATCGATCCTGTGGAGGAGGCTAGAGTAGCTCGTGATATTTGGGAGAGAGTAGTTGGTCCCCAAAAGAGTAATCGTATGGTAGGATCTGGTGGTATTAGACCGGCTGCTTTCAAAACAAGCATTATTCCGAGTCTATCTTCTTCACATTCTGGATCAGAGAGTATTGGTCGCACTTATGTTCCTAATTCTAGTGAGTTGAATGTTGTTACGCAATTGACCCAGCAACTGAGCGAGGCCCATCGTCAGTTTGCCGAGCGGCAGGAGAAAAATGAACGGGAAGTGCAGGCGCTTCGGGAGAAAGCTAGGATAGCTGAGGAGCGCATGGAGGAGCAGGCTAGGATATCTGCGGAGCAGGCTAAAATAAATGAGGAGCGTTTTAAGCTTTTGTAGGATCAGCTGATGTCTCAGCACTCGAGGCCATCATTATCACATATGCCATTCTACCTGCCGCAGCAGCATTTCGGCGGTGCATTTCAGTCGTGGGCTCAGTCCCAGTATTCCCAGCAGTATGCACCCCAGTATTCCCAGCAGTATCCACCGCAGCAGGTTCAGCACCGCCAGCAGCAGCCATACTAGCCATACCAGCCATACCAGCATCCCCAGTAGCATCACCCCACCAGCCCAACTCAAACATCGATCTTAATATCGATCCGATTAGTGCTTTTCTTGCATCAGATGATACCAATTATCATGATGATGAGTCAGGCCAGCAGCCACCCCAGTAGCTTTGAATTGTTTTATTTTGTTGTATGGATTTTTAAGTTTTCATTTGTATTTGTTATGAATATTTGAGTACTTTGTTCGATTTTAAATTTGAATTAAATTAAATCGTCATCAGTTCAAACCTATTAATGTTTTTCATTTCGTATATTATTATGATCGATATTATTAATTTTATTTATTAATTTTTATTTTAAAAAAATAATTTTAATTTTTTTAATTAATTTAATTAATTATTTAAAATTAATTACTATATTAAGTTAATTATTAATTTTCATTCCTAATTTTTATTTTTTAATAAATCAATTAATAATTAAATTAATTATTAATTTTTATTTTTTATCAATAATTAAAGTTTTTAAATTAATTATTAATTTAAAATAAATAATTTTGAATTTTTTAATTAAGTTAATTAGTAATATAAAATTAATTACTATAATCTATTAATTAATAATTAATTTAATTATTAAATATTATTTTTTTATCTATAATTAAAGTTTTTAATAAAATAATATTAATTTTTTAAATAAAACGAAATTAATTTCTGGTGGATTTAACGGGTTTTCCGGCGGATTTTTTTTTTCAAAAAAAAAATTTCTGGGGGATTTTTTATTATTTTTTTTAAAAAACAGTTTTTACCGGCGGATTTAACGACATTTCCGGCGGATATTTCGGCGGGATTTCAAGCGGATAATCCGCCGGTAATGTTATGCGATTTTTTTGGGAGTTTCCGGCGGATTTTTGAGGGCCATGTAATCTACGCAGAAGCGCCAGGTACCATCACGTTTGCGCACCAGCAAGACTAGAGAGGAGAAAGAGTTGTTACTTGGTTGGATGATGCCCTGGAAGACCATATCTTGGATCTATGCGTCTATTTCCTGTTTTTGAAACTGAGGGTAACAGGATATGGTCTTAAATTGACGGGGTCTTTGCCGTGTAAGAGAGGTATGTGGTGGTCTGTGTTTCTTGGTGGGGGACTGTTTGAGGTGGGTTTGATGTTGTTTGGGGAGGCATCAGGTGGATATGGAGGGTTGTATCTATGGCTTGGGTTGAGGCTAAACGCTTCAACTGATGCATTGAGGCTTCTGTTGGGCTAGGTCTAGAAGTGCCATAGATTTTTTTCATTTGGTTATTTTGACAAAAAGTCATGGTAAGGTTGTTGTAGTCACTCAAGATAGGACCAAGGGTTTTCAGCCATTCAACGCCCAACACTAGCTCAGCACCACTTAAAGGTATCACAAATAGATCCACAGAAAAGATGGCCATCCAATATTTGTTCAATATTTTTGCAAAGAAGAGAACAATGAAGTTCTTCCCCATTACCAACCATCACTTGAAAGGCTTTAGATGGTTCAGTAACTCAGTAACTAAACCTAGTTGTTTGGCTATTCTGTCTTGAATGAAATTGTGAGTGTTGCCACTATCTATGAGAGCAGTGAGAGTATGGTTATGGATTTGGCCTTGTACTCGTAGTGTTTGTGGTATAGTATGACCCATGAGGGCATGTAAGCTGATTTGTGGGGTAGGTTCAGGGTCTTGGTTGCTATCAGGGATGAGGTTTGTCTCAGTTGGGGTTTCTGTTTGGACAGAGGTGAGTAGTTCAGTAAGGGGTTCTGGTGGATTGTTAGGGTGATCAGGTTCAGCAAGAAGGAGAAGAAACTGGCATTTACAAAAGTGACCCAGTTGGAATCAGTCATCACAGTTGTAACACAAGCCCTTTTCGCGTCTTGCTTGGAGTTCTGCTGGTGAGAGCTTCTTGATGGGTAGTTGTTTTGTGGGGTTCGTGGTTGTCTGTGAGCCATGGGATGAGGAGTTAGGGTTTGTGGTTAAGGCAGGTCGTGTTGAGTGTTTCTGGGTAGATTGAGAATTAGGGTTTTCAGAGCGGCGTTGGTAAAAAGGACAATCATTCAATTTCTCTACTTGCAATCTAGCGAGACTAATAGCATGAGAAAGGGAGATAGGTTGGAATACCTGCACTTCACGATGTATTTCTGGCTTCAACCCGGAGATGAAGCAGCTCATGTAAAATTCGTGGGGTAGGCTGACGATGCGATTGGCCAAGCTCTCGAAGATGGCTTGATAGTCCTTCACCGTAGTGGTATGGCAAAGCTTGAATAGCGCTCCCTTTGGATCATCGTACTGAGAAGGGGCGAAACGAACTTCCAAAGCGTGGAGGAAATCTTCCCATGAATGAAGAAGACCGTTGCTGTGCATCCACTAGAACCAAGTCAGCGCTTAGCCTTCCATATAGAAACCGGCAATACTGAGGCGTTGATTCTCCGGCGTGCGATGGAACTCAAAGAACTGTTTGATCTTGAAGATCCAGCTCATTGCTTCCTTTCCGTCAAATCGAGGTATTTCTAGCTTGATGGAAGTGGTTCCAAAGGGGTGGCTCGCAGCGGGTTGCTCAAAATCGAGTGCGGGAAAACCCGGCAGACCTATGCGAGTACGAAGCTGGGCGAGCTCCGCTTTGAACGTTTGCTGGTTCTCTTGGAGTGTGCGCTGGCTTTCGAGTAGCTGCTGAAGGATATCAGCTAAGTTTGGTGTTGGTGGTGTGGGAGGTGGAGTCGCCATTGACAAACAAATGAAAGCACCAGATGTAATATATTAGGTCACAGACAATGAAAAGGATTTAAAGAAAGCGAGTAGATGCGGAAAATAAAACGTTTCTCCGTGAGTGGAGGGACTCTTTTCTTGATAATTCTTTCTTGCCTTTTATTGCTCAATCATTTAGTACATTTATAGCAAGGATGGAGTAGTGTCAGCTGGTATTCTAACAGTTATATCCTAAGGAATATACCCCCAAATGGCCAGCTACACAAAATAGTACAAATGATGATAAGATCAAACCTAGGCAAGATATTCTAGAGCCTTCTAGAATAGCTCATAGTCATTCAGTCTCTTGGGCTTAGTGGTGTTGCGTTTTGCTCTATCTCTGGGCTTGTGTTTGATGACTGGCCCAGTACCTCCTTCTTTAATTGTCTCATCCTCTAGGCCCAAAGTCTCAGCTGGGTCTATTACATCCCCACAATCACAGCCCCTTTAAGAAACACAACGTTATTTGATTCGGGAAAAGTTGGGGACACAAAATTTCGGGTTATATACCCTTATCTCAATCCACTTTATCTCTATCTTAATTTTTTTCTTACTCGTTATTACTATTAGTATACTATTATTATTACTATTATTATATTAATATTAATGTCTCCTCCCCTCTTACATATGTTTTCGTTATGGAGATGGCGAAGAGAAGAAGAAAAATCCAACCATATTTTTTCAAACTTTGATCCTCTGCATCATTATCCCTCTACAATTATATCAAATCTCTCTATCTCGCTCTTATGTTTTTATCACGGCCAAACTGCATTTTTGGTAATTTATCTTTGACCAAAATGTCAACTTGGTATATATTTTATATTTTTTTTTTCACGTTGGTCCTTTATCTGCTGTTGTGGCATCTTAAGTGGCACATCTGATTGATATTTCATTAAATTACGTGGCATTTTAATTTCTTTTTAAAACAAAAAAATAGAAAAATGAAGAACACTATGAATGTCTTCAAGAACACCAATAACACTATGAATGTCTTCAAGAACACCAATAACATTTCAATTTCTTGTTTAACTCATGCAATACGAGACGAAACGGAATAAAACTGGTTCTAACTTGATAAAATTTCACAAGAAATTCAATGGAACCAAAATTAAGCTCAGAAAAGTGCTTATGCGTAAAATCACTTCTAGAGTCAAAAGCTTGAAGGCGAAGTTCAATAAACCTTCAATCTCAACAAATGTGATTTTGCTATAGAGTACTAATTGAATGATTCTTGCTATAGAGCACCAACATGAGGAACATAAGTTTATACTTATAGGGAACGCTATCAATCGTTTTAGAATGATTAATTTGTAAACGCTTAATTAACCACTATAAACCATTTTTAGCAGGTAGGGCCGGCGGGTAGCACCAAGATAAGTTTTTTTGTTGGTATCATCTACGCACAACTGTAGAGATTAATCCCTAAGTCGGGTAGGGCCGGCGGCAAAACACTCTCTCAAGAATTTTAACAATATTGCATTCTCAAAGTTGGATTCGAACCCAAAACTTTAGTTAATCAAAAAGAAACTAGAACGATCTCATCCAAACATCCTTGGATTCGAATGAAATAATTTAGTTTGAGGCGATGCCATCATAAGATAGACCTTTTCCTTTAAATTAAAATTATACTACCCCCAATAAAATCCATCATCAAAAGAATTATTAGCTTTAGGAAAGTCTCGTGCGGGCGGGAAAGATAATGATTAACTCGTCTATACGATACGATTGTTTGAATCAGAAATCTAACATCATGCTTAAATAATTGATTGATTTATCTGCGAACTGTATTTGGAAACGTGTTCACGTGACTTGTGAATATGAGCGGCTATGCCCCTGTTATTTTTTTCCACGATCATATAATATCGCACTAAAACTAATGATAATTATATAACATTCTTATATATTTGTCATAACATGCAGATAGGCATTTGTTTTTGTTTCCAAGTTACAGAAAATCATGGCCTTGACCCTTCTAGAATTATATCGTGTGGAGGAAGAATAAAGGTAAGTAGGTGAGTGTACTATTACACGATTGACGATTCATTCAAATTGAAATTATTACTTAGAAGAGGGTCCTACTTGGGGAGACATAGCATGTCCATGGTATTTCTTTAGCCATAGAATACTTGATAAGGGATTATGTCTAGTCTACTTACTAGAGAGATATATACGACGATTTAATTGTAGAATTAGAAGCCTGATTAATAATGAGTTGGTAATTGTACTGTTCAACAAATTAAGTATATGACAAAATGGGCAACGAAATGCATGTTCACATGATCATATTCAATATTACTAGTAGTCATTTATAATTTGATTTGATAGTGATGGTTGCAATAGCTGAGATTTCTGGATGCATAAAAGTGGAACCATGTGGAAAGGTTATGCATAAGAATAATTGGGTTTAGGCATTGGTATGTTTCTGTAGCTGATCCACATGGCATATCCACAATATAAAAGTTAACTTCCTTCGGGTGTGTTTTGGGAGTTTGGAGAGGGAAAAGGAGGGGTTAAGACTAATAGTGTAAATTCTTTAGTAATTGGGAGAAAAATTATCCCCCTAAATCCCAAACCCCCTCTCCTAGTTTATTTTTGGAGCCCTTCCAAACTCCCCCAAATATGGAGGGTTTTGGAGGGGCTCTAAAAATAAACTAAGAGAGGGGTTTGGGGATTTAATTTCAAGCGAGGGAGTAGGAATTCATGTTGACCACATGACACAGATTTAAATAGAATATTTAGAATTCCAATACAGAAAACAAAATTTTATTAATTATCTACTAACATTTGTCTTTTAAAAAGAATGGGAGACACAATATAATATAGTAATTATTAGGTTATAATAAGCTTATAATCTTAAAACCATATATGTTACAATGTTTTGTTTCACATTTCGAACGTCGATCCCAAGGATTTTGGTTTAATTAAAAATATTAGTGTAATTTGTAACAAAAGTTTGAGCAATCAATTTACTACAAAAAAGTCAATTTTCTTTTCTATTTAAACCAATATTTTGAAATTCGAACTGGTAAAACTCTTGGGTCATGGTTCAATTGTTTTAAATCGTTCGGACTCGGGATAAAACAGTAGTTGAACCACTGAAGTAACTAAACTGTAAACGGTATTGGTTCATGGTTTAACCGGTTAATAGGTCGATTGGTTTAGTTTATAAAACACTAATTTAAACTTGAATTTAAAGTGTTGATATTAAAGTACATTGTTTAAAAGTCAAATGAACATTTTAAAACCAAGAACCAAATTCTAGAACAACCTATCAAACATATGCCTGGCCGGTTTCTCTTTTGAAAATTTGGATACTTGGATAAAAAATTTCATTTGGTCAGGAAATGCAGATTCGAAAAAGCTAACGACGGTTGCTTGGTCCAAAGTTTGTTCTCCCACTCAGGAAGGGGGTCTTGGGTGCGCTCTTTGCGTGCCATTAATGAATCAGCCATGACTAAGCTTACTTTTGACATGCTCTCCTCAAGGGGGAAATGGACTAATTTCATTAGAGCCAGGTTTTATAAGAGGAACATCCCAGTTTCTTATCATGTGAGGTCTTCTCTTTGGGCTGCCCTTCGTGCCAATATTTCCACTGTTCTTTCTAACTCAACTTGGAACATTGGTGATGGTTCCCAGATTTATTTTTGGACTGACAAATGGCTTTTTAAGTCGCTCTCCTTGGTTTTTAGTTTTCCTCTGCAGGTTCAAAAGTTGTTGACCTCGAAGGTCAATGATTATATCATTGACTTCAACTAGCATCTCCCTCCGGAGCTTCAACTTTGGTGCCCATCCATTTATGAAGAAATTATCAGTCTCCCTATTCCTCGCTTTGCAATAGGAGATACTTTAGCATGGGACCATTCTTCTTCTGGTTTGCTATCTTCTAAAGACGCCTGTGAGTTTCTTAATCCTAGACATGTGGTTGTCTTTTGGGCTAAGGAGGTCTGGCGAGCGTCTGTTCCTCCTTCAAACTTGTTTCTTTTCTGGAGAGCTACCCATGACCGCTTGCCTACAGATGATAACTTCAAAAAGCGGGGTTGCACCATGTTCTCCATTTGTTGCCACTGTGGTAAGAATGATGAAACTACCAGTCATTTGTTTCTTAGCTTCCCTTTTTAGATGAAACTACCCCCCTTGGTTTTGCTTGTACTACTTCTTGTTTTTTAATGTAAGATAGAGTGCTCTTTTTCCTCTGGCAAGACGATGCATGGTAGGGAGGTGAGAGAAGCTCCGCTAGGGCTTGCTGGTGAGTGGAGCGAGGTCATCAGCAGGAAGACAAAGAGACTGAGACTGAGACAAAGGTTAGGGAAGATTGATATTGCAAGCAGAGGAAAATGGAGCAACCAAAGGGACATCACATCTTTCTACTTTTCGGCTTTCCCTGATACCCATGGAGCTAAGGAAATGCTTAAAGCTTTCTCTTATTATGGGGAAGCCTTTGAAGTAGTGATACCACCAAAGAGAGATAAGCAAGGAAGGCGATTCGGTTTCGTTAGGTTTCGTCACGTCAAGGACACTCGGTTGTTTGCAATTGTACTAGACAGCATCACCATTGGCTCTAACAAGATTCACGTCAATATTCCAAGGTTCAAGCGGGATTGGGAAGATCGAAACCCTAGGGTCTATGAAGCTAACCAGAGGAAGACCCATGCTGCGCCAATAGTTCAACAAGTCTGGAAGAGAAAGGAGAATAATGGAGGCAATCCTATGAATGAAAGAAATGGGGTGTTCGGTCAGGGCTGGAGAAAGCAACATCATCAATATCCAAGCAATCCTCTACCACCAAAGATAATATACCATAGGAAGATTGATCTATCAGAGATTTGTTTCAATGTCGAGGAAGACAAGATGGCGAAATTCAGTCGGATGTACGTTGGTGTAGTTAAAAATCCTGGCAGTACTTATGTTATCCAAGACTGGTTTTGCTCCAACGGTGTGCTTTCTGTCAAGGCTACACCTCTTGGTGCAAACAAAGTCCTGCTAGAAGAAACTGAGGAAGGGAAAATTCAAGCGTTGATAGTGGATTCTGGCGATTGGCTTCCTGAGATGTTTGAGGATGTGCGTAGATGGAACCCGGAGGTAGCAGATAACGAAAGAGTTGTTTGGTTGAGATGTCATGGCGTTCCAATCCATGCATGGAACGAGGAGTTTTTTGCTTGTTTGGCTAGGAAGTATGGAGTATTCCTGGGTGTTGATGAAGCCACAAGATTGAAAAATACAATGGATATTGCGAGAATCAGAATCAGAACTAGATGTTTTGATGTCTTCAACATGGTGGTGGTGGCGAATATCAACGATTCTCTATACAACATCAAAATAATTGAAGAATGGATTGGCTTGCATCAATGGAACAGTAGCCAAAATGCTGCAGGTGATGAAGAAGTATCGCAAAATGACCTTGACTCGGTTAGTTCCTATGATTCTGAAGTAGATCCAAAATTGTTCTCGGCGGTGGGGGGTGATTTTGCTGCTTCTGAAACGGAGGTGGAGGAAGAGGAAGAGTCTCCGGCGTGCGGAGAGGGTGTTGACGTCGAGGGTGGTACAGTTGTCAAGGAATCAAGTGGAGTTCCCGAGGTACTGCGGCGGCGTATTGTGGCTTCAGGTGATGATTGTTTGGCATTCAAGTCGCCTCCCACGTTTCCTAGGGTTGTGGCGTGTGCCTCTTCGGTTAGTGGTGATGTAAATGCTGTGTCGGCTACCCAATTGGAGGTTAGATCCACTTTTCACGCCGAGCATGTGGAAGGGTGGAGTGGAGCCCTCAACGACTTAAATATTAATTGTGGTATCTTTGGGGGGATTTTAGAAGTGGGTGAATCAAGTAAGGCTGGGGGGTGCAGAAATAAAGTAGGCCCAACAAAACCAAAAAAGAGGAAGAGGATTAGAAAAAAGAAGAAAACTCAAGTCTCCTCAGCCCAATTCAGTTACGATGGTGATCAAGTAACAAATAACATGGGATGCTCTGACTTAAATTGTCATGATATGGCCGTATCCAACTTGCATGTAAATGTGCCTCCTCATCGCTCGGCCGGTGTTGTACGCAACCCTCCTTGTATTGATTCAGTTTGTGGTAATCCTTCTGGTGATGGTTCCCTTCTCAACAACTCCGTAGGGGATTCAGGTATAATGATGGGCAATGTGAGATTTGAAGAGGACCATGATAAGATGATAGCAGGTAAATTATGGAAGATTGCAACCGAAGACCTAGGGGTCACAGGTGAAGAAGTGGAGGAAGTTTACATTGAGAGGATTATAGAAATGGAAGCAAGAGATCATGCTGGCCAAGGTAGGAAGGGGCAAAATACATCAAGGTCTAAATGAAGGTCTATTCTTTGAATATGAGGGGGTGGGGAGGAGCAGAGAAGAGAAGACGTATTAAACAATCAATCTCCTCCGGAAATTTTGACGTATGCATGTTCCAAGAGACAAAGAGAAGTGGGCTAACAAGGAAGATGGTATCAACTATTTGGGGAAGAGGTGAATTTGATTTCTTGTGTAAAGATGCAGAGGGCCAATCTGGTGGCCTACTTTGTGTGTGGGTCCGTGGATTATTCGATGTACAGTCATCCTTCATTGGGGAACATTTCTCTTTCATAACAGCAAAATTTCATGATTCCATATGTTTCCTAGTCAATATTTACTCAGCTTGCAGCCTGCCCGGTAAGAGGCGTATGTGGGATGAGCTCCGTAAGTTGAAGGAGGAGGTGGGGGAAGGTAACTGGTGTCTTGTTGGGGATTTTAACGCTGTCTTGAATAGAGATGAAAGAAGAGGTGCCTCAGCTAGTAATTACAACTCAGAAGTGAGAGAATTTAGTACTTTTGTGGAAGACATGGTTCTCATTGACGTGCCTGCGCTTGGTAAAAAATTCACGTATTTTTCCCCAGATGGTGTCACGATGAGCAGGATTGACAGGTTTCTGGTATCGGATGGATTTATATCCAGGTGGCATATTGCAGCACAATGGGTGGGAGACAGAGATATCTCAGATCATTGCCCCATTTGGGTTGGTCAGCTCCATAACTAATTGGGGTCCAAAACCATTCAGATTCAACAATTGCTGGTTAGAGCACAGTGAATTTATGAAGGTGGTGAGTGATTGTTGGTCATCAGCATCATTGCATGGGAGACACTATTATATTTTGAAAGAGAAGTTGAAATTGTTGAAAGATCAGTTGAGGAAATGGAATAAGGAAGTCTTCGGGATAAGGGACCTCTGCATTAACAACATTGTTAAGGATTTGAATGAGGCGGAAAAACTGGCAGCTGAGGGAAGCTCCCCAAAAGCTGAACAGCGTAGATTGTTGAACTCAGAGTTTTGGAAGGAATTACACATCAAGGAAAGTCTACTGGCTCAAAAGTCTAGAGTTAAGTGGCTGGCTGAAGGGGATGCAAACAGCAAGTTCTTCCACGCTTGCATTAATAGTAACAGGAGGAGACTACAGTTAGTCAAACTGCTGGTGGGCGATGTGTGGGTTGATGATGTGGCTGGTGTGAAGAATGCCATCAAAAATCATTTCGAAGAGAGTTTCAGGGAAGAGTCATTCCCTAGGCCTTCTCTTGATGGGGTTAACTTCAAACAAATAAGCAGAGAGGATAATGATATGTTGACTAGACCGTTCACTATGGAGGAAATCAAGGATGCTGCCTGGGACTGTGATGGTAACAAATGCCCGGGGCCAGATGGTTTCAACTTCAATTTCATAAAAAATAGTTGGGAAACTATTTGCCCGGAGATTCTTAATTTCTTTGGTGAATTCCACTCTCTTGCTAGACTGCCTAAGGCCATGAGCGCTTCATTCATGACTCTGGTTCCCAAGATTAAGAACCCCCAAAGGCTTGAAGAGTATAGGCCGATTGCTCTTGTTGGATGCATGTACAAGTTGTTAGCCAAAGTGCTTGCTGGTAGGTTGAAAAGAGTCATATCAAAGGTGGTATCTGAGAAGCAGAATGCCTTTATTGGGGGTAGAAATATTCTTGATGGTGTGGTAGTGGTGAACGAAGCAATTGATTATGCAAAAAGGTTAAGGAAGAAATGTCTCATCCTAAAGGTTGATTTCCAAAAGGCATACGATACGGTATGTTGGAAGTACTTGGATTATATGTTGAGGAGGTTGGGCTTTAATGAATTATGGAGAAGATGGATGACTGAATGTGTCTCCTCCAACTCTATTTCGGTTCTTGTAAATGGTAGCCCCTCCGAGGAATTCATGGCGCAAAAAGGAATTAAACAATGTGATCCTTTGGCGCCGTTTCTTTTTCTTATTGCGGCTGAGGGCCTTGCCGGGTTGGTCAGGAAAGGGGAAGAATCTGAATGCATCAAAGGTTTCAACATTAGTGAGAATCTATCTGTGTCTTTGTTGCAATTTGCCGATGACACGATCTTCCTTTGTGATGGTAGCGAAAGGAGTATTTGGGGGTTGAAAGCGGTATTAAGAAGCTTTGAAATGGTATCGGGGCTTAAAGTCAATTTTACTAAAAGTAACATCATAGGCATGAATATGGATGCAAGGGTGGTTGATGGCATTTCCTCTTTTTTGGCTTGCAAAGTGGGTTCCATTCCATTTAAGTTCTTGGGTGTTCCGGTGGGGGCTAATTCGAGAAGGGTATCAACGTGGCAACCGGTGCTTGACTCCATTACTGCTAGGTTGTCTGCATGGCGTAGCTCAAAACTATCTATCGGAGGTAGGGTAACTTTAATCAACTCGGTTCTCTCCTCCCTCCCGTTGTATTTGTTCTCCATGTTTAAGGCCCCGAAGAAGGTGATTGCGGAAATTCAAAAAATACAAAGAAGGTTTTTATGGGGAGGGGATGGTGAAACAAGAAAAATGTCGTGGGTCAAATGGGATTTGGTGTGTAAACCAAAACATTTAGGTGGATTGGGCGTGAAGGATCTTGAAGCTTTTAATATAGCTCTCTTGGCAAAATGGAGGTGGAGGCTCTTATCAGAAGATGATTCTCATTTATGGAAACAAATTCTAAACTCTAGATATGGTGAAATTTGCTCTTGGCCAGGTACTTTACCTTCAGCTGCTATTACGTCAAAAACATCGCTTTGGTGGCGTGATTTGGTGCTTCTAGGAGATGGTTTTCAACTGGACAGCAACTGGTTTAACTGTGCAACTAAATTAAGGCTTGGTGATGGTACAAAGCTGAAATTTTGGACTGATATTTGGCTAGGAACTGAACCTCTAGCAGATGTTTTCCCTTCGGTAATGCAGGCCAGCGATACAAAAGACTGTTTGGTGGCGGAAATGGGCTCTTGGAATGCATCAGGCTGGTCTTGGAATTTGCGATGGGGTACTGCTGCTGTTGCAGCTGTTGATACCGATGCTGTCAACAGTCTGACAGCTTTGTTGCGCGATGTACAGCTGCAGGTTGGGACTTCGGACAGGTGGATTTGGTTGCCGGATCCGATCCGAGGCTTTTCGGTCAAGTCATGCTACGAGAGGGTGACATGCAGCAGGCGTAATTCTGTTCTGAACAATGAGGATCCTGTGGTGGCAGCTTGTAATTCCTTATGGAAGAGCGATCTCCCCTCGAAGGTATTGATTTTTAGTTGGAGATTGTTGTTGAACAAAATTCCCACTAGACAAAATCTACTCAACCGTGACATCCTTTCCTCTCCGTATGAACAATCTTGTGTCTTTTGCTTCCGGGAAGTGGAAGAAGTCGATCACTTATTCTGCAGGTGTGCTGTTACTCAATCGGTTTGGCGGGGTGTGTGCTTATGGCTGAATTTTAATCAAGGATTAGGCGCCAATGTGCTCAGTTTTTTTCAGCAATTCAGCAAGCTCATTCAAAGGAAAAATGCTCGAAGGCTTAAACACATTTTTTGGGTGGCAACGGTGTGGCAACTGTGGTTGATGAGGAATAGAATTATATTTCAGGGTGGGGTGGCTAATGTAAACTCAGTTATTTATTCTATCAAATTTGTTTCTTGGAGCTGGTTTATAGCTCGGAAGGGGAGAAATAGTGGGGTATCCTTTTCGGATTGGTGTAATTGCCCCATGGGGTGCATTGAGTCTTTGTAAGCACCCTTTTCTATTGAGGTACTCTTTTTTCCTCCTTGGGTCTTTTTCCCAAAGGGTTTTGGCCCAAGGAGGTTTTAATGAGGCCTCTCCCCTTCCCTTTCCTTTGTAAGGGTTGGGTGCACCCCTAGTGCCCCCCTTCAATAGATGCTTGCTTATCTAAAAAAAAAAAGAGTGCTCTTTTTCCTAAAAAAAGACTTAAACATTTATTAATTTATGGTTACTTTTTCCTGCATTATGAAACGTATAACAAGTTAACAACACACTTTTGGTTATTGTTAAATACCTACAATTTTTTAACGGTCACAAAAATTTTTATCTACTAAGAGGAACTTTTACTAACGAATTAATGTACATGGAGAAATATCCATCACTAAAAAGGTCTGTGGGTTAGGTCATATGTTTTTGTAGTGTTGAACTCGTCTAAATTTTATAGATATATATTGGGTTTTTTAATACTGGATTCCCACTAAAAGATTCGTGCATACGTTAACTTTGGAAACTCTTGTTCTGTCTAGAATTCTCCATATGCTTAGTTCGAATATTATACACTAGCTACTTTCTTTATGCTATATTAATTTTTTACTACATGAACACTCATGCAGTAATTAATCTCGAGTTCATGTATCCAGTGTATTCTATGCTTTTTTGGAGAAAATGTATTCGTTTCATCGGTAAATATTCATTCATCTATACTATAGTGGTGATTAAAAAGAAAACATAGTCGAAGGGGAATAAAACCAGAAAAACAAAAGTGAAGACGACAGAACAGAAGCATGCAATGCAATGCAGTGACTAGTGACTACACAATTTTAAAACGACATAACAGAACATATAAGACTAAATAGGAAAATAATTAAGGAGCTAGAGGGAGGAAAGTAATAGATGGAACATGCTATATATATGATTAATTAACTAAAAGGATTACATGGATATACAAGACCACATCAGAATAATTAGGCTGTCCTTTATACAGAAGACTTGCTTTGTGGTCTTAAGAATTAATAATATTCATTAATGCATGCATGTACTAGCTAATTAACTAGACTCTAGACCTGGAGAAAAAAAAAGCTAATTAGACTGCAATTGGGTGTCTTTGGGGTTCAATCCTGATCTCCTCCTTCATTTTCCTTATAAATTCTTCAAACTTTCTGTTCAGTTCTTCTGTACTTGCCATTTCTAAGTCGTTTGTTGCCATTGTTTTATCTACAACTTCATCATCTCCCTTCACCATAACTTCTAGTTCATCTTCGTCTTCGTCTTCTCCTTCTTCTTCTTCATCGACATCATCATCATCTACCTCTTCTTCTTCTTCTTCAATTGGAGGAGCTTCCACAAGGGTAACCTGAAATGTGTGCGGTTCAATACCTTCTCCTTCAGTTTCTGATACTGCAGGTTCATGTTGAATTTCTTCTTCAACGTTAACGTCCTCGACCAGAATTGGAGGAGCCTTCTTCTTAGTATAATCTACTTCATCGGAAGATGGAGGAGAGTACTGATGATCTAAGTGATCAAAAGTATTGGCTAAAAAAGCAAGGATGAGATTACAGATGAGAAACATGTATTTCCTTTCAAGTGTGTTAGCGAGCATGGAGAGAAAGCACGTTGAGAAGTAGTGGCCATTGAAAGACCCAGAGAGCCATGCACATAAACAAAATACAGAAATCAAGAAAATAAACTGCACACTTCTTTTCAAAATCTCATACTCATTGTAATTCCATTTCTCATCCTGTTTTATTTGATCATCCATGGAGAATTTGAGACACAACATGGATGGCACTTGGGTTGTGTGGTGAAAACTGGACTATATTTTAGTATAATTAACCACCCTTCTATTCTATTTATAGTAAGCCTTGCTTAACAATATGCGGTGGGATGCTAACTATTTTTGTGTTTTACCAAAATGACCTTGCGGATTGGGATGGTATGAAATGATATGGAACTTTTCAATTAAAAGAATTACATTGTCGGTACCAAATTGGAAGAAACTGTAGTTTTTATTTTTTGAAAAAGCAAACTTTATATATCGATATAACTTGTGTTTTAAAGAAACACAAAAAACCACCATTTAAATATTCCCTCTAAGATAAGAGGAGAGGGAAGGGAATATAATCCAGTGCAGTCACCATCATTTAGGGTTATTTTGCGGCTATTTTTGTCATTTTCATCTTAATATATTTTTTTTATTTTCTCTTTCCTATATTTTTACACTAAATGCAGGACCTGCAGTCACATTGTGACTGTATGTGACTGCAGGGAATCAATATCCAGAGGAGAGAGCCACCTATACCAAAAGCAATACAAAATACAACTATTCAATCAGTGCAACTGATCCACCCCAAGTGATAATCAGTAGAGCCACACATGACACAACATATTACTCCTACCTCCCATAAATACATTCCAAAGGTTTCACACACCACTCAAAGAATAAGCTATGACTCGACTTAGTCTTAGCCAAAAACCAATTTCACAAGTAGAATTTAATTTAAAAGAGGTCTCCAAGAGGTCAAAAGTCTTATTTGAAATGTAACTCCATTCCTACCTTCCATATTGCCCAAATGATAAAATGTCAAATCATGCATGGTTAACTCCCTCTTACCTTTTCTAAGACTCACCTCCGCATAAACAATTAAGAACAAGTTAAACACTAAATACCATAACCTTTTACAGAAGTCACACCTCAAGAACAAATGGGTTTCCGACTCCATAGACTCACTGCAGAGAATGCAACCGGTAGCATTCACTTCAGGGATGACATGCCTTCGAAACAAGTTAATCTGAGTTGTGAGTCTATTTAGGAGGACACGTCAAACAAAAACGACGATTTTAAGAGGCACTAGACTCTTCCATTGCTTATCTAGAGCAAACTTCTCGAGTATAGGGCCATTTATCTATTCTTTTGGTAGATTTAGTGGTTGTTTTCTAGTTGTCACATTCTCCAACAGACTTGGATTTGATGCTGTGAGTATGGCTTATGGATTTGGATTTGATATGCAGTTAGCATGACTTAAAATGAATGGTTGAGATTACGTGATAGTCAAATTGCTATGAGTCGGTAACTACACCAACTGCATCATGTTCTAAATGCATTCAATCCCAATCCACTCTCCAACCACATGTACACCCACTCTCTCTTACACGGTAATTACGACAGAGTTTAATAGTTAACCATCATTGGTGTAAACTACTTTATACTTAATGACAATTCATTTTTTTGACAATACTTAATGACAATTCATATTATAGGCGATAATGACAAATAAGTTATAAGTAGACTCAATTATCTTATAATAACATGACAATTTGTAAATAATTGACTGTTCTAAAGTTTATTCTTCTTCTTTGTAACTAGAGTGCATAGACACCTCACTCGCCCATTCTCTCTCTCTCTCTCTCTCCCTCTCTCCCTCCCTCCCTCCCTCCCTCCCTCTCTCTCTCTCTCTCTCTCTCTCTCTCTAGAAACTACTTCAAAAGCTTCTGATTCTAAACCCTTCAAAAAGTAACTATGGGAGGGAGTAGAGGCAGACCTGTGTATTGGTGAGGGGCCGGTTCACTTGAACCCCCTGAAAAAATAGAAAAATAAAAACTTTATTGTCTTGTTATATAATTTTTTTGAACCCTTTGAAATTTTAAATTTACGCTAAATTACACTCAAGACACAATTTTGAATTTCCTTATTCTGAGTCCCTGATCCACCACCGAATGGGAGTAATATTTTGTGCATAGAAATATATAGATGTGGACATTAATTAATTGATCGTGTTGGGGAAAAAACGACGCAAGGGGAGAGGGAAAGGAGCGAAAGCGCTAGAGTGAAGAGAAAGTTAGGGCAAGACAATGATGCAGTAAAAACTGTATTCTGTAAAAATCGTTCTTCACAAGTATATGTAACTGTACATGCTCCTACGTATATATATAGATAAGCCAGGCCCATGAATTCGACCAGGCCCATTCTTTCGACTAGGCCCATAATAGGCTTACTTACTACACCTATCTATATTTACAAGCAATTGAATTACAAAGCATATCTCAATATTCCCTCTTAATTCACATTGCTAAGTGACATCATTCCAAGCATAGTTCTCAGTTCTTCGAATCTTCCCTTTTGCAAAGGCTTGGTCATTGCATCAGCTACTTGAAGTTCCGAACAACAATACTCCAGATTCAGCTTCTCATCGTTGACTTGATCACGCAGGAAGTGATATCTGGTCTCTATGTGCTTCGACCTACCATGTGCGACAGGGTTCTTAGCGAGATCTATCGCAGACTTGTTGTCGATCAACAACTTCATTGCTTCGAGCCTGTGCAGCCCAGTTTCGACCAATAACATGCTCAGCCATGATGCTTGACATGCTGCAAAGGAAGCAGTCACATACTCTGCTTCACAAGAGGATAACGCAACTATACTTTGCTTCTTCGAGCACCAAGAGATGGGTGTCATTCCATGCATGAAGACATACCCACTTGTGCTTTTAAGATCACTCTTGTCTCCACTCCAGTCGGAGTCTGTGTAACCAAACACTTCAGCGCTATTCTTCGACTCAAACTTGCTAGGGAAGAGAATACCATAACTTTGTGTTCCCTTTATATACCTTAGCACTCTTTTTGCAGCTACTAGATGGGAGCTTTTCGGCTTCTCCATGAATCTGCTGATCATTCTGACACTAAACATAATGTCAGGTCGAGTGTTGCACATGTACCTCAGGGATCCCACAATCTGTTTGTAGAGGGTGGCATCTACTTCAATCCCTTCATTATCTTTCGACAGCTTGTTGCTTGTGTCAGTTGGTGTCGAAACCTCCTTACAGTTGATCATGTCGAATCTCTTCAGGATATCAACTGCATGCTTCGACTGATGCAGAAATATTGTAACGCCCAAATAATTTAATTATGTATTTAATTAAATTATTTAGGTATTTTATTAGTATAGTCATATTAAAATAATAATATGATGTTTTATTTAAATCAGGGAGTGGTGTCTAGTGATTAAGTTGAGTAGTAGAAGGAGGCTCGTGATCCAAGAGCCCAATGGCATGGGCGCATAGGTGAGGGCATTAGCTAGGGTTTGGATCACTTGCTCATTTGGAGAAAAAGAAAAGAAAGGAGAGATTGCGAAGAGAGAAGAGAAGGGGACGACGCATCAAGGAGAAAGAGGAGAGGAGCTCTTGTTGCTGTGGTTCTTTGGAGTTTCGTGCAAGGGAATCTCGTATTCGGCAAATCTAAGGTAAGGGTGGGTTCTATCTTTATAATAGGGTGTATGATGGGTGTTATGTGGGAGATAGGCTCTATGTTGCCCCTTTGATTTTGTTTGGTGTTTATTTGATGATGTTTAAATGTATTCATGTTGATTGCAATTGGTGTTTGGTGATTGATCATGGTGAAAATCAGGAAAAAACAATTGATCCCTAGGCGCCATGGGCGCCATTGATGTTGTCGCATATGCTGTCTTGGTTGCTGGAAGGCGCCCTGCTCCTGGGCGTCGAGCCAGTGTTGTTCCTGTTGCTGAATGTGGCGCCCTAGGCGCCCAGTCATGGTGTTCTGTCTTTGGTTGTTGCTGGAAGTGGCGCCCTAAGCGCCCAGTGTGTTTTCGGTGTTGCTGAAAGTGGCGCCTTAGGCGCCCAGTGTTGTCTTT